>CM057455.1:311055833-311707500 GCA_016271365.2 Neoceratodus forsteri
GCTATGGTTTTGGTGGGGGGGGCAAGGCCAGCGACCTGCGGGGGGGTCCTTTGGTGGCCCTCCATTGGCCATTGTCACCTCCTGTCACCTGCTATCTGTGCTGCTGTTGTGTTCTGAGGTCTTGTGTCTGGGTGCCTGTGTGTGCCCTGCTGTCCCTGCTGGTGGAGGCCTCCTGTGGCCTGTCACTGTGCTTCCATGGTGCTGTCCTGGGTCTGTTCTCTGTGCCGTGCCCCCCTCTGATGCTCTGCTGCTCTGCTCCCACAGTTGCTCTGGGGCATCTCTGTTTGCACCATGGTGCACCTCTGTTTGTGCCATGATGCAACCCTGTTTGCGTCATGGTGTAACTCTGCCATATTCTGCCAGGTTGCACTGGTGCAGTTCGGCCTCTGCAACCTCTGAATATGGCTCCTGTTGTGCCATGGCACATCGGATTTGCACTGCACCGGACTTGCGCTGGACTTTGGTGCATTTCTGAATATCTGGGCCAATATGTTTAAAGGTCTGAAAATAAAAAAGAAATCAATCCTTGTAGCTAGAGTGCCTTTTTGGAATGGTGGATGTGCTACTTGATGTACTGACATGTAAGCATCTTTTAAATTTGATGTGGAAATGATTGATTTTAAGGTAGTCATATCATAGTAAATGTTACTGGTTATAGTACCCAGTCCCGTATCCTTTTTGTCCAGACCACAATTAAAATCCCCTCCTAAAATCACAGCCTGAGATGAAACTAGATATGGTTGAATAGCTTTGAATAGTGTAATCCTTTCTGCTTTCATTTGTGGGGTGTAAATATTTATAAACCTATAGTAGGAGTTGGACATTTTAGTATCTAAGACTAAGGCCCTACCTGGTATTAGGTCCACTAATTTTATTACTTGAACTTGTATACTGGATCTAAACAAAATCCCTACCCCTGAACAAGTCTCTGTGCCAATGGACCAGTTTGATGGCCCCACATGCCATAATTTGGTAGTATAACCTATTTCTGAAACAGTGAGAAGCTACCTCTCTGGGAGGGTCCAAAAAGTGAAAATCCTGGACACCTTCTCCGACAACCTTAGTGTTAACACAGGAGTTCCTCAAGGCTCTATCCTTGGCCCTCTACTGTTCAGCCTGTTCTTAAACAACCTCCCTCAATTGGTAAACGACCAGCTACTACTATATACAGATGATGCGGTCCTATATTCATGTAATGCTGACCCCTACATACTGGAAAAGCAAATGCAGGCTAATTTTACCGCAGCTGAGCACTGGTTCCTTCAATCAAAACTGCTCCTCAATTATAAAAAAAACAAGACTATGTTATTCGCATCATCACATAACAAACACCGCACCCACCAACTTTGCATTTGTAACAATCAGAACACTTCCCTGGAGATGGTTCAAACCTTTAAATACCTAGGATTGACACTGGACCGCACCCTCTCATTTAACCAACACATAGACGCAGTTGCAAAGTAGTCAAATGCAAAACTAGGATTAGTGTACAGACACCGAAAAGGCCTGACTTCTGAGGCACTAAAAACTGTTGTAAATAGCTCAGTCCTCTCAGTGATAGACTATGGTCTAGCAGTATACGGGACTGCCTCCTAAACTGCTTGGAAACACATTAAAACAATACTAAACAAAGAGTGTTATTTAGTCCTAGGTGTATCCCATCTCACTCACACCTGCGAGTTGTACACTCAAACGAACTGGCTCAACCTTGACAGTCGCCTTCAGTATCAAGTATGCATGCACGCCAAGAAGTCTAGGCTAGGACTTACCACCCCAGGCCGCAAAGCCTTCTTAGCCAACCTAATTCTATCAGATGCACTAGGGGTACAAACAACTCAGCCCTCTGCGTCCCTTTCTGTAAAACCACACAAGGCCAACGGTCCCACGAATACTGGGTGCCACTTTGGCTTTATGCACTTGACCTAGACATCACGAAAGAGAACAAAATAGGCCTCTTTAAAGATAAACTCCAAGTGGCCCTTGCCACAAACAGTAACTGTGACTGTGACACCTGAACCCCCACCCCACACTCTTCCCTCCTCTTTCCTTCTACTCTCATTCTACCCTGCACCCTTGCCTTCTCCTCTCTTTTTGCTAACTAACACACCCCAAGTAGACTCCAGGTCCCCACCTCAGCACTTCCCTCCAATGAGTCTAGCCCTTCTTTATGACTACACTCTTTAGCACTTAAGACAAAATAACTGCTGCCCATCAAGTTCTCGCCTCCTTGCATATAGTATTAGTTAATTATTTTACAGACTACATCATCCTCTGTTCCCTACCTGATTTGCTCTGTATCGTGTAGGTTCTCAGGTTGTTCACTTAAACTTCTTGTCAACCTAGCCTGCTATAAATTATGTATCTGTATATTTTTACTTATGTAATCCCTGTTATTGTAATTATGTAACCTCTGTAACCTGATGTACTCATGTTTTTCTAGGCATGGAACCTCCTTGTCTGCTTATGTACTTGTAGCCATTGTAAATGATGTTATGCTCATGTATTACTATGATGTGGAACCTCTGTAATAGAGCCTTTGGCTAAAAAGGTACATCCTAGAAATAAATAAATAAAATAAATAAAGTGTGAAGCCTAGTGTCTTGTAGGAATGAAAAATTTAGGGGGCTAGCCAGAAAAAAAGGATATAGCTATTTGTTTCTTTTTGCTACTTTTTATGCTGTTAACGTTAAGAGAGCCAATAGCTAGTGGGGTAGGTACCATTCTAGAAAAGTTGTTTTGCTCCTTTTAAGGAAAGGAATATCAGTTATCAAGGAGGTTTTTTTTCTTGTTCTCCTAGATCTTCATTGCTGCTCTTAGGCTTCTGTGGTGGCTCCTCTGGTTCTGATTGGGGTCTACCTGTGAGGACCACAAAGAAGAACCTTCGCAGTCTGCATCTGAAATTTCTGAGGCCATCTGGAAGGCCTCACACCTATTATGCAAAGGCAATTCTGAAGTTTTGGATATCTTGGGGTCAGGCTGTTCAGTAGATTGATTTCTTTTGTTCGACTTTTTTTTGTACTTGGGGGGCATATCTGCAGACTTCCTGCTAGACTGCTCTATTCCTTCCATAGAAGGAGCATTAACTGATTCTACCTGTTCCGTAGGTGGTTGGGTCTCTGTACCCACTGGTGGGTTCGAGGGCCCTACCTCAGTGGGGGGGTACCGTAGAGATCTCAACGTGTCTCGGAGGATGAGGAAAAGACTCTTTGTGCTATGGCAATCATTAGCCTTTGTTCCACATCATCTGAGGAATCTGTTTGGTTGTGGGCTGCCCATGTACAACTTTGGTAAGTATGTCCCATTGAGTCACACAGGTTACACTTGGGTTCATTCAAGCAATTTCCACTTGTATGGCCTAAATCTTGACATAGTGTACACTTCACTTGGTCACAGATACTGCTAAGGTGCGCTGAGGACCCACACTTGTAGCAGGCCTTTGGATGGCCTGTATACAAAAGTACCCCCCCCCATCTCTACCTAGAAAAAAACAGTTAGAAAGATGTTTTGATCCAGTATCTGTAGAATGCAGCATTACTTTTACCTTTCATCCTCCTGTCCATATATGTTCTGAGTCAAAGATTGCTTCTGGGGACCCAAGAACTAAACAACGCTGCTTTAACCAATAGGTTAACTGTAACACTAACCCCCTCATTCCTAAATAAAACAGTAATGTTTTTATAAGCGAGTCTAGTAAGGGGGATAGCTTCTAATGGTGCCCATAAGGGGGTCTGTTTTAACACATTATACTGTGCCCAAAACCTTTGTAACCAGGCATTTAATTTAAAACTCGCATCATATGTGGTCTCACCAGAGACATGTATGAGCACATAGACCTCATTAGCAGAACATTTCATAGATTCTTTCAATAAATTCTTTGCAATAAACACTCTGTCTGGTATTGTGTCCATACCCCCTTTGTACAATAATCGTATGGCATTATGCCATTTTGCAGGATATATTGGTTGATGAAATAATGAGGCATACGGTCTCTGTGCCATTCTGTGCAATAAATTTAAAGGTGCTTCTGGGGGCCCCTCCATTGCAGCTGGTAATAAAGATTTCACAGTTTCCTTTGAAAGTCCCACAGTATTGTTTGGCTGTTCCAAATTTAGCACCAGATTCCCTGTTAACCTCAATTCAGTCGGTAAATGTAATGGGGAAGTGTCTCCATTGGCTGATTGTTCTCCCTGCATCTGCTCAACAGCAGGGGCAGCAGGTGCAGCAGGGAGGAAGTCTGGAGATGCAGTGTCAGTCTGGCGTGCCAGTGATGTTGCAATCGGGGTCGGTTCTGATACCCATTTACCCTGCTCTTCGCGCATCTATCCAGCTTTTACAAGGGCATTGTTTACTGACCAGGGTTGAGCTGAAATATCATCTTCAGAGGGGCATCTTAGGCTGGACCCGTGGTCCATATTAGCCATTCCCGGCTCTTCTTCAACTTCACAATCCACCTGTGTTTCATCGCGGCAGTCTTTTGAAGTGGAAGCCCTGGTTCCAGAGTCAGAAGAAGGCATGACAGGCTGTGCTGGACTTTCAATGACTGTATCTGTCTCAACCTGAGGTAAACCATTATTTTTCTGCACATCTTGTGGGGAAATCACTATCAGAGTTTTAATGCAGTTTTTAGTAGCTGTTTGCAATGTGCATAGCTCTTTTCTTCAGACTGTAATAGGTGTTCTAGATTGTCAACAGTTAAAGACTCAGGACTTAAATCATCCATATCATCACGTTGGCTTACCGGTGATGCATTGATTAAAGGTTTGACAGACTCAGGTTGATTTTCAGGATTTCTTCATAACACACGATCCCTTCTGTATATTTCCTTCAGATTATGTGGTCTCAGAACGATAAGAGGCAGGAGGTGAGACCTGTTCCCCAGCCTCTTCAGCATCCATCAGGTCCTCCAGCTCCTCCACAGTGGCCATCTTGGTCTAGGACCAGGATAACAGAGGTCCCCCCTACTGGAAGAGTAGGGGCATTTCGTGTTTATTGAAAAAATCATACAGGCAGAAAAACAATAAAATACAAGGGAAAACAAAAATCACCTAAAAAGAAAATCAAGGGAACAAAGGAAAAAAACACAAAATATCACAAGAGAATAGAAACAGCAACTCAGAACAGACGTTAACTACAATTGGCAAATATAAAGGAAAAGTTCATGTGACTGGCACATCAGAGTCCATAATCCAAGGAAGATTCCACCAGGACTGGAAAACCCAGGATTGAGACTTGATCCGAAGCTCATGTCTATAAATCAAGGTCAAGTCCCATTCAGTTTTCTCCTGTAATTCAAGAAGTGATACCGTCTTTTGCTGCAAAGTAAACCAACAATGGGAATTCCAAATATACCATTTTATCACAGTAAAGAACACTTGTAAAGTAGATTTATCCCAAGCAGCCCAAGACAAATCCAAATGCCCATACAACAGCACCTTCAAGGAGATATGGTTGAGATTCGGAAAAGTCCATCTTAAGGCCACAAAGGACCAAAAAGAGGAAATATAGGAGCAAGAAAAAAATAAATGTGATAGGGATTCCAATTGCATAGTGCAATGTGGTCTGTAGCACATTCATTCAGACAACTGTTTATGTTTTTGACGTGCCTTAACATTTAAACGGGAATGACAACACAGTCAATGAACATCTGACATCTTATCTGAAATTCTCAGGTTATTCAGGTAATCCAGTAATCCAGGTAGCAGATGTATAGGACAGCTGGGAAAAGTAACCGACTCTCGAAAATATGCAGTGAGAACCTGTTTGTACAAAAACTTCCTGTGCTGATTAGAGAGCATACAAGAAGTCAAACTTCAACTTTTAAGTTTGAGAAATACATCACATAAATATTGGGGACCAATGTTAGACTGCTGAACTACTCTAAGGGAATCCGTGGACCACTAGGGGAGCCATGGGCTACAAGACAGACCATATAAAAAACCCAGGGACATCTGATCTGGGTCAATAAGGGGCGTAAGTTTGTAAGTAAATATCTAATATAAAACATGACCACCGGGTTAATCATTCCTAGACCTCCCTGATGGACAGGTAAATATAAAATATTGTGCTTAAGAGGGTTAAGGCGGCTTCCCCAAATAGCCTGAAAAAAAATGCTATACAACCGAACTTCAAAAACTTTGGGGGGGGAGAGCAAACTAATATGCAAAAAAATAGGGAGAAGAAAGGTTTTTACTAAGTACACCCTCTTCTTTTTACCCATTTGCCACAAATTCCAACATCGAACAAGGTTCTGCGCTTGTTCAAGTTTAGGTTGCCAGTTAAGGACAGCCAAACTTCCCGAACCAAAAGAAATGCCCAAAATAACAATCGGGTCTCTGGTAAGAGTTATACCAGCCACATCAGGGAGGGGGAGGAGAGGAGACCCCAATTGTCGACCTACATACTTTTGCAGATTTAAAGAAGAACCAGAAAAAGTTCCAAACTCCTGACAGGTATGCAGTACTTGAGATACTGAATCTACAGTCTGTACAAGGATGGTAATGTCATTTGCATACACCAGTGCAACATGTGGGATAACATAATCAGTAACATGGATATGGGTCAAAGTGGGAAAGGAATTAAGTTTCCTCAAGAGGGGGTCAATACTAAAGACATATAATAATGGGCTAAGGGGACAACCTTGCCTCACACCCTTCCTAATAGGAATCAAGGGGCCCAACCAACCATTTATCAGAGGAGAAACTGTAGCAGGTTTATATATAGCAATAAGCCAATTAATAAAGGAGGATGGAACATCATAGTATGCAAGCGTGTCCCACAAATACTGATGGTCTACTGCATCAAAAGCTTGCCTCTGGTCTAGGGAGAGAAGAAAACCATCCAACCCCTCACTTTTATCACGCTCAATCAATTCCCTCAAAAGAAGCAAATGGTCACAAAGTTTCCTCTCAGGAATGGAACAAGTTTGTGTGGGTGATATGCAATGTAATGCTATGTGCAATAATCTGGAATGTAATATTTTAGCAAGAATTTTGAAATCAGTGTTGAAAAGACAAATCGGTCTCCAACTGGAAATATCAGTCCTCTCTCTTTTTTTATAGAAAAAAATAAGAAGACCATTCGCCATGTCAAGAGGAGTGGAATCCTGCTCTAACATGCAAGTAAATGCCAAAGCTAGCTCAGTGGAAATTAAAGGGCCTAGTAATTTATAAAGCTCAGGGGTCAGGCCGTCAGACCCAGGTGCAGTATTAGATTTCAAAGATTGAATGGCTAATGTGACTTCAGCAGCAGTAATTGCCTTTGTCAGATCAGGCAGTAAAAAGGTCGGACAGACAGGAATCTGGTCAGCAGGGAGAAACTCAGGAAGGCGACCAAGAGAACCTTTATGTTGAGAGAAGAGAGCAAGGGAATGTTGTGTTACAATCCTGAAAACATTATCCTTATCAGTAAGGAGATGCCCTGAAGAGTCCTTAAGGGAATCAATCTGTTTATGCAATGCCTGTTATGGCAAAGCAAGAAGGGGCATACAACAGCAGCTTTACCTTGGACCCAAAATTTTTGTTGATGATGTAGTCCATTCTGTTGACGTAAATGGAAAGCCTCCATTTCATGTTTGAGAAACTGAATCTGGGAACTAAAATCATGCGCAGTGTCTCTAGCTAAAGGTTGCAGCTTTTGCAGTTGTCTTTGCCGTAAGTAAGACAGATAAGCAGTATCTCTATGGGACTTACTTTCACGTTGCAGTAAACGTTTCAGATACTATTTAACATCCGTCCTCCAGAAGGCCGGGGAATCAAACATGGCCAAAACTGACTTCTTACAGGAAAAAAAATATTGAATAGTTTGAAGTAAATCGGGGCAGATAAAAGGGAGGAATTAAACTTCCAAGTACCAGGGCTGTGGGGAAACTGAGAAGGGGGCCTCAAACATTGGTCCAACAATTTGTGGTCAGAAAATTCAACTTCAGCAACCTGGATAGAAGAGATAGTGACAGTTTTTTGAAATAAAGAAAAAAATCTATCCTCGTAGCCAGATTCCCTTTCTGGAATGTAGGATGTGGCATCTGATGGACAGACATATAGGCATCCTTCAATCGGGATGTAGAGACAATCGACTTTAAAACTGCCATATCACAGAAAATTTTACTAGTAGTAGTATTGTGTCCTCTATCTCTTTTATCCAGGCCACAATTAAAGTCTCCCCCAAGAATTACCACCTGAGAGGAAACCAGATACGGCTGTATTGATTTAAACAGTGCAACCCTCTCTGCCTTTGTTTGTGGGCATAAATATTAATAAACCTATAATAGGAATGAAAAATGTTCGTATCCAAAATCAAGGCACTACCAGGTATCAGGACCACCAACTTTATCACCTGAACAGGTATATTGGAAAGAAACAGAATCCCTAAACCAGAGCAGGCATCTGTACCAAGTGACCAATATGATGGACCAACATGCCACAACCGTTTGGCAACACCATATGGCAACACTAATCTCTGAAATGGTATGAAGCCTAGTGTCTTGTAAAAAAAGAACATGAAAGGAACTGGACAAAAAAAAAGAAAAGGCTATCTGCTTCTTTTTGCTACCTTTGATACTATTAACATTAATTGAGCCAATAGTCAAAGGGGCATTTGACATCTTGGAGAAAAGAAAGTAAGCTCAAGAAAAGGAGTAACACAGACCTCAAGGTGGCTTTTTTCTGGTTTTCCTGGACCTCCGTTGCTGCTCCTTTGGCTTCTGGTGTGATTCCTCAGGTTCCGAAGGCAGGTCGACCTGGGAGGACCACAAAGAAGAACCTTCAGAGTCAGCATCAGAGAGTTCTGAAACAGTCTGAAATGCCTCATATCGGTTCTGGAGAGGTAGAGCAGATGTTTTGGACATTTTGAGAGCAGGCTGACCAACAGCCGGAGTATGTTTGGTCGATCTTTTCTGAACCTGGGGGGGGGGTCGGAATATCCATGGAGTCCTTCACAGGCTGCTCCATGTCAGACAGAGAAGGAACATCACTAGGCCCCGGCTGAGCAGTAGGAGGAGGGGCAGGTGCAGTCACATGTGATACAGTGCAGACAGGAGCGGGGGGGACCACAGTCGTCCCTGGTGGTCTGGAGGAACGGGAGAATGGACTCGCGCTGTGCAATAGCAATCAAAAGCCATTGCTCAACATCATCAGAAGAGTCACATTGGTTGTGGGATGCCCATTTACAGCTTTGGTATGTATGCCCCATAGAGTCACACAAATTGCATTTTGGTTCATTGAGACAATTCCCACTGCTATGACCCAACTCTTGACACAAGGTACACTTCACCTGGTCACAAATACTACTAAGGTGGGCTGTAGACCCACACTTGTAACAGGCCTTAGGCTGACCAGCGTAGAAAAGAACTCCCCGGTCTCTGCCTAGAAAAAAGCTGTTAGGCAGATGCTTCAGGCCAGTATCAGAAGAGTGTAACATAATTTTAACTTTCCACCCCCCAGTCCAAATATGTTCAGAATCAAAAATTGCCTCCCGGGATTCCAAAACAGTGCAATGTTGCTTTAACCAATAAGTAAGGTCAGTAACACTGACCCCCTCATTCCTAAACAAAACAGTAATGGTCTTATAGGCAGGTCTAGTAAGTGGTATAGCTTCAAACGTGGCCCATAAGGGAGTCTGTTTCAAAACATGATACTGTGCCCAAAATCTCTGCAACCCAGTATTAAGCTTAAAGCTGATGTAATAAGTGGTCTCACCAGAGACATAAATGAGCGCATAAACCTCATTAGCAAAAAATTTCATGGATTCCTTAAGTAAAGTTTTCGCAACAAACACTCTATCAGGAATAAATCTGTCCATACCACCTTTATAAAGCAAGCAAACAGCATTACGCCATTTTGCAGGGAAAATAGGCTGGTGAAACAAGTATGCATATGGCTTGCGTGTAGTAGCAGGAAGTAAATTCAAAGGAGCATCAGTTCTCTCTGGTGCAGTAGAATGAGAAGGTAGACCAGAAACTGAAGCTGGGTCCACAGAAGTAGTAGGGTTGTCAAAGCGCAAGACTGGAGTCTTGGTCAGTTGCAAGGCAGATGGCAAATGAAGAGGGGAAGCAGGAATATCAGGCAAAGATTCTCCCTGCAGAGGTGGAACCACAGGAGTAGTGGGTGGAAGTCCAGAGGAACCTTGCGATGCTGGCAAACCGTCGAGGTTACAATCGGTGTAGGTCCAGAAACCCAGTTGCCCTGAGAGTCAGAAATCCATCCTGCACATTCAAGAGCAGTCTTAACAGACCAGGGTTGTGCCCCATCTGAAGAAGGGCATCTTAGGCTGGACTCACAGTCCGAAAATGCCATTCCCGGTGCACCTTCCACAGCACTAATCCCACGCAAAGCCACACCGCATATGGCTGGAGAAGAAGGCAGGGTTCCAGAGTTAGAAGAGAACAAGTCAGGGCACAGCTGGCACGGAATTGCAGGCTCAGCTGGAGCAACAGGTAAAACTGTAGGGTTTTGTGACACAGGAGGAGAAATAAGCTCCAAAGAGCTCGAGCGAGCCAAAGTTAATGCAGTTTGTAATAACTGAGTCCTCTGACAGTAGCACTGTTCCTCAGCGCATAACAAGTATTCTAGACTGGCAATATCCAACGAGTCAGTACAAAATTCAGGCAGAACAGCAGGATCACTCACTGGGAGTGCAGCAAGTCCAGAAAGGTCAACATCAGATCAATTCGCAAGGGTGACTGTGTCAGGAAATAAATTCTTCAGCAGTAATCCAGTAGGTAAAGTGGTCTCAGAACCACAAGAGGCAGGGGTTGAGACCAGGTCCCCAGCCTCTGCTGCATCCATCTGCTCCTCCAGCTCCTCCACAGCAGCCATCTTGGTCAAGGACCAGGATACCAGGATGTCAGAGAGCTCCCCTGCTGTCAAAGTAGGGGAGTTTCCCCAGTGCCCTCGCCAAAATTTCCCCCCACTCACTAAAAATACCATCAACAGCTAAATCTGGTTCAACGTCAGTTGGCATTCATCTGTATCCCCCCTCCCCTGGGTCATGTCTGAAAATAGACAGAATGTGTCTAGTGCACTTACCCATCAACAAAAACTAAATTAAAAAAATGTTCCTTGTTTCTAAGAGGTTCAAAGAAATGCAGAGGGATGAGGCTGGGGAGGTACCAGGTAAAACAGAGGAAGGCAGGGCAGGCAGATGGGAACAAAGGCACAAATAGAAAAGGCTAGCCAAAGAGGTAGCAAAAGGGGGACAAAACATTGTTCAGGTGCATAAGTGAGAAGGGTTAGGTAAGGGGAGGGAGAGTAAGGATAAGGAGGATGGCAGAGTGAGACTGTGCAGAGGAGAATCAAGGAAAGCAGACATCCTGAACAAGCACATCTGCTCAGTATTCACAGTGGAGGGAGAGGGAGGAGGGGACAGACCCCAAGGAGCTGCAGAAACACTGGGGGATGGGGGAAGGGAGATGGACACAAATTCATTTTCAGAGGTAAGAATCCTCAAAGGATTTGCAAATCTGAAAGTGGATAAGGTCATGGGACTGGAAGGGACACATGCAAGGGTGTTATGGGAACTTGGGAAATGCTTGCTGCAGGGCCAGATTAAGGCATATACATAGGTCAACAAGGCCCAGACATGGGGCCCCTACCTGTCAGGGGATCCCCTGCCCTGAGTGGATCATCCTGGCTACAGAAAACAGACTCGTGCAGTCTAACTTGAAATCATTACTGTCTGAGGGGGGGGGTTACCATGAATTGAGCACCGATACAACAGCGTGGCACAAAACCAGTCAAAACAGCATGAGGCACTGTTGCACGGGGGCAAAACTGTGAGCCCCACAAACAGCATGGGGAGGAACAGGCACTCAGTAGGGAGTATTGAGGGGGTCTTCCACCCTACACCCCCAAAACATTTATAAACATTCTCGGGAACGCAGTGAACAGTGGAAAATGAAAGCTGCTACAGGTATAGCGCTATACTATCCATGCTATATTTCTCTGTAGCTTTTCATTTCATTTCATTTTATTTTTATACTGGTGGGTTTGTGGGACAAGCCCATTTTCACAAACGTCCAGTTTTTACAAAAAGATACAAGACAAACAAACTTTACAATACAATTGACCATCAACAAATACATTGGGCCGGATATTCATAAGGGTTGCGCCATGCTCAATAGGGTTGCGCATGCGCAAGTCCGAAATTGCACCATTCTGCGATATTCAGCAGGAGGCAGTTGCGCCACTGAAAACAGGCTGAGCAACAGCGCAATGCAAATGAATACATGCTGAACTGGAGGGGGAGGAATCATGCATAAACTGCACAGCCCGATATTCAGCGGGCTGTGCAGAGTTGTGCAGACGCAACCCACAACCTGCGCCTGCACAACTTTGAGCCAAAAAAAAGGCTAAAGTCGAGGGCCACCCACAGGTGAGCTGCGGCATTGCAGGGCGCAACACAGCAGTTGCCACCTGTGGCTGGCCCTCAACCCACACCCTGTGCCTCTGCAGCCCGATCACGGGCAAAGAGAGTAATATCCCACCACCACCCCACTGGCGGTCCGGGCATAGCTTAATTCCCCCCACCAGCCCAATTGCGGGCAGCAAGTGTCTCCCCAACATATCCCTGGTGGTCCAGTGGACCAAACATCCTGATCGCGGGATGGGTGTGCAAACAACCCCCAAGAAACATCCCTGGTGCCTAGTGTCCCTACCCACCACCCATGACCTCCCCGCCGCCCCCGTGCAGCCCATACGTACAAGAGAGTCAGATTTGTGAATGGACTCATTCACAAATCTGGACTGTCTCTGTTATATTCTGCATATTGCCTTGCTCTGCACCACCGGCTGCGGCAGCTCCCACCGGGCAGTCAGTGGTGGGCGGCGGGCGGCAGATGGGTGGGATGCTGCCGCCACTGCTGCCGGGGGCAGGGGTGGGGAGCTTCGTGGGTGGGTGGGGACACTAGGCACCAGGGATGTTTCTTGGGGGTTGTTGCACACCCATCCCGCGATAGGGATGTTTGGTCCACTGGACCACCAGGGATATAATTGGGAGGTGGGGTTAATACTCCATCCCGCGATCGGGATGTTCGTCCACTGGACCACCAGGGATATAATCGGGAGGTGGGGGTTAATACACAATCCTGCAATCGGGATTTACGGTCCACTGGACCACCAGGGATGTGTTGGGGGGGGACACATTGCTGTGCGCGATCGGGCTGGTGGGGAGGTTCAACTATGCCCGCGATCAGGCCAGTAGGGGGTGGTGGGGGGAATCCTACACTGTTTTGCCCACGATCGGGCTGCAGGGGGCATCGTTCCCCGACGGCTGCTGCCTGGCAGGGCGCCAGGCGCAAGTCCTTGGGGATCAGAGCACCTGCATACTAATGGCATGCAAATGGGGCCATAATCAGATGCAAATGGCCCCCCCTGTGCCTTGCATGAATTATAGCCCCATTTACATGTCACCTTTTTGAATATCGAGGTTTGCGCACAATGGTATGCATACATAGTTGAATGCTCGCTCTGTCAACTTGTGGTGGCGCAGGTTCCACTGCGCCATGCACAGTGGCTGTGGCTGGGGGGTGACATTCAAAGGAGTTGCTCAATGGCGCAACTCCTTTGAATATCACCCTGGACACACCCCTGCGCAACTATATTGCGCAGTGCAAGGGCTTGCGCCTAAGAATAGCGCAGTTTGAATATCCAGCCCAGTATGTAAAACATTTACAAATTGAATTTGCTAACAAATTATTTCTAAGAGCTGTCTTAAAAATTGCTAACTTCTTTTGACTAATAACACTACCAGGGAGGCTGTTATACAACCTAGCAGTAGCAGATTTTAATGAGTTTTGACCAAAGGCTGTGTGAAAAAAGGAATCACAAAACCATACCTACTCTGCAATCTTGTACTACCAGATTTTATGATCCTAGGAAATATACTAAGGATACTTAGTGGCATTGTACCAAACTGAACCCTATGTAAAAACTTCAGCGACCTAAAGTTGAAACTAGAGATGCAGCGAATTTAAAATCCGCCGGCGAAGTGAACGCAAAGTGGCCACTTTGCCTTGGCACTTCGCTACCCGGAGTACCCCATAGGAAAGGTTCACTTCACCTTGTTATTATTACTTCACGTTGTCATTCTGCCTTAAACATGAAGTAAGGCGGTATAACAACAATACTGGCAGCATCCCACCCACACAGTCACCAGAATGAATGCGCATCCCCAAAGTGCTACTGTCTTGTGTCCAGAAAACTCCCCAGTGCTGATGAAGTGAAATGAGAGTGTAACAAGAAATGCAAACTCTCCCAAAATTAATGGTGCACTCAGTCATGCGCGCAGTCACACAGAGAGTCACCAGAATTAATGTGCATCCCCAAAATGCTACTGTCTTATGTCCGGAAAATTCCCTAGTGCTGACGAAGTGAAATAAGAGCGTAACAAGAAATGCAGTCTCCCAGAATTAATGGTGCCATGCAAATGCACAGACAGATTAAGATTGCGCTGCACACTCAAGGGATGCATACGAAAAGGCACAACACCACCTAACCAGTGCTTACAAGTCACAAATCCAAATCTGGAAAGGAATACATTTTGCCAGTTGGGGGATTAGTGCACAGCAGTAACAATCCTCTACCAGTAAAGATACCACAAAGCAGTATAAAAAATTCATGCAGGTGCGGTGGATAGCAGGTTCACACTGCTGCAATTACTCTGTAACACAATAAAAGGTGTCTGATTTAATGGCACACATCGCACTCTCACACTCACACTCAAGTAATGCGTAGCAAATTGAAAACCTTTAGTAATATAACCAAATGTTTTAAACAGACAAATTGTACACTGCTGCACCACAACAATCAGCAAAAATTGTCAAGAATTACTGAAAATATTATTGTGTGTACATTAACACAGTTATACAAGAAAAATATAACCAAAACAGAAAGACTTCCTTTTTCTCCCAGTTAATCTACCTACACCACAAATATGCCCCTCCCCAAAGCACACTTCACAGTACACAGACTGACTGTTCTAAATTAACATTCAAAATCCACACACAACAATAAACACTCAATGATATGAGCACAGAAGGGTTTCCTACAATCGATGTACTAAATTTTGAGCAAAAAATGTTACCCAAAAAGGCATTTTAAACAGCTTTTAGAGGTTTTGAATTGCAGAGCTCTGAGAGCAAACTGTCTCCAGCTACCACTGCACACACACTACCCAGGCCAGAACTGAGGCTGTGCCGAACAATCAAGAGCCCATGTGACCTGCAATCCCATGAATAACTGCAGAATTTCATTTGGAGCTCAATTACAGGGTGAAGTGAAGCGAATTACATTGATTTCAATGTACTTCACCTTACAATTGGTGGAGAAGTGATTTGGGGAAGTCGGAATAACGCAAAGTCATTGGTTTCAATGGACTTCACGTTTCTCATTATGAAGCGAAGTACTCCGTTTCACATTGTGGAGTTCTCCGCAGATTCCATGTTACTCAGTAAATCACTTTACGGAGCAAATTGGGGCCATTTCGCCCACCACTACTTACAGTACTGTAACTCACATGCTGTACGGGAAGGAATGCGAATGCCTATGGCTGTACTTCCCCGATGGGCTGTAGCACAAAACTCCCAGACTTAAAAACGCTCATTAATGAGTACAATGGTGGGGTGGTGAAGTCTGGAGAGATACTACAAAATATGCTTACAATACATCCAAGTAACTAGTAAAAAAATGAATGTTGTGATTCGTGATGTGATCGTGAATCATGATTTGTGACTGCATTTGTGACCATGATGATGAAGAACATGATTCAGTGTCGACGTTGTGAGATAACCAATATGAAAACTGTATTGGGAACGCGAATGCCTATGGCTGTACTTCCCTGATGAGCTGTAGCACAAACTCCCCGACTTAAAAACGCTCATTAATGAGTACAATGGCAGGGAGGTGAAGTCTGGAGAGATACTACAAAACATGCTTACAATTCATCCAAGTAATTAGTCAAAAAATTAGTGTTGTGATTTGAGACATGATCAGGAATCGTGATTTGTGACTGCATTTTTGACCAGGATGATGAAGAACGTGATTTGTATCACAAGTGACTCGTGATGATGTTCCTGACTTAAAAACGCACATTAATGAGTACAATGTTCATGCAGAATAATGCACCACACCAGTCCGGTATTCTGAAGGGAAGCCAAAGAAACAACTGTGACTTAAGTTACAGACAGAGATTGGGCCCTAAAGAGATGCAAATGCACAGACAGGTTAAGATTGCGCTGAGCACTAAAGAGATGCAGATGCAAAGGCACAGCACTAGTGCTCACCATCAGAAATTCAAATCTGGAAAAGAATACCTTTGCCGGTTGGGGCGGGCTGCAGGGGGAGGCAGTGTGCTGCACTGCTGCAGTAACAGTCACTAGTACTAGCACCAGTAAAGATACCACAAAGAAGTACAAAAATCACACAGCTGCAGTGGATAGCAGGTTCGCATTGCTGAAATTATTATGTGGCACAATAAAAGGTGTCTGATTTGATGACACGTGTCACATACATACTCACACACACACTAAGTAATGCGTAGCAAATTGAAAACTTCAGTAATATAACCGCATATTTTAAACAAACTAAAATTATACACTGCTGCACCACAACAATCAGCAACAAAATGGCAAGAATTATTGAAAATATTACTGTGTGTACATTAACACAGTTATACAAGAAAAATATCACCAAAACAGAAAGCACTGTCTTTTTCTTCAAGTTCATCTACCTACACCACAGATACGCCCCTCCCGGAAAGCACACTTCCACTGTCTCTCAGTACACAGACTGAATGTTGTACATTAACATTCAAAATCCACACACAAACAATAAACGCTTGATGATATGAGCACAGGAGGATTTCCTATAATCGATGAACTAAAGTTTCAGCAAAACAAATGACTCAAAAAGGCTTTTTTAACAGCTTTTAGAAGCTTTGAATTGCAGAGAGCTCTCAGAGTAGGTTGTCTTCTACAGCTTCCTACACACACTACCCCAAACTGAGGCTGTGCAGAACAATGTGACTTGAAATCCCCTGAATAACTGCAAAATTCGCTTTTGGAGCTTAAAAACAAGGCGAAGTGAAGTGAAGTACATTGTTTTCAATGTACTTCACCTTAAGAATTGGTGGAGTAGTGGTTTGGGAAGGCGGAGTAACGCGAAGCCATTGTTTTCAATTGACTTTGTGTTACCCATTGTAATGCGAAGTACTCCACTTCATGTTGCGGAGCACTCCACGAATTCACCTTCGCTCCATGAATCATTTCGCAGAGCGAACTGGGGCCATTTCGCCCACCACTAGTTGAAACACCCCACCAATGACAGACAACTAAAGTGTTTATAGAGAAAACAATGATGCGTTAACCTAGAATGTCCAGTAGCAAAGCAGATTACAGAGTGATATGTAGTCTGAAGTTTTGATAGAATTCTGTCAGAAGTATATGAATATACTATAGACCCACAATCAAATAAACAAAATAATAAACTATGTGTAAGTAGATACCTAATATCAACTGTTAAATTGCCTCTGATTCGATAAAGAAACCCTAATCTTTTGTGTAATCTATCAAATGTTAAATGACAATCAATTAGTTTACCTAAATATTTGAACAATTTGACTTGTTCTATTAGAGTACCCAGGTTGTCAAAGATAGTAAGTTCCATTATTGGTGATCTCCTGGGGTGAGAAAATACCTTAGTCTTGGTTTTAGCAGAATTTAACACCAATTTATGTTTATCAAACCAGTAATGTAATAAATTGAAATCCTATTGTAATACGTTTTGAAGAGTGGATCAATCAGGACCAGAACAAAAAAGAACTGCGTCATCAGTGTATAATGTTAACTCAGTATTTGTAAAATTAACCAATAAAGAATTCACAAATAATGAACAAAGCAAAGGACCCAAAATGAAGCCTGTAGCTGTTTTCACCTACACTGTTTTGACTGCGTAGTGTTGTGCCCAGCGGTTTTGCCCACAATTAAATCATTGGATACCCTATCTGGGGTACTGCAGCCTAATCTCTGTAACAAAGCACCACTGTTCCAGTGCCTGTTAATACTTCATTAAACAATTAACACCTCTGAGTAACTAACACTCCTGACTAGATACCTCACCTGGAAAGGAAATTTTATTTGCCTCCTGGCTCTGTAGCCAAGTTAAACATAATAAACTTTCAAACACTCTTAAAAGATAAGCACCATATCCTACAGTAGTCAGTCTGAGAAAGACAGCACTGCTGCAGCTGCTGATTAATTTATTTTTGCTTGCTGTTTCCTGTCTGGAGCTGGCATTAGGCACCTCAGAACCAACAGCTGCCTCCCCACCTCAAAGGGTCTTCAATCTGGCAGTGCAAGGTATCAGTTTTCAAGATTTAATTATTTTAATATTTAGATGCATTACTGTGCCCTGATGAAACGGCCCACAAGCGAGTCAGTGAGCCGGACAGAAATTTTCCAAATGGCACTGCAATGGCACAAAGATGTCTACCACAGCAGAAGGATATGAGGCCCCATGTCTAACCTTGCTGGAGGCCCCAAAAATGGTATCCAGTGAACGTGGCGACCATGACTGAATGACTGCAAAAAGGGTGACTCAGACCCGGTGACTGTGTTCTGGGCTACCTGGCAGGGTAGCGATGGGGTAGGGGTGGTCAACGACAGCTACAGGATCTACTTATATACACACGTGTGGGGGGAAGGGACCACGCCAAGCAATGGGCAGAAGGGCTGGGAGGTATGTGGGGTGTGGTGCAGCGGTTGGCTGCCGAGCTGGCCGTGTGGCATGGTGGGTAGGGTGACAGGCTGGCATTGGGAGGGTGCTGGGTTCGGGTCTGTGGCATGATTGCTTTTTTGCTTTAGGTCCTGTTTTCTATTTTTTAAAGTTTTATACACACACACACACACACACACACACACACACACACACCCGACATGCACCACCCTGGAGTTGAGAATCTTTAAGTGGGGGGGGCGGGGGCGCAACCCTCTGCATAACAGAAAACCTTCACAGGTTTTGTAGTCGCTGTGAGTGTACATTGCCATTATTTATTTTCGATGATGCACACTCTCCCAAATGGCAATCGCTGTTCTGTGATCGCCGTTATGACATAGAACCCCCAAAAACATAAGGCTGGTTTTGTATCATCTCCTAGAATTTAAAATCCTCTGTGCCTATGGCCATCTCTTGTTCCAGCTGCTTCTAAGGGGTCTTCAACTTTCAGTAAATTGCAAAGAGTTATTTATAATTAACATTTTAGGTTACCTGTGGCCCATACATTGCTCATGTTCACCTAAGGAAGATAATCATTTTCTGAGCCTATTATGGATCAAAACATGGACTTAGGAGACTGTATAAATCTGTTGGATAAGCAGGTAACTGCTGCTGCTGTTACAAAATATAACAGTATGCACTTCAATTATTTTTACATCATTGTTTCACTATGTGGTGTGACTTGGTATTTAATTTTTGTTTAGAGAGTTCTAACTGTTATTTAAAAATTCACTTGTTGGCCTATTAATAAAATGCAGGTCACAAAAGGTCACTCTGAGTTTGAAAGCCCCAAGTACTCCTTATCCTGTGATAAAAACAATAGCCATGCTGTAGAAGGAATGAGTCAGAACTGCAATAAGCTAACTGAGAAAAATGATGGTGAGTTGGACTTGGAACCAAAGACGTAGGAACATTTCTTGACTCATTGTCATGTTGTTTGTTTAAAAAATAGCGTTGGTTCTTGGTCTGTTTGCTCCAGATCCTTAACAGAAGCAGAATATTGCTGATGGGGGACCTGAATATGCCAGTTGTTAACTGGAGCACCTTTGCTGCAGCCACATCTAAGAGCAGGGCCATTCTCGATGTCCTACAGGGGGCATGCCTCAGACAGCTAGTTTTGGAACCCACTCGGGAGGGAGCAATCTTAGACCTGGTACTCTCAAATGGGGATGGAGAGAGGATCTCTGATCTTGAAGTGGGTAGCTATCTGGGAACAAGGACCACCAAACAGTGTGGTTCACAATAAACTTAGCTGTAGAGTTAAGCCATACAAAAATGAAGGTACTGTACTTCAGGAGGGCTGATTTTGTCAAATGGAGAGTGCCTCAGAAAAGCACTAGCAAACAGGCAAGAAGGTGGGTGGAGCAACAATGGGGAAACATCAAAACTGCTATCACAGAGGCAACAAGCTTTTGTGTGAAGCAAATAAACAAATCAAAACAAAAGAAAAACACTATGGTTCTCAAAAAGAAGTAGGGGAAGGTAAGGGAGAAAAAGATAGCATTCAGGAAGTATAAGGAAACACAGAAGGAGCAGGACAGAGAACTATACCAGTTAAAGCAGAAGGAAGTGGGGAAGGCAGTCAGAATAGAAAAGGCCCAAACTGAGGAAAAGATAGCCAACTCCATTAAGAAGGGGGATAACACCTTTTATAGGTACATTAGGGAGCAAAGAAAGATGAAGGCAGTGATACTGAGGCAGAATAAAGAGGAAGGTGACTGGGTGACCAAAGTAGTAGACCAGGGAGGGGCTGTGGACATGGCCTACCTAGACTTTAACAAGGCATTTGACACAGTCCCGCACAAAAGATTAATAAACAAATTAGCCAGCATGGAAGTGGGTCCCAGGGTGATAGCCTGTGTAAAACACTGGCTGGACAACAGGACACAGCTGGTAGTAGTAAATGGAGTCCACAGTGAAGAAAGAAGGGTTACTAGTGGGGTACCGTAGGGTTCAGTACTGGGGCCGGTCCTTTTTAATGTCTTTATAAGTGACATTGCAGAGTGACTGGAAGGGAAAGTATGTCTATTTGCAGATGACACAAAGATCTGCATCAGGGTAGATGCACAAGGTGGGGTGGAAAGGATGAAAAGGGGCTTGGCAAGGTTGGAGGAATGGTCAAAGGTATGGCAGCTTAGATTCAGCGCAAAGAAGTGCAAAGTAATGCACCTGGGAAACAAAAACCCAGGACAAGAGTGCACAATAGGGGTGAGATACTGACAGCAACAAAAATGGAAAGGGACCTGGGGGTAGTCATATCAGACGACCTAATGTGAGAAGGCAGTAAGGAGGGCTGGGGGGATACTGGGATGCTTAGGGAGAGGCATCACCAGTAGAAAACAGGAAGTTGTTGGCCCTCTGTACAGACAGTTGGTAAGACCACATCTGGAGTACTGTGTACAGTTCTGGAGACCCCATCTCCGCAAAGACATAGACAGGGTGGAGGCTGTCCAGAGGAGGGCAACCAAAATGGTGCAGAGTCTGCACCAGAAGACATATGAAGAAAGACTAAAGGAGCTAGCCTCGAGGAAAGGAGGGAAGAGTGGGGACATGATAGAAACATTCAAATACCTCAAGGGAATCAACAAAGTCCAAGAGGGTAGCATCTTCCAGAAAAAGAGATGTGCGAGAACAAGGGGGCACAATTTGAAGATAGAGGGGGAACGGCTCAGAGGTAATGTGAGGAAGTATTTCTTCACAGAGAGGGTTGTAGATGAATGGAACAACCTTCCTGAGGAGGTCATAGAGTCAAAAACAGTGGGGGAATTCAAGAATGCATTGGACAGGTATAAGGCAATTCTAGTGGGGGGTAGGAGGAAGTAGGCTATTGGTTAACTAGGATCTGCAGCTTATCCGTTAGGTAGGGAAATGGGCAGACTAGGTGGGCCAAGTGGTCCTTATCTGCCATCAAATTCTATGTTTCTATGTTTCTAATTATGGGGAATGGTAGTAGGAAAAAGGTCATGGGATGCGATGAAACATGCAGACATGGAAATTGCAAAGAGCTGAGAGAGAGGCAAAGGACAGAAACTCAGTGGGACAGGACCATGCCTGATGGTGCATTAGCAGAGGTGTAACCCATAATGCCGGTGACCGGTGTTTGGCTACTGTGGCTATTATTAGCTGTCAACCAGCATAAAATCCATTATAATGATACCACAAACTCGACAATATCTGACCCCTGTAGCAGAGATTACAGTAAAGAGACTGCAGATAGAAGTGTTTTAGTAACTGGTGTGATACTGGTTGGCCACATTTGACTACAGAATTATGACTGCATTTCAAAATTCTCATATTGATCACCTGGCTTCAGCTCTATAGAGTCTCTCACATATGCACAGTAGCACTTTTATGTGGCTGAAACCAGGGAACTGATATAACAATTTAAGAGTCAGTCATGGAACTGTTGGTGGCTGTCATTCCTAAGCTGCTGACTGTGGTTTATTGCTGTGATGTATTCTTTGATATTACATTTTCTGTAAGTTGTGTACCTGTCCCATGCAGCTCCATACAGTCTCTCTCTCTCTTATAGCAGCCATGGTACCAGCATGTAGCTGAAACCAAGGGATACGTATGAAAAAATAAACAAAAAAAACCCAACCCTGGAACTATTCGGTTACACTTGCGGCTGCATTTCCTTTGCTGCTGATTGTGCTTTATTATTTTGAAGTAGCTATGTAATTATGTAATCCATCCTTGATGTGGAACCTTTGAGAAAAGGCCTATTTGTTCAAATGCACTGTATTTCCCAACGATAAATAAAATAAAAATCCTGTTTCATAATCCAGTTGCTTTTTCAATCACAAGGGTGCATTGTGCACATACATGAAACCTAAACAGAGGAGAGAAAGAAAGAAGTTGTTTAGCTGAGATTAAATCTCAGCTAATGCACTTATTTCTTTGGGTTCAGATCCCAGCTAAGACACATTTCTTTCCCTCTACTGTTTGTTTAGGTTCTATGTATGTGCACACTACGCCCTTGTGACTGAAATGTAATTATCTGTGCAGCACCAGGTTGTGCATTAGAAAAAGAGCAAGGTGCTTCTGCAAGTCCCAGGTGTCAGTTGTCTTGGTGGCACAGCTGGTGTACAACCAGAAAGGTGATCTGGGTGGCCTGTGTTCAAACTCCACCTAAGGCACTCTCTTTCTGTTTGTTCTGGTACAATTGCTGCAGATCATGCTTAAGACTTGTTAGTGTAGTGCCACTTGAGCAGTCTTAATTTTTGGACTGCAGAAAATGAAAATACTGTAGTAGAAACATGGAGTCAGCAGCAGTATGCAAGCGTCTCTATGGATCCCCCAAACATACATGTGCAAGAGAGCAACAATTCAGCGAGAAAGAGAAATACTTGGAAAGGTTCTGAAGCCGACAGATTTCTTTACAATTGCAAATGTAGTGATCGGGATTGTCAAACCTTTGGAAGCAGCATTTGTGTCCATATTTTGGGCACATGCTGCATCCCATCAAATATGACTTTATTCTGAACACTTGAAGAGCTATTCCACATGAAGCAACAACGGTTAAACCCTGTTTATACGTTCACCCCTATATATGTGATACTAAATGTGAAGACAGGAAAAGGGTTTCTGAGTACCCAAAAAGGAACATAAATACTGATTGGTAAAGAAATTGGGGGGGCTACTATATTTATTAATTTGACAGTCTGGGTAATTCCCCCCTCCCCCCTTCCCTATTGTTATTATTGGTATTTGCTTAGTTTTTAGACAATTTTAGCACTGTTCAGCACCTTTCTTGTATATTTCATAGCTGTGATATTGGATTGAAATATATAAAGCTACTCCCCACTTCCCTCATCTATTCCCTCATACATTCATTGATTATTATGCTAGAATTTCTGGGGATATGTAACTATATAATATTTTTTATTCCCATCCCCCAATCTCCTTACCAAGCAGTATTTATTTTCCTTTTTGAGTGTCAGAGGCACAGATCAGGCAGCATAGGAAAAAACAGGAGCAGCTGTAAAATTCGCAACAAGAATTTTATAATGAATACCAATAAAATAAAAATTAAAAAATGTTCAGAATAACTATTTACAAAGGCAAAATAAAATAGAGATGATCCATCAGAGTGTTTCTTCAATCTCTGTGTGTCCCTCTTGCAAGCAATTGTAGCTCCGTCTTTTAAGTCCTTACAACCCCCTTCTTAATAAGCATCCTGTTTTTCTAAAGTGTTCTAGTATATTTCAGGCAGGTGCTGGCAGGAACACAGTATCCCAGAACTGAGGCCCCATCTCCACAGCTTTACTGCAAGAAGGTAAAAAACTGCACTGAGATAACCTCTTGAGTTTCCAATAGCTTTTTGCAATCATCTCAACTTCAATTATATAGGTCTCAAAAATTAACACTACATAATGTCTAAACAAAGGGATCCCAATATCAGTTACATATCCACATAATGATTTACATATATTTTTATACCAGCAGACATGCAAGGGAGGAAAAGATGAACAGCAAGGTTAGACTGAGAGACAGTGAGAGGCAGAAAATCGCGAGACTGTCGGGGTGATCAAATCCTAGGTCTCAGGAAAATTTGGTTGTGCAATCAGACAGAGAAGAGACAGGAAAGAACAGATCTTTGCATTCAAACTCTCCATAACAACTGGGGCAGGGTCCTGTTCTACCCTGTCACATACACACTCCTCCTTAAGAGGGAATCTGTTTTATTAAACAGGTTTCCAAAACTTTCTATTAATGCTCTACTAATATTAGCTTCTAACTTTCAGAAATTAAGCACATGTGCATTATCATGTTTTCTATAACATTACAGGAAAAAGTAAAGTTTAAACTCATTTGTTTTTCAACCTTCAGAATCCTCAATTCTTGATCCATATCTTGACAGAAAATCAGTATTGCTATTCTCTTTACCAGATTTGTGCATCACCATGAATTTAAATGACTGTAGCGCTAGGTACCACCTTGTGATTCTAGAATTTTTGTCTTTCATTTGGTTAAGCCAACAGAGAGGATTGTGATCTGTTATAAGAACAAAATCAGTTCTTAGTAAATAAAACTTAAGGGACTCCATGGCCCACTTTGCTGCTAAACATTCCTTTTCAATGGTGGAGTACCTTTTCTCCCTGTCATGCAACTTCCTACTTATGTACAGAATAGGATGTTCTGCCCTGTCTATATTTTGAATCAGGACTGCACCTAGGCCTAACTCTGATGCATCTGTTTGTAACAAAAATGGTTTCTCAAAATTAGGGTTTCTTAAAACAGGGGCTGAACATAATGCAGCGTTAATAGTTTGAAAAGTTCATCACACTCTGGGGACTATTTCACATTATTTGGATATCATTTTTCTGTGAGTTCAGTGAGAGAGTAGCAAACTCAGCAAAGTTAGGAACAAATCTCTGATAATAACCAGCCAGCCCCAAAAATTACTTGACATGTTTCTTTGTTTTAGGGACAGGGCTGTTAGCTACAGCTTCTATTCTAGAAACATCTGGCTTAACGTCTCCATTTCCCAGCGCATAGCCCACATATCTGGTTTCCTGCATGCCCAGTGCACATTTGGTAGGATTAATAGTCAGACCTGCATTTTTGATAGCTCGGATAACTGCTTGTATGTATTCCAGGTGGCTTTTCCAGTCTGGACTACACCACGACATCATCCAGGACCGCAGCACAATAACCAGCGTGAGGGGATAAAATTGCATCCATGTAATGCTGGAATATAGCGGATGCACCATGTAAACCAAATGGCATGGTTGTGAACTGATAGAATCCAACAGGAGTGGCAAATGCAGTTTTATCTCTGGATTCTTTTGCTAAAGGTATCTGCCAGTAACCCTTGGTGAGATCGAAGATACAAATATACTTTGTACTCCTCAGTCTGTCCACCAAATCATCTATGATTTAGCATAACTGTCAAATTCTGACACTTGATTAAGTTAACTAAAATCGAGGCAGATTCTAACACCCCTTCTTTTTTTGTTTACAATTACCATTGGAGATGACCAAGCACTCCTCGACTCTTCTATGATACCCAATTCTTTCTTTTTTTGTATTTCCTTAACCACATCAGCTCTTAACTGTTCTTAACCTGTATGTCTTTTGCCTAACAGGACTAACATTCCTTGTCCCTATAACATGCTTAGCCTGGTACTGTGGTAAAAGTACTGTTAAATGTCTTTATCACATTAAGAATGTCTGCAGTTTGTTCTGAGGTTGAGAAAACATTCCCCTTTACAGCATCAGCATTTACAATTTGTTCCAGTCTATCATAAGCTACATCAGTATCTTCTTTATCAGTTTCTGGTAAAACTAGTGTAACCCCCCCACCATAAATGGGGGTTCCTAAAATGTCTTCCTGGTCTTGCCCAATGCTCACTGCCAGGATGGTGTTCTGTGTCTACAGTAATTTAATTGCCTGCATGTGAGTGCCCTGATTGGTCTCCGTGCCTGTCTTTTAAGAGCTTTCTATTTTCAGAGGATGAAATTAGTCTGGGTGGGGACTGAGTGGTTTCAGGTTCCAGTCCTGCCCAGGGTTTAATATTGCTGCTCCAGTCTGCCATCGCTATGTGCGCAGAGGGAGCCATTATAGGATCTGTGATTGTTCGCTGATTATCTGCTTTAGTAATAATAATATAGAAGTTTGTCTAACCTGCCTTCCCTTGCAGCATGGACTCTTTTGCTTAGAGACACCATTTTGGTACTGGACTGCCAGTTTGGACCAATTGGTACCATGGGGGACCTTAAAATGGAGACTGCCCCAGAGGTCCTGTGGGATTTAATTTCTGTAGGAATTGTAGTTTTCAGGGTTTGGTGCCTAAATGGACCTGGAGGGGGAGCTCTTTCTGTGACAGACAGATGGATCAACCAACCAAACCTTTGGATCACTGGGAAATACCAGAGCAGCCTACAACAGTGTGTCAGTCAAAAGTTGGAGTTTGGAGAGTGAACAGCTCAGGCAAGCCATTCGAGCAGCTGCACCTGCACCTGCATGGTAGCATGGGGAATCAGCGAGAAAGCTGTACCTGGCCTGCCTGCTACCATCTTCCAGTGTGAAGGAGTCTGCAATATTGAAATTAGACTAAATCTGATAGTTTGCATTTTGAGCTGAAGTTGAAGTGGAGGAGAGTGAATTTTGCCTGGTATGGACTGAAGACGTGCTCCAGAAGCGATCGGCCTGTCAGGTACCGGAGAGAGCCATAGAACGAACAGTTTGTGCAAAGACCCTGCTTATTTGCAAACAGGCTTCATCCGAACTGTGGTATCTTGTTTTGTTTATAAGTGTGCTGAATGTGCTGTGTGGGTCATGATTTTGTTCCCCACTATCGAACGTGTCACGCTAGCTGGAAACTGCTCCAGCACTCAAATGGACTACATTCAAACTGTCTGCTCTGGTCTGGGCTCTACCATCTCAGCCTAGACTGCCACTCCTGCTGCAAAGACTTTTTCGTTGAAAGACCCACTCAGGGATTTATCTCCCTGCTCAACACCATCGAACAGGCATCGATCATCACGATGCATCATGTGGGCCTTGCTTCACCTGGCAAACCAGAACAACATCCAGAGGCCTTCATCTCATCAGTCCTGCCTCCTGGTCTGGGTAGCATGAGTAACCAACAGAGTAACTCCCTGCATCAAAGCTGCAATTATTGTGCATCATCTGATTTTATTGTTTGGGTTGGTCATCACAAACTGAGTCATCCGGCTCCGGAATACAAATTTTTGGTTAAAGTGCATGTTGATTGTTTTCTTTCCTAAGTGCCCCAACAACGGCTTCAACGCCAACCTACCCCGGGCAACGCTTCAGTCTAGCCAGAGTAACACCTGGGTACCCAGAGTGTGTGGCTGTGACAGAGGGACACTTAGTGCATGCATGCTTAGCGTAACTAAATCAGATCTGAAATTAAATATTAGATTCCTGCCCCACCCTTGTTCATGCCCCTTGAATAAATCAGATTCTGTTCTTTCTGCACCTAACTTGGCTAGTGTGTACCTTTGTGGAGGGGATACTGTATCGCCATTGAACTGTTATATTGCAGGTCTTGTTTTACAGGAGGTCTCCAGGACCATCGCAACCGATCCAACCCTGGTGGCAAGTGTATCATGTGTGGATTCAATATTGTATTTGGTATGCCATATGTGATTGTTTATCTGCTGACCTGGTTAAGCCACTAGAGGGGTTAGGGGGGTATTAGTGTCCTGGAGAGCTATACCCATAGCAGCTACGCTACCCCTAAACCAACCCTTCAGGTGGAGGCACCCGTTCACTGAGCTCAAGCCCCTCAACCTGTGCCTAGTAACACAGGGGATAGTAGCCCTTGGGGCAGCACCACCTAGGGGTTACATCTTGGAGGTACCACGGGGATCAGTGCCCCCCTAGTAGCTAAGATCAGGAATTATAGCTAAAAGTTTAATGGCTACCACTGTAGAAATGGCCGTGCATCAATTGGTGGGATGGATTACAGGGCAGGGTTTGATTTTAACATTGTTTTACTAGCCCAAAACCTAGTGCAAATTGGCCAGAGCTAGTGCAGCTAACCCTCTACTTGTCCTTCTTGATTAGTAGAGGTTTTCCATGGCTGTTCATGAAGTTAAAAATGTCCCTGCTTTAGCAGGTTCTAGTGCTGGTGCTAATCTCTCTTGTGTTCCAGATGGCCTGGCATGATTAACACCTCATTAAGAGGTGCAGCTAAGAGGGGGATCCCACAAAAGGGCTCAATGTGAGTCATTATCACTCCACTGTTACAACTTTCAGCTAATGTCCAGGCCTCCCCTCAGCTAGTCAAAGAGCTGGAGGAGGTGCAGCTGACAGAATTGAGGCATCCAAGGTACAATTCCATGCTGCTGTGCACTCCAGTGATATGGCATCAAGAGTCATGGCTACATCTGTGTCTCTCAGGAGACATGTTTGGCTTAGATGTACTAGTCTTTCACAGGACACCCAGACTAAGGCTATGGATTTCCCTGTAGTGGGTAACTCTCTGGGGAGCAGACGGAGGCTTACATGAAAAAAATGGATGAGTACAGGACCACCTACAGGAGTGCACAGGCCAAAGAGAGGCAAGCCACTCCTCAGAAGCAGCAGTCATGGGGCAGGGGCAGGCCTTTCCACAAGCCTTTCTACCAAGCTCAGGCTTCCTCTCATTTCCCACAGAGGGGGTTCTTTCGAGGGAGAGGCAGGAGGAGGATGAGCAGGGCTACATCCTCTTCCCAGTCCAAGGCTCTTGCCAAGCAGTCACCTTGATGTGTCAGCCTGGGTCAACTCCCCCATTCCAGAAGGAGGCAGGCTGGCTTACTATTTCCAGGCCTTGGAAGTCTGTTACCCCAGACAAATGGGTCCTGGAGGTAGTAAGTCAGGGACCGGCCCTCAGCTTCAAAAGGTTTCCAAAACTGAGGGCTAGGTCTTTTCCAGCTGCATCCATCTCAGAGACCCTTGCTCTAGAAGCAGAGGTTTCTTCTCTTCTGGCTCTCAGAGCCATAGAGGTAGTTCCTACTCAGCACAGGGGCAAAGGCCTATACTCCAGGTACTTCCTTACCCCAAAAAAGACAGGGGAGTGGTGACCCATCCTAGACCTAAGGTATTTGAACAAACACATCACAAAACCAAATTTCAGTGCTGGCCTGGTGACGCTGAGGGTTGAGGCGCTGGACTCCACACCTCGCGCCACGCCGGCGACCCGGGTTCAGGAGCGAGCCTGGGTTGCTGGGGGTTGGCAGGGGAGGGAGAGGATTGAGCATCCAGAGGACAGCTCTCCTCTCCTGGGGAGGGACAGGGGTCACGATCGGTGCTCTGCTGATCTCTGGCGGAGGCTGGAGATACAGCAAGGCACTGCAATGAGAGAATAGGAGTGGGGGTGGGAGTAGCAGACGTCGGATACGCCTTGACGTCAGGGCACCAGCCACTCACCAGGGGAAAATGGGAAAATACCTCTAGGCTCTGGTGGAGACAGAGCACCAGGAGCTTGCCCCTGATTTACGGCTGCCCACCCGGCAACTTCCCGACCAATCGCTACTGCTATGTCAGGCGCTAGGGGCTCACCCCTGTCTCGCCCGGGGTGAAGCAACCAGGCTGTATGGGTGATGGAGGATGGCCAGGTAGGTGTGTGCTGTAGGGGGATGACTCCATGCGCTCCTGATGAAGTCCAGAGCCAAGGGGGTGAATAGGAGGCAAAAATAGAAAATATAAAAAAAAAATGTTCAAAATGGTGACTCTGGGAAAGATTCTTCCCTCTCTAAGGCCAGCATCCCTGGACCTCATGGATGCCTATTTCCATATTCCTATCAGGTGCTCCCACAGAAAGTATCTCATGCTCGAGTTTTCTTCAGGCCATATCAGTTCAGAGCCATGCCCTTCGGCCTAACTTCAGCTCCAAGGGTGTTCACAAAGTGCCTTGCAGTAGTGGTTGCCTTTCTCAGAAGGCAGGGTATTTCCATCTTCCCATATCTGGATGACTGGCTGATTGTAGGTCAGTTCTCCGACCAGGTCAAGTCATCTCTGCAAATCACTCAAGACTTGCTCAGTTCTCTAGGGTGTCTTTTCAATCTCCCAAAATCTGTTCTTGAACCAATACAACCCTTTGCAAACTGTGTGAGAGGCCTTTCGGTACCATGCAATTCTGCTTAAAGTTGAACCAGCATAACATTCTGTGGTGATCTGCATATGCAGCCCATGATGCTTTGCATTGTGTGGGCATGTGTGATTTTGTATTTTCTTGAAACTTGGCTTCCCAGCCAAATGCCCTTTGGGGTAACCCTTGCCTCAGTGTTTGCGCACAGAGGTTCTTTGTCTTTTAAATAGTTTTTTATTTTAATGGGTTCACCACAACATAACCCAGACAGACTGTCTTAGGGTAGCTGGTTCATTCCACTGGGGTGTCAAACAGATGAGGCATACTGATGAGTCCTGGTAGGATGAAACACGTGTCTATGTCATCTGTTAGCACCCTTTGCAAACTGTGTGAGAGGCCTTTCGGCACCATACAATTCTGCTTAAAGTTGAACCAGCATAACATTCTGTGGTGATTTGCATATGCAGCCCATGATGGTTTGCATTGTGTGGGCATGTGTGATTTTGTATTTTCTTGAAACTTGGCTTCCCAGCCAAATGCCCTTTGGGGTAACCCTTGCCTCAGTGTTTACGCACAGAGGTTCTTTGTCTTTTAAATAGTTTTTAATTTTAATGGGTTCACCACAATATATCCCAGGCACACTGCCTTAGGGGTAGCTGGTCCATTCCACTGGGGTGTCAAACAGACGAGGCATACTGATGAGTCCTGGTACGACGAAACACGTGTCTATGTCTTCTGTTAGCACCCTTTGCAAACTGTGTGAGAGGCCTTTCGGCACCATGCAATTCTGCTTAAAGTTGGACCAGCATAACATTCTGTGGTGATTTGCATATGCAGCCCATGATGCTTTGCATTGTGGGGGCATGTGTGATTTTGTATTTTCTTGAAACTTGGCTTCCCAGCCAAATGCCCTTTGGGGTAACCCTTGCCTCAGTGTTTACACACATAGGTTCTTTATCATTTAAATAGTTTTTTATTTTAATGGGTTCACCACAATATATCCCAGGCACACTGCCTTAGGGGTAGCTGGTCCATTCCACTAGGGTGTCAAACAGACGAGGCATACTGATGAGTCCTGGTACGACGAAACACGTGTCTATGTCTTCTGTTAGCACCCTTTGCAAACTGTGTAAGAGGCCTTTTGGCACCATGCAATTCTGCTTAAAGTTGGACCAGTATAACATTCTGTGGTGATTTGCATATGCAGCCCATGATGCTTTGCATTGTGGGGGCATGTGTGATTTTGTAGTATAGTATTATGCCTGTGTACTGTTTACCCTAGCCTGAAGAAAGAAGAATGTTAAAAAAAAATCTGTTATTGTTTGGGCATAGCATGTTAAAAATCGATTCTTTTAAAAATATAAATGTCATAAAGTTTTATGTTTCCCAAGCCAGTTACGTAAAGGGGTAGCCTCCTCCGGAAAAAATCCTAGATGTGCTCCTGGCTCACTAGACACTGTATGGAAACTTCCAGAAGTGCCATTCTCCAGTTGATCACAGGGTGGGGGCTTAGAGGGTCTTTGCTGCCTGACTCTGTTTATTGCCCTGTAGGTGGTGGTGAGGTGTATGATGATGCCAGTTATTGTGTGTGCAGAGCTAAGTCTGCTTGTCTGAACATTTGCTGCTGTGTTATATCCTGGTTCAGGGGGTGCAGAAAGAGGAAGAGAGGAGGACATGGTACAAAACAATGGGGTGGGGGCACACTGTGTATGATGGCATTGTGGTATTTTTTCCTGCTGGGACTGGAAGCAATGTGGAAGCAGGATAACTGTGCAACAATCAGAGTATTTCTTGGCTTGCATGTTTTCCTGTATAAGTGATCAAAATGTACCTTTACAACTGTGGACTAGAGCAATTTTGAATCAACTTGTCCTGCTGGCTAGTGCAAAGAAAAGTTAAGGTTGACCGCTGGTACAGGACATGAGAGTCACCCCCACAATGCCTTTTTAATACTGGATATACCCCGGGCACTAGTAAAGACACTGTTGACAGGGCACTATCAAAAATTGAGGGTTTGGGAAAAGCTTTGGTGATAAGCTGACATGCTGACTTGACTGAACAGACTTTATTGGCCTTAGTGGAGTGTAGCAACAATGTGGACAGTACTAAGGTGCCCCCGACTATTGCTGTTGAGGGGTCCCCAGTCACCCGGAGGGTGGTGACTAAGAATAGCAAGGATCCCTTAGAGAATGAGCCCCCACCATTATCTAAGACCTTTGAGGAAAAGTTTGGCAAGTTATTACTGGAGGAGGGCAAAACTATAGAGGACTTTAAAAGGTTACTCATGTAACCTGTTGGTGTTCCCTCCCCACTGCCCACACCAGCCCCAGCACCTGCCCTTCACCAGCTCCTGTGCCCGCAGCTAGTCACGACTCTTACCAAAGGCTAAGGATATTCTCGGGCACTCTTCCCACCCCACCCAGGGAGAGGATGATTGGGAGACCTGGATAGATTATGTTGCCCCCTCGGTACCCGAGTGGCAGTGTGTGGAGCAGAGAAATGAAAAAGGAACAGGGAAAGTTTGAGGGGCCCCACTTTGGAAACAGTTAGGTTCCTAAGGTCCACAAACCCTGATGCGTCAGCCCAAAAGTGCTTGTCTGCACTAGAAGATGTTTTTGATAGCATTGAATCTGAAGAGACTTTGATGTGGCAATTCAAAGGCACCAAACAGTGGAAAGGAGAATGTTTGTCAGTGTGTGTTACTTGCTTGGAGAGGGCCCTACACAGAGCTCATCAGAAGGGTGGGGTATTGGCCAGCGAATTGAACCATATGAGATTGAAGAACATACTTCAATATGCCAAATATTCTAAATTTGAAATAATCCAGCTAAAGCTCCAGGATCGGAGGGACTATCCACCAGATTATTGCAACTTGATAAAAGAACTCAGGGAGACAAAAAGGGAGATTGAAATTCTTGTGCGGGTGCGGCACGAATGGCTCCCAGTGCAGGACAGCCCTTCTGAATCAGAGGCTGCTAAGGATATTCTTCCATGGGCCTAGCTATTGAGAGATGAGCTACTGAGAGAAGTCAGAGAAGTGAAAGTGGGTGCTTCTACAAAGGTTTCCCCCTCGGACAAAGACCCTGGTCCCTGTCAGAGCACGTCTGCTATGGGGGTGGGGATGTATGCTCAGGCATCCTCTACTGGAGGCAGCTCCAAGACAGAGATCAGTGACTTGATGGCCACCATAAAAGAACTATTGAAACATATTGTATTGCCTTCGATGCTGCAGGCAGAAGTCGAACCATAATTTTCTGTTGTCAGTGCTTCAGCTCTAGCCCCATATGTATACCCTGCTGAACCCTCTAATTATGAATGGAGACCAGCTCCTAATGTAATGTTTCAGCCAAGACAGACCCAAGAACGTATAATCTGTCACAACTGTGGAAAGGATGGGCATATGAAGGAAGAATGCCGGTCTCAAAAGTATTTAGAGAAAGTGGTAAACAGACTCCAATGAGAAATTCGGAAGGCAAACCGATGGCCAAGGGGTTCAAGAAATGATCCTAGTGGAGATTCAGGAAATCCAAATTCCAATTTCTTTCTGGCTAAATTGTCCATCCAGGCTCCTACTAAAGTCTTCCTGGACTGCTCTGAAGTGGTGGTTCCTTCCATTGAGACTACTGTGACAGTGAATTGTGTTTCCACTTGTGCTGTGTTAGATAGTGGGTCACAAGTGATGTTTGTCTTCCAAGACTGGTATAACTGACACTTATCCGATGTCCCGCTGCAGCCCCTTGAAGACCTACATGCGTGGGGGCTGAATGAAAAATCCTACCTTTATCTAGGTTATGTTTGACTCTGGTTGTCTTTCCCTACAGCTGTAGCAGGTGTGGATGAGCAAGTGGAGACCTTGGCTCTGGTGTGCCCACCCATGGGGCTGTATGATCGTGTTCCCTTACTAATTGTTACCAATGCCCACATGTTCGAGCAGTTGGCCAAACTGTATCAAGAGAAGCAAGCCTAGTGAGCCACATGGGCCCAGCGCATTCCAGCCTTGAAATGAGCGTATGGTTTGAGGCTGTAGAATAAGGAGATGGAGAAAGATGAACCTGTGGAGGTAATGTGGAAAAAATATCCGATTCCTTGGTTCTACCTCCCAATGCGCAGTATACTATCCATGGTGAAGTGCGCTTCAAGACAGATGTAAAAACCAAAACACTCATAGTTGATACCCCAGAAGAAGGAAACTGCCTGAGGGGTTGTTGGTCAAGCCCAGCATCTTGCCAGTCCGAGCTCCTGCCTATGCCTGCCAGGTGGTGGTTCAGGTTCAGAATATGTCTGCTTGAGAAATTCAAGTACATCGGGGGTGTACTCTAGCTGCTGTGTACTGTGAGGACACTGCCGTATTGCCTAACAAGAAATGCTTTGTCAGGAATGGTGTGGTGACTCCTGACCTGTGTGACTTTAGGGAGTCACCCCTACCCACAGAATGAAAAACCAAGATCAGCCAGAGGCTGTCCCAGAGAAGCCAAGTATTTTGTTTGAAGAAATGAAACGTGGGATGTGTCACCAGGGCAGAACACCACTTTGGACTCCATGATGAGATGCCATTCAGAAAGCGATCCTGTTGCCTTGCCCCAGCTGACATAGATGATGTGTGGACTCACCTCCAAGAGACGTTGGCTGCAGGGATCATCCAAGAGTCAAGAAGCCCCTATGTGTCCCTGATTGTGGTAGTCTGCAAGAAAAATGGAACGGTAAGGATGTGTGTGGTTTACCGGACTTTGCACCGAAGGACATTGCTACATCAGTACACCATGCCCAACATCCAGGATACCCTTGACTTCCTTAATGGGAGCCAGTGGTTTTCAGTGCTTGACTTACAGAGTGGGTACTATCAAATCCCAATGGCCCTGATACTCTGTCCAAGATGTTATACATTGTGCCAGCTTTTTTATTGCATCAGGTCAGTGGGGCTGGAGTGTGCTGGCTTCATCCTATCAATGCTACCTAGGTTTAACTTGTTGTTTTGCCCAGTGTCTGAGTTCCTACTGGTGATGGCTCCTTCATGGAACCGAGGCCAATCAGCACTCCGCTTTTCAAGTGGCCAACTGCAGCACCAACTCTGTTCAACTAGGTGGTAGTATTTCAGCAGGGCACGATGCCCAACCACCCTGGACAGCATAATTTGGAACAATTTATCTTCTTCCACACAGCCATCCCCAAACTCTCGGGGCTTGCTTCCGAACGTGGATCACCAGCACCATGAGCAACAATTCTCCCTCTACAACAACTGGCTGGCTGTAGTCTGTATCTTTACTGTTGGAATTAGGTGATGGTGGAGGACTATGGACCGTGAACCAGCACAGACTGAGTAACTTGGTACAATATGCTGATGTCTATAGCTATATTTAGCTGGTACATTTGCATTCTTAATTTGTTTAAATTGCGTCCCCACACCCACTTGCTTTTATTTTAAATGGGGGGGCAATGCCCCTTAACTTAAATTTGCATAAAAAAAATAGCAACCATGCCAAATAACCATATGCTGGCTGGTGCTAACATCACATCATGAGAGGACGTCTTACCCCAGTTACACCACTTATCAATAAAAACCACATGAACCACAAAAGTGAAAAAGTGTAGTTTGCGCAAGCCATGTTACTTAGTAATATGCATGCTACATTGGACCATAGTCCTCCACCAATGCCAGGTATTATTTTGCGCAGATGGTTCCTGGGGCCAAGTTTTTTAAAGCAAATTCCTGTCCAACTTTACTAAATGTTAGTGTTCTCTACATAAGGTATTGTAGCAGTAATGTGCTTGCAAACTCCAATAATTCAGAAAACATGCTTTCAGTTGCCTGTTTAGCTAATGGGACTTGTTGTGTGCTCTCCACTGTTTGTGAGATATTGTTTGATATGCTGAGCAACTAGTAACTATTTACACAGTACCAACATGCTTTTCTGGAAACATGTACGATTTACAGTATGTCTAAAGAATTAACCTATTTGGGCCTGAAAGCTTGTGTGTCATACTTTACATCCGATTCAAATAAAAAGTATCATGCTGTCTACTTTGTCAAGGCGTTCTTGTATAATAGTGTATAACAGTGAACAGAAATCGGTTGTTTTTGTTTTTCTGCCTTTTTTTTTTACTTTTTATTAAAGCAGACATTTAAATATGAACCACAATACTATGGCCTAGATGTGTCGTCTCATGGGAGATCGAGATTTGCGCGTTGAGCACTGTCTTCCTGCACTAGAGCCAAGCACGGCTTGGAGGTGAGGTGTACGACTTTGGGGGAGGAAGAATATGGGTTACTTTGTATTCATGCACCCTCTGTCAGCCAAGTGAGAAGTACTACTGGTGCTGACTGTGAAGGCAGCTGCAGGCACCACCCTCCCAGACAAAGGAAGGGTGCAGCCAGCCATTGTGTATTTACACACCCTCTGACAGCCAATAAATAAGCAGTATTGGTGTTGGTTGTGAAGACGGCTGCAGGCATCACCCTCCCAGACAGTGGAAGGCTGCAGTGGGTCAGTCTGTACTCATACACCTTCTTCCAGCCAATCAAGAAGTAGTATTGGTGTCTGTGATGAATGAGTGAGTCAAGAGGTACAGACGGACCACAGAAAAGGTAACTGCAAATAGCATTGTTTTATTCAAAACACAACAAAACCATTGTATATTTCGTCAGTCAGATGGCCATAGGATAGTGAAAAAATTGTGAAAAACTGATTTCTCAGCTGCATTTCATCAGTTATAAACAGAAAGTTCAGATTGCACTCCAAATCCGCTCTATTCGTTCTTGCTTGTATCAAAACTGTAGACCCACTTTCTGAGCAGTAAAAAGTAATACACTGCAGCTTCAGATTTGACTACGATAGATCTTTCTTGTTCTTAGCTTCTAAGAAAGTCTTTATCTTCTTCTCAGAGTTCAGTGTGTCAAGGGAGAGCCCCTGCAGCCTTCTATGGCTTTTTATTAGTTTTCTGATTTGACCTCCTTGACCTTTTGTAATCAAAACTCAAATAACTGTCCTTACTGAGAGTCCTAAGACAAATGAACTAGTGAGAAACAACAACTGTAGCTAAAGCGGGAAAACATTAACCCCTTCCTGCCTTCAGTATTGATTTTTTCTTTAACAAACAATGGCTGACAGTATAGCCTAGAGTTCAGAGTAACAAGCTACGAATGAGCTTGGTTCATCCAGCACACCTTGGTTTGATTCCCACAACACTACTTGCATATATGTTGCCCAGAGCAAGTCACTAAACTTCTCCGGTGCCTGGGTTGCCCCTAAAAACAGGCATTGTGCCTAGTGGGGCTTACCATTATCAAAGAATAATAAAGAAACTACTAGTTTTTAGAAATATTTTTCCCCATAAAAATGAGAAAGGGTTTTACCCATCACAGTGTGGGCTATAAAGGCAGCTGCAGGCACCGCCCTCCCAACCAGAGAAAGGTTGCAGCAAGCCTCTCTCTCGCACGCCCTCTCTTCTCGCTCTCTCATAAAAAAACATAACACCTCCTGCACTTACTGTAAATAGAAAAGTCTGTACTTGGCTGAGGAGTAAAAGATGGGAAAGTTACAGTTAGAAAAGTTGAGAGACACCACACACACACACACACACACACACGATGGCTGCCTTATGAGAGAGAGAAGGGGGTGAAATAAAATAACCGAACGTTTTTTATAGGGTTGCCTCCAGTCTGGTTTTAGACCAGGTAATCAGGTTTTTAGATTCCTTATCCATTCATCTGGTTTTGCTTAGATATATTCTGGTTTGGGGGCCACTTTGTAGTAATGTCATTTCACCAGAATCATAGGAGTTGCAAAGTCTCATTCAGTGAAGTACATGGGTTGCAAAGCCCCCAACTCACTACACTACACTACAGAGGACTGCACTTATCCCTGGGAGAACAGCAGGACTGGCAATATTGGATCAAAGCTTAGGAAAGCTCTAACATGCACTGCAGGCTTTTGAATCTCCCACTGCTGCAGCCTTCCTCTGATGTCAGCCACAGGGGATTCTGGGATTTATAGTTACAGAAAATCAGCCTGCAAGTAAGCAGAATTAGTCTGATACAGTCTCTTATACATAGAAACATAGAATCTGACTGCAGGTAAGGACCACTTGGCCCACCCAGTCTGCCCTTTCTTCCCTACCTACATTATTACTGTAGACCATACTTGCTCTACAGCTCTTTCTCCCTCCCCCCCTTCCTTTCCATTATGGTTACCTTGTGCCTATCCTATGCATTCTTGAACTCCACCACTGCCTTTGCCGCCATCACCTCCGCTGGAAGGTTGTTCCAGAAATCTGTGAAGAAATACTTCCTAACATCTCTCCTGAATCTACCTCCCTCCAGATTCAGAGCATGTCCCCTTGTTCTTGAGCACCTTTTCTTCTGAAAATTACTTCCCTCCTGTACTTTATTTACCCCCATGAGGTATTTAAAGATCTCTATCATGTCCACCCTCTCCCTCTTCTCTTCCACAGTGTACATATTGAGGTCCTTTAGTCTCTCCTTGTAGGGCTTTTGATGCAGACCCTGTGCCATTTTAGTTGCCCTCCTTTGGATAGCCTCCACTCTATCTATGGCCTTCTGGAGATCATGTCTCCAGAACTGCGCATAGTACTCTAGGTGGGGCCTTACCAGACATCTGTACAGAGGTAACACCACCTCCCTCCCTCTTTCTGCTGGTGATATCCCTCCCTATGCACCCCAATATCCCACTAGCTCTCCCAACTGCATTGTCGCATTCCCTGGCCACATTTAGGTCATCTGATATGATTACCCCTACTGTAGGTCTCTTTTCTGCTTGGTGGTTGTCAATACCACTCCACCCATTTTGTATTCTGCCCCTGGATTTCTGTGCCCTAAGTGCACTAAACAATAAGTAAAAAAAGATTTTGCACACCAGAGTCATAGCCAGGATTTTGGAATGAGGGGTTTCCTCCAAAGAAATCCAAGTATTTAGTCCCAGTATGCAAAAGTATTTTTTATGAAAACTTAATGGAAGCAAGATGGGAGGGGGGTTGGGGTCACACAAAGTGCAAATTGGGACCAGACCCACACTTGGGTATGGGATTCTTAGTGCTGTTCCCTTTAACTGATTTATCAAATAATTCACTATTTTAGCTGCATGTCCAGGTTACAAAGACATTCAGGTGTCATTGTTTGTAAAATCAGTCACTCGGGGGTGGGGTATAAAGTGTGGCCATTACAACCACTAGCACTAAATCAACCTAATATTTTCCACTCTGAATTTTAAGTACAGTATGGTCTTTCACTGCAGTGGTAGGAAACAGTCTTTGTATCTTTAATTGCTCTTATATGTTCCACTTTGTTTTTCCTATATTCTGGTATGTTTTAGACACATTTTCATTAGATTAGTAATCATTTTTTTCCATTTTTACTGCTTTGATTACCTCTCTCCTGAGTCTTCAGCAGCTACTGATCTCATTTTTCATACCACCTGGATATTTCATAAAACTAGATACACCACTATAGGCCATTCAGGTGAACAGCATGGAATGGCATGTCTGTCGTTGAGGAATGTCTTTGAAATATAAAAAGAAACAGTAGTAGCTGCTGAGGTAAAGGGAACACAATGCAGAATTGAGGGTACTAGAAATGCAGGTAATTAATTTATCAAAAATGGGTCCGAACTTATCAGAATATATGACTGACACTGAAAGAAAACTGGGATGGCATTTAACAGAGGACAGAGCAACGAGCTGTGAATGAGCATGATACATCCGGTAGACCTGGATTTGATTCCGCAGCTTCTGTTTGCATATTATGTGACCCTGAACAAGTCACTCAAGCTCCCAGTGCTCCTGGCTCATGACAGTATATGGACCGTGCGCCCAATGAGCCTTACCTGTTGGTTACCAAAGAATTACAATAAAAATAAATTAATAAAAAATAACAGTATTAAAATGATACCCCATAACTTTTAATGTCTTCACTACTCTGACTTTACAAATGGCTTTGGAGGAGGACTATTATACTCATAAGTCTAAAAACAAGACTAGGGCTGATGGTGGGGTTTGGGTTGGGGTTTACTATCTGGTTTTTACCTCAGCCAAAGGTAGAAACCCTAGGGAATCCAACTCCCCACAGTATTCTGCAGTGTCACATGGGGTCTATCTGCACTTCAGCTGAGAAAATCCCCCAACTAATCCAACTCCCTACAGTATTCTGTGGTGCCACATGGGGTCCATCAATACTCAGGCTGAGAAAATCCCCCAACTAAACCCAACTCCCTATAGTATTCTGTGGTGCCACATGGGGTCTATCTGCATTCAGGCTGAGAAAATCCTCCAACTAATCCAACTCCCTATAGTATTCTGCGGTGCCACATGGGGTCTATCTGCACTCAGCTTGAGAAAATCCCCCAACTAAATCCAACTCCCTACAATATTCTACGGTATACATGGGGTTTGTCTGCACTCAGGCTGAGAAAATCCCCCAACTAAACCTAACTCCCTACAGTATTCTGCGGTGCCACATGGGGTCTATCTGCACTAAGGCTGAGAAAATCCCTCAACTAAACCCAACTCCCTACAGCATTCTGCGGTGTCACATCATGCCTATCTGCACTCAGGCTGAGAAAATCCCCCAACTAAATCCAACTCCCTACAGTATTCTGCGGTGTTACATGGGTTCTATCTGCACTCATGCTGAGAAAATCCCCCAACTAAACCCAACTCCCAACAGTATTCTGCGGTGCCATATGGGTACTACCTGCACTCAGGCTGAGAAAATCCACCAACTAAACCCAACTCCCTATATTATTCTGCGGTGTCACATAGGGCCTATCTGTACTCAGGCTGAGAAAATCCCCCCGATAAACCCAACTCCCTACAGTATTCTCCAGTTCTACATGGGGTTCTATCTGCACTCAGGCTGAGAAAATCCCCCAACTAAACCCAACTTCATACAGTATTCTGCGGTGTAACTTGGGGTGTATCTGCACTCAGGCTGAGAAAATCCCCAAACTAAACCCAACTCCCTAGAGTATTCTGCGGTGCCACATGGGGTCTATCTGCACTTAGGTTGAGAAAATCCCCCAACCAAATACAACTCCCTACAGTATTCTGCGGTGCTACATGAGTTCTATCTGCATTCAGGCCGAGAAAATCCCCCAAATAAACCCAACTCCCTATACTATTCTGTGTTGTCACATAGGTTCTATCTGCACTCAGGCTGAGAAAATCTCCCCGATAAACACAACTACCTACAGTATTCTGCAGTTCAACATGGGGTCTCTCTCCACTCAGACTGAGAAAATCCCCTAACTAAACACAACTCCCTATAGTATTCTGCGGTGCCACATGGGGTCTATCTGTACTCAGGCTAAGAAAATCCCCCAACTAAATCCAACTCCCTACAGTATTCTACGGTATACATGGGGTTTGTCTGCACTCAGGATGAGAAAATCGCCCCACTAAATCCAGCTCTCTAAAGTATTCTGCGGTGCCACATGGGGTCTATCTGCACTCAGGCTGAGAAAATCCCCCAACTAAATCCAACTCGCTACAGTATTCTGCAGTGCCACATGGGGTCTATCTGCAATCAAGCTGAGAAAATCCCCCAACAAACTCCAACTCCCTACAGCATTCTGCGGTGCCACATGAAGTCTATCTGCACTCAGGCTGACAAACTCCACCAACTAATCCTAACTCCCTTCAGTATTCTGTGGTGCCACATGGGGTCTATCTGCACTCAGGCTGAGAAAATCCCCCAACTAAACCCAACTCCCTAGAGTATTCTGCAATGCCAGATGGGGTTTATCTGCACCCCGGCTGAGAAAATCCCCCTACTAAATCATCTCCCTACAGTATTCTGCGGTGCCGCATGGGTCAATCTGCACTCAGGCTGAGAAAATCCCCCAACTAGATCCAACTCCCTACAGTATTCCGCGGTGCCAAATGGGGTCATCATACACTCAGGCAGAGGAAAATCTCCCAACTAAATTCCAACTCCCATCAGTATTCCGTGGTGCCACATGGGGTCTATATGCTCTCAGGCTGAGAAAATCCCTTAACCAAACAAAACTCCCTATAGTACTCTGCGGTGCCATATGGGTTCTATCTGCACTCAGGCTGAGAAAATTCCCCAACCAAACCCATCTTCATACAGTATTCTTTTGTACCACATGGGGTCTATTTGCTCTCAGGCTGAGAAATTCCCCCTACTAAACCCAACTCCCTACAGTATTCTGTGGTGCCACATAGGGTCTATCTGCGCTCAGGCTGAGAAAATTCCCCAACTAAATCCAACTCCCTACAGTATTCTGTGGTGCCACATGGTGTCTACCTGCACTCAGGCAGACAAAATCACCCAACTAAACCCAACTCCCTGCAGTATTCTGCGGTGCCACATGTGGTCTATTTGCACTAGGCTGACAAAATCCCCAACTAAACCCAACTCCCTAGAGTATTCTGTGGTGCCAGATGGGGTCTATCTGTACTCCAGCTCAGAAATCCCCCCAACTAAACCCAAGTCCCTAGAGTATTCTGCAGTGTCACATTGGGTCTATCTGCACTAAGGCTGAGAAAATCGACCAACTAAACCCAACTCCCTACAGTATTCTGCAATATCACATGGGGGTGTATCTGCACTCAGGCTGAGAAAATCCCCCAACTAAACTCATCTCCCTACAATATTCTGTGGTGTCACATGGTGTCTACCTGCACTCAAGCTGAGAAAATCCCCCCAACTAAATCCATCTCCCTGCAGTGCCACATGGGGTCTATCTGCTCTGAGGCTGAGAAAAGCCCCCAACTAAACCCAACTCCCTACATTATTCTGTGCTGCCACATGGGGTCTATGCACTCAGGCTTACAAACTTCCCCAACTAAATATAACTCCCTACAGTATTCTGCGGTGCCACATGTGGTCAATCTGCACTCAGGCTGAGAAAATCCCCCAACTAAATCCAACTCCCTAAAGTATTGTGCGGTGCCACATGGGTCTATCTGGACTCAGGCTGAGAAAATCCCCCGACTAGATTCAACTCCCTACAGTATTCCATGGTGCCACATGGGGTCTATCTGCACTAAGGGTGAGAAAATCTCCTAACTAAATCCAACTACCTACAGTATTCTGTGGTGCCATAAGGATTCTAACTGCACTCTGGCTGAGAAAAGCTTCCAACTAAACCCAACACCCTACAGTATTCTGCAGTGCTTCATGGGGTCTCTCTGCACTCAGGCTGAGAAAATTCCCCAATGAACTCCAACTCCCCACAGTATTATGTGGTGCCACATGGGGTCTATCTGTATTCAGGCTGACAAAATCCCCCAACTAAACCCATCTCCGTACAGTATTTTATGGTGCCACATGGCGTCTATCTGCAATCAGGCTGAGAAAATCACCCAACTATACCCAACTCCCCACAGTATTCTGTGAAGCCACATGGTGTCTATCTGCACTAGGCTGACAAAATCCCCCAACAAAACCCAACTCCCTAGAGTATTCTGTGGTACCAGATGGGGTCTATCTGCACTCCGGCTGAGAAAATCCCCCAACTAAACCTAACTCCCTACAGTATTCTGCTGTAGGGTCACATGGGGTCTATCTGCACTCAGGCTGAGAAAATCCCCCAACTAAACCCAACTCCCTACAGTATTCTGCGGTGCCACAAGGGGTCTACCTGCACTTTGGCTGATAAAATCCCTCAACTAAATCCAACTCCCAACAGTATTCTGCAGTGCCACATGGCATCTATCTGAACTCAGACTGAGAAAATTCCCCAAACTAAACACAACTCCCTGCAGTATTCATGTGGTGTCACATGGTGTCTATCTGCACTCAGGTTGAGAAAATCCCCCAACTAAATCCAACTTCCTACAGTATTCCACGGTGCCACATGGGGTCTACCTGCACTCAGGCTGAGAAAGTCTCCCAACTAAATCCAACTCCCAACAGTATTCCGTGGTGCCACAGGGATTCTATCCGCACTATGCCTGAGAAAAGCTCCCAACTAAACCCATATCCCTACAGCATTCTGTGGTGCCACATGGAGTCTATCTGCACTCAAGATGAGAAAATTCCCCAATTAAACCCAACTCCCCACAGTATTCTGCCGTGCCACATGTGGTCTATCTGCACCAGGCTGAAAAGGTCCCCCAACTAAACCCAACTCCCTAGAGTATTCTGCAGTTCCAGATGGGGTCTATCTGCACTCCGGCTAAGAAATTCCCCCAACTAAACCCAACTCCCTACAGTATTCTGCAGTGTCACATGGGGTCTACCTGCACTCAGGCTGAGAAAATGCCCCAGCTAAACCCAAATCCCTACAGTATTCTGCGATGTCAAATGGGGTCTATCTGCACTCAGGCTGAGAAAATCCCCCAAATAAACCCTACTCCCTACAGTGTTCTGCGGTGCCACATGTCTTTCTGTATTCAGGCTGAGAAAATCCCCCAACTAAATCCAACTCCCTACAGTATTCTGCGCTGCCACATGGAGTCTATTTGCACTCAGGCTGACAAAATCCCCCAACTAAATCCAACTCCCTACAGTATTCTGCGGTGCCACATGAAATCTATCTGCACTCAGGCTGACAATATCCCCCAACTAATCCTAACTCCATACAGTATCCTGCAGTGCCACATGGGGTCTATCTGCTCTCAGGCTGAGAAAATCTTCCAAATAAATCCAACTCCCTACAGTATTCTGCACTGCCACATGGGGTCTATTTGCACTCAGGCTTACAAAATCCCCCAACTAAATCCAACTCCCTACAGTATTCTGCGGTGCCACATGGGGTCTGTCTGCACTCAGGCAGAGAAAATCCCCCAACTAAATCCAACTCCCAACCGTATTCTGCGGTGCCACATGGGGTTTATCTGCACTCAAGCTTAGAAAATCCTATAACTAAATCCAACTCTCTAGAGTATTCTGTGGTGCCACGTGAAGTCTGTCTGCAGTCAGGCTGAGAAAATCCCCCAACTAATCCTAACTCCCTACAGTATTCTGTGGTGCCACATGGAGTCTATCTGCATTCAGGATGAGAAAATCCCCCAACTAATCCAACTCCCTACAGTATTCTGCGGTGCCAGATAGGGTCTACCTCCACTCAGGCTGAGAAAATCCCCCAACTAAATCAACTCCCTACAGTATTCTGCGGTGCCTCATGGGTCTATCTGCACTCAGGCTGAGAAAATCCCCCAACTAGATCCAACTCCCTACAGTATTCCGTGGTGCCACATGGAGTCTTTCTACACTCAGGCAGAGAAAATCTCCCAACTAAATCCAACTCCCAACAGTATTCCGTGGTGCCACATGGGGTCTATCTGCTCTCAGGCAGAGAAAATCTTCAAACTAAATCTAACTCCCTACAGTATTCTGCACTGCCACATGGGGTCTAATTGCACTCAGGCTTACAAAATGCCCCAACTAAATCCAACTCACTACAGTATTCAGCAGTGCCACATGTGGTCTATCTGCACTCAAGCTGAGAAAATCCCCCAATTAGATCCAGCTCCCTACAGTATTCCACGGTGCTACATGGGGTCCATCTACACTCAGGCTGAGAAAATCCCCCAACTAAACCCAACTCCATACAGTTTTCTGTAGTGCCACATGGTGTCTATCTGCACTCAGGCTGACAAAATCACCAAACTAAACCCATCTCCCACAGTATTCTAGATGCCATATGGGGTCTATCTGCCCCGGATGAGAAAATCCCCCAACTAAACCCAACTCCCTACAGTATTCTGCAGTGTCACATGAGGGTCTATCTGCACTCGGATGAGAATATCCCCCAAATAAACCCAACTCCCCACAGTATTCTGCAGTGTCACATGAGGTCTATCTGCACTCAAGCTGAGAAATTCCCCCAACTAAATCCATCTCCCAACACTGTCCTGCGGTGCCACATGAAGTCTATCTGCACTCAAGCTGAGAAAATACCCCAACTAAATCCATCTCCTTCAGTATTCTGCGGTGCCACATGAGGTCTATCTGCACTCAGGCTGAGAAAATCCCCCAACTAAATCAACTCCCTACAGTATTCAGCGCTGCCACATCAGTCTATCTGCACTCAGGTTGAGAACATCCCCCAACAAATTCCAACTCCTTACAATATTCCGCAGTGCCACATGGGTCTATCTGCACTCTGGTTGAGAACATCCCCAATAAAATCAACTCCTTACAATATTTCATGCGGTGCCACATGGGGTCTATCTGTACTCTGGCTGAGAAAAGCTCCCAACTAATCCCTATCCTTACAGTATTCTGCGTGCCACATGGGTGGTCTATCTGCACCAGGCTGACAAAATCCCCAACTAATCCCATCTCCCTACAGTATTCTACAGTACCAGATGGTGCTCATCTGCACTCAGCTGAGAAAATCCCCAACTAAACCCAACTCCCACAGTATTCTGCAGTGTCACATGGGGTCTATCTGCACTCAGGCTGAGAAAATGCCCCAGCTAAACCCAAATGCCTACAGTATTCTGTGATGTCAAATGGGGTCTAGCTGCACTCAGGCTGAGAAAATCACCAAAATAGACCCAACTGCCTACAGTGTGCTGCGGTGCCACATGGTGTCTTTCTGTATTCAGGCTGAGAAAATCCCCCAACTAAATCCAGCTCCCTACAGTATTCTGCGCTGCCACATGGAGTCTATTTGCACTCAGGCTGACGAAATCCCCCAACTAAATCCAACTCCCTACAGTATTCTGCGGTGCCACATGAAATCTATCTGCACTCAGGCTGACAATATCCCCCAACTAATCCTAACTTCCTGCAGTATTCTGTGGTGTCACATGGGGTCTATCTGCATTCAGTATGAGAAAATGCCCCTACTAAATCAACTCCCTACAGTATTCTGTGGTGCCAAATGGGGTCTATCTGCACTCAGGCTGAGAAAAGCTCCCAACTAAACCGAACTCCCTACAGTATTCTGCGGTACCACATGGGGTCTATCTGCACTCAGGCTGAGAAACATCCCCAACTAAATCCAACTCCCTACAGTATTGTGTGGTGCCACATGGGGTCTATCTGTACTCAGGCAGACAACATCCACCAACTAAACCCATCTCCCTATAGTATTCTTTGGTGCCACATGGGGTCTATCTGCACTCAGGCTGAGAAAATCCCCCAATGAAACAAAACTCCCTACAGTATTCTATGGTGCCAAATGGTGTATATCTGCACTCAGGCTGATAAAATCCCCAACTAAACCCATCTCCCTACAGTATTCTGCAGTGCCACAAGTGGTCTATCTGCACTAGGCTGACAAAATCCCCAACTACACCCAACTCCCAAGAGTATTCTGTGGGGCCAGATGGGGTCTATCTCCACTCCAGCTGAGAAAATCCCCCAACTAAACCCAACTCCCTACAGTATTCTGCAGTGCCATATGGGGTTTATCTGCATTCAGGCTGAGAAAATCCCCCAACTAATCCAACTCCTACAGTATTCTGTGGTGCCACATGGGGTCTATCTGCACTCAGGCTGACAAAATCCCCCCACTAAATCAACTCCCTATAGTATTCTGCAGTGCCAGATGGGTCTATCTGCACTCAGGCTGAGAAAATCCCCCAACTAGATCCAACTCCCTACAGTATTCCGCGGTGCCACATGGGATCTATCAGCACTCAGGCTGAGAAAATCTCCCAACTAAATCCAACTCCCTATAGTATTCTCTTTTGCCATATTTATTCTATCTGCACTCTGGCTCAGAAAAGCTCCCAACTAAAGCCAACTCCCTACAATATTCTGCGGTGCCACAAAGGGTCTATCTGTGCTCAGGCTGAGAAAATTCCCCAATTAAATCCAACTCCCTACAGAATTGTGTGGTGCCATATGGGGTCTATCTGTACTCTGGCTGACAAAATCCCCCAACCAAACCCATCTTCATACAGTATTCTTTTGTACCACATGGGGTCTATCTGCTCTCAGGCTGAGAAATTCCCCCTACTAAACCCAACTCCCTACAGTATTCTGTGGAGCCACATGGTGTCTACCTGCACTCAGGCTGACAAAATCCCCCAACTAAACCAACTCCCTGCAGTATTCTGTGGTGCCACATGTGGTCTATCTGCACTAGGCTGACAAAATCCCCAACTAAACTCAACTCCCTAGAGTATTCTGTGGTGCCAGATGGGGTCTATCTGCACCCCGGCTGAGAAAATCCCCCAACTAAACAAAACTGCTTACAGCATTCTGCAGTGTCACATGGGGTCTATCTGCACTCCGGCTGAGAAAATCCCCCAATTAAACCCAATTCCCTACAGTATTCTGCAGTGCCACATGGGATCTATCTGTACTCAAGCTGAGAAAATCCCCCAACTACATCCAACTCCAAACAGTATTCTGTGGTGCCACATGAGGTCTAACTGAACTCAATCTGACAAAATCCCCCAGCTAATCCGAATTCCCTACAGTATTCTGCTGTGCCATATGGGGTCTGTCTGCATTCAGGCTGAGAAAATCCCACAACTAATCCAACTCCCTACAGTATTCTGTGGTGCCACATGGGGTCTAACTGCACTCAGGCTGAGAAAATCCCCCAACTAAACCCAAATCCATAAAGTATTCTGTGGTGCCACACGGTGTCTATCTGCACTCAGGCTGACAAAATCCCCCACCTAAACCCAACTACCCACAGTATTATGCGGAGCTGCATGTGGTCTATCTGCACTAGGCTGACAAAATCCCCCAACAAAACCCATCTCCCTAAGAGTATTCTATGGTGCCAGATGGGGTCTACCTGCACCCCAGCTGAGAAAATCCCCCAACTCAACCCAACTCCCTACAGCATTCTGCAGTGTCACATGGGGTCTATCTGCAATCTGGCTGAGAAAAACTCCAAAGAAACCCGACTCCTGTAGTATTCTGATGTGTCACATGGTGTGTCATCTGCACTCAGGCCTGTGTAGAAATCTTCAACTAAATCCAACCCCCTGCAGTGTCCTGCAGTGCCACATGGGGTTTATCTGTTCTCAGGCTGAGAAAATCTTCTTATTAAATCCATCTCCCTACAGTATTCTGCACTGCCACATGGGGTCTATTTCTACTCAGGCTTACAAAATCCCTCATCTAAATTCAACTCCTACAATATTATGTAGTGCCTCATGGGGTCTATGTGCACTCAGGCTGAAAAAATCCCCCAACTAAATCCAACACCCTAAAGTATTCTGCAGTGCCACATGGGGTCTATCTGCACTCAAGCTGACAAAATCCCCCAACTAATCCTTACTCCCTACCGTATTCTGTGGTGCTACATGGGGTCTATCTGCATTCAGACTGAAAATCCCCAACTAATCCAACTCCCTGCAGTATTCCATGTGGTGACATGGGGTCTATCTACCTCAGGCTGAAGAAAGTCCCAACCAAATCAACTCCTCACAGTATTCGGTGCCACATGGGTCTATATGCACTCAGGCTGAGATAATCCCCCAACTAGATCCAGCTCCCTTCAGTATTCCATGGTGCCAAATGGGGTCTCTCTGCACTCAGTCTGAGAAAATCTCCCAACTAAATCTAACTCCCTACAGCATTCTGTGATACCACATGGCATCAATCTGATCTCAGGCTGAGAAAATCTTCCAACTAAATCCAACTCCCTACAGTAATCTGCACTGCCACATGGCGTCTATTTGCACCCAGGCTTACAAGTCCTTCCAGCTTTAATTCCAACTCACTACAGTATTCAGCAGGGTGCCGCATGGGATCTATCTGCACTCAAGCTGAGAAAATCTCCCAAATAAATCCATCTTCCTATAGTATTCTGTGGTGCCACATGGATTCTATCTGCACTCTGGCTAAGAAAAGATAATATATTTCTGGAGAAGCTACCTCTGGCTTGAAGCTGCAATACTGAACATAGGATTTGCAAGAAAGCAAGTTGTGCTCACAATAGAGGAAGGTGAACCTTACAATTGTCTTTGGTTTGTAGCAGGTATTCTGCAGGTGGAGGCTACTTCTAACTGAAACGTGAAATAAGGAACTTAGAATTATCAGGAAAGACAGTCTTTCAAGCAACAGAGGGAGGTGGATCTTGCTTTACTTTTGTTACAATTGTTAAGATTTTCAGTGCAGGAAGAGTTTAAACCCTAGGATGGAATTCGTTTATTGTGTCTGTCCTGGTGCACAGCTGACTTATTTTGGGGCTGACTGCTTTCAGAGCACAAATCACCAGGCTGTTTTGGGGCTGGGGAGGTTTATCTGTGTCTGACTTGGATGTCTGGATTTTTCTCTGTTTGATTAGCAGGGTATTTTCTCTGTCAAATTGTTATGTAGGGCATCTTGCTGACAGGAAGGCACTCATCGCAGTGCTGGGTCAAGGCTTTAATCTGATTGTTTCATGAGGGACAGTTTAGGCCCAACCTGCCTCACCTCTCACCCCACCCACCCTGGAAATAGTCTTTATACCTGGGGTTCTAACATCATTCTCAAGAGTGCAAGGTGCATATCACTGTCATATCCTTTCTAGCACACTGCACTGACAATATAAGCATACACATTGTACAATATATATATTTCTATATAACAAACCAATCACACACACACACACACACACACACACACAAAAGTAGATAAACATGTGGGGAGTAGTGCAATGTAATGGCTGTGGGGCAGCAGTCTTCCAGGAGTCTTTCTGGAGGCTGAGATGCTGCCCTATTTGCAGACAACTCTCTGCCCTGAGGGAGGAAGTCACCCGTCTTCAGGCCACACTGGACAGTAGTAAGGGAACCTCCCCCATCCTGGGAGCACCAGAGCCACCACCACCACCTCAGAGGTTGTGAAGAAAGCATAGCAGTTGGACCACAGTGGACTCAGGGAGGGTGAGGATGGTGGAACAGAGGCACACCCAGTCAGTTGTTCCACTCCACAATCCATACACCATTCTGGTGGAGCATAGTTCCCTTATGGATGCACCTGCAGAGCAGACTAAGGAGGCTGAGGAGAACTATCAGAAGGGAGGCCCAGAGAAAGGAGGCAGAGGACACCACAGGGAAAGGAAGCAGCTCCTGTTGGGGGACTCAATTATTAGGGGGATAAAACTGGGGGGAGCAGGGAAAACTGAAGTAAGGTGCCTGCCTGGTGCCATGGCTTGGAAGGACAGGAAGCTCATCCTCAGGATCATGAGAACAGCTGCACGGGAGTCTGAGCTGGACATCTTTGTCCACCTAGGGACAAATGACTTGCTCATCATGAAATTAGAGCAGTGCAGGAGGACTTTGTAGAGTTGGGGAGGGACTAAGACAAGTAGCACAGTATCCTTCTTAGAGGTGCTGTTTTGTCAATGGCATGGTGAAGTGAGGGTACTTTAAAATCATGCAGTTTAATGAATTGTTGAAAAATGTGTGGAGCACAGAGGTTTGGCTTCATTGGGGACTGGGTTCCACCTTGGGGACACTCAGTCTATACTGGCAGGATGGTCTGCATCTGTCCAGAAAGGAACAAGTCTTTTGAGCAATCAGTTTAAATGCTTCATTGGCAAGCTTTTAAACTAGTCAAGGGAGAGCTTCATGATGCAGCAGGAAAATCCCGGACTCTCCCTACAAAACTGGTACTAATTGAGAAAAATACTGAGGTAGAAAGGGTCATGAGATGCTGCAACAGAAGTAAAGCCATCAAAAAATGGAGAGCAATGAGTACCAATGCTCATAGTCTGGGTAACAAGCTTCCTGAATTAGTGGCCTTGATGGAGGAGGAACATCTGGATATTGTGGCAGACACAGAAACATGGTACACACAAAACCAAGACTGAGATGTAAACATACCAGGATACACTATCTACAGAAGGGACAGGGAGGATAAAAGAGGAGGAGGAGTGGCTCTTTACATAAGGGAAGGAATCAAAGCAACAGAACAAAAGGGTAGACAGGGAGGAGAAGAAGCACTGTGGGTCAATTTGGAGACAGGCAATGGCACCACAATCTGCACAGGGGTTGTATACAGATCCCCCTCTCAGGGGGAGGAAATGAACAAAGAAATAGATAGAAAGTATACTTAGAATGGCAGAAAAAGGGGAGCTATTGCTGATGGGTGTCTGAATATGCCAGATGTTAAACTGGGTGCAGTTGCAGCAGACACTTCAAAGAGTGGGGTTATTCTAGATGCCCCTACAGGGCGCATGCCTTTGACAGCTAGTATTGGAGCCCACTTGAGAGGGAGCAATCTTAGACCTGATTCTCTCAAATGGAGAGAGGATCACAGATGTAGAAGTGAGTAGCCATCTGGGAACTAGCGACCATCGAACAGTATGGTTCACAATAAACACAACAATAGAGTCAAGCCATGCAAAGGCAAAAGTACTGGACTTTAGGAGGGCTGACTTTGCCAAAACGGGTGAGTGCCTAAGGAATGCACTAGCAAATGGGCAGGAAGGAGTGGTGAAAGAACAATGGGGAATAATAAAAACTGCCATCACAGAGGTAACAAGCCTTTGTGTGAAGCAAATAAACAAAACAAAACGATGTAAGGAACCACTATGGTTATCAATGGAAGTGGCAATGAAGGTTCAAGAGAAAAAGAAAGCATTCAGGAAGTACAAGGAATCAGAGAGAGTAGGACAGAGAACTGTATCAGTTAAAGCAAAAGGAAGCAGGGAAGGCAGTCAGAACAGCAAGGACCAAACCGAGGAAAAGATAGCCAACTCAGTTAAGAAGGGGGATAAAACCTTTATAGGTACATCAGGGATCGAAGGAAGACCAAGGGAGGATAGTGAGGCTGAATAAAGGAGGGTGGGTGGGCAGAGGTGACTGATGAAAAGGCAAAGATAGCTAAACAAATATTTTGCTCAGTATTGACAAAATAAGAAGGAGCTACCTAAAACAAACAATAGAAACACTCTGGATACAGAAGTTGATACCAGCCCATTTAAGAAGAAAGGGTTCTGAAAGAACTTAAAACTGAAGGTGGACAAAGCAATGGAGCCTGATGGGATTCATCCCAGAATTCTAAAAGAACTATGGTAGAACTAGTACGACCACCACTAGCCCTCTTTAACAAATCATGGGAGGATGGGTGGTACCGGAGGACTGGAGGGGTCAGATGTGATTCCTTCACAAAATGTGGGAGCAAGGCAGAAGCAGGAAACTACAGACCTGTTAGTTTAACCTCAGTGATAGGGAAAATGATGAATCACTTGAAGGAAAGAATTGTTGACAATGTAGAGGCCAGAGGGCACAGGACCCAAGGCAGCATGGATTCACAACAGGAAGGTCATGTCAGATGAATCTGATAGATTTCTTTGACTGGGTGACCAAAGTAGTAGATCAGGAGGGGCTGTGATATGGCTCACAGACTTTAGCAAGGCATTTGGTACAGTCCCACACAAAAGATTAATATACAAGTTAGCCAGCTCTGGGAGGGGTCCCAAGATGACAGCTTGGGTAAAGAACTGGCTGAGAATAGACAGAGAGTAATAGTAAATGGAGTCCACTCTGGAAGAAAGGGGGATTACTAGTGGGGTATCGTGAGGGTTCAGTATTAGATCGTCCTCTCAATGTCTTTATAAGCATTGCACGTGGGACTGAAGAAAAGTATGTCTCTTGCAGATGACACAGATCTGCATCAGAGTTGATGCATAAGGTGGGGTGGAAAGGATGAGAAGGACTTGGCAAGGGTTAGAGAATGGTCATACGTATGGCAGCTTAGATTCAATGCTAAGAAGTGCTATAATGCACCTGGGAAACAAAACCCAGGGAAACAGTACACAATGGGGGGTGAGATACTAATAACTATAAAAATGGAAAGGGACCTGGGGTAGTCATATCAGATGACCCAAAGGTGGGCAAGCATGTGAGAGAGAGTAGCAAGGAGGCTTGGGGGATACTGAGATGCACTGGAGAGGGCATCAACAGTAGAAAACAGGAAGTTATTATCCTCTGTACAGACAACTGGTAGAGACCCCATCTGGAGGACTCGTGCAGTTCTGGAGAGACCCAATTCCGCAAAGATATAGACAGGATGGAAGCTGTCCAGAGGAGGGCACAATTTAAATGGTGCAGGGTCTGCACTCGGAAGACATATGAAGAGAGACTAAAGGAGCAGAATATGTATAGCCTCGAGGAAGGAGGAGAGGGGACATGATAGATACTTTCATAGCACCTCAAGGAATAAACTAAAGTCCAAGGCTTCTTTCTAAAAAAACGGTGTGCAAGAACAAGGAGCACAACTGAAGGTGGGGGGGGCGGCCAGAGGTAATTTTATGGAAGTAGTTTTCACAGAGAGGGTTGTGGATGCATGGAACGTGCTTCTGGAGGAGGTTGTGGAGTCAAAACAGAGGTGGAATTCAAGCATGTGGTGACAGTCATAAGGCAATTCTAGGAGTGGGGGTAGAAAGAAGTTGGATGCTGGTTAACTAGGATCTGCAGCATATCCATTAGGTAGGGAAATGGGTAGACTGGGTGGGCCAAGCAGTCCTTATCTGCCATCAAATTCTATGTTTCTAAGTAAACACAACTCCCTACAGTATACTGCAGTACCACATGGGGTCTATCTACACTCAGGCTGAGAAAATTCTCCTACTAAATCCAACTCCATACAGTATTGTGTAGTGCCACATGGTGTCTATCTGCACTCATGATGACAAAATACCCCAACTAAACCCAACTCCCTACAGTAGTCTTCGGTGTCACATGTGGTCTATCTGCACTAGGCTGATGAACTCCTTAACTAAACCCAACTTCTCTAGAGTGTATTCTGAGGTACAGACTGGGCCCATCTGCACCAGCTGGGAGAAAACCTTCAACTAAATCAAATCCTCACAGTATTCTGTAGTGTCACATGGGGTCTATCTGCACTTAGGCTGAGAAAATTCCCAACCAACCCAACTACCTACAGCATTTCAGTAGTGTCACATGGGTCTATCTGCACTCAGGCTTAGAAAATCCTCAACTAAACCTCAACTCTCCACACTATTACAAGTGGTGCCATATGATCTATCTACACTTTGAATAAAAATGCCACAACTAAATACAACTCCCTACAGTATTCTGCGGTGCCACATGGGGTCTATCTGCACTCAGGCTGAGAAAATCACACAACTAAACCCAACTCCTTGCAGTATTCAGTGGTTTCACATGGTGTCTATCTGCACTCAGGCTCAGAAACTCCCCTAACAAAATCCAACTACCTACAGTGTTCTGCAGTGCCACATGGGGTCCATCTGCTCTCAGGGTGAGAAAATCTTCCAACTAAATCCAACTCCCTACAGTACTCTGCACTACCACATGGGGTCCATTTGCACTCAAGCTTACGAAATCCCCAAATAAATCCAACTCCCTACAATATTCTGTGGTGCCATATGGGGCCTATCTGCACTCAGGCTGAGAAAATCCCCCAACTAAATCCACCTCCCATAGTATTCTCATGTTCCATGAAGTCTATCTGCACTCAGGCTGACAAAATCTCAACTAATCCTAACTCCCTGCGCAGTATTCTGCAGTGCCACATGGGTCTGATCTGTACTCAGGCTGAGAAAATTTTCAACTAAATCCAACTCCCTGCTGCATTCTTGCATGCCAAATGGGGTCTCTGCACCTGTAGCTGAGAAAATCCCACAACCAGATCCAGCTCCCTACAGTATCTGCTACTGCACATGGGTTCCTCTCACTCAGACTGAGAAAATCTCCAACTAAACCAACTCCCTACAGTATTCCATGCTGCCACGGTTTCTATCTGCACCAGGCTGACAAAATCCTTAACCAAAACCCACACCCTACAGTATTCTGCGGTGCCACATGTGGTCTATCTGGACCAGGCTGACAAAATCCCAGAACTAAACCCAACTCCCTACAGTGTTCTGCAGTGCCACATGGTGTCTTTCTGTATTCAGGCTGAGAAAATAGCCCAATTAAATCCAATTCCCTACAGTTTTCCGCGGTGCCACATGAGGTCCGTCTGCCCTCAGGCTGAGAAAATTCTCAACCAAATCCAACTTTACAGAATTATATGGTGCCACTGGGCTATATCTGTACTCAAGCTGACAAAATCCTCCAACTAAACCCATCTCTCTCACAGTATTCTGGTGCCACATGGGTTCATCCGCACCAGGCTGAGAAAATCTCAACTAAACCCAACCCATGCAGTATTCCTATGGTGCCACATGGTGTTCCATCTGCACTGAGGCTGAGCAAACTCAAGTAAACCTAACTCCCCACAGTATTTCATGGAGCCACATGTGATCTTATCTGCACTAGGCTGACAAAATCCCCCAACAAAATCCATCTCCCAAGAGTATTCTATGGTGCCAGATGGGGTCTATCTGCACCCCGGCTGAGAAAATCCCCCAACTAAACCCAACTCCCTACAGTATTCTGCAGTGTCACATGGGGTCTATCTGACTCCAGCTGAGAAAATCCCCCAACTAAACCCAACTACCTACAGTATTCTGCAGAGCCACATGGGATCTCTCTGCACTCAAGCTGAGAAAATCCCCCAACTAAATCCAACTCCCTACAGTGTTCTGCACTGCCACATGAAGTCTATCTGCACTCTGGCTGACAAAATCGCCCAAATAATCCTAACTCCCTACAGTACTCTGCAGTGCCATATGGGGTCTATCTGCATTCAGGCAGAGAAAATCCACCAAGTAATCCAACTCCCTACAGTATTCTCTGGTGCCCCATGGGGTCTATCTGCACTAAGGCTGAGAAAATCCCACAACTAGATCAACTCCCTACAGTATTCTACAGTGCCACATTGTTCTATCTGCATTCAGGCTGAGAAAATCCCCCAATTGGATCCAACTCCCTACAATATTCCACAGTGCCTCATGGGGTCCATCTACACTCAGGCTGAGAAAATCTCCTGACTAAAGCCAACTCCCTACAGTATTCTGTTTTGCCACATGGATTCTATCTACACTCTGGCTGAGAAAAGCTCCCAACGAAACCCAACTCCCTACAGTATTCTGTGGTACCACATGGGGTCTATCTGCACTCAGGCTGAGAAAATCCCCCAACTAATCCAACTCCCTACAGTGCATTCCCTTCTGGTGCACATGGGGGTCTATCTACTCTCTGGCTGAGAAAAGCTCCCAACGAAACCCAACTCCCTACAGTATTCTGTGGTACCACATGGGGTCTATCTGCACTCAGGCTGAGAAAATTCCCCAACTAAATCCAACTCCCCACAGTATTGTGTGGTTTCACATGGGGTCTATATGTACTGAGGCCGACAAAATCCCCCAACTAAACACATCTCCCTAGAGTATTTTTTTGTGCCACATGGGGTCTATCTGCTCTCAGGCTGAGAGAATCCCCCAACTAAACCCAACTAACTACAGTATTCTGCAGTGTCACATGGGGTCTATCTGCAGTCAGGCTGAGAACATCCCACAACTAAACCCAACTCCCTACAGTATTCTGCGATGTCACATGGGGACTATCAGCACTCTGGCTGAGAAAATCCCCCAAATAAACCCAACTCCCTACAGTATTCTGCGGAGTCACATGGGGTCTATCTGCAATCAGGCTGAGAAAATCCCCCAACATAAACCAACTCCCTACAGTATTCTGCGGTGACACATGGGGTCTATCTGCACTCTGGCAGAGAAAATCCCCCAACTAAATCCATCTTCCTACAGAATTCTGCGGTGCCACATCAGGTCTAACTGCGCTCAGGCTGAGAAAATCCCCCAACAAAACCAACTCCCTGAAGTATTCTGCGGTGTCACATGGTGTCTATCTGCACTCAGGCTGAGAAAATCCCCCAACTAAATCCAGCTCCCTATAGTGCTCTGCAGTGCCACATGGGGCCTATCTGCTCAGGCTGAGAAAATCTTCCAACTAAATTTAACTTCTACAGTATTCTGTTGTGCCATGGGATCTCATCTGCACCTCAAGCTGAGAAAATCCCAACTAAATCCAATTCCCTTCAGTATTCTGCATGGTGCCACATGAAGTCTATCAGCATTCAGGCTGACAAAGTCCCCCAACTAATCCTTAACTCCCTACAGTATTCTGGTAGTGTCACATGGGGTCCATCTGCTTTCAGGCAGAGAAAAATCCTCAACTAATCCATCTCCCTACAGTATTCTGTGGTGCCACATGGGCTCTATCTGCACTCAGGTTGAGAAAATCCCCCAGCTAAATCAACTCCCTACAGTATTCTGTGGTGCCACATGGGTCTATTTGCACTCAGGCAGAGAAAATCCTCCAACTAGATCCAACTCCCCACAGTGTTCTGTGGTGCCACATCGGGTCTATCTGCACTCAGGCTGAAAAAATCTCCCAACTAAATCCAACTCCCTACAGTATTCTGTTTTGCCCCATGGATTCTATCTGCACTCTGGCTGAGAAAAGCCCCCAACTAAACCCAACTCCCTACAGTATTCTGCGGTGCCACATAGGGTCTATCTGCACTCAGGATGAGAAAATTCCACAAATAAATCCAACTCCCTACAGTGATGTGAGGTGCCACATGGGGTCTATCTGTACTCAGGCTGACAAAATCCCCCAACTGAACCCATCTCCCTACAGTGTTCTTTGGTGCCACATGGGGTTTATCTTCACTTAGGCTGTGAAAATCCCTCAACTAAACCCAGCTCCCTACAACATTCTGTGATACCACATGGTGTCTATCTGCACTCATGCTGACAAAATCCCCCAACTAAACCCAACTAGCTACAGTATTCTGTGATGCCACATGTGGTCTATCTGCACTAGGCTGACAAAATCCCCCAACTGAACCCAACTCTCGAGAGTATTCTGTGGTGCCAGATGGGGTCTATCTGCATTCTGGCTGAGAGAAACGCCCAACTAAACCCAACTCCTCACAGTATTCTGCAGTGTCACTTGTTCATCTGCAGTCAGCCTGAGAAAATCTACCAACTAAACCCACCCTACAATAGCTCTTATGATGTCACATGGGGTCTATCTGCACTCTTGACTGAGAAATTTCCCAAATATTTCCTACTCCTTTCAGTATTCTGCGGTGTCACATGGGATCTATCTGCACACAGGCTGAGAAAATCCAACAACTAAACGCAACTCCCTACAGTATTATGTGGTGCCACATGTGGTCTATCTGCACTCAGGCTGAGAAAAGCTGCAATACTGAACATAGGATTTGCAAGAAAGCGAGTTGTGCTCACAATAGAGGGAGGTATACCTTAAAAATGTCTTTGGTTTGTAGCAGATATTCTGCAGGTGGAGGCTACTTCTAACTGAAACGTGAAATAAGGAACTTAGAATTTTCATGAAGACAGTCTTTCAAGCAACTAGAGGGATGGATCTTGCTTTACTTTGTTACAATTATTAAAGGATTTTTCAGTGCAGGAAGAGTTTAAACCTAAGGGATGGAATGAAGTTTACAGTGTGTCTGTCCTGGTGCACAGCTGACTTATTTTGGGGCTGACTGCTTGCACCACAAATCACCAGCGTTTTGGGCTGAGGAGGTTTACCATGTCTGACTTTGATGTCTGGATTTTTCTGTTTGATTAGTAGGGTATTTTCTCTTGTCAAATTGATGGTTAGGCATCCTGTTGATTAGAAGGCACTCATCACAGCGTGTGGTCAGAGCTTTTAGCTGATTGTTTCGTGAAGGGCACAGTTTTGGCCCAACCCCTACCCACCTAACCCCACCACCCCTGGAAATATTTCCTTTATACCTGGGGTTCTGACATCATTTCTGAAAGAGTGCAAGGTGCATATCACTGTCATATCCTTTCTAGCACACTGCACTGACAACATAAGCATACACATTGTATAATATATATATTTCTATATAACAAACCAATCACACACCAACACACACAAAAGTAGAAAAACATGTGGGGAGTAGTGCAATGTAATGGCTGTGGGGCAGCAGTCTTCCAGGAGTCTTTCTGGAGGCTGAGATGCTGCCCTATTTGCAGACAACTCTCTGCCCTGAGGGAGGAAGTCACCCATTTTTAGGCCACACTGGACAGTAGTAAGGGAACCTTCCCCCAGGCTGCACTGGACAGTAGGAAGTGAACCTCCCCCATCCAGGGAGCACCAGAGCCACCACCACTACCTCAGAGGTTGCGAAGAAAGCACAGCAGTTGGGCCACAGTGGGCTCAGGGAGGGTGAGGGTGGTGGAACAGAGGCACACCCAGTCAGTTGTTCCACTCCACAATCCATACACCATTCTGGTGGAGCATAGTTCCTTTATGGATGCACCTGCAGAGGAGACTAAGGAGGCTGAGGACAACTGTCACAAGGGAGGCCCAGAGGAAGGAGGCAGAGGACACCACAGGGAAAGGAAGCAGCTCCTGGTGGGGGACTCAATTATTAGGGATAAAACTGAGGGAGCAGAAAACTGAAGCGGAGGTTTCCTGGTGTCATGGCTTGGAGGGACACGAAGCGCATCCTCAGGATCATGAGAACAGCTGCACCGGAGTCTGAGCAGGATGCCATTGTCCACCTAGGGACAAATGACCTGGCTCAACATGAGATTATAGCAGTGCAGCAGGACTTTGTAGAGTTGGGGAGGGGCCTAAGACAAGTGGCACACACAGTATTCTTCTCAGAGTTGCTGCCTGTCAATGGCATGGGTGAAGTGAGGGTACTTTGCACCATGCAGAGTAATGAATGGTTGAAAAAATGGTGTGGAGCACAGGGGTTTGGCTTCATTGGGGACTGGGTTCCACCTGAGGGTCACCAGCCTATACTGCAGGATGGTCTACATCTGTCCAGGAAGGAACAAGTCTTTTGAGCAATCGGTTTAACTGCTTCATTGGCAAGCTTTTAAACTAGTCAAGGGGAGGCACTGATAAGCAGCAGGAAAATCTCAACCTCCCTACACAAACCGGTACTAAATGATAAAAAGACCGAGGTAGAAAGGTCAGTGGGGGATGCTGCAACAGAAGGTAAAGCCATCCAAAAATGGAGATCAATGGTACCAATGCCATAGTCTGGGCAATAAGCTCTGGAATTAGCGGCCTTGATGGAGGAGGAACATCTGGATATCGTGGCAGTCACAGAACACATGGTACACACAAAACCATGACTGAGACATAAACATACAGGATACCTATCTACAGGAGGACAGGAGGGTAAAGAGGAGGAGAGTAGTCACATACAAGGGAAGAAATCAAAGCAACAGAACAAAAGGGTGAACAGGGAGGAGAAGAAGCACTGTGGGTCAATTGGAGACAGCCAATGGCACCACAATCTGCACAGGGGTTAGAGCAGACCCCTCTCAGGGGAGGAAATGGACAAGGAAATAATAGAAAGAATACTTGAATGGCAGAAAAGGGGAGATGCTGCTGAAGGGGATCTGAATATGCCAGACGTTAACTGGAGTGCAGTTGCAGCAGCCACTTCAAAGAGTGGTAATTCTTGGTCCCTTTTACAGGGGCATTCCTTAGGGACAACTAGTATTGGAGCCCACTTGAGAGAGAGCAATCTTAGACCTGGTCTTCTAAATGGAGATGGAGAGGGATCACAGATGTAGAAGTGGGTAGCCATCTGGGAACTAGCGACCATCGAACAGTATGGTTCACAATAAACACAGCAATAGAGTCATTACAAAGGCAAAAGTACTGGGCTTTAGGAGGCTGACTTTGCAAATGGGTGAGTGCCTAAGGAATGCACTAGCAAATGGGCAGGAAGGAGGGGTGAAAGAACAATGGGGAATAATAAAACTGCCATCACAGAGGTAACAAGCCTGTGTGAAGCAAATAAACAAACAAAACGATTTAGAAACCACTATGGTTCTCAAAGGAAGGGCAGTGAAGGTTCAAGAGAAAAGAAAGCATTCAGGTAGTACAAGGAATCACAGAAAGAGTAGGACAGAGAACTGTATCAGTTAAAGCAAAGGAAGCTGGGAAGGCAGTCAGAAATAGCAAGGTCCAAACCGAGAAAAGATAGCCAACTCAGTTAAGAAGGGGATAAAACCTTTATAGGTACATCAGGGAGCGAAGGAAGACCAAGGAGGGATAGTGAGGCTTAATAAAGGGAGGTGGGGTGGGGCAGAGGGTGACTGTGAAAAGGCAGAGATACTAAACAAATATTTTTTGTTTGTATTTAAACTGAAGAGGAGGAGGTAATTTCCAAACAAAACAATAGAAACACTCTGGATACAGAAGTTGATACCAGCCCATTTACAGAAGAGGGTTCTGAAAGAACTCTTAAAACTGAAGGTGGACAAAGCAATGGGGCCTGATAGGATTCATCCAAATTCTAAAAGAACTAAGGGTAGAACTAGTGCACCACTGACTACCTCTTTAACAACAAATCATGGGAGAATGGGTGGTACCTGAGGACTGGAGGAGGGTAGATGTGATTCCCTTCAAAAAAGTGGAGCAAGGCAGAAGCAGGAAATTACGACCTGTTGGTTTAACCTTGTGATAGGGAAAATGATGGAATCACTTCTGAAGGAAAGAATTGTAGAGTATCTAGAGGCCAGAGGGCACGGGACCCAAGGCAGCATGGATTCACAGCAGGAAGGTTGTGTCAGATTAATTCCTGATAGATTTCTTTGACTGCGGTGACCAAAGTAGTAGATCAGGGAGGGGCTGTGGACATGGCCTACTCTAAGACTTTAGCAAGGCATTTGACACAGTCCCACACAAAGATTAATATACAAGTTAGCCAGCCTGGGGTGGGTCCCAAGATGGCAGCCTTGGTAAAGAATTGGCTGGAGAATAGACACAGAGAGTAATAGTGAAATGGGTCCATTCTGAAGAAAGGGGGGTTACTAGTGGTGCACATGAGGGATTTCAGTATTAGGCACGGTTCTCTCATGTCTTTAGCATTGCGACTTTGCAGAGGACTAGAAGGAAGTGTATGTCTCTTTGCAGAAGACACAAAGATCTGCAACAGAGTTGATGCAAGGTGGGGTGGAAAAGGATAGAAGGGACTTGGCAAGGTTAGAGGAATGGTCAAATGTATGGCAGCTTAGATTCCCAACGCTAAGTGCAAGGTAATGCAGCTGGGAGAAAACCCAGGGAAGAGTACAATAGGGGTGAGATACTAACTAATAATAAAATTGAAAGGGACCTGGGGTAGTCATATCAGATGACCTAAAGGTGGGCAAGCAATGTGGAGAGAGCAGCAAGGAGGGCTGGGGGGGATACTGGGATGCATAGGAGAGGCATCACCAGTAGAAAAACAGGAAGTTATTATCCCTCTGTACAGACAGCTGGTGAGACCCCATCTGGAGGATCATGGTGCAGTTCTGCAGACCCAATCTCTGCAAAGACATAGACAGGATGGAAGCTGTCCAGAGGAGGATAATTAAAAATGGTCAGGGTCTGCACTGGAAGACATATGAAGAGAGACTAAAGGAGCGTAATACTTATAGCCTCGAGGAAAAGGAGGGAGGGGGGATGATAGATACTTTCAAGTACCTCAAGGGAATCCACAAAGTCGAAGAGGGTAGCATCTTTCAAAAAACAGGTGTGCAAGAACAAGGGGCACAATCTGAAGATAGAGGGGGTGGCTTAGAGGTAATTTGAGAAGTAGTTTTTCACGAGAGGTTTGTGGATGCATGGGGCGGCCTTCGGAGGAGTTTTGGGAGTCAAAAACACTGGTGGAATTCAAAGCATGCATGGGACAGTCATAAGGCAATTCTAGGGGGTGGGGGTAGAAAGAAGTAGGCTGCTGGTTAACTAGGATCTGCAGCTTATCCATTAGGTAGGAAAATGGGCAGACAAGGTGGGTCAAGCAGTCCTTATCTGCCATCAAATTCTGTTTCAAAGTAAACCCAACTCCCTACAGTATTCTGCGGTACCACAAGGGGTCTATCTGCACTCAGGCTGAGAAAATTCCCCAACTAAATCCAACGCCCTACAGTATTGTGAAGTGCAACATGGTGTCTATCTGCACTCATGCTGACAAAATCCCCCAACTAAACCCAACTCCCTACAGTAGTCTTCGGTGTCAAATGTGGTCTTTCTGCACTAGGCTGATGAAATCCCCCAACTAAACCCAACTCCCTAGAGTATTCTGTAAGCCAGATGGGGCTCTATTCACCCAGCTGAGAAAATCCCCCAACTAAATCAACTCCCTACAGTATTCTGCAGTGTCACATGGGGTCAATCTGCACTCAGGCTGAGAAAATCCCACAACTAAACCCAACTACCTACAGTAATCTGCAGTGTCACATGAGGTCTATCTGCACTCAGACTGAGAAAATCCCTCAACTAAATCCAACTCCCTACAGTATTCTGCGGTGCAACATGGGGTCTATCTGCACTCAGGCTGAGAAAATCCCACAACTAAACCCAACTCCTTGCAGTATTCTGCGGTTTCATATGGTGTCTATCTGCACTCAGGCTCAGAAAATCCCCCTACTAAATCCAACTCCCTACAGAGTTCTGTAGTGCCACATGGGGTCTATCTGCTCTCAGGCTGAGAAAATCTTCCAACTAAATCCAACTCCTTACAGTACTCTGCACTGCAAAATGGGGTCTATTTGCACTCAAGCTTACAAAATCCCCAACTAAATCCAACTCCCTAGAATATTCTGTGCTGCTATATGGGGTCTATCTGCACTCAGGCTGAGAAAATCCCTCAACTAAATCCAACTCCCTACAGTATTCTGCGGTGCCATATGAAGTCTATCTGCACTCAGGCTGACAAAATCCCCCAACTAATCCTAACTCCCTACAGTATTCTGCGGTGCCACATGGGTCTATCTGCACAAAGGCTGAGAAAAATCCCCAGCTAAATCCAACTCCCTACAGTATTCTGCAGTGCCACATGCGGTCTCTCTGCACTCAGGCTGAGAAAATCACCCAACTAAATCCAACTCCCTACAGTATTCCGTAGTGCCACATGGTTTCTATCTGCACTCAGGCTGACAAAATCCCCCTACTAAACCCAGCTCCCTACAGTATTCTGCGGTGCCACATGTGGTCTATCTGCACCAGGCTGACAAAATCCCCCAACTAAACCCAACTCCCTACAGTGTTCTGCGGTGCCCCATGGTGTCTTTCTGTATTCAGGCTGAGAAAATAGCCCAACTAAATCCAACTCCCTACAGTATTCCGCGGTGCCACATGGGGTCTATCTGTACTCAGGCTGACAAAATCCTCCAACTAAACCCATCTCCCTACAGTATTCTGTGGTGCCACATGGTGTCTATCTGCACTCAGGCTGACAAAATCCCCCAACTAAACCCAACTCCCCACAGTATTCGGCGGAGCCACATGTGGTCTATCTGCACTAGGCTGACAAAATCCCCCAACAAAACCCAACTCCATAGAGTATTCTGTGGTGCCAGATGGGGTCTATCTGCACACCGGCTGAGAAAATCCCCCAACTAAACCCAACTCCCTACAATATTCTGCAGTGTCACATGGGGTCTATCTGCACTCTGGCTGAGAAAATGACCCAAACAAACCCAACTCCCTACAGTATTATGCAGTGCCACATGGGATCTATCTGAACTCAAGCTGAGAAAATCCCCCAGCTAAATCCAACTCCCTACAGTGTTCTGCGGGGCCACGTGAAGTCTATTTGCATTCAGGCTGACAAAATCCTCCAACTAATCCTAACTCCCTACAGTATTCTGCTGTGCCATATGGGGTCTATCTGCATTCAGGCTGAGAAAACCCCCAACTAATCCAACTCCCTACAGTATTCTGTGGTGCCACATGGGGTCTATCTGCACTCAGGCTGAGAAAATCCCCCAACTAGATCAACTCCCTACAGTATTCTGTGGTGCCACATGGGTCTATCTGCATTCAGGCTGCGAAAATCTCCCAACTGGATCCAACTCCCTACAGTATTCCACAGTGCCACATGGGGTCCTTCTATACTCAGGCTGAGAAAATCTCCCAACTAAATCCAACTCCCTTCAGTATTCTGTTTTGCCACATGGATTCTATCTGCACTCTGGCTGAGAAAAGCTCCCAATTAAACCCAACTCCCTACAGTATTCTGGGGTACCACATGGGGTCTATTTGCACTCAGGCTGAGAAAATTCCCCAACTAAATCCACCTCCCTACAGTATTGTGTGGTTCCACATGAGGTCTATCTGTACTCAGGCTGACAAAATCCCCCAACTAAACCCATCTGTCTACAGTATTCTTTTGTGCCACATGGGTTCTATCTGCTCTCAGGCTGAGAGAATCCCCTAACTAAACCCAACTCCCTACAGTATTCTGCGGTGCCGCATGGGGTCTATCTACACTCAGGCTGAGAAAATCCCCCAAATAAATCCAACTCCCTTCAGTATTCTGTTTTGCCACATGGATTCTATCTGCACTCCGGCAGAGAAAAGCTGCCAACAAAACCCAACCCCCTACAGTATTCTGGGGTACCAGATGGGGTCCATCTGCACACAGGCTGAGAAAATTCTCCAACTAAATCCAACTCAATACAGTATTGTGTGGTTCCATATGGGGTCTATCTGTACTCAGGCTGACAAATCCCCCAAACTAAACCCATCTGGTTCACAGTATTCTTTTGTGCCATTAGGGTCTATCTGCTCTCAGGCTGAGAGAGAATCTAACTAAACCCAACTCCCTACAGTATTCTGCGGAGTCACATGGGGTCTATCTGCAATCAGGCTGAGAAAATCCCCCAACTAAAACCAACTCCATACAGTATTCTGCAGTGCCACATTGTTTCTATCTGCACTCAGGCTGACAAAATCCCCCTACTAAACCCTGATCCCCACAATATTCTGCGGTGCCACATGTGGTCTATCTGCATCAGGATGACAAATTCCCCCAACTAAACCCAACTCCCTACAGTGTTCTGCGCTGCCACATGGTGTCCTTCTGTATTCAGGCTGAGAAAATAGACCAACTAAATCCAACTCCCTACAGTATTCCGCGGTGCCACATTGGGTCTATCTGTACTCAGGCTGACAAAATCCTACAACTAAACCCATCTCCCTACAGTATTCTTAGGTGTCACATGGGGTCTACCTGCACTCAGGCTGAGAAAATCCCCCCACTAAACCCAACTCCATACAGTATTCTGTGGAGCCACATGTGGTCTATCTGCACTAGGCTGACAAAATTCCCCAACAAAACCCAACTCCTTAGAGTATTCTGTAGTGCCAGATGGGATCTATCTGCACCACAGCTGAGAAAATCCCCCAACTAAACCCAACTCCCTACAATATTCTGCAGTGTCACATGAGGTCTATCTGCACTCTGGTTGAGAAAATACCCCAAATAAACCCAACTCCCTACAGTGCTCTGCAGTGTCATATGGGATCTATCTGCACTCAAGCTGAGAAAATCCCCCAACTAAATCCAACTCCCTACAGTGTTCTGCGGTGCCACATGAAGTCTATCTGCATTCAGGCTGACAAAATCCCCCAACTAATCCTAACGGCCTACAGTATTCTACTGTGCCATATGGGGTCTATCTGCATTCAGGCTGAGAAAATCCTCCAAATAATCCAACTCCCTACAGTATTCTGAGGTGCTACATGGGGTCTATTTGCACTCAGGCTGAGAAAATCCCCCAACTAGATCAACTCCCTACAGTATTCTGCGGTGCCACATGGGTCTATCTGCATTCAGGCTGAGACAATCTCCCAACTGTATCCAACTCCCTACAGTATTCCACAGTGCCACATGGGGTCCATCTACACTCAGGCTGAGAAAATCTCCCAACTAAATCCAACTCCCTTCAGTATTCTGTTTTGTCACATGGATTCTATCTGCACTCTGGCTGAGAAAAGCTCCCAACTAAACCCAACTCCCTAAAGTATTCTGGGGTACCACATGGGGTCTATCTGCACTCAGACTGAGAAAATTCTCCATCTAAATCCACCTCCCTACAGTATTGTGTGGTTCCACATGGGGTCTATCTGTACTCAGGCTGACAAAATCCTCCAACTAAACCCATCTGTCTACAGTATTCTTTTGTGCCACATGGGGTCTATCTGCTCTCAGGCTGAGAGAATTCCCCAAGTAAACCCAATTCCCTACAGTATTCTGCAGTGCCACATGGGGTCTCTATGCACTCAGGCTGAGAAAATCTCCCAACTAAATCGAACTCCCTACAGTATTCCGTGGTGCCACATGGTTTCTATCTGCACTCAGGCTGACAAAATCCCCCAACTAAACCCAACTCCGTACAGTGTTCTGCGGTGCCACATGGTGTCTTTCTGTATTCAGGCTGAGAAAACAGCCCAACTAAATCCAACTCTCTACAGTATTCCGCGATGCCACATGGGGTCTATCTGCACTCAAGCTGAGAAAATTCCCCAACTAAATCCATCTCCTTACAGAATTATGTGCTGCCACACATGGTCTATCGGTACTCAGGCTGACAAAATCCTCCAACTAAACCTGTCCACATAGTATTCTTTTGGAGCCACATGGGTCTATCTGCACTCAGCTGAGAAAATCCCCAACTAAACCCAACTCATACAGTATTCTGTAGTGCCAGATGGTGTCTATCTGCACTCAGGCTGACAAATCCCTCAACTAAACCCAACTCCCACAGTATTCTGAGGAGCCACATGGGTCTATGCACTCATGAGAAAATCCCAACCAAACTAACTCCTACAGTGTTCTGCGGTGCCACATTAGTTCTATCTGCACTCAGGCTGGCAATCCCCCAACTAATCCTGACTCCTACAGTATTCTGCAGTGCCATATGGGGTCCATCTGCTTTCAGGCTGAGAAAATCCCCCAACTAATCCAACTGCCTACAGTATTCTCTGGTGCCACATGGGCCCTATCTGCACTCAGGTTGAGAAAATCCCCCAACTAAATCAACTCCCTACAGTATTCTATTTTTCCCCATGGATTCTATCTGCACTCTGGCTGAGAAAAGCTCCCAACTAAACCCAACTCCCTACAGTATTCTGCAGTGTCACATGGGGTCTATCTGCACTCTGGCTGAGAAAATACCCCAAATAAACCCAACTCCCTACAGTGCTCTGCAGTGTCACATGGGATCTATCTGCACTCAAGCTGAGAAAATCCCCCAACTAAATCCAACTCCCTACAGTGTTCTGCGGTGCCACATGAAGTCTATCTGCATTCAGGCTGACAAAATCCCCCAACTAATCCTAACGCCCTACAGTATTCTACTGTTCCATATGGGGTCTATCTGCATTCAGGCTGAGAAAATCCCCCAAATAATCCAACCTCTACAGTATTCTGTGGTGCCACATGGGGTCTATCTGCACTCAGGCTGAGAAAATCCCCCAACTAGATCAACTCCCTACAGTATTCTGCGGTGCCACATGGGTCTATCTGCATTCAGGCTGAGAAAATCTCCCAACTGGATCCAACTCCCTACAGTATTCCACAGTGCCACATGGGGTCCATCTACACTCAGGCTGAGAAAATCTCCCAACTAAATCCAACTCCCTTCAGTATTCTGTTTTGCCACATGGATTCTATCTGCTCTCTGGCTGAGAAAAGCTCCCAACTAAACCCAACTCCTAAAGTATTCTGGGGTACCACATGGGGTCTATCTGCACTCAGACTGAGAAAATTCTCCATCTAAATCCACCTCCCTACAGTATTGTGTGGTTCCACATGGGGTCTATCTGTACTCAGGCTGACAAAATCCTCCAACTAAACCCATCTGTCTACAGTATTCTTTTGTGCCACATGGGGTCTATCTGCTCTCAGGCTGAGAGAATCCCCCAAGTAAACCCAATTCCCTACAGTATTCTGCGGTGCCACATGGGGTCTCTATGCACTCAGGCTGAGAAAATCTCCCAAATAAATCGAACTCCTACAGTATCCGGTGGTGCCATGGTTTCTATCTGACTCAGGCTATTAAATCCCCAACTAAACCCAGCTCCCTACAGTATTCTGCGGTGCCACATGTGCTCTTTCTGCACCAGGCTGACAAAATCCCCCAACTAAACCCAACTCCGTACAGTGTTCTGCGGTGCCACATGGTGTCTTTCTGTATTCAGGCTGAGAAAACAGCCCAACTAAATCCAACTCTCTACAGTATTCCGCGATGCCACATGGGGTCTATCTGCACTCAAGCTGAGAAAATTCCCCAACTAAATCCATCTCCTTACAGAATTATGTGCTGCCACACATGGTCTATCTGTACTCAGGCTGACAAAATCCTCCAACTAAACCTATATTCCTATAGTATTCTTTGGTGCCACATGGGGTCTATCTGCACTCAGGCTGAGAAAATCCCCCAACTAAACCCAACTCCATACAGTATTCTGTAGTGCCAGATGGTGTCTATCTGCACTCAGGCTGACAAAATCCCCTCAACTAAACCCAACTCCCCACAGTATTCTGCGGAGCCACATGGGGTCTATCTGCACTCAGGCTGAGAAAATCCCCCAACTAAATCCAACTCCCTACAGTGTTCTGCGGTGCCACATGAAGTCTATCTGCACTCAGGCTGACAAATTCCCCCAACTAATCCTGACTCCCTACAGTATTCTGCAGTGCCATATGGGGTCCATCTGCTTTCAGGCTGAGAAAATCCCCCAACTAATCCAACTGCCTACAGTATTCTCTGGTGCCACATGGGCCCTATCTGCACTCAGGTTGAGAAAATCCCCCAACTAAATCAACTCCCTACAGTATTCTATTTTGCCCCATGGATTCTATCTGCACTCTGGCTGAGAAAAGCTCCCAACTAAACCCAACTCCCTACAGTATTCTGCGGTACCACATGGGATCTATCGGCACTCAGGCTGAGAAAATTCCACAAATAAATCCAACTCCCTACAGTGTTATGTGGTGCCACATGGGGTCCATCTGTACTCAGGCTGACAAAATCCCCCAACTAAACCCATCACCCCTCAGTATTCTTTGGTGCCACATGGGGTTTATCTGCACTTAGGCTGAGAAATTCCCCCAACTAAACCCAACTCTCTACAACATTCTGTGATGCCACATGGTGTCTATCTGCACTCATGCTGACAAAATCCACCAACTAAACCCAACTCCCTATAGTAATCTGGGGTGCCACATGGTGTCTATCTGCACTAGGCTGACAAAATCCCCCAACTGAAACCAACTCTCTAGAGTATTCTGTGGTGCCAGAAGGGGTCTATCTGCGTTCCGGCTGAGAGAATCCCCCAACTAAACCCCACTCCCTACAGTATTCTGCAGTGTCACTTGGGGTCTACCTGCAGTCAGCCTGAGAAAATCCCCCAACTAAACCCAATTCTCGACAGTATTCTGTTTTGCCACATGGATTCTATCTGCACTCTGGCTGAGAAAAGCTCTCAATGAAACCCAATTCCCTACAGTATTCTGGGGTACCACACAGGGTCTATCTGTACTCAGGCTGACAAAATCCCCTAACTAAACCCATCTGTCTACAGTATTCTTTTGTGTCACATGGTGTCTATCTGCACTCAGGCTGAGAAAATCCCCTAACTAAATCCAGCTCCCTACAATGTTCTGCAGTGCCACATGGTGACTTTCTGTATTCAGGCTGAGAAAATAGCCCATCAAAATCCAACTCCCTACAGTATTCCGCGGTGCCACATGGGGTCTATCTGTACTCAGGCTGACAAAATCCTCCAACTAAACCCATCTCCCAAAAGTATTCTTTGGTGCCACATGGGGTCTATCTGCACTTAGGCTGACTAAATCCCCCAACTAAACCCAGCTCCATACAGAATTCTGTGGTGCCACGTGGTGTCTATCTGCACTCAGGCTGACAAAATCCCCCAACTAAACCCAACTCCCCACAGTATTCTGCGGAGCCACATGTGGTCTATCTGCACTAGGCTAACAAAATCCCCCAACAAAACCCACCTCCCTAGAGTATTGTGGTCCAGATGGGGTCTATCTGCACCCCGGCTGAGAAAATCCCCCAAATAAACCCAACTCCCTACAGTATTCTGCAGTGCCAAATGGGATCTATCTGCACTCAAGCAGAGAACATCCCTCAACTAAATCCATCTTCCTACAGAATTCTGCATGGTGCCACATCAGAGTCTATCTGCATTCAGGCTGACAAAATCCCCCATCTAATCCTAACTTCCTACAGTATTCTGCTGTGCCACATGGGGTCTATCTGCACTCAGGCTGAGAAAATCCTCCAACTAAATCCAGCTCCCTATACTGCTCTGCAGTGCCACATGGGACCTATCTGCTCTCAGGCTGAGAAAATCTTCCAACTAAATTTAACTCTCTACAGTATTCTGTTGTGCCACATGGGATCTATCTGCACTCAAGCTGAGAAAATCCCCCAACTAAATCCAATTCCCTTCAGTATTCTGCGGTGCCACATGAAGTCTATCAGCATTCAGGCTGACAAAGTCCCCCAACTAATCCTAACTCCCTACAGTATTCTGCAGTGTCACATGGGGTCCATCTGCTTTCAGGCAGAGAAAATCCCCCAACTAATCCATCTCCCTACAGTATTCTGTGGTGCCACATGGGCTCTATCTGCACTCAGGTTGAGAAAATCCCCCAGCTAAATCAACTCCCTACAGTATTCTGTGGTGCCACATGGGTCTATTTGCACTCAGGCAGAGAAAATCCTCCAACTAGATCCAACTCCCTACAGTGTTCTGTGGTGCCACATGGGGTCTATCTGCACTCAGGCTGAAAAAATCTCCCAACTAAATCCATGGCTGAGAAAACCCCAATAAACCCAACTGCCTACAGTATTCTAGGACTCATGGTCTATCCGCAATCAGGCTGAGAATATCCCAACATAAGCAACTCCCTACAGTATTCTGCGGTGCCACACAAGGTCTATCTGCACTCAGCTAGAAAATCCCAACCAAATCCATCTTCCTACAAGATCTACGGTGACACATGAGTCAACTGCGCTCAGGCAGAGAAAATCCCCAACTAAACCCAACTCCTGCAGTTTTCGCGTGTCACATAGTGTCTATCTGCACCAGGCTGAGAAAATCCCCAACCAAATCCAGCTCCCTATCATGCTCTGCGGCGCCACATAGAACTATCTGCTCTCAAACTGAAAATCTTCAACTAATCTAACCTCTACAGCATTCTGTTCTGCCATGGGGTCTATCTGCTCAAGCTGAAAAATCCCCAACCAAACCAACCCCATCAGTATTCTGTGGTGCCACAAAAGTCTATGACACTAGGCTGACAAAGTCCCCAACCAATCCTAACTCCTACAGTATACTGCAGTGTTACATGGGGTCCATCTGCTTCAGGCTGAAAATCCCCAACTAATCAACTCCCAAAAGTACTTGTGCCACATGGTCTATATTGCACCTAGGAGAAAAACCCCAACTAGATCCAACTCCCCACAGTGTTCAATGTGCCACATGGGGCCCATCTGCACTCAGGCGAGAAAATCTCCCAACTAAACCAACTCCCACAGTATTGTTTTGCACATAGTTCTATGCACCTGTGAGAAAGGCCAAACTAACAACACTACAGTATTCTGCGGTACCACATGGGTCTATCTGCACTCAGGCGAGAAAATTCCACAAATAAATCAAACTCCTACAGTGTTGTGGTGCCACATGGGGTTTATCTGCAATTGCTGAGAAAATCCCCAACTAAACTCACTCCTTGCAGTATTCTGGGGTTTCATATAGTGTCTATCTGCACTCGGAAAAAATCCCTACTAAATCAACTTCCCCACAGTGTTCTGCTGCCACTCAATTCACTGCTCAGGCTGAGAAATCTTCCAACTAAACAACTCCCTACAGTACTTGCACTGCCACATGGGATTATTGCACCAAGCTTATAAATGCCCAACTAACCAACTCTACAATATTCTGAAGTGCCATATGGGTCATCTGCCTCAGGCTGGAGAAATTCCCAAACTAATCAACTCCACAGACCCTGTAGCCCATGAAGTCTATCTACACTCAGGCGGCCAAAATCCCAACAATCCTAACTCCTACAGTATTCTGCAGTGCCACATGGTCTCTGCCTCAGGCTGAAAAATCCCAACTAAATCCAACTCCTACAGTATTACAGTGCCACACGGTCTCTCACACTCAGCCTGAAAATCACCCAACTAGATCAGCTCCCTACAGTATTCCGCATTGCCACAGGGCCCTATGCACCAGGCTGAAACCTCCAACTAAATCCAACTCTGTACAGTATTCCGTGGTGCCATGGTTTCTATCTGCACTCCAGGCTGACAAAGCCCCCAACTAAACCAACTTCTACAGTATTCTCCCGGAAGCCACATGTGGTCTATCTGCACCAGGCTGACAAAATCCCTAACTAAATCCAACTCCCTACAGTGTTCTCAGATGCCACATGGTGTCTTTCCTGTATTCAGGCTGACAAAAACAGCCCAACTAACCAACTCCTACTGTATTCTCATGGTGCCACATGGGGTCTATCTGCACTCAGGCTGAGAAAATTCAACAAATCCAACTCCTACAGTGTTGTGTGTGGTGCCACATGGGGTTTAATATCTGCATTTAGGCTGAGCAAAATCCCCCTAAATAAACCTAACTACCTGCAGTATTCTACATGTCACATGGGGTCTATCTGCTCTCTTGCTGAGAAAATCCCCCAATAAACCCAACTCCCTACAGTATTCTGTGGAGTCACATGGGGTCTATCTGCAATCAGTCTGAGAAAATCCCCCAACATAAACCAACTCCCTACAGTATTCTGCACTGCCACATGGGGTCTATCTGCACTCTGGCTGAGAAAATCCCCCAACTAAATCCATCTTCCTACAGGATTCTGCGGTGCCACATAAGGTCTAACTGTGCTCAGGCTGAGAAAATCCCCAACTAAACCCAACTCCCTGCAGTATTCTGTGGTGTCACATGGGGTCTATCTGCACTCAGGCTGAGAAAATCCCCCAACTAAATCCAGCTCCTACAGTGCTCTGCAGTGCCACATGAGCCTATCTGCTCTCAGGCTGAGTAAATCTCCAACTAAATCTAACTCTCTACAGTATTCTGTTGTGCCAAAGGGGGTCTATCTGAACTCAAGCTGAGAAAATCCCAACTAGAATCCAATCTCCCCTTCAGCATTCTGCGGTGCCACATGAAGTCTATCGGCACTCAGGCTGACAAAGTCCCCCAACTAATCCTAACTCCCTACAGTATTCTGCAGTGTTACATGGGGTCCATCTGCTTTCAGGCTGAGAAAATCCCCCAACTAATCCAACTCCCTAAAGTATTCTGTGGTGCCACATGGGTCTATCTGCACTCAGGCAGAGAAAATCCCCCAACTAGATCCAACTCCCTACAGTGTTCTGTGGTGCCACATGGGGTCTATCTGCACTCAGGCTGAGAAAATCTCCCAACTAAATCCAACTCCCTACAGTATTCTGTTTTGACACATGGATTCTATCTGCACTCTGGCTGAGAAAGGCCCCCAACTAAACCCAACTCCCTACAGTATTCTGCGGTACCACATGGGGTCTATCTGCACTCAGGCTGAGAAAATTCCACAAATAAATCAAACTCCCTACAGTGTTGTGTGGTGCCACATGGGGTTTATCTGCACTTAGTCTGAGAAAATCCCCCAACTAAACTCAACTCCTTGCAGTATTCTACGGTTTCATATGGTGTCTATCTGCACTCAGGCTCAGAAAATCCCCCTACTAAATCCAACTCCCTACAGTGTTCTGCAGTGCCACATCGGGTCTACCTGCTCTCAGGCTGAGAAAATCTTCCAACTAAATCCAACTCCCTACAGTACTCTGCACTGCCACATGGGATCTAGTTGCACTCAAGCTTACGAAATCGCCAACTAAATCCAACTCCCTACAATATTCTGAGGTGCCATATGGGTCTATCTGCACTCAGGCTGAGAAAATTCCCAAACTAAATCCAACTCCCTACAGTATTCTGTGGTGCCACATGAAGTCTATCTACACTCAGGCTGACAAAATCCCCCAAATAATCCTAACTCCCTACAGTATTCTGCAGTGCCACATGGGTCTATCTGCACTCAGGCTGAGAAAATTCCCCAACTAAATCCAACTCCTACAGTATTCTGCAGTGCCACATGGGGTCTCTCTACACTCAGCCTGAGAAAATCACCCAACTAGATCCAGCTCCCTACAGTATTCCGCATTGCCACATGGGGTCTCTATGCACTCAGGCTGAGAAAATCTCCCAACTAAATCCAACTCTGTACAGTATTCCGTGGTGCCACATGGTTTCTATCTGCACTCAGGCTGACAAAGTCCCCCAACTAAACCCAACTCTCTACAGTATTCTGCGGTGCCACATGTGGTCTATCTGCACCAGGCTGACAAAATCCCCCAACTAAATCCAACTCCCTACAGTGTTCTGCGGTGCCACATGGTGTCTTTCTGTATTCAGGCTGAGAAAACAGCCCAACTAAATCCAACTCCAAACTGTATTCTGCGGTGCCACATGGGGTCTATCTGCACTCAGGCTTAGAAAATTCCACAAATAAATCCAACTCCCTACAGTGTTGTGTGGTGCCACATGGGGTTTATCTGCACTTAGGCTGAGAAAATCCCCCAAATAAACCCAACTACCTGCAGTATTCTGCGATGTCACATGGGGTCTATCTGCTCTCTTGCTGAGAAAATCCCCCAAATAAACCCAACTCCCTACAGTATTCTGTGGAGTCACATGGGGTCTATCTGCAATCAGGCTGAGAAAATCCCCCAACATGAACCAACTCCCTTCAGTATTCTGCACTGCCACATGGGGTCTATCTGCACTCTGGCTGAGAAAATCCCCCAACTAAATCCATCTTCCTACAGGATTCTGCGGTGCCACATAAGGTCTAACTGTGCTCAGGCTGAGAAAATCCCCCAACTAAACCCAACTCCCTGCAGTATTCTGTGGTGTCACATGGGGTCTATCTGCACTCAGGCTGAGAAAATCCCCCAACTAAATCCAGCTCCCTAGAGTGCTCTGCAGTGCCACATGGGGCCTATCTGCTCTCAGGCTGAGTAAATCTTCCAACTAAATCTAACTCTCTACAGTATTCTGTTGTGCCACATGGGGTCTATCTGCACTCAAGCTGAGAAAATCCTCCAACTAAATCCAACTCCCTTCAGTATTCTGCGGTGCCACATGAAGTCTATCAGCACTCAGGCTAACAAAGTCCCCCAACTAATCCTAACTCCCTACAGTATTCTGCAGTGTCACATGGGGTCCATCTGCTTTCTGGCTGAGAAAATCCCCCACTAATCCAACTCCCTACAGTATTCTGTGGTGCCACATGGGCTCTATCTGCAATCAGGTTGAGAAAATCCCCCAGCTAAATCAACTCCCTACAGCATTTTGTGGTGCCACATGGGTCTATCTGCACTCAGGCAGAGAAAATCCTCCCCAACTAGAACCAACTCCATACAGTGTTCTGTGGTGCCACATGGGGTCTATCTGCACTCAGGCTGAGAAAATCTCCCAACTAAATCCAACTCCCTACAGTATTCTGTTTTGCCACATGGATTCTATCTGCACTCTGGCTGAGAAAAGCTCCCAACTAAACCGAACTCCCTACAGTATTCTGCGTTACCACATGGGGTCTATCTGCACTCAGGCTGAGAAAATTCCACAAATAAATCCAACTCCCTACAGTGTTGTGAGGTGCCACATGTGGTCTATCTGTACTCAGGCTGACAAAATCCCCCAACTGAACCCATCCCCCTACAGTGTTCTTTGGTGCCACATGGTGTCTATCTGCACTCATGCTGACAAAATCCCCCAACTAAAACCAACTACCCACAGTATTCTGCGGTGCCACATGTGGTCTATCTGCACTAGGCTGACAAAATCCCCCAACTGAACCCAACTCTCTAGAGTATTCTGTGGTGCCAGATGGGGTCTATCTGCATTCCGGCTGAGAGAATCGCCCAACTAAACCCAACTCCCTGCAGTATTCTGCAGTGTCATTTGGGGTCTATCTGCAGTCAGCCTGAGAAAATCCCCCAACTAAACCCAATTCCATACAGTATTCTGCGAGTTCACATGGGGTCTATCTGCACTCTGGCTGAGAAAATCTCCCAAATAAACCCCACTCCCTTCAGTATTCTGCGGTGTCACATGGGATCTATCTGCACTCAGGCTGAGAAAATCTTCTAATTAAATCCAACTCCCTACAGTATTCTGCACTGCCACATGTGGTCTATCTGCACTCAGGCTTACAAAATCCCCCAACTAAATCCAACTCCCTACAGCATTCTGCGGTGCCACATGGGGTCTATCTGCACTCAGGCTGAGAAATTCCCCCAACTAATTCCAACTACCTACAGTATTCTGCGGAGCCACATGGAGTCTATCTGCACTCAGGCTGAGAAAATCCCCCAACTAAATCCAACTCTCTACAGTATTCTGCGGTGCCACATGAAGTCTATCTGCACTCAGGCTGACAAAATCCCCCAACCAATCCTTTCTCCCTACAGTATTCTGTGGAGCCACATGGGATCTATCTGCATTCAGGCTGAGAAAATCCTCCAACTAATCCAACTCCCTACAGTATTCCGTGGTGCACATGGAGTCTATCTGCACTCAGACTGAGAAAATTTCCCAACTAAATCCAACTCCCTACAGTATTCCGTGGTGCCACATGGCATCTATCTCCTCTCAGGCTTAGAAAATCTTCCAACTAAATCCAACTCCCTACAGTTGTCTGCACTGCCAGATGGGACCTATTTGTGCTCAGGCTTACAAAGTCCCCCAACTAAATCCAACTCACTACAGTATTCCGCGGTGCCACATGAGGTCTATCTGCACTCAAGCTGAGAAAATCTCCCAACTAAATCCAACTCCCTACAGTATTCTGTGGTGCCACATGGATTCTATCTGCACTCTGGCTGAGTAAAGCTAATATATTTCTGGTGAAGCTACCCCTGGCTTGAAGCTGCAATACTGAACATAGGATTTGCAAGAAAGCAAGTTGTGCTCACAATAGAGGGAGGTGAACCTTACACTTGTCTTTGGTTTGTAGCAGATATTCTGCAGGTGGCGGCTACTTCTAACTGAAACGTGAAATAAGGAACTTAGAATTATCAAGAAAGACAGTCTTTCAAGCAACAGAGGGAGGTGGATCTTGCTTTACTTTTCTTACAATTGTTAAGATTTTCAGTGCAGGAAGAGTTTAAACCCTAAGGGATGGAATACTGTTTACTGTGTCTGTCCTGGTGCACAGCTGACTTATTTTGGGGCTGACTGCTTTCAGAGCACAAATCACCAGGCTGTTTTGGGGCTGAGGAGGTTTACCAGTGTCTGACTTGGATGTCTGGATTTTTCTCTGTTTGATTAGCAGGGTATTTTCTATGTCAAATTGTTGTGCAGGGCATCTTGCTGACAGGAAGGCACTCATCGCAGCGGTGGGTCACAGCTTTTAGCTGATTGTTTCGTGAGGGCACAGTTTAGTCCCAACCCCTGCCCACCCCTCACCGCACCCACCCCTGGAAATAGTTCCTTTATACCTGGGGTTCTGACATCATTTCCTCAAGAGTGCAAGGTGCATATCACTGTCATATCCTTTCTAGCACACTGCACTGACAATATAAGCATACACATTGTGTAATATATATATTTCTATATAACAATCCAATCACACACACAAAAAAAAAAGTAGATAAACATGTGGGGAGTAGTGCAATGTAATGGCTGTGTGGCAGCAGTCTTCCGGGAGTCTTTCTGGAGGTTGAGATGCTGCCCTATTTGCAGACAACTCTCTGCCCTGAGGGAGGAAGTCGCCCGTCTTTAGGACACACTGGACAGTAGTAAGGGAACCTTCCCCCAGGCCACACTGGACAGTAGGAAGGGAACCTCCCCCATCCAGGGAGCACCAGAGCCACCGCCACTACCTCAGAGGTTGCGAAGAAAGCACAGCAGTTGGACCACAGTGGGCTTAGGGAGGGTGAGGATGGTGGAACAGAGGCACACCCAGTCAGTTGTTCCACTCCACAATCCATACACCATTCTGGGGGAGCATAGTTCTCTTATGGATGCTCCCGCAGAGGAGACTAAGGAGGCTGAGGACAACTGTCACAAGGGAGGCCCAGAGGAAGGAGGCATAGGACACCACAGGGAAAGGAACCAGCTCCTGGTGGGGGACTCAATTATTAGCAGGATAAAACTGGGGGGAGCAGGGAAAGCTGAAGTAAGGTGCCTGCCTGGTGCCATGGCTTGGAGGGACAGGAAGCGCATCCTCAGGATCATGAGAACAGCTGCAAGGGAGTCTGAACAGGATGTCATTGTCCACCTAAGGACAAATTACTTGGCTCATCATGAGATTAGAGCAGTGCAGGAGGACTTTGTAGAGTTGGGGAGGGGCCTAAGACAAGTAGCACACACAGTATCCTTCTCAGAGGTGCTGCCTGTCAATGGCATGGGTGAAGTGAGGGTACTTTGCACCATGCAGAGTAATGAATGGTTGAAAAAAATGGTGTGGAGCACAGGGGTTTGGCTTCATTGGGGACTGGGATTCCACCTGGAGGGACACCAGCCTATACTGGCAGGATGGTCTACATCTGTCCAGGAAGGGAACAAGTCTTTTGAGCAATCGGTTTAAATGCTTCATTGGCAAGCTTTTAAACTAGTCAAGGGGGGAGGCACTGATAAGCAGCAGGAAAATCCCAATCGCTCTCTACAAAACCGGGTACTAAATGAGAAAAAGACCGAGGTAGAAAGGTCAGTGGGGGATGCTGCAACAGAAGGTAAAGCCATCAAAAAAAGGAGAGCAATGAGTACCTATGCCCGTAGTCTGGGTAACAAGCTTTCCTGAATTAGTGGCCTTGATGGAGGAGGAACATCTGGATATTGTGGCAGTCACAGAAACATGGTACACACAAAACCATGACTGGGCCGTAGACATACAGGGATACACTATCTACAGGAGGGACAGGGAGGGTAAAAGAGGAGGAGTAGCTCTTTACATAAGGGAAGGAATCAAAGCAACAGAACAAAAGGGTAAACAGGGAGGAGAAGAAGCACTGTGGGTCAATTTGGAGACAGGCAGTGGCACCACAATCCGCACAGGGGTTGTATACAGACACCCCTCTCAGGGGGAGGAAATGGACAAGGAAATGATAGAAAGTATACTTAGAATGGCAGAAAAAGGGGAGATATTGCTGATGGGTGATCTAAATATGCCAGATGTTAACTGGAGTGCAGTTGCAGCAGCCACTTCAAAGAGTGGGGTTATTCTAGATGCCCTACAGGGGGCATGCCTTTGACAGCTAGCATTGAAGCCCACTTGAGAGGGAGCAATCTTGGACCTGGTTCTCTCAAATGGAGATGGAGAGAGGATCACAGATATGAAGAGGGTAGCCATCTGGGAACTAGTGACCATCGAACAGTATGGTTCACAATAAACACAGCAATAGAGGCAAGCCATACAAAAGGCAAAATACTGGACTTTAGGAGGGCTGACTTTGCCAAATGGGTGAGTACCTAAGGAATGCACTAGCAAATGGGCAGGAAGGAGGGTGAAAGAACAATGGAATAATAAAACTGCCATCACAGAGGTAACAAGCCTTTGTGTGAAGCAAATAAACAAAACAAAATGATGTAAGAAACCACTATGGTTCTCAAAGGAAGTGGCAGTGAAGGTTCAAGAGAAAAAGAAAGCATTCAGGAAGTACAAGGAATCACAGAAAGAGTGAGGACAGAGAACTGTATCAGTTAAAGCAAAGGAAGCTGGGAAGGCAGTCAGAACAGCAAAGGCCCAAACTGAGGAAAGATAGCCAACTCAGTTAAGAAGGGGATAAACCTTATAGGTACATCAGGAGCTAAGGAAGACCAAGGAGGGATAGTGAAGCTTAATAAAGGGAGGGGTGGGCAGAGGGTGACTGTGAAAAGGCAGAGATACTTAACAAATATTTTTGCTCAGTATTTACAAATGAAAAGGAGGAGGTACCTAAAACAAACAATAGAAACACTCTGGATACAGAAGTTGATACCAGCCCATTTACAGAAGAAAGGGTTCTGAAAGAACTCTTAAAACTGAAGGTGGACAAAGCAATGGGGTCTGATGGGATTCATCCCAGAATTCTAAAAGAACTAAGGGTAGAACTAGTGACACAATTGACTACCCTTTTTAACAAATCATGGGAGAATGGGGTGGTACCTGAGGACTGGAGGAGGGCAGATGTGATTCCCCTTCACAAAAGTGGGAGCAAAGCAGAAGCAGGAAACTACAGACCTGTTAATTTAACAACAGTGATAGGGAAAATGATGGAATCACTTCTGAAGGAAAGAATTGTCGACTATCTAGAGGCCAGAGGGGCACAGGACTCAAGGCAGCATGGATTCACAGCAGGAAGGTCATGTCAGACGAATCTGATAGATTTCTTTGACTGGGTGACCAAAGTAGTAGATCAGGGAGGGGCTGTGTACATGGCCTACCTAGACTTTAGCAAGGCATTTGACACAGTCCCACACAAAAGATTAATATACAAGTTAGCCAGCCTGGGAGTGGGTCCCAAGATGACAGCCTGGGTAAAGAATTGGCTGCAGAATAGGACACAGAGAATAATAGTAAATGGAGTCCACGCTGAAGAAGGGGGGTTACTAGTGGGGTACCGCAGGGTTCAGTATTAGGACCAGTCCTCTTCAATGCCTTTATAAGCAACATTGCAGAGGGACTGGAAGGAAAAGTATGTCTCTTTGCAGATGACACAAAGATCTGCAACAGAGTTGATGCACAAGGTGGGGTGGAAAGGATGAGAAGGGACTCGGCAAGGTTAGAGGAATGGTCAAATGTATGGCAGCTTAGATTCAATGCTAAGAAGTGCAAGGTAATGCACCTGGGAAATAAAAACCCAGGGGAAGAGTACACAATGGGGGGTGAGATACTAACAAGAATAAAAATGGAAAGGGACCTGGGGGTAGTCATATCAGATGACCTAAAGGTGGGCAAGCAATGTGAGAGAGCAGCAAGGAGGGCTGGGGGGATACTGGGATGCATAAGGAGAGACATCACCAGTAGAAAACAGGAAGTTATTATCCCTCTGTATAGACAGCTGGTGATAGCGGCATCTGGAGTACTCCGTGCAGTTCTAGAGACCCAATCTCCACAAAGACAGAGACAGGATGGAAGCTATCCAGAGGAGGGCAACTAAAATGGTGCAGGGTCTGCACCGGAAGACATATGAAGAGAGACTAAAGGAGCTTAATATGTATAGCCTCGATGAAAGGAGGGAGAGGGGACACATGATAGAAACTTTCAAGTACCTCAAGGGAATCAACAAAGTCCAAGAGGGCAGCATCTCTCAAAAACAGGTGTGCAAAACAAGGGGCACAATTTGAAGATGGGGGCAGCTCAGAGGTAATTTAAGGAAGTATTTTTCACAGAGAGGGTTGTGGATGCATGGAACGGCCTTCCAGAGGAGGTTGTGGAGTCAAAAACAGTGGTGGAATTCAAGCATGCATGGGACAGTCATAAGGCAATTCTAGGGGGTTGGGGTAGGAAGAAGTAGGCTGCTGGTTAACTAGGATCTGCAGCTTATCCATTAGGTAGGGAAATGGGCAGACTGGGTGGGCCAAGCAGTCCTTATCTGCCGTCAAATTCTATGTTTCTAAGTAAACCCAACTCCCTACAGTATTCTGCGGTACCATATGGGGTCTATCTGCACTCAGGGTGAGAAAATTCCCCAACTAAATCCAACTCCCTACAGTATTGTGTAGTGCCACATGGGGTCTATCTGTACTTAGGCTGATAAAATCCCCCAACTAAACCCATCTCCCTACAGTATTCTTTGGTGCCCCATGGTGTCTATCTGCACTCAGGCTGACAAAATCCCTCAACTAAACCCAACTCCCTACACTATTCTGCGGTGCCACATGTGGTCTATCTGCACTAGGCTGACGAAATCCCCCAACTAAGCCCAACTCCCTAGAGTATTCTGTGATGCCAGATGGGGTCTATCTACACTCCAGCTGAGAGAGAATTCCCCCAACTAAATCAACTCCCTACAGTATTCTGCAGTGTTACATGGGGTCTTTCTGCACTCAGGCTGAGAAAATCCCCCAACTAAACCCAACTCCCTACAATATTCTGCAGTGTCACATGGGGTCTATCTGCACTCAGGCTGAGAAAATCCCCCAACTAAACCCAACTCCCTACAGTATTCTCTGACATCACATGGGGTCTTTCTGCACTCAGGCTGAGAAAATCCCCCAACTAAACCCAACTCCCTACAGTATTCTGTGATATCACTTGGGGTCTATCTGCACTCAGGCTGAGAAAATCCCCCAACTAAACCCAACTCCCTACAGTGTTCTGCAGTGCCACATGGGGTATATCTGCTCTCAGGCTGAGAAAATCTTCCAACTAAATCCAACTCTTTACAGTATTCTGCACTGCCACATGGGGTCTATTTGCACTCAAGCTTACGGAGTCCCCAACTAAATCCAACTCCCTACAATATTCTGCGGTGCCATATGGGGTCTATCTGCACTCAGGCTGAGAAAATCCCCCAACTAAACTCAACTCCCTACAGTATTATGCGGTGCCACATGAGGTCTATCTGCACACTGGCTGAGAAAATACCCCAACTAAATCCAACTCCCTACAGTATTCTGCGGTGCCACATGGGGTCTATCTGCACTCAAACTGACAAAATCCCCCAACTAATCCTAACTCCCTACAGTATTCTGTGGTGCCACATGAGTCTATCTGCACTCAGGCTGAGAAAATTCCCCAACTAAATCCATCTACCTACAGTATTCAGCAGTGCCACATGGGGTCTCTGCACTAAGACTGAGAAAATCCCCCAACTAGATCCAACTCCCTACAGTATTCCGTAGTGCCACATGGGATCTCTCTGCCCTCTGGCTGAGAAAATCTCCCAACTAAATTCAACTCCCTACAGAATTCCGTGGTGCAACATGGTTTCTATCTGCATTCAGGCTGACAAAATTCCCCAACTAAACCCAACTCCCTACAGTATTCTGCAGTGCCACATGGGGTCTACCTGCACTCAGGCTGAGAAAATCCCCCAACTAAATCCAACTCTCTGCAGTATTCTGCGGTGCCACATGGGGTCTATCTGCACTCAGGCTGACAAAATCCCCCAACTAATCCAACTCCCCACAGTATTCTGTGGTGCCACATGGGGTCTATCTGCACTCAGCTGAGACAACCTCCCAACTTCTTTTTTATGCATTATTTAAGAGATAGGGAGGTAGAGAGATCAAAGCACCAGAAGGCAGAAACTATGGGAGGGCTAAAGCCCTAGGTGCAATGTGGGGGAATAACTCCTCCCACATCCCAAATAAAGGCCATCCTCCCACAGCAGTTCCCCACTTAGCGCATTGTGAAGCACCCACCATCCTCCCCTGCCTCCTCCTCCTCCTCCAGCACTCTGCTCACCCTTGGTGCTGGGCCTTCTATTCCCTGCTAGCTACCTGGCTTACCTACCAAGGGTGGGATTAGAGAAGGGACAAAGTTCAAAACATTACAAGTATACACAAGCACTACTCCATTCACCAAAACATTGAAACAAATATCTTGGTTGCTCAGCAATCCCCTCCCCACACACACACACAATCGGTAATGAAGCCCATGGGATACTGCAGTACTGCTTGGCACTGACTGAAATTATGAGATCCTTCTGCAGTAGGACTAGTACCCTTGCATAAATCAGCTGTTAATGAGAGAGAAAAAGGAGTGGGAAGAAAGAGAGAGACAGAGATGGAAAGAGAGAGGGAGCCTGATTTTCAAAGAGCCCTAAGATTGCTGCAATTTGTGGTGATCTAGGGCTGTGGCAAACTCCGGGTGCATCAGTGACCCTGCATCCAATTTTGTAAAAACAGGAGTCCCTTCACCAAAAACCCATTAGTTGCTGCACCCTCAGGCAAACACAAAACACTTGGTGCACCCATAGGATTTGCCACAGAAATCTGCTCCACTGCCCAGCACAACACTGCTAGAATGGGTGGAGAAGTAGGTGTATCAGCCAGACAGGAGGGGCAAGGGGCAGAAGCGGCATGGGGTGCCCTAGGTCTGTGGCAGCTAAAGCTTTGTGAAGCTGGTGTGAAGTATTGTAAGTGTGTCTACATACGGAATAGACTACAGTGCATTATACAATGGCAAGAAAGAATCTTGGACTGTGATTGGTCAGTTTGGGGCTGGACCCATGACATTATCCCAGCACGATGCCACAGGTCTAGTCTCAGCACTGTGAACCAATGCAGATGATTTTTTGGTTGATGATTTTTTGGAGCTAGATGAGCTGTTTTTTTTTTGCATCTCCTCTTAAGAAACAAAAATATTTTTCCACACTAATAAAAACATTCTTTAAAATTATTTTTTTATTTTATATATAACAACGAGCCATTGTATAATAGGAATAATGCACTCCAGGGTGTGTGTCATTTGGGATAACGCCACGCCTGGGCACTGGCCGCACTCGGCCCGCGGCCTCGCGCCCAACCCGACCAGACGTGGTGTTATCCCAGCACGACACACGCCCTGTCGTGCATTATTCCTTTATTATACTGTACCTTTGGAGCATGTACATGTTTATAATGTGTGGATGGCGAACTATGACATCTGAAATGCATACATGTTTGCATTCTATATTGGTAGCCTGCAATCATCAGCCCTGATGGCAGCTATACCTAGGAGGTGTTGTGGAGACAGTGGACACCACCGTAGGCAGCCACATCACTCACCGCCATGCCCTCTGTTTCCACCACACCTCTGAGGTATAGTTGCCATCAGGTCTGATGATGACTGCAGGCTACCAATATGTATCGTAGACATATATGTATTTTGTGGCCGGCCCAGTGGCGCTGAGGGTTGAAGCATTGGATGCCTTACCTCGTGCCACACCGGCAACCCAGATTCAAGAATGACCTCAGGTTGTCGGAAAGCCAGCATGGGGGGAGGGAGCAGGACTGAGCAGCCAAAAGGCAGCTCTCTTCTCCCAGGGTGGTCATCGCTCCCTCCCATAGTTCTGCTCCCACAGGGTGGAGGTCCGGTGAGTAGCATAGGAAGAAGGGGTCAGCAGTGTAGTGGAAGTGCGCCCCAGAGTGTGGCGTGCACGTGCCTCCACATCTGCACGCATGCCCGGGGCGTAGAAATGGGGAAAAATGGGGGAAAAAGCCGATAAAAAATCTATATGTAAAAAAAATACATATATGCATTTCAAAAGTCATAGTTTGCTATCCAACCATTATAAACATGTACATGTTCTAAAGGTACAATACAGTTCACTGTTGTCTATTCCATGTATTGACACAAATGCAATACTTCACACCAGCTTCACAAACCTTTAACTGCCACAGTGCTAGGACACCCCCATGCCCTTTCTGCCCATGGTCCCCCACTTTCACATCCCCCCATTCCCCACAGAGTGTGGCAGTGCTGCAAGGTGCTTAGCACTCAGGGATGGACTAATGGAGCACCTTGCTGCATCAACAGTGGGGCTTACAAAATCCCAATAATGGGGATATGGTAGTCCCGCCATGTTGCAAGTCCCATTGCAACCTGTGCACCACCATGTTGGGTGCAAGGGTGGAGAAGGGACACTTCAGCACAAGAGGTCCCAGGTGGGACACAGCCGCTGATAGAAAATCTGGAATGGCACAAAATGAGATGCAAGGAGCCACTTGTGTCAATTCTGATTGAAGCAAGATCCTTGCGTCACTCTGGGGGCTTTGAAAATCAAGCCCAAAGAATACAAAGCATCTGAGGTCTGACATAAAAAAGCATTGCCTACTTCAGTGATACCCGGCCACACCCCTGCCCTGCTGATTGCTATCCTGACCTGTATTGCAAGCAAACATTCCATATTGACAAATGCTTGCTACTTATAATGGCTGGGAAACTCAGTGATATATGGCATTTACTTATAAGCTGATTAACACTCTTACAGCAGCAGATTATTTAGTACAATACATTCATAAAGCTGCTGATTATCCACACACAGTCCCAGCCTTACAAAAGAGAAAGAGAAAAAACAGATGTACACACAAACTACCAGGTTATGCTCCGTGAGCAGCCACCAATTTTCTTAGTACGTTACCAAGTGATGCCTAGGGGATCCTCGAGAGGAAGTATTCCCATGTAAAATAGATAGGGTTAACTCCAGAGATCTGTATTAGCCACAGAGACATACATCAACAAGAAAATAAGAGGGACAGTTATTACAAAAGCAGTTGATAAAAAAATTACATATCATACAAGGCCATGCCATTCTGCCAATGTAGATCCACTCGGTGCATTTTGTGGCTTGTATTGAAAATAAAGTTCAGTTCTGCTAGGTCTCCCCACCTCCTGACTCCAGGAAAATATTATAGCTCTTTGGCATGTACTGCTTAAGGCATGACTGAGTGAGCTTGAGTCATTGTGGGATTTGCCCACATCACCAGCACAGGAAGTGGGTTAAATCCCAAACCCATGCCCAGGAGTGGTATATTGCAATTACAAAATGGAACAATGATTGAGAAACACTAAAACACAAAATCCATACATTTTAATTAAATATTTTTATTTACCATGCAATAAATAAAGATGTGATGCATCTGCCAATTTGTGAAACAGTCCCACATTCAACAGTTATGTGCAGCTGACAGTAGAATAGTGAAGGCACAGGCTGAACAGGTTCATCCATTCCTGTTGCCAGTATGTGTGCTTTTCAGTACAGGGATGTTTTTTAGAGCAGTTAGGGTCTGCCTTCCTTTCCCATCCTGTTTCTCTTTTCTGTATTTCCCCCAAGATTCAGTAGATAGAGTCATTGTTGGCCATGAAACACGGGGGTTCAAAATTCTGCATAATTCTGTTAGCAGAATGCTTACAACCCCCCTCCACCCCCACCCTCATGTATGTCACATGGAATATTTTCCAGGAAATACAAGATTTCAAAATTCTGCTTAATTCTGCTGGCAAAATGTTCACTCCACCCAGGCATACATACTAACAACAGAAGGCCAAATATTTAGCTAGTGCTCCAATTTAACCTGTGACAGGGTAAGCAGCACTTCTGGGTCCAGAAGAAATGAAGGTTGTGGATTCTAGCCCCACACCAGGCACTTTGGGTAAGACCCATAACTGAAACAGTGCTGCAATATTAGGGGTGTACTGCAATGCTCAGGTGTCAACTTTCGAATGAGACTTTGATCTGAGGTCCCTTCTACCCATCTCTCGTCACTGTACCTTAACACCAGTGGATTGTGGGATCTGAGGCAGCATGGGTTCACACGGGGTAGATCTTGCCAAACAAACCTGACAGAGTTTTTTGACTGGGCTACCAGGGAGGTGGATCAGGGAGGAGCGGTGGATGTGGCCTACCTGGATTTCAGTAAGGCCTTTGACACAGTTCCACACAGAAGACTGGTAAACAAGCTGGGCAATATGGGAGTGGGTCCAAAGACAGTAAAATGGGTACAAAGTTGGCTAAGTAACAGAACTCAGAGGATGGTGGTAAATGGAGTTCATTCGGAGGAAGGTAAGGTATCCAGCGGAGTTCCACAGAGGTCGGAACTAGGACCGGTCCTCTTCAATGTCTTGATTAGTGACATTGCAGAGAGACTGGAAGGAAAGGTATGTCTGTTTGTGGATGACACAAAGATCTTCAACAAAGTAGACCCACTGGGGGAAGTGGAGAAAATGAAGGAAGATCTAAAAAAAACCTGAAAGCGTGATCAAGGAGTTGGCAACTGGACTTCGATGCCAAAAAATGTAAAATGATGTACATGGGGCACAGAAATCCAAGGACAATGTATCATTGGGGGAAGGGGGAAGGTGTTAACAACAACAAAGCAGGAAAGGGATCTGGGCGTCATCATATCTGATGACCTGAAGGCAGCAAAGCAGAGTGATAAGGCATTAGGAAAGGCTAGTAGGATGCTGGGGTGCATAGGAAGGGGTATCACCAGCAGGAAAAAGGAGGTAGTGATATCACTGTTTAGATCCCTACTGGGTCAGTATCTCATACGCTTAATAGCATATGTTAAAACCGCACAACAGAAACAGCATTGTAGGGTAGAGCAAGAGGGTGCAAAACTGCAAAAGTGTGTATAGGCAGAAGTGCACCCTCTCACTCTTCCCAGGTAGGAGATGAGACCTGTGCTGAGAGGTGGGGCCGGCGAGCAGCTGCCGTGGCTCGACAGGATGAGCCACAGGCAGCAAGGGAGGGAAGAGGTGCGTTTGGGACCGGGTTTCAGTTCCCAGTCCCAACCGCAAGGAATTTTTTAATTTTTTGCACTTGTGTGAAGTTATGTCAACCCCCCAAGTTGGTTATTTTAGTTGGGGGGTATGGGGGGCTAATAGAAAGACATATGCCACTTGCAATATATCGTGATATATTGGCAGCGTGGTATACTGCTGCAGCATAATGTCTTGCAACATTATGACCCTGTACCGTATAGATCAATGGCGAGGCCAAACCTGGAGTACTGTGTCCAGTTCTGGAGGCTCCATTTCAGGAAGACATACAGAAACAGATTAGTTTTCATACTGGTCCTTGTAAGAACAGATCCAGAAGTAAATGGTTTGATACCTTTTATTGGACCAACATAGATGTTACTAAAAGAAAACAATGTCTAAGCTTTTGGACCAACCAAGTCCTTACTCAGAGACTTATGACAGTTGTTCAACTGGACTCCAGTTGAACAACTGTCATAAGTCTCCAAGTAAGGACTTGGTTGGTCTGAAAGTTTAGACATTGTTTTCTTTTAGTAACATCTATGTTGGTCCAATAAAAGGTATCAAACCATTTGCTTCTGGATCCATCTCAAGAAGGATATAAACTATGTGGAGGCAATACAAAGAAGGGCAACCAAAATGGTGCATGGCCTGGATCAGAAGCCCTATGAGGAAAGACTAAGAGAATTAAATATGTACTCACTGGAGGAAAGGAGAGAAATGGGTGCCATGACAGAAACGTTCAAATACCTCAAGAATACTTAAGGGCATTGAGGGTAGACAAGGCTCCGGGACTGGATGGAGTACATCCAAGAGTGCTGAAGAAGCTAGCAGGATCTTTGGCAGACTTATTTAATTCATCTCTAGACACAGGATGCATACTGCAGGACTGGAGACTGGCCTACGTAGTTCTCTTCCACAAGGCTGGACCCAAGGACGAACAGGGGAATTATAAGCCAGTAAGTCTAGTGTCCATAGTGGGGAAGCTAATGGAGAGCATCCTAAATGATAGGCTAGTGGCCCTACTGGAGGTGAATGGGATGCGGGACAGGAGGCAGCATGGCCTTGTCAAGGGCAGGTCATGCCAGACCAAACTGGTGGAATACTATGACTGGGTGACTAGGCAAATTGACAGGGGCCATACAGTGGACGTCCTGTACCTAGACTTCAGTAAGGCTTTTGATTCAGTACCACGTGGGAGACTTGGAATCAAGCTACAGGGTACAGGGTCAGGAGCAAAACTGGTGGGGTGGGTGGAGAACTGGCTAAAAGATAGGCAGTAGAGGGTGGTGATAGGTGGGGAATACTCATCCCCTAAGCCTGTGACAAGTGGTGTTCCACAGGGTTCAGTGTTGGGCCCAGTGCTATTTGGCATATTTATTGCAGACATCTCAGAGGGCACCAGCAGCAAAATCAGCCTATTTGCAGATGACACCAAGATGGGAGCAGTGGTGGATAACCAGAGGAGGGGGTGGTGGGGGCTACAGGAGGATCTGGCAAGGCTGGAGGCATAGTCTGACTGATGGCAGCTAGGGTTCAATGCAAAAAAATGCAAGGTGCTGCACTTCAGAGCACAAAATCCGAGGAGTGGCTACCATCTGGAGGGAGTGCAGCTGGAGGTAACAGAAGAGGAGAAGGATCTGGGGGTGCTCATCACAGGAGCAATGAATAATTCTGCACAATGTAGAAAGGCAGCAGTAATGGCCAACAAATAAAATGCTGGGGTGCATTGCAAGGGGAATTACCTCAAGGAGAAGGGAGGTTATTCTACCGTTGTACAGATCGTTGGTTAGACCCCTCCTGGAATACTCCATGCAGTACTGGTTCCCGTACCTACAAAGGGACATTAGACTGCTGGAGAGGGTGCAGTGTAGGCCAATGAAGATGATTCAGGGCCTGGGGGAATTGCCATATGAGGTCAGACTAAGAGAGTTAAATGTGTACACACTGGAGGAGAGGAGGGACTGGGGATATGATTGAGACCTTAAAATACATGAAAGGGATAATCAAAATGGACACAGAGGGTCTATTCAGGAGGAGGGTGGGGAGAGACACTAGGGGCCATGATATGAGATTGGAGGGGGGGTAGATTCAGGAGGGAGGTGAGGAGGCATTTCTTTAGGGAGAGAGTGGTGGCAAAGTGGAACATACTACCAGCTGAAGTAGTGGCATATACCACAGTGGAATGCTTCATAAAGGGGTGGGACAGGGCAAAGGGGAGGGTTAAAGGAGGTAAGGGAGGAGGAGGGTTGGGCAGCTGCTGAATAGGAACTAGCTGCATTCACAAGCAGCCTAGACAGACTATGATGGCCTTTTGTTGCGTGCAATTTTAGTATGTTCATATCAATAAGGTACAGGAGGGTGGCATATTGTGCAGAAAGAGATGCTCGAGGATGAGGGGTTATGATATAAAGCTGGAAGGGGGGAGACTTAGGGGGGATATGAGGAAGTATTTTTTTATGGAAAGGGTTATGAATGCCTGGAACAGCCTCCCAGCAGAGGTGGTGGGCACCAAAGTGAAAACAGGTTTAAAACATACATGGGATAGACACAGAGGGACCTTAATAACAGGGATGGGGGGGTAGGGTCAGAGATCCCTTAAGGTCTATAGTAGCACAGTAGGTAGGGATTTGGGGCAGACTAGTTGGGCCAGGAGGTCCTTTTCTGCTGACAGTTTATATGTTTCTAAGTTTCTATGTCAAGGTGGAAGTAAAAGTTCCCATGGCACTAAACGATGAGGATTATGGGGTTTCCTGAGTGTCATGGCCAACATTCCCCAATCAATACAAACAGGTCCATGCAATCCACCCCTCAGAATGTACCTCAAAACAAGCTGTCACAGCTTAGTGTGCTTTTCCTGGTCAACAATTACAAATACATAATAATGAAATTATAAGCAGGAAAGGACAGGAGGGGGATTTTTCATGGTAAGCATAGAAAAACCAAGAAAAGAAAACTGAGTAAAACTTCTTTTTTTCATTTGTGCATGTGTGTAACAAGGGGATGATGAGGAAAAACAATGTAGAGCACATAGGGAGATTGATGGAGAAAACAGGTGCCGAAGTTGGAGTACTGGTACATCTTGGTACCAACGACCTGGCCTCCCAGATGGTGGAGGAGACCAAACTAAGCTTTACTCAGCTAAGCAAATGGTTGGCAGCTCAGTCGTCATCTCTAGCCTTCTCCAAGGTCCTCCCAATGTGGGACAAAGGAGGAGGTACTGGCAGGGTCAGGATTAAAGAAATTAAAGAGTTCAACACTTGGTTGCATGGATGGTGCCAGGACAACAGTTACCAGTTCACAGAAACCTGGTGGGACTTCTGGGATACACCATTGTTTAGATTCGATGGTCTGCACCTAACCCAAGAAGGGGTAAAGGTACTAGGGAAAAAATTCAATGTCTATGTGGAAAGTTTAAACTAGGAGCGGGAGAGTTCGAGGTTAAGGAACCCATCAGAGTGAACAAAAATGATGGAAACTTAGCCGACACTCCCCCACAAACAACGGACACCCATCGGCAAACTGAGAGCCACCAAAAACTATGAAAAGGGAGTAAAATGGGCAGTAAAAGAGGTAAAACAAATGGTTTTACTATAGCACTTCGACAGCACTAGAACTGACATCTCCCACAGCGAGAGCCACAATGCTGACTTTCGGCATTGTACCATCAGGGATGTCGGTGCTGTTCTATCAGGAGGCTCCACCCCCCCACACACCCCAGTCTCTAGGATTCTAACTCCGAGTCAGAGTTTGACCGGGGAGGGGTGCAACACCGGGAGCCACACCGCCAGTGTCAACAAAGTTCCAGCACAGTGACTCACCTCATCCTGGCGAAATCTGTCACTGTGCTGGACTTCATCTTAGTGGTGTCAACCTTGTGTCGGTACACCAAAACAAACATGTACAACTGAAACCTAATTCAGGGAAAAAGAATACTCTGGTAAGTCCTTGGAAAGGGGGGTGTTTCAATGCCGGAAGCCTGGAAAACAAAGTTAGTCATCTGCAGGGCAATGATGGAAGACACCCAAACAGATTTGGTGGCCATCACGGAAGCATGGGCCTCAGAGAACAATGACTGGGACCTCTCGATCCCAGGTTATTCTCTTTATAGACAGGATAGAAAGGGTAAAATGGAAGGAGGGGTGGCACTATATGTTCATGAAGGCAAAACTGCCACATCAATCGATATAAACAAAATAGAGGGGATAGAATCACTATAGGTTCAGCTCATCCCAGCATCAGGAAAAAAGATATGTATCAGAGTAATTTACAGACCACCAGGGCAATCAGAAGAGATAAATGCAGAGCTCATAGAGAAAATCTGAGGCGAGGCACAAAAAGGGGACACTGTTGTAACTGGTGATTTAAACATGCCAGATGTTGACTGGGGAAACCTAGTTGCACGATCAGCAAGAAGTCAAGTGGTGGTAGATGCCTTATAGGACTGTTAACTCACCCAACAAGTTACCACGCCAACCATGATGGGCACTATCCTCAATGTGGTCCTAACAAATTCCAAAGATGTGGAAGTCGGAGAACCACTGGCAAACAGTGACCATAAATCCATCTGGTTTACATTCTCCATTGGGGTGGTAAGATCTCCATCACAGTTGGAGATCCTGAGCTTTAAAGGTGCCAACTTTAGTAAAATGAGAATGATAGTGAAGGACATCCTAACTGAGGTCCGCAAAAACATGGTGGTAGAAGACATCTGGGGGATGTTCAGACTTGCCATACTAGGGTCCACTAAACTCTGCATAAAAACAGTATCTAAAAGAAAAAAGCAAAAGAGACCCATATGGTTCACTAACCAGGTTAAGGCAGTGATTAGAGCCAAAAGAGTAGCTTACCACAAGAGGAATGAGAAAGACAGTGACTTGGATGACTACATTCAGAAAAGTGAGGAGGTGAAAAAAGAGGTAAAATGGGAAAAGGTGGCGACTGAACTTCAGATTGCCTCTGAAGTCAAATCTAGTAACAAATAATTCGTCCAATACAACCGGGAGAAAAGAAAGGGGGGGCATAGTTAAACTTATAGAGGGAGAAAGGATCATTGAGGATGATGAACAGAAAGCCATGGCCCTCAACAATATATTTTGCTCGGTGTTTACCAAAGATCACAGTGGACCATTGCCAGAGTGTGGCATAAAAGCATCTGTTAGAGGGAATCCACAGATGGAGACCCCAAAGATCACCAGTAATAGAATTAGAAAGGTACTAGTGAACCTCAGAACAGACAAAGCGACAGGGCCTGATGGGCTACATCCGAGGGTACTGAAGGAAATAGATGAAGAATGAGTGGACCCATTGGTACACTTTTTCAACCATTTGCTTCAGACAGGAATGATTCCTGGGGACTAGAGAAGGGCAGAAGTGGTCCTTCTCCACAAGGGACGTAGTAGAGAGGAGGCTGGCAACTACATACCAGTCAGCCTCACATCTATTGTGGGAAAACTAATGGAAACCCTGATTAAACAGAATATAGTGGATGAGCACAGCCTCTAGGACCACAGACAGCATGTATTTGTGGCAGACACGTCCTGGCAGACAAACCTTATTGCATTCTTTGACTGGGTAATGAAGGAATTAGGGGACACACAGTGGTCCTACTATACTTCGATTTCAGCAAGGCCTTTGACTCAGTGCCGCACAAATGACTGTTAAAAAAGTTGGGAGATCTAGGCATTGCAGATAGCTTAGTCAGATGGGAGGGAAATTGGTTACGGGATAGAAGACAGAGAGTAATCGTCAATGGAGTAAGGTCTGGTGAGGGTAGAGTCACTAGCCGTGTGCCCCAGGGCTCAGTCTTAGGGTCGGTCCTGTTCAACATGTTTATCTGTGACATTGGCACATGTATCCAAGGTAGGATGAAACTATTCACAGATGATACCAAACTAGGGGATAGGGCTGACAGCATGGAGGTTTATGTTTTTAAAAATTGAAATGCAAAAAAAATTATTTCATAAATCATCCTGTCAACTGCAGTTTAAAATTACTAGATGGCAAGCTACCACTTCACGGGCAGCCAGGTGGCGCTGAGGGTTGAGGTGCTGGATGCCACACCTCGTGCTATGCCAGTGACCTGGGTTTCAGAATGGACTTGGGTTGCTCAGAGGCCTGCAAGGATGAAGAAGGATCGAGCATCCATAGACAATGACTGTGTGTTAGCACATGCATGCCACCAGCATGGGGAGGGAACCCACATCCTGGACGTAGGCTGCCTCTGCAGAGGCAGAACCCAGCCACTCCACCTATTGCATGTTCATGGGTCCGGGGTGTAAAGCAGGTGGAAAAACAGGAGCTGGCAAGCTCCATGATGGCCTGATGTACCCCAGCAACAAGCTGCCCCGATTTCTGGATTATGCTCCGGGGGGGCGGGGTCGACACTAGTCAACCCGGCCCTGCCATGGGGTGCAATTCGTGGAGGAACTAGAGTATACAGCTGGGCAGGGAACAGTCAGGCTCAGAGGACAAGCCCTCCTAAAGAGGGCCAGAGCTGTCTGCCAGCTCCGCAGTGGCAGAGAAAGTATAAATACAAAAAAAAAAAACTACCACATCACAACTCCCAAATTTCATGCCACACAAAATTGTAGCTACACATAGGTATAATTATTCAGATTAGCTTATACACATGTGAATATTTAAATGATCTCCTGCAAGCCATCTTGTGCACTGGCACTAGCTGTCACAAGAATGTGGTGAAACAGACAAATATCTGGGAAATGCACATTTCACGTTAACGCTAAACAGACTGTTCACTGCATTTTACGACAGTCTGCAGGATATTGGAATTTCCGGAAATACCCAGCACATATAAAAGTAGTGAATGAGGAAGTAGTATAGGGCATTGGGATTGTCAGCATCGGGCTTTTGGGAGTCAGGATTTCGTAAGGATACCAGCAGTATGGACTAGTCATTAAACCACAGAGTTGCAAAACAGAAGTGCCTAAGATCAACTCCCAACAGCACCAATGGCTGTCTATGTGGCCTCGAGCAACTCATGCACAATCCAACCGAAAAGAAACTGTTCCACCTCTGCTGGATTATCCTGTTTAAATGAAGAAAAAAACACAAAATATTTGTACAGTACCTGTAATATTTTCATCATATTGTGAGGGCATGGAAACATTTTATCTGGGTCCCAGTTTACTTTCTAATCTCGAAATGTTAGTGTATTGAATAACCTATATTCACTGTTACATTGTTTCAATTTGAAAAGAACACTATTGGTTGTTTTTGGTGCAGTATAAGCCACTGCTAAGCAATTAAAAGAGCAGCTGACACCTTACAGGAGAACTTTAATGAAACATAATATTTAGACACAGTCCAGATGTATTTCACATTTGTTCTTTTCTTCTTTGCCCCTAAAGAATTCATCCATCCTTGTTGCTTTCTCCCTACCTGAGGTCATAATGCACTGCTGACCTATCTAATGTGGACAGTGCATGCGTTGGGGGTTTGTGCGCTGCAGTGGATGCCTATAACAAGGCGCTTTCTGGTGCACTCGACTCCCTCGCATCAGTCCGTATACGACCCAGGTCTTCTCACTTGAGGTCTCCTTGATGTGATGGGGAGCTCAAGGTGATGAAGACCTTGGGTCACAGATTAGAGCGCTGCTGGCGGAAATCCAGTCTGGAGGTAGACAAACTGGCCCTGCGTGCGCACTATTGTGCATACCAGGGGGCAATCAACCGTAAAAAGACAGAATTCCTGTCTAGGGAGATTGCCGCTGGGAGGAACCGACCAACTGTGCTTTTTCGGACTGTGGACAGGCTTCTTCATCCTTCCTGTCTACAGTTGAAGGTAGCTTTTTCAAGAGCATTATGCAAGGAGTTTGCTCAGTTCTTCTCGGACAGGGTGTCTGCCATCAGGCAGGAGGTTCCGCCAGTGGACCAGAATATGGCCGACAGTGGTCGCCATGGGTGATCAGAGAGCACTCCGCCTGGCTGGGGTGAGTTTAGACCGGTGGAGGTGGCTGAGGTCAGTCAGATTGCTTCCAAGCTGCGGCACACCTTTTGTGAACTGGACCCAGTGCCAACTCGTTTCTTAATGAGATGTGTTGACTCCGTTGGCCCAGTGTTTTCCTCGATTGTCCGGTGTTCCCTGTCAGAAGGGGTCTTCCCTGATGTCTTGAAGGAGGCATTGGTGAGGCCCCTTCTGAAAAAAACATCATTGGACCCTGACATCAAGGCAAATTACCATCCTATCTCCAATCTCCCATTTTTGGGTAAGATTGTTGAGAAGGTGGTGGCGCTTCAGCTTGAGGAGCATCTTGTGGCCTATGATTTGTATGAGCCACTCCAGTCTGGGTTTCATGCGTGGCATAGCACAGAAACTGCGCTAGTTCGGGTGTATAATGACCTCCTTATGGCTACAGATCGAGGAGAGAGGACAATTCGTGTTCTCTTGATCTCTCTTCAGCATTTGACACGGTGGACCATGGAGTGTTACTTGACCACCTAAGGGAATTCTGTGGACTTGCCAGCAATGTTATCTGCTGGTTTGAGTCTTTTTTATCTAACAGGAGGCAGAGGGTAGTGATGGAGAATTTCTCCTCTTCCCCTGTCAACCTGTTGTGCGGAGTTCCCCAGGGTTCGGTCTTGTCACCGATGTTGTTTGCCATGTACATGCTACCCTTAGGAGAGATCATTAGGAAGTACAATCTGGGTTTTCATTGCTATACTGATGATACCCAGTTGTACCTCTCCTTTGCCCCTGGAACATTTCACACGGTAGAAGTGCTAAACAGCTGCCTAGCTGAAATCAATGACTGGATGGCCTCCAGTTGGTTGCGACTGAACCCCAGTAAGACAGAGATACTGGTGGTGGAGTCAAACAGAGGATGTGATAGGTTGGCCTCTGGTGCAGAGACAGGATTCTGTCTTGGCTCTGTACCATTGAAGACCTCCTCTAGGGTGCGTGATCTTGGTGTTATTCTTGACAGCGATTTGACACTTGAGTTTCAGGTGGCATCCGTTGTCCATATCAGCTTCTACCATCTGAGGAATATCGCCAGGATAAAGCCCCTAGTTCCACCACTGGACCTCCCCACATTGGTGCATGCCTTCGTGACGTCCTGGCTTGACTACTGTAATGCACTCTATCTCGGGGTCTCTGGGGATACCCTTCGCTGACTGCAGCTGGTGCAGAACGCAGCAGCAAGACTGTTGACAGGACAGTCTAAATATTGTCATATTACCCTGGTGCTGCATCAACTGCACTGGCTGGCGGTTAGGTGGAGGGTCCTCTTTAAGGTGGGTTTGCTCACCTTTAAGGCCCTACACGGTCTGGGCTCTGGCTACCTGAAGGACCTTCTTGCACCTGTTGCCTCGGTCCACTCCCTGTGCTCCTCCTCTAGGGGCCTCCTAGCGATTCCCAGGACAAGGCTAAAAACTGCTGGTGACAGAGTGTTTAGTGTTGCCGGCCCCGTCCTGTGGAATTTGCTGCCTTCGGCTGTTAGGGAGGTCCCATCTGTGGAGGTTTTTAAGGCCCGCCTCAAGGCCTTTTTGTTTAATCAGGCCTTCCCGGGCTATGCTTTATAGTTCCTTACCTGTCTTTTTAGTAAAGATAAATCTGATGCTAACTGGTATTGGAAACTTTACATGCAGCAGAAGTTGAGGGTAGTTAATTATATAGCAAATTCTGTTTTCACTTGTTCAGAGTATTGTATTTAAATTGATTATTATTGTGATATATTGTATTTATTGATTGATCTACGGCACCCAGAGCCTCCGTGATGGGCGTCTTTTAAATAAAATGCACCTTGCCTTGCTTGTGACTTCATTGTTACTCCCATGGCAACATACTGTGATGTCACAACAGAGGATTATGACTTGAAGTAGAGAGTAAGATACAGAGGCAGATGAACTCCAAAGGCTGAAGTTCATGGGCCTGATTCCAAGTCACATGGCGAATTCGCAGGTGTATGCGAGTTGCGCCATGCGGCGCTATGCCTGGGACCCTGCACCCTATTCTAAGACAGACAGGGTCCCCAGCACCTATGCCCCATGACTTGCGGCAGCCGCAGAGTTGCGCCACAGGAATGGCGCAACGGACATGGATGCCACAAGTCACGGCCAGCAGTTAACTGACCCCCCAGAGCCCCCCTGCCCTGTATCACTGCCACACTCACCTGGGGGCCTTGGAGGGGTCTGGACAGGTGGCACAGGTGCAAGGGGGGGTCACGGAAAAATATGGACCTGGGAGGTCCCCGAACTTCGGGGGTGGGGGGCATGACTGTGCTGGGAGGGTACATGGGACAAGTGTAAGTGCTTTCCACGGCACTGCGGGGGGGCATCTGTCATTGTGCCAGAATGGATGCCCTTTGGACCACCTTCATGCTGGTCTAACCCCGCTATGCCATACCGGGTCCTGGAATGGTGTAAGTGTGTTATGGCAGCCATCCTTCTGGAATAGGGTGCAGTTGCTGCTGTAACCCACCCTTGTTCCCTACCACAGTGGGTTGCAGGTGTAGTGGGTGGCGGAGCCCACCTTTGGCGCAACCTGCATACAGCATGGTGCAAGGCGCCTCTTGTAATCGCGACTTGCGGAACTAATGGCTCAAGGTGCAATTTACGCCATAGGGTCTGGCATAACTTGCTTTGCGCCAGGTGTACCGCGTTCTGGAATCAGGCCCCATGTGTTCATACACATTTCCTCAGTAATAAATAATGCAGAGGAGAAATTTATAGAATATATATGGGATGCAGGCTGAATTGTACCTAATTATTATGGTTTTCAAAGTTTTCTTTGAGGCATCAGCAGCTTTTTAAATCACAAAGGGTAATGGTTGTAGGTCACATTATTTCCTTCTCAGTTTAAAAAGAACATATAATAAAAAGGGTAGAAAACACAGGAGGCAGGACTTCTGTCACATAATTCCTGGGGGCAAGTCTAAGACCCCCACCAGTGATCCCACACAGTTAGAGGGATCTTATTCCAAGGGGAATGCTTGATTTGTACAGAATGAATGTAACGAAAAGCAAGTTTGAAAAGTTTGCTTGTCAATAATATGTACATCGTTGGACACATCCTCTTTCAATCACAAATCTGAAGCAAATTGCCATGGTTCTAGGACCCTTACTGTAGGTCCTGCAGAGGTTCTAAACATTTCAGATACAACCATCTATTTCTAAACTCTCAGGTGGTCTTAATTTCCATAAGAAATTTGGAAGGGATTAAACACAAACGTTTTTGCAAGGCACTTGGAAAATTACCCTGAAAAAAAACTCACACACAGAGATTCCTCAGAAGAAGTAGGCAACTAGGGTGTGAATCAAAAGAATGAGCTGAGTTCCAAACATTGTACAAGGATTTGCAATGGAAATAAAAGATCCATGGTACACTCTAGGTAACCAAGGATACCATAATTCATCTCTGCTCAGCAGTCACTAGTTTTCTTGTTATGGGGATATTAGATCCAAATACCTTTTGTATCTTATAAGCAACTATGCCAACTGATTCTATGTTTAAAACATTGTTTATATGGTAACAGGGTATACAAACTGATTGCACCACACATACATACAGTATAAATAGGCGTACAGTATAGGAGATATCACAGTGGCCATTGCCGAGTGATGCTGTATCTACCCAGGATGTGGACATTAACTGTTACCTTCCTTGCTGCAGCCCTGTACTTCACAACAGGTATGTTACACCAATTTTAGAATTTTAGAAAGAGAATGAATCTGGCGTAGTCGGTGATCAGTAAGGTAGCATTCTTCAGATACCCAATTGAAAAAACTCCTTGGCATTTCCTTAATACAATAAATGAGCTCCTGGTTACTTACTTACTTACCGGTTTCCAATGAAATCCTGTAAAAATCCATAAGCCCAACTCTAGAGATTTCATTCTTAATGTCTAATGTGCTTGATAAATAAAATTTGATTGATTGATCAATACCAAGTGTGCTGCCAGAGCCTGCCACACCTCCCTGTGCACCAGGGGACACAGCCCATCCAGTCCTGCTGACTTCCACACCTTCAACCCCCCCAAGACCCTTGAGTACTCTGTCCTCAGTGATGTCCCTATCACCAGCTTGGTCTTCTTCCCAGATTAAATGCCACATTCCAGCAGTGGTCTTCCTTCTTCAACTGTGAAGACTGAGCAGAAATATTCATTTAATGTCAAAGTTTTTACTGTTTTCCATCCTGATCTTGCTCCCCATCTGCCCGAGTCAATCACCCTGGCCCGTTGCCTCTACTGTGGCTCTCACATTTAAACTCCTGACATACTCCTGGGCTGGGGCCAGGTTGGGCAAGTCCCCCCTCACTGGAGCATCAAAGAGTTGTGAGGGGTACAGTGGGTTGCGCAGGTCTCTGAGTGTACTGGGTGTCATACCTCGGAGCAGGGAATTTTACTCCCTTTTGACCCTTCCCCACAGATGTTTGCACATTGGTGTTCCAATACATGTGCATATACACAGCTGCATATCGCCACATGGAGCTGTCAATCATTCACCCTCTTTAAATTTGCCTGCACTTCCACCTGTGGTCACTAGGTGGCAGTGCTGTAGCAGAGCCTATCTTCCACCCTCCCTAAGGAAGGAGAGCATCCTCTGGGTTGCTTTCATCCTTTTTGCTCCCCACCGATGCTCTGATGATCCAGACTCAGGCATGAACCCAACTCGCCGGTGTCACAAGTACCAGCTCTGCTGCTGCATTAATAGGCTAGCTTATAACGTTGGCCTTTTCCACTTCTTCCTCCCTTCTTTAACCTTTCAGTTCTTTCCTTGCTTTTCCTCTTCTCGCTGACATACCTATAAAAAGCCTTGCCATTTTCCTTCACCCATATTAATGTATTTAGCTTTTGATAACCGTGTACGTACTCTAGGCCAGTGTTTCCCAAATGGTGAGGCCAGCCTCCCAAGGGCAGCCCCAGCCTGATCCATTGTAGGCTCAAGGCAGACTGAAAATATACAAAAAATGCAGTGCATTTAAATGTTGAGTTCAGGATGTTTTCTGTGAAGGGACAGAGCAAACTGAAAGTGGATAATGGTGTATGAATGTATTTATTTATGTAAAATCAAGGTAGGGCTGTGCCATGTTTGCCCACACAAAAGCAGGAGAGAAGTAAAGATAATAGGCTAATGAAAAGGGAAAGACACAAGCTGGCAAGGCCAAAGGTAGAGCCTCTTCCCATACCTCTCAACCTCTCAGCATTAAAAATCATAGCACTAGCCTTCACAAATCATAACAAAGGGCCAGAATGTGTAGCACTTTCTTATTTTAAACAATATTATGCCTACAGATAGTGGGCCCCATATAGTTAGTGATAAGGAATGTTTCTATCAACTTAGTTCAATGATTTAATAGTTTGTGTGTCCAGAAATAGTTCTAACATTATGAGGAACAAGGGAAAATGTGAGTGTGAAAATCATAGCGCTATGCCGAATTCATAGCAGCTGTATGCCTCTTACTCAGGTGTATTACACGTTGTAGGCTGAAGCCCCTTATATAGGGATTTTATTTTTTTTTAAACCGCAAGTACAAAACTTGCAAAAACTTTGAAGTGCTGATAATATCAAAGCAGTATAATAGTTTAAATAAAAAGCAGCTTCATGCCAACTGCTTTAATATCATCAGCACTTCATGGTTTCTGCAGCTTTTTACTTGCCTTTTTAAAAGAATCAATCCCCTGTATAAGGTGCTTCGGCCTACAGTGTGTAATATATCTGCAGAAGAGGCTCTTCGTTAGACGCAAAAGCTTGTATCTTTCAAGTTTCATTAGCCCAGTAAAGGTATTATCTTTACCCAGTAAAAAGATTCTCTTTTTGTTTCTCTCTTGATTTTATTTATGTACAAACTGGTGGCCAGGAAAGGCAAAGTGAGCAAAGGCTAATTTCAAGGTCTGGCCTGGGAGAAGGGTACAGGGAGAGAATACAATTCAAAGGTAATTGCAAAACAATCAAACAATACAAAATAAGAACATAAGAAAATAGCCAGCAGAAGGAGACCTGTCAGTCTATCATGTCTGCTCGAAATAATAAGGATTGATTCCAGCCTTAAGTATCCAACCGTGCCCCCTCCCCCCCCCAAAAAAAAATGTCCTTGTCTTTTCCTTGTCAAGGCCACCTGACATTCCCTTATGCTTGTTCCAGGCCCTTTTGAAAGTTCCAACTGACTTTGTCTGCGCCACCTCCTCAGGCAGCTCGTTGCATGCTGTCACCATTCTTTCTGTAAAGAAATGTTTCCTTACATCCCTTTTGAAACTTCCCCACAATAAGCGCTAGATTGTGTCCTCTGGTAGTGGTGTTGGCCCTTTCATTGAATTGACCCTCACATTCCACCCTGTTGATTCCTTTCAAGTACTTGAAAGTCTCAATCATATCCCCTCTCTGCCTCCTCTCCTTCAGAGTGTATATCCCCAGGTCCCTCAGCCTCTCTTCATATAATCTATTCTGCTGTCCCGTTATCATTTTAGTTGCTCCCTTTTGGACCCTCTCCAGCATGTATATGTCCTTCTTCAGGTGTGGATGCCAATATCGTACTCTGTATTCAAAGTGTGGTCTCACCAATGACCTGTGTAGTATAAGAATAACCTCTCTCTTCCTACTGCTAAACCCCCTTGCAATGCATCCCAGCATCCTATTTGCCTTTGTCACTGCCTTTTTTTCATTGCATTGAGTGTTTCATGTCACTAGAAATTATCACCCCCAGATTCTCTTCTTCCTCCAATGGTGTAACCTGAACCTTTCCAATGTAGTACTCTGGTCTCGGGTTCCTTGCCCCTATGTGCATCGCCTTGCACTTTTTAGCGTTCAACCCAAGCTGCCATATCCCTGACCATCTTTGCAGTCTGGCTAGGTCCTACCTTAGTTCCTGTATCCCCTCTTGGGTGTCCACCCTCCCACAGAGCTTGGTGTCATCTGCAAACAAGCACATTTTCCCAGAATACCTTCCACTGTGTTGCTAATAAAGATGTTAAACAACACTGGTCCTAATACTAACCCTTGTGGATCCCCACTGGTAACCTCCTTGGTGCTGGAGAATCCCCCCAGTACCACCCTCTATGTCCTACCACTCAGCCAGTTATCAACTCATCTAACCAGCCTATCCCCCACCCCAAGTCCTTCAGCTTCATTATCAGCCTTTTGTGTGGTACAGAGTCAAAGGCCTTGCTAAAATCTAGGTATATATTCAATATGCTTACGCAACTTGGTATGATGTTATGCTTGTGTGACTTAGATATATTGTGGCTGTTCACCACTCTATCCATGGGATATACTACCCTGTAAGGGTACAATGGCAAAGAACCCTAGAGGAGGGTTCCACCCCTATAGGCGCCACAGGAATGGTTCCACTAGCTAAAGGTAGCTTAGGAAAGAGCCCACAGAAGAGACAGAGAGAGAGAGACAAGCCACTGGAGGAGGAGGGGAGGATGGTGGGGCAACAAAAAATGATCCTGGAGCAACCAAGAGGAGCAGCCTTTTAAGGTCTGATTGAGGGGATGTTTAGTTGTTCCACCCATTGAACCACAGGCGTAGCCTTACAATTCAGTGTGCTTACACAACTTGGTATGATGTTATGCTTGTACGACTTAGATATATTGTGGCTGTTCACCTCTCTATCCATGGGATATACCACCCTGTAAGGGTACAATGGCAAAGAACCCTAGAGGAGGGTTCCAACCCTATAGGTGCCACAGGAATGGCTCCACTAGCTAAAGGTAGCTTAGGAAGGAGCACAAAAAAAAGTACCCAAATGGGTGTCGAGCATCATGAAGAAGGTGAGGGAGTCAGAATGGTACTGAGGATGGGAACAGAGGTCAATAAATGAAGATGGGTAGGACTGGAGAAGAACAGGAGACAACAGAGGAATAATTACCAGATTGGAAGCTGACACAAGGCAGGAGGGCAGGGCTTTCTAAGGAGAAAGGGAACAGCCAGGGCCAACATCCAATTCCATCCAACAGCGGAACCTAACTACGGAACCTATGAAAGTACTAACCCTATCTAAATATTATGACAATCGGTATGGAGGAGAGGAAAAAAACCCTTTGAGGAGGAAACCTCTGGGGATCCAAGGCCTAGGTCGCCTTCCCTCCAGGCTGAAGGACGTTTTGGTTAGTGACAGCTCAGCTACTGCAATTTAGGGTTGCGATCAAAAGAAGAGGAAAAGATTCCAATTTGAAGGAAACTCGCACTTTGTCCTTCTAACAGGACTGCTTTTGAGGGTTGCAAGTGACATCTCTGCAGCTAGGTGCCCAAAAGCAAAGGAGGAGAGAAATGACCGCTGAGGCACTCAGCTCACCTACACAAGCCTACAAAACAGACCAGGTGAGCCAGAGGTAGTCAGAAGGAGAACAGCAGAAAGGGTGCTTCTGAACCCGCTCGGGCAGCTAAAGGGGCCCTGCTGATGACAGCCCCACCCCCCGCAGCTTGAAGTCATACATTCTATATCCAGAGGTGTTGCTGGAACAGGGTACAGCTGAAGGTCCACCCGGAGTAAAGATGTTCTCACTATGGGCCAGGGAGAAGGACTCAGCTCCGAGCTTCACATGCTCAAGATGCGGACTTTGTGAGTGCAGAGCAAGACCATCAGCTACAAGCTAGCCCTGAGCCATGGAATAGTGGACACAGAAGGCACATCTCCGAGTGGAGAGCAGGTCATGTTGAGGTAGCATGAGACCCATATGAGTGGTGCGCTTGGATAGTCGATGTGATCTAGCAGACATACACAGAGGTCAGACGAAGTGAAGCAGACCCCACTGTGGGTCCAGAGAAGGAGATTGCAAGTAGTAATGACAGGAGTGCATGCCAACCAGGTCCATTAATAAGCCAAATTAGAAGTGGATTGAGTTGCACAAGTGGTAGAGATGAGAACGGCTGGGCGAAGCTCGCAGCTGACAGTTGAGGTACAAAGTACCAGGAGTAAGCTAGGTATAATGGTAGGTAGTAGGAACTCTGAAGTTGATATAGTAAGGATGAGGTTTGAGATAAATGGAGTCTGACATGGTGTGGAGTGAGATACGAGCTGAGGTGGTTCAAACGTAGATCATGGGGAAGAAAAATATGTAATTAGGTAAGGTAATTGTAGGACAAGAAAACTCCTTGAAAAAGCACAGAGCAAGCCAAAAAGGGTTGAAAGAACAAGGAAGGAGAAGAGGCAAGGTGTGAAATGAAGAGGACACAGAGGAGGAGCGTGGTAATGCCAGGATAAGAATGGGGATTCAGGGCTTACAGCCATGGTGCCCACTGTGGCAGCCCAGTCCCCCACCGTGGGAAAAACAAGGCAGCCATGAACTGGGCACTGTGACACCAAACAGCCAATGAATGAGGGAGATAAACTAAGGAAGCAAAACCAACAGCAGTAGCTGGGCTTAATGGCCAGCCAATGAAAACAGGAGGTAAATAACAGGATGCAAGCCAGCAGCCAAAGCTGGGCCGATGAACATGGGATAAGAAAACATAGCAGGGAACAGAGGGAAAGGGGTAATTGTGGTGGTAGGATTGGGAGTCTGAACTGAGAAAGATCATAGGATAAACGAGAGAACGGCAGAAGTGAAATATGATGATGCTCACCACTCAGTACAGGTAGTGGGCAGTACACCTAGAAACACCAACGTCCAGGGTCAGTGGAACCATGGTGCCTGTCTCCTTAAGAGCACCGAGCACTTCCAGATCCAGAGTAGTGACTTGCAGAGGGTTATCGAAGAAACCCCAGATGGAGCGGCCAGGAACAAGTGGGAGTTTCCAGGCAGAGAGCAGACAAAGAGGGCCAAGCAGCAAAAGGCCCAGCCAATGTCAAGTCCTCCCAGGCAGGGAAGCCGGGTGCCACGGGAGAAGTACGCCCCAAAGGCACTGGCATGCAAGGGAGAGAGCATATGGAAGGATGCTGTCCCGCAGCAGAGCAAAGGAGTGGTGACAAGGAGGAGGAGTGGAGGGAAGGAACGAGGAGAGGTATGGGGAAGAGGCAGCAGAGGGAGATGGGGGGCAGAAACAGAAGCGGAGGGCTTGACTGGGCAGCCAAGATACAAAACAAGGAGGAGGGGGTGGGAGGGAAGAGGCCAGTGGCCATGGGAAAGGCAGGGCATGGAACGAGTGGCGGGGGGGGAGAAAACTGCTGCAGAAGGACAGTAAGGCAAAAGAGAGGCAGGAGAATGAACCGGCGGCTGGAGGTGGTCGAGGAAACATTGGCAAAATCCCAAACCAGGAGAAAGGGAGTGGAACGAGGAAGAGTGGTGCCACCAGCTGCAGCGAAAAATGATCCTGGAGCAACCAGAAGGAGCAGCCTTTTTAAGGCCTGATCAGGGGCATGGTTAGGTGCTCCGCCCTTTGAACTACAGGCGTAGTCTTACAAATATCCACTGCCTGGCCTTTGTCTACTGTCCTGGTGACTCAGTCAAAGAACTCAATCATGTTCATTTGACATGATCGGCCTGCCATGAACCTATGCTGTTTACTGTCCTGCAGGCTGTTTTCCTCCAAGAACTTAATCAAACCCTCCTTCAATATTGTCTGTGTTAGGTTACAAACAATTGATGTCAGGCTGACTGGCCTATAATTTCCAGGGTCCTCTTTAGGGCCTCCCTTGTAGAGTGGCATGACATTTGCCTTTATTCACTCCCCTGGCACCACCCCCATATCAAGAGAGCAATTGAAAACAATTGTCAGCGGGCCCACCAGCTCCTCTGCCAACTCTTTTAGCATCCTGGGGTGTACTCCATTAGGCCCTGGGGATTTCTCCACCTTCAGTGCTATGAGTATTTATTTATTTATTTATTTACGAGATTTACCAAGAAAGCATACTGAGTTAAAAGCTCAATTCCAGATGCGACCTGGGGGCCGAGACCCAATAACAATACATGGAATATATATAATAGCAGAACAGTTAGGGAAGCCAAGACTTGCATAAAAACATTTGATTTAGAGGACAGACAGGGGTTCAATAACATTGTACAGAGCGTCAAGGTCAATATACATTACTTATACTCTTGAACAAGCATAATAATTTGAGAAATTAGTCATAACAGGAGCAGCTGGAAGCGAAGTGGGTTCTAAGAGGGTTGCGTTGGTAAGTGTTTTGTGCGTGTCTTATGGAGGCTGGCAGTGCATTCCAAATCTATGGGATTCGGTAGCTAAAGGCGGCCTGACCTTTGGTAGTTCGCATAAACGGGACATGCAGCAGTCTGGGGTCCATATTCCTGAGAGAGTAAGCCAGAGGGGATTGTTTGGAGAGTGTAGAGGCCAGATATGGGGGGAGGGAGTGGGACCAGAATTTGGCAGCGAACCTGGCGCAGTTTATTTGTCTACGATCATGGAGGGACGGCAGGGTAGTGGAACTGTATAGGTAGCAATGGTGTGTAGATTGCGGACAGTCTAGAATGAACCGGCAGAAAGAGTGGAACATGGTGTCTAGGCTGGCTAGAGCAGACATGAGGGCTGTGGAGTAAACTATGTCACCGTAGTCGAAAACAGGGAGAATCATTTGTTGGACAATGGCGTACCTGGCTTGCGTAGGGAGGCATTTTTTGTCGCAGAACAGAGCACCTAGTTTGGGGAGGAGTCTCTTTTGTAGTGATTCAATATGAACGGTAAAATCTAGGTGCTGGTCTAACCAGACGCCTAGATATCTGAAGGAAGTACAGTTGTCCAGGGGGGTCCCATCCGAGGTTATGAAAGGGGGGCAGGTGGATTGGCGTGAGAGTCTTTGTTGGGTTCCGAATGTTAGTTATAATGTTTTTGGGGGGTTTAGGAATAGCTGGTTTGTCCTCAGCCAGCACTGGATAACATAGAAATCCTCCTGTAGTATGGTTGCGACACTTAGCATGGTGGGACCGGAGGCATACAGAATAGTGTCGTCCGCATACATTTGCATAGATGAGTGGGAACAGGCTGAGGGGAGGTCGTTAAAAAAATGGAAAAAAGTAGTGGGCCTAGGACTGATCCTTGTGGAACGCCGGTAATGACTGGCAGTGGGTTTGAGATGTGCGAGGCCAGTTTGACAGATTGCATCCTGTCTGCTAGATAGTCATGGAACCAACCAGTGGCTGACTCAGAGATCCCTGCTCTGGAGAGTTTTGAGAGGAGTAGTGAATGAGAGATGGTATCAAAAGCCTTTGCTAGGTCTATGAAAATGGCCGAGGTGACATGTCCTTTATCCATGCCAGTGAGAATGTCACCAGTGACACGTAGGAGGGAGATGGTGGTGGAGTGGGATTTACGGAATCCTGATTGGAACGGGGTAAAGAAGGAGGAGGCTTCTAGATAGGGGGTGAGCTGGGACATGACTAGCCGTTCCTGTAATTTGGCCAAAATTGGAAGCAGGGAGATGGATCTATAGTTTTCTGGGGGGGAGGAGGAGTCACCACCTTTTGGTAGGGGTATGACTGTAGCCATTTTCCAGGCCAAGGGTACCTTGCCCAAAGAGAATGAGAGGTTAAAAAGGGCAGTGAGAGGGGCAGCCATGGCTGGTGCAGACAGGAATAGCATCTTTGCGTCCAGGGAGGTAGGGCACTTCCCTTTGTTCGGGTTTAAGGCCCGTAGTAAGCGGAGTACTTCAGCTTGGGTTACTGGCCGGAAAGAGAATGGTAGGACTGGGGGAGTAGGTTTTGGGGGGCATGAGTTATGGGAGGAGGCCGAGGGAGTAGGACTGGGGGTAGGTTTTGGGGAGATGAGCAATGGAGGGGCCGGGGGAGTGGGTTTGGGAGGGAGGATAGGAGTTTGGCTGCACAACTGGAGAAATATGTATTAAAGACTTCAGCTACACAGACGGGGTCGGAGATGTAGGAGCCCTGGTCTGATAGTATGGGGGATGGGGGCATGGTGGGGGGGTGAGAGCAGGGATTTGAGTGATTTCCAGAAATCAGTCGGATGGTTAATGTTCTTGCTAAAAGTCGTCAGAAAGTATGCCTTTTTTGCTTGCCGGATGGAGTTTGTACAAGCATTGCAGAGTTTTCTATATGTGGAGAGGGTTGTCTGTGTTCCTGTTCTTTTATAATTTTTCCATGCACGATCTCTGGTGTGGCAATTCCTGATTATGTCGGCTGAGATCCAGGGGAGATGCGCTCCTCTAACTCTCTTTGTCCGTAGTGGGACGTATCTGTCCCAGATTTTTAGGAAGCGGGTTTTGAAACCTGCATAAGCTGCATCAATGGAGGGAGACTCAGGTATGAAGGTCCAAAAATGTCCTAAGTCTGACAGCAGAGATGTTAAAATGAGTGAGTTGTAGGACCTGGTGCGCAGAGTCTTTGGTGGGAGCTGGGGGGCTATGCATCTTCCTAATCAGGAAGATCATGTGGTGGTCACTTATAGAGTCAGGTAGTAGGCCTGCGCTTAGGATCCTGTGGAGGTGGGACGTGAGAGCCCAGTCTAGAAGAGAATGGTTCTGGGTCTTATGGTTTAGTCTTGTGGGATCAGTAATGAGTTGTGTTAGGTTCAGAGCCTTTATTTTGGACTTCAGGTGGGCTTTATCGGTACCTAAGCAGTTTGTGTTAAAATAGCGATTGGCTCTTTCTCGCCCCCAGTAGCTAAGGATTGAAGGGAGATTAGGTGGGAGAGAATGTCCTCTGGGGGTGTGCAGGGGGGGCAGTATGAACCTGCTACGTAAACGGGAGAGGAACCGGGAGGGATAGCTTAATGAGAATAGAGTTTATGTTTGCAGGGGTTGAGGGGATGTCCACTATGGAGAAGAGGAGGCTGTTTTTGATATACATTGCCATGCCACCACCGCACTTTTTTCCTGGTCGATCGTGTCTGATTATAGTGTAGCTTGGTATGGAGACTTCCGCATCTCAGTGATGGGGTTTTAGCCAGGTTTCTGAGATCACAAGGATGTCAGGGTGTTGTGTTAGTGCAAGAGGTTGTAGTATAGAGATTTTGGATAAAAGGCTGCAGGTGTTTAGGTGTAAGATACTGAGGCCTTTGGGAAAGGAGAAAGGGGACTGGGAATGTGTGCGGTTTGGGCCAGGGTTTAACTCTATGTCCCCTGACAGGAGAAGAAGTATATAGATGAGATGCTTTATTTTTGTCCGGGGGGGGGTAAGGATAAGATGTGGAGAACTGGGTGTTTGAGAAAGTTAAGGGGCAGCGACGGGTTACGGTGTGCAAAGCCGCATGCCCCAGGTGAAAGGATGGTGGAGTGATGTTGGCACTAATACTTGCATAGTGGTTTAGGGCCAGGACATGAGCAGGAGCATGTGAGGATTCAATGTGGCATAGCTGGGGGGTAACCCGAGGGGGTAGGAGCAGTGGGGGTTCTGTGATTGGGAGGGTGGCGGGGGGTAGGGAGGAGAGAGTGGCCAGAGAGAGAAGAAATAAGGATGATAACAGCAGCATCCTTGCCTAAAATCCCTATATGAAACTGTAATGTTTAGAATTGAGCCCTCTGGTGGTGGCAGCTGATAAGCTGCAAATGGAGAAATAGGCTGATAGGTTCTGGCAATCATGTGACCTTGGCCTATAAAAAGAGAAGCTCACCAAGGGCGGTGGTGGGGGTGGTGGGGAGCCGACGCTTGCGCCAGCGGCGCAGAAGCTCAGCGCCGCAGAGAAACACTGATAGTCTTTTTTCTGGCAGGAGTTTTGGGATTTCAAAATGGTGCCAGAAAAAACAGCTTTTCTTTCCTCCGTTGTTGCTTCGAATTACCTGGGTGCTTGAGGGGTGGGGTCGGCAAGCAGGAGGAGCGTCCAGGGAGGCTGGCAACCCTCACGACCTGCTCCAGTGGCCCAAACGCTTCCATGTCTGGGTGCTCTGGGTGGGGCCGGCAAGCAGGAGCGTCCAGGGAGGGCCTGGCAACCCTCACGCACCCGCTCCAGTGGCCCAAACGCTTATGTCTGGGTGCTTGGGTGGGGTCGGCGGGCTGGGCGACCCTCACGACCCGTTCAGTGGCCCAAACGTCTATGTCTGGGTGCTTCGGGGGTGGGGGTCGGCGAGCAGGAGCGTCCAGGGGAGGGCTGGGCAACCCTCATGACCCGTTCAGTGGCCCAAACATCTATGTCTGGGTGCTTCGGGGGTGGGGGTCGGTGAGCAGGAGCGTCCAGGGGAGGGCTGGGCAACCCTCACGACCCGTTCAGTGGCCCAAATGTCCTTCCCTCACCTGTCCTATCCCTATGGCTTCTATAGGGTCCTCGCCAGCCTACCCTTCCATTCCCACCATATGGTATTGGGCTCCCTTTTTTTTTGGTAAAGACAGAGCAGAAGTATTTGTTTAATATCTCCACTTTTTACCCATCTTCAACCACTGTTCCCCCTTTCTTGAGCCTGACTTTGCCATCCTTCTTGTCCCTCTTTTCTTTAATATCATGAAAGAAGGCCTTGTCCCATTTTTTATCCCTTCTGCTATCTGGAGTTCCTTCTTTGCTTTTGCTTGAATTACTTCCCTATTTGCTATCTTAACTAGCTTTTGGTACTGCTCCTCATCCTCTACCCTTGCTGTCTTTCTACTTTTCTTATATCCATTCCTCTTATCCTTCACAACCTTTGCCACTTCCTTGTTAAACCAGCTTGGTGTTCTAGTTCCTGCCTTCTTCCCCTCATTTTTATGCAGCTGTTTGTGGAATTCTGTATTACCCTACTGACTGTGTCCCATAATTCTTCTTCCCTCAAGCCTTCCTCAGAGGCATTATAGCACAGTGTGTTAAGGCTCTGAGCTGCAGATCTGGAGACCTGGGTTTGAATCCCACAGCCTGTGGAATCCAAACCCAGCCACACATACTGTGTGATCCTGAGCAAGTCACTTAACTTCCTTGTGTTCCCAGGTTGCATCTGGAAACAAGCTTCAGCTTAGTAGGCTACTCATGGTTAAACAATGTTCCTTTTCCCCTTTCACTTTCCCTCTGTTCCCTAGTTCCTCTCTAATCATGTCCCTCATTTTTTCAGTTTGCCTTTCTGAAGTCTAACGCTTTTGTCTTTGGGGGTATGTCCTTCTTGCCCATGTCCAAATTGAACCACACTGTGTTGTGGTCACTTCCACCAAGGGATCCCCAATCTCTATGTCCTGCATGTGTTCCCCATTAGAGAGTACCAGGTCGAGAACTGCTTCTCCCCTGATGGAACTGGTCACATACTGCATCGTGAATCCATCCTGGATTGCATCCAAGATTACCTGACTTCTGGCACAGGATAAGGTAGTATTGACCCAGTCCATTTTGGGCAGATTGAAGTCCTCAATCACCACTATCTCCCCTCTCACTACTGCGTACTGCGATTGTCAACTGAGTACATAATTCCCTGTCCTTTTTCTCTCCCTGACTGGGCGGTCTGTACATGACCCCCATTCTTATCTTCTTACCTTTATTCATCTGGCGCTGAAGCCACATTGCCTCAGCGCTCCCTTTTTCAATTTCTTCCTCTCTTGTGCATACAATACCTTCCCTAATGTATGCCGCTACCCCCTCCCTTGCTTTTCTCCCTGTCCTTTCTATACAGCTTGTAACCCAGGATCAATAGATTCTAGTCAGGGCGTGCTGTTGGCCAGATCTCTGTAATGGTGGCAATAGCTACCCTGCCTTCCGCTAAGAGCGTCTGGAGTTCTACCATCTTGTTCCCAATGCTACGCGCATTCAGCACTATTACCCTCCACTTTGTCCCTGTTATGCCCTTGCTCTTTTTTTGACCTAATCTTCCCAGTCTTTCTTCCTCCCTTCTTCTGTTTTGAGTTCCATCACTGTTCCCCTTTCTTTCTCTCCACTGATGTGAGGGGGAGGCTCTCCTGCCTCCTGTTTTCTGCCTCCCCTTAGCAGTTTAAACCCAGTTCCCCTGCCAAATACTCCCCCGTTCCCCATTCTAGCTTTGATTTCTTTTCTTCCTTTCCCTGTTCAGGTATAATCTGCCTCTGCTGTAGAGTTCCTTGTCCAGCCATGTGTCTCCCCAGCCTCGTATAAGACCATACCCCTTTTCCTTACACCACCGACCTAGCCAGCCATTAAATTCCTCTATCCTCTTTTTTTTTTTTCTAGCTGTGCTGGCCCTTGGTACAGGAATTATCTCAGAGAAGGTCAGTGAGTTTACAGATTGCTTGCATTCCCTAACTAAGTCCATAAATCTATGTTGCACCACCCCAGTTTCCTCCCTGGCTAAATCATTTGTCCCACTGTGCAGTACCAAGTCTGCTCCCCACCCCATCCTTATCAGCTCACTTATCTTTTGTGTTGCTTTACCTGCCTCTATTCCAGGTATGCATAGTACCTTTGTCCTCCTGTGTGGGTCCTCATTTAATCCCCATTGTATTTCTTTTATTATTGAGCCCCCATAGACTATTAGGCAGGAGGGAACAAAATGATCCCTGAGAAGTTGCTGAAGAGCAGGATAGGAGAAGGAGAGGCACAGGTGGGTAGGGCAGTTGTTCAAATACAGGGAAAATGGACAGGAAGCAATCTTATTCATGGAGGTAATGCAGTGAATGGTAATAAGGGTCTGTGAGTCAGAAGAGTCAAGCAAGTGTAAAATGATCCCCCTCACAACAGCCTAAATGATCTGGGGCACCTGAGAAAACTCAATCAAGGATTTACAGCCTACTACTGGTGGATCAGCAGTGTGTTTGTTCTTGAACCCGGAGCTAGGATGCTACATTCTGTGACATCAGTTTTCTACCAGTGTCAGTGTCTCTCTGGACAGATCAGCTGTCCCTGAGTATGACAGATTTGAAGATCTGAATTTACTTTGCATTCCTGTTGTAAACTGCTCCCTCTCATAACAGCAGGAATCATCTGGTGCACCTAAGAAAACTCAATCAAGTTTTGCAAGTGCTTTTTAGATTTCTAAAGTTCTTTTTCAGGGAGGTGACTGCTCATTGCTGATGTTATTGCTTGTCTTGCTGCTTAGTATTTATTTCACTTGGTAGTAGGTTGCTTTTTGGCTTCTTTGTAAAGGTACCTGCTTAGGGTTTCTTGCTAGTGCCGCTGATTGTGTTGTTTATTTTTTGCTGGTGTAGCTGATTGTTTCTGGTGGTCCAGAGGGATCCAACCCACCCACCCTAGCACTTTCTTTATACCCATAGCCTGTGACATTATATGGTACCAACTAACTGCATACACATACTATTAGCCATCAAACTGTATTTCCATACACAACACAGCCACACACTACACCCTGATGTAAATCTACATACCTTGATACATTATACCACTAACGATTATTGACAGTACATAGCTGTAAATTAAACAGGGACTAAAGGAAGAAAAAAAAGGGGGCAGACAAGTAAGAGAAAGGATAGGCTAAGGAAAATGAAGGGCATCAAGCAATGCAGTGGTTGTGGGGCAGCAGTGTTCAGGAGGACCTTCTGGGCACTGCAGTGCTGCCCTGTCTGCAGGCACCTCTATGTGTTAAGAACAGAGGTTGCAAGACTCCAAGTACAGTTAGCAAGAATCCAAGAAACCCTCCCAACACAGGAACTACCACATCTGCCACCGTTCTCTCAGAGGATGCCAGTAAGGAGGGATGGATAGACTACAGTGGGCTCTGGGAGGGTGAGGAGGGTGAGACAGAGGCACATCCCCTAGCCAGTATCTCTTCAGAACTCATACACCATCTTGGCAGAGCAGGACGATTGCACTGCATCTCCAGAAGTGGACACTAAGGGGGATCAGTGGGTCATCCATGATGGAGCCCAAGGGCAAAGGGAAGGAGAACGCACAGGAGGAGGAAGCAAATTCTGTTTGGAGACTCCATCATTAGAAGGACAGAGCTGGGAGTGGGCAGCAATGGACAGAGGGAGGTGCTGTGACTACCTAGTGGCACAGTTCGGAGGTAGGGCAGGCAGATCCTAGGGATTGCTAGAGCAGTGGCAAGGAGGGGGAAGCTGGACACCATTGTTCGCATGGGTACAAATGACCTGGCAGGTGAGGGGGCACATGTAGGAAAAGTGTAGGAGGAATTTAGGGAATTGGAGAAATGTCTTCGATAAGTAGCAAACTCTGTTATCTCTCAGAGGTTCTACTTGTCCATGGCAAGGAAGTGGATCGAGACATCTGCATCAGGGAATTCAATACATGGCTGAAGAAATGATGTGGAGAGGAAGGGCATGGCTTCATTGAGGACTGGGATCTCACCTGAAAGAATGAAAGACTGTCTTGACCAAATTGTCTACATCTATTGGGGGGGGGAAAGGTATCCTCACTGAAATGTTGAAATGCTTCCACCATGAACATTTAAACTAGCCAGGAGGGGAGGCAAAAGCAGTCAGAAGGATAAAGGTAGTCCCCCCCACATGACATATCTGAAATAAGAGAGAATCCAGTTAGTACAAGGGAACTATCAAACCCAATAAATAAATTAGATACAACTGTGGGAAGGAAAGAAGATGGAACCCCAAAACATTACAGGGCCATAGAAGGGAAAGAGAGGGTGGCCACACAAGCTGGAAAGTAGTGTGCACAAATGCCTGCAGTCTGGGGAACAAAATCCCAGAAATAATGGCATTAATGGAACATGCAAACCTGGACATAGTAGCTATTACAGAAACATGGTGCACAAGGAACAATGACTGGGATATAGCCATACCAGGATACACATTTTTTAGGAAGGATAGGGAAGAGAGAAGGGGGGTTGCTATGTATGTGAAAGAGGGGATTAAAGCAACAGAGGCTCAATGGTTACAAGAAGGAGTAGAGGCACTGTGAGTCACCCTGGAGGTGAGAAAAAGGACAACCATTGCACTGGAGTGATTTACAGGCCTCAGGCACAAGGGAAGGAATCAGATGAAGCTCTTGTGGAAACCATCCACAAAATGGCAGCCAAAGGGGAACTGCTACTAATGGCTGACTTCAACCTGCGTGAGGTAGATTGGAGCACTCAGACTGCAAGTACAACAAGGGGCAGGGACTTAATGACTGCCCTGAATGGGGCAAACTTCAGACAGCCTGTAGCAGAACCAACATGCTAGGACGCTATACTGGATTTGGTCCTGACCAACAGGGACAGGATCACTGAGGTGGAGGTGGACAGTCCCCTTGGTACCAGCGACCACAGGACAGTATGGATTAAGGTAACCACAGTGGAGCAGGCAAGCCACAGAAGGATAAAGGTCCTAGAGTTCAGGTAGGCTAAATTTAAGGAGATGGGTAGAAATCTTAAAAGAGCCCTAGCAGTGGAAGCTACAGGGGGAGATGTGGAAAAACAGTGGTCTAGAGTCAACTGAATTGTAACAGAAGTAACAGATTACTGGGTCAAAATGCATTGCAAGAGTAAAAGAAAGAAAAGTCCATTATGATTCTTGAAGGTAGTAGCTGAGAAAGTAAGGGAAAAGAGCCTTCAGAAGATACAAGGAAACACAAAAGGAAAAAGACAGAGAACAATATCTGGAGAAACAGAGGGAATCTGTGAAAATAATTAGAAGGGCTAAAGCACAGACAGAGGAAGTTAAGTCCAGGATATTAAGAAAGGCAACAAGACCATCTTCAGATACATTAGCCAGAGGAAAAAGACCAGAAATTGAATTGTTAGGCTGAAGAAGGAAGGAGGAGAAAGGGTGGAGGATGGCCTAGAAAAGGCTGAGATACTGAACAAGTACTTTTGCTCAGTATTCACTAGGGAAGGGGAGGGTGATGGACCGAGATTCATTAAGAGGGGTATTCAGGGGAAGCGGTTAGACACCAGCCCATTCACAGTGAAAAGAGTCCTAGAAGAACTCAGGGAAAATAAAAGTAGATAAGGCAATGGGTCCAGATGGGATCTACCCCAGAGTACTAAAGAAACTCAAAGAAGTGCTGGTGGAACCACTGGCTGCCCTTTTCAATGCATCACTAGAGATGGTGGAGGTATCTGAGGACTGGAGAAGGGCAGATGTGGTCCCTCTCCACAAAAGTGGAAGCAGGGAAGAGGCAGGCAATTGCAGGCATATAAGCCTGACCTCAGTAGTGAGGAAACTAATGGAGTCCTTACTTAAGAAGAGGATTGTGAAGTGTCTGGAGGATAGCAGGGGTACAAGCTCCAGGGCAGCATGGATTCTCAGCGGGAAGGTCTGTCAGATAAATCTTATATATTTCTTTGACTAGGTAACCAGGGTGGTGGATCAGGGATGGGTCATGGATATAGCCTACCTGGATTTCAGCAAGGCCTTCGACACTGTCCTACACAGGGGATTGCTAAAAAAATTGGGGAGCCTGGGAGTGGGTCCTATGGTGATAAAGTGGGATGGAAACTGGCTAAGAGACAGGACTCAGAGGGTGGTGGTAAATCGCATGAAATCTGGGGAGAGGGAGGTGACCAGCAGGGTGCCACAGGGGTCGGTGCTTAGGCCAGTCCTATTCCAATGTCTTCATTAGTGACATTGCAGAGCATCTGGATGGAAAGGTGTACCTCTTTGCAGATGATACCAAGATCTGTAACAGAGTAGACACACTGGAGGGGTTGAAAAAAATGAGAAAGGACCTACAGTAAGCCTATTAGAGGATTGGTCAGGTGGCTGGCAGTTGAATTTCAAGGCTAAAAAGTGCAAGATCATGCACCCGCATCACATTAATCCAAGGGAGGAGTACAGTATGGGTGGGGAAATTGTTGCCACCACAAGTCAGGAGAGAGACATTGGGAGTTATCATATCTGATGACCTGAAAGTGACCAAACAGTGAGAAAAGGTGGTGGGGAGAGCAAACAGAATGTTGGGGTGCATAGGGAGGAGCATAACAAGCAGAAGGAAAGAGGTGGTGATGCCACTGTACAGATCACTGGTTATGTCTTAGCTGGAGTACTGTGTCCGGTTCTGGAAACCACATCTCCAGAAGGACATTGACAAAATAGAGGCAATCCAGAGAAGGGCAATAAAGATGGCACATGGACTGCACCAGAAGCTCTACAAGGAAAGACTTAAGGACTTTAATATCTATTCACTGGAGGAAAGAAGGGAGAGGGGAGATATGATAGAGACTTTCAAGTACTTTAGGGGAATAAACAGGGTACAGGTGGAAAGCGTATTTCAGAGAAATCTCTGCACAAGAACAAGGGGGTATGATATGAGGGTGAAGGGAGGAAGGCTCAGGGGTAATGTTAGGAAGTACTTTTTCACTGAAAGGGTGGTGGAGCTGCAGAGCAGCCTTCCCCCAGACATGGTGGGTGCCAAAACATTACGGGGGTTCAAGAGTGCATGGGATAGACATAAGGGTACCCTGGAGATATATAGAGCAGGAGAACTGCAGATCAAATAGGACCTGGGGCTGCAGCAGTGAGTAGGAAAATGGGCAGATTGGGTGGGCCGTATGGTAATTATCCACCGGCAGATTCTATGTTTCTATGAGTAGGCTGACCCAGGGTTACAGAGGAGGGAGAACAATAATAAGCGTGACTGTAAGGTATGCAATAGCTGATATATCAGCACGAGTGCCAAGTGAGCTCTGGGTGTTATTATGAATGGCTCACAAGTGATTAAACCCCGAGCTCACTTGGTAAAAGTGTTGATATTATCAGCTATCACATACCTTACAATCATGTAAGCGTTTTATATAATAGGGGTTTGCCACCGTTATTATTTATTCATCATTTGTATTGCTTGATTTTGTGCCTTTTACCTTTTGTTGAAGAGTTCATTTTTGTTGTTGTAGTCATCCACGGGGGTTGTGCATTCAGTGAAGCAGTCATTTTGTATTGGTTATTTGAGTTTATGTTGTGTAGTATTGGTTGATTTTTGTTTCCTTGTTCCTGGTGTTACGTGTTTTTGTTTGTCATTGGTTCATTTTTGGATTTGGTGTTCTGACTGGCTGTTTCGCAATGTAAGTGGGGATATGCGATTCCAGGTGTTGGTTTTTGGTACAACGTTGTTTGTTTGTTTAGGATCTTTTTGAGTTATATCTCAACACATTTTTCTTATGTTTTCTTTTGCTTTTGTTTATGGGTGGAAAGGTTTTAAGTTCTTACATGAGTTTGTCTGTGGTGGTGGTATTTATCATGTGTACTTTGAAACTTCAGTTGCAAAGGTACTCATACATTGTTTTTGTCTTACTGTGCTATTTTATTTTAAACAATTTAATGTGGTTGCATTTAGAAATGTATTTTACAATGTGTTTTGACATTGTAATGTGGTGGACATTTACTTTGTATTTTGTGCTCAGTGTAACTACATACTGTTTACTTTTCATTTTCATGTATTCTACTTTAGTATACAGAGTTGTTGTATACTATTATTTCAGTGTGATCAAGACTTTGTTTTTGAAAGTAAATGATGCATGTATTTTGACATACTCAATGTTTTCTATTAATTTAATTTCACAAATGAACTTTATATGATAACAAAAATGTTTTACACATTTGGTAAATATGAACATTTATTTTAAGCATATCAAGTATCTCTTTAATGTTATTGTTTTCTTCTTGTGTCATTTGTCTTCAATGTGTATGTCTTCTTCAGTCCTGTGGTTTGTGTTGTAGTTTTAGTCAGAGTCCATGTCTGATGTGATTTGCAGTGGTCTTTTTCTTGGGTTTTTATTAGCATTCATTCATTTCATTTAATTTTTCATTTTTTTTTTTCATTTTTATTAAATGGGTTAGACCATTGAGTAAAACTCATTTAAAATGGTGACCCTTGGTCATACAAAGTTTGGTTACAACAAATATATAGGAACAGAAAAAGAAACAAAACATACATACATTCATATCTGTGGAAGAAAAATATAGTTTAGTTGTGCAGTATTTATGTAGTTGAAAGTGTAAATTATGTAATGTTTATATTCATACCTGGGTAAATTTTGAAGGTAACATGCTTGGTGTTTATCGTGGTGTTTTTAAACCATGTGCCAAATGTTTGTTCCCACTGTGCTGTTATACCTTAAGTGCTTTGTGGTTCCATAAGATGTTGATATACAGAAGCAGATGTAGTAGGTGTCAATTCCCTCGGCTGTTCTTTTATATCAGGATTCGTTTCTGGAGCTTTATTGTTAATTGTTAAAATAGTCGATATTTTAACTTGCTTTTCATCATTGAGTTTTGAGTATTAATTTAATGAATCTATTTTTTTATGCCCAGAAATTTGTATTATTTCATTTGGAGGAATTCTGTGATCAGACAACTTTTGAATTACATGTTTTCTTATAGAATGGTTAGTAAGTTTTTTCTCTGTTTCTATGCCAGCTCGATTTACCATGTTTTTTTATTATTTTACTAATGGTGTTGACACCTAAAGGCTGATTTTTGAACTAGTAGGTAGGGTACTGGGCTCGACCTGTGTAGTAAATGATAGCCAAAAAAAAGGAGATTCATCTAGCAGGGTGGTAAGTGGTCTCTTTTCTTGGTATATGATGTAATTTTGCAGTGGACATTTTTCAGGATCATGGCATTCTTATGCCCTTGGTTTTATTTTCCTGATATTTTTAGGGTTGGATCCAGTTCTTGTCTTAATTTGACATTCAGTTATGTATCCTAGGTATTTTTTATTTGTTTCATCATATTTTAATTTAACATCTCCCCATTTAAGGCTCTGTGTTTCTGTAGTTCCACAAATACCAAAGTACAGAGTAACAGCGTGCCACATTGTATTTAACAGTGACTGTGGAGAGTGCGCTCCAAGCTCTCTGTGATGGTAAAGGTGGTGAATTATGGTATCCGTTAGTTCTTCCGCAGCGTAAGGTTTGTTTCCCTTTCCAATTTCTTTCAGATGTTTTTGTTTTGTGTCAGTGACTTGTCTGGTCTTCAAAAACTTTTGGGATGTTGTTAGGCATTCAAGATATAAATTTTCTTTCAAGTATCTGTCTATACTTGTAAATATTGATCGTATTGTTAATGCCTCCTATGGTGACCCATCTTGTTTTTTAAGATTTATGAAAAAGTGACACAGCAATTGATCTAAATATTCTGGTGAGATGTCATGAATTTGTTCGTTTAGTTATACCACATCAGTTAGAAAAGACTTTAGTTTTTGTACATACATTTCTGTCTTTCAATTGATATTTTGGTTTTTGCCTGTATCTATGTATTTATTTATTGTACTGTAGTCTTGTTCAACAAAATGTAAAGTTGACATTGTAGTTCCATCTGTATTCTGTAAATTTTGATTGTTTGAGACTACATTCAGATCAGTCAGAGGTTCTATGTCTTCTTCAAACTCTTTCATGATTTGAAGAATTTCGCCATCAATTTCTTCTTCTAGAAAAATGACTGAAGGAGTCACAGAGGGTGTCGAGTCTGGTGAGTGATATGGAGGTGTCATAGACCACATTCACATAGTCAAAGACAGAGAGCTCCATTTTGGTGACAAGCCCATGGCATACCTGCAGAAAGAGACAGTCTTTTGTGCAGTACAATGCACCAAGTTTAGGGCAGAGCTTTTTTTTTTTTTTTTTTTCAGTTGTTTAACCAGGTATAGCACACTAAGCTGAAAGCTTTTTTACAGGAGTGACCTGGGAGCACAAGGAGGTTAAGTGACTTGCTCAGGGTCACACAGTATGCAAGTGGAAGCTGTGGGATTCAAACCCAGGTCTGGTCTGCTGGATGTCACCAAATTTGCAGCTCAGAGCCTTAGACCACTGCGCTATACTGCCTCCTCCTGCTTGGTGTGGATGGCATCAGGGTGGGCAGAGTGTCTGCTGTCTAGTTGCAAAATGAGGTAAAAGTAATAAAGGACTACTTTTATAACTTACTAAATATAAGTAATCAATGCTATCCTTTTTCTATTACAGTTGATTCATTAACCTGCTACACATGCGCTGCCCAGTCCAGCAATGCAAACTGTCAGACACCCTCTAATTGTTCTGCTTTGGAGACCTACTGTATGACATCTGTACAATCAGCATCAGTTGGTAAGGCTTGGCTTTACTTAAGAATGTCCAATAACTGCTGAGAAACTTGTTTTTACTGTATTTGGGTGGGGGTGGAGGTTCGGGTTCAGAATAGGCCTGATAAAAGTAGGAAGTTTGGAGGTGAGAGAAGAGGCTGTGAGAATCCAGTGACATTGTTACATTTTGGTTGGCCTCCAGTAATGTTAGCCACAAGTGGTCCCTTGCCTACTGGGGTCTATCACCCTCAGATGGCTTTACTGTCACAGTAAACCTCATGGCAGTATGATGTGATATTTGGAACGTTCTACCCAAGCCATTTAATTATTTCTTTATTTCAGACATTTTATTATGAAAATCTTATTGAGCTAGTAAGAGCTCATTTCCAGAAGCATCCCGGGATGCATCTGATAGCCTTTATATGTTATTTGCCTGCGAAGATACTGAAAAATATCTGAAAGAATGAGCATTTGAAAGACTGATAACTTGCACTAGTTTAGTGTGGTGCCCACTGTCACTGGGGAACTTAGCATCACTGGGACTAAGAAGTCAGAGAGTTAAAGCCTAATAAGGAGGATTTTCCAGGGGTCAGAAGATGGGAGGCTGGGTACACCCCCAACCCCCCCCCCAATTCAGCGGTATTATTTTTGCAATTATTTTCCTGCCCAGGCTAACAGACCAGGACCTTCAGCCATCTCCAGTGTCACCTCCCCATCTGCAGAGCTCCTCTTGGCTGATATCTCTGAGCTCCCAAGACACAATGCTTCACAGACCCATTGGTTTATGAATATCATCAAGGCACAGGTCAGGAAGCATAGAAAAACCAGGAGCAGCTGTAAAATTCAAATGAGTGATTTATTATTAACAGTAAAATAAGATAAAAATTGTTCAGTATAACTATTTACAAAGGCAGTATAAACAGAGAAAGTCTATCTGGGTATGTTCTCAATTTCCAATCTCAGTGTTTCCTTTACAAGAAAGTGCAGCTCTGTTTTTATAAGTCTTTGCAACCCCCGCTCATTAAGAAAATAGAATCCTTCTCACAGTGTTCTTGTAAGTTTCAACAAGTCAGCAAATAGAACATTGTGGCCCAGAACTGACCTCTTGCTTACAGCTTCTCAGAGAGTTTGGAAACAATTTAACCTCTTGAGTTCCAAGCAGCTCTTTGCAATCATTTTCAACCGTATAATTATATACATTTCAACAGTAAAACTATATACATTTCTAAACAAAGGGATCCCAGTATCAGTAACAGTTCCACATAATGATTCACACACTATATATTTTTATACTAGCAGATATACAAGGAGGAAGAAAATACAGAACAGCAAGAGAAGGTAGAAAGATAGCAAGAGGCAGAGACTTGTAGGACTGTCAGGGTGATCAAGTTCTAAGTCTCACAAGAAAATTTGGTTGCACAACCAGACAGAGAAGAGACAGAAAAGGAGAGAATAGAACAGATCCTTGCATTTAAACTCTTCCTCCAGAACAACCGGGACAGGGCCCTACTCAACCCTGTCACGATGGGGTTCTGTGATTCAGCTCAGTAGCAGATTTTCATGTGATCTAGCCATTCATGGTGGAGGTTCACAGGGCTGTCCCTAAGGTAGATAAGAAGGAAGGAGCCTGAAATGGATTTAGGGGGCTGAAGGGACTCACATGCTTGTCCAGTAAAACTTTAACCCCTTATGTTCCCACCCCAGGAGTGCACCAGAGTCTTCAGTTGCCGGCATGCTGGACTCATTGATGTGCATATGCTCCCAACCCCAAAACATTGCAGGCTTTCTCTGCACTGCTACCCATGGTCACCAAGGAGAAGGTAGTGCAGCTAGTTGCACTACCCTCCCTACCCAGCAGACAGCACCATCTGAGACACTCTGTTCTCTTCCCCCCTGCCAGCTCTATGACAATCCAGGCTTAAGGTGTGAACCTGGGTAGTGTTCATGGGAGCTATTCACAAATGGGTGGAAACTATGCAACAAAGGCACATATTCCACCCACACATCTCCACACCCTCTGGAGATCCATGTGGGGGCTGCATTCATGAACACTGGCCCCTGCCCAGCCACTTTACATCTTCCCGCCCCCATGACATGCAGGTTCACAGGGGGGCTGGTGGGTGCAAAGCAGCAGACCCAAGCAGGCAGCCAATCAGCTGCCTGACCTGGGTCCTGTAGTGGATTACTTGAACCTGTGGGGTGCCATGTTGGCAGCTGGTGCACAGTGCACCAATCGAGATGTGGGGGGGTACTCCGGCTGTCTGCTTCCAACCCTCTCAGTGTGCTCTAATGGCCGGTGCCTCTGTACTGGGTGATCTGATGCCTCCCAACATCTGCTGCAGCCAGTGGCTGCAACCCCGGGGGGCATGTACCTGGCTGCTCAGGGTTACATCTCCCCAAGATCATGTAGCTGCCAGCCACTGCTTTCAGCATTCTGCGGTTTCATGAATCACATGGAGTGCTGGCATGGCCCCCTCCCCACCACGGTGCAGAGCTGTGTGATTGGCCCGGGGATTGGGTGCATAGTGGGGGCATATTTGCATTCTGAATCCCACACAGGGGGCATGAGCAAGTGCAGGGTGGGCTACATGCTAGATTTACATGGCATGTACCCACTCTACACCTTTGTGAATAGGGCCCCATATGTACAAATCAGCTGTGGTTGCTGAGCTTCAAAGGAAAGAGTGAACTGGTGAAGATCTAGTGCCATGTACTTCATGCTCTTCAACTTTAAAAGGTAACTGCATACATTGTCTCCCTAGACCTGCATTTTCTGTGGGTAGTGGTTTGTACATACTGGTTCATATTTTTTTAATGGTTCATGCCTATTTGGTCTTTTTCATCATCTCATATTATTCCCTGGGGAAGACTGTCCCAAGTCAATCCCATCTCACCATCTTTAGGCAACCTGCTGCTGTTGCCCTACCCATCACTGCCCCTAGAATTTAATCTCCCACTCCCAAAAATGCTATGAGCTCCCTTTATATGGATCTGGCGGGGAAGGGTATTAATCAAAGTGGCAAGTGGGCCATTGGGACATGGCACCTGGAGGACTTTATGCTGTGACGGCCACCCCATGGTACTCTAGTTTGTATCCACTCCCATGACTGACCCTGCACTGCCATGCCTGGTCCTTTGGTATTGACAGACAAATGCTTTGTGGCACTGGCCATTCACAATGTCAAGGCCATCCCTAGAATCACACTGATGGAGCAAATATCAAAGCCTCTATAACTTGAATATTTGCATAATTCAGCCCTTTAAAAGAAATAGTAATAAGCACTGCAATACAATATTGGTTAACTGGCAAAATGTTTTTAGCAAAATGTAACTCTGACATCCTTAGATTGATCTTCAGTGGATTTTAATTTTCTCAGATATTTTTAAAACAGCTTTTATAGCACATTTTGTAATCAATGCGTTAAACCATTACAGATGGCAGTCACTCATACTTTTTAAAAATCTCTTACATTAAGGTTACTTGTTGAATGTATATATTAGAGTTGTAAGCCCACCCCCTCCCTGTTGTCTAGGGGTATAATGTTGAATGTCTGTGGGGAAGGGGTGGCCACAGCAACAAAACACCTTACAAGACAGCGGCATTCATTTATTTTTATTTTATTTACTGAATTCTCGGAATTACAAACCTTTAAGTCAGAGACTCCTTTACAAATGATCCACATCAGACAATAAATAGTTACAGACAGGTTGAGATACAACAGATTAGATAAATTTCAATACATAATAACATAACATAATGACATAAATTGAGTAAAAAGACATTTGTAAATTACAGGCATGTCCACCAGGTACTATAATAGGCAGATAGAAATCATTCAATAGTGAAGGAGTTTAGGGAGCAGTCAGAGATAGACTTAGTCATATCAGCAAAAAGGGGGGTAGTGGGCCTCACCCAAGTCCATGGCAGAAATGGGAGGGTGCCTGCTGACCCCCCCCAAGGTGCTGATCTGGGAGAAAAATAGTTGTTAGACAACATCAGCAGTTCATAAAGAAAGAGACAATTCTCTCTGGCTTAAAGAACAGTGAGATCCCAAATTTAAACTTGGTTCAATAAAAGTACAACCATTCCATGGAGCAGTTCATATTTTAACACAAGGGGGGCAGCACATTATTCCCAACCATGGAGGTCACACAATTGATTGAGCCCCTTCACAATAAGTCCATTCACTGGTACATGATATGGACGACTCCAAACCTTAGGCAGCTCAGTTCATCCTATAGCAAAGAAAAAAACAGTACTGCAGAGATGATCTCCCCACAGTCCCAAAATGCATTGCCCACATCTTTTCAGCTCAGCCTGGCCTCCCATCTTGGGGCCAGTGCTTCACTATTCCAGGGGTCCAAATCAATTACTGGGATGGCTCAGCTAGCCTCCCAACTTGGGGCTTCTGCTCCCTCCCGCCACTGCTCCATGCTTCAAGTTGGGGCATTCTGCTTCTCACACGGGCCACTTCACACTTTATCCCAGACTAGCCAATGTAATTGGGCGATGGCCCCACGGAACCGCATGGTGACCCATCCCCATCTCAGCTGCTACTTCCCTTTTCCTTGAGCCTCATCTCTCCCAACCACGTTCCTGCCACAAGGGTTGCTCTTAAACTGCCCCCCAATATGGGGGAGTTCCAAACTTGAGAGGCCGCCGCTATGTACCCCAGCTACTCTGCCATTTTTCCATTCCCCGAGAGAAAACTATCCAACCACTCAAGTGGGCAGGAGCACCCCTTAATCCTGATCCAACTCGCTCCCCTCCTTTCCTCACTCTCCTCCAGAAAAAGAACGCCCTTATTTTCCTGCACTTCACTCTTATATCCAGCACCACCCCTAGGGCGCTCCTGCACCAACAGCTCCCCGGAGCAGAAAAACTTAATTAACCCTTTACAGGGATAAAGCGTCCTTCCCAGAATCCCAATGGTGTACATCCAAAAGTACAAAATATAATGCCTTCAACCCCATGGGGGGGTGTTATAGAGTCATACAGAAGATGCATTAGGATGGTACTAAAACATGTTTCTGATGGAAAACAGCACATCACTGTACCAATATATTTAGTTTTTTTCATGCTAAGCATGGCAGAGGAACAGGAACGTTTAAAAATTTCAAAATCCCTCATCTTAATTCAGTAACGAAGGAAAATAAAGCACTAAATATAGTGATCTGTTTGCCAGAAAAAAACATTATAACTGAAAATGTACATGGTGACTAATAAATGTTGTTGCTTTAATTAGTATTATTTCTTCTGTTGTATTTTTTTATTTTATGTGGTCCCAACCATTTTTGCATTTGTTTTTCAGCTGGTGTCAGCGTCACTCTCATCACAAAAACTTGCAGCGCTGCGTGCACACCGTCAGATGTAAATGTGGTTGTTGGAGCCAGTAAAGTTACCTGCTGTACCACCAATCTGTGTAATGTCAACGGGGCATCCAGCGCTAAAATCAGTTATGCGGCACTTGTGGCTTCAGCTGGTGTCCTTTTCTTCTTTCTAAAGGCTGGATTTTAATGAAGTCTAATATTACACACTGTGCACCTTGCAATGAAAATGAATAAATCAACTCTTCAATGTTGATTTGTGATTTTTCAAAAACTGTTTTAAAACCTATATGAAAATTGAAAACCTCACTTCTATACTGGCACTGTTTGCAAAAGTGCATTTGTAATGCTAAACTATTGTGTCACTGTGTCCAATGCAATTTAACATCTGGATGTAGTCATGAGTCGATAGTCAAGCTCGGACAGTTTTATCAGGTTTCCCTATCAGGCACCGACTCTTACTTTAGAAGAAACTGGCTGAAGTAATGACCAAATAAAGCAGCGGTGATAACAGCTCATGGAATACAGCTCAGCTGCCCCACCCCTTGGTGGTTCACAAACTGGGGAAACAAAGCATAACTTAATCAGGCATAAATAAACAAAATCACGGCTGGATCTTTAAAAGGTCCTAATATCAACACAAGGAGTTGTTATAATAAGTGGCCTAGTACAAAATACACTTTACAAAACAGAGCTGTATCTGTTTTTATTTTTTTTTTTAATATTCATTTATTACCTAGTCTCTGGTAATGTCCACTGTAGACCAATCCACCTGCCAACCCCATCCTCCCCTTCCCTGCTACTTACCAACCATCCCAGGGTCCATGGGCCACATGGCCCTCCATTGTGGATTCCCTTGAGAGTTGGGGCACTCCTCCTGGAGGTCTGTCTTGTGCAGGAAGCATCAAGCAGTCAGGTCAGTGGATGCAGACAACAAGAACACGCCACAGACAAAGATTCATGCATGGCAAAAACAGTTGCTACATTGCAAACACAGCTGATACTGGACATTGTCCATGTGTAGTGATTACAGTGCATTGCTGATACAAAAATACTTTTAAAAAAAGACAGAAACTGACATAAAGGCTTCGCACCTATGAAAACCTGATTCAGGATGCCAAGACCTGACTGGTTTCCTACCATGTGCTTCATTGGGGGAGAAAAACACAGGCAAGAGTTAAAATTTAAACTTGTACAGTAGGGTAAAAATGATGTACAAATCATTAGCACAGCACGAAAATATCAAACAGGAAAAACATTGATCTTGCTGCATGAAAGTATACAAAACACATCTTGACATAAGACGTGGTGTACTTAACAGTGATACTCTCTCCAAGATGTTATAAATTGTGCCAGCTCTTTTATCTCATCAGGTAGGTGGGGCTGGAGTGTGCCAGTTTCATCCTACCAATGTTACCAAGGTTTTCCCCAGTGCCTGAGTTCCTACCGGTGATGGCTCCTCCATGGAACCAGGCCAAGCAGCGCTCCCCCCTTCCAAGTGGCCAACCGCACCACCATCTCTGTTCAACTAGGTGGCAGTGCTTCAGCAGGGCACACTGCCCAACCACCCTGGACAGCATCCTTTGGGACACTTGATCTTCTTCCACACAGCCATCCCCAAACTCTCAGGGCTTGCTTCTGAACATGAATCGCCAGAACAGTGAGCAACAATTCTCCCTCTGCACCAACTGGCCGGCTGTAGTCTGTATCTTTACTGCTGGAATTAGGTGATGGTGGAGGACTGTGGACCATGACCCAACACAGACTGAGCAGCATGGTACACTATTCTATTGTCTGTAGTCTCATTTAAGTGGTACATTTGCATTCTTAATTTGTTTAAATTGCACCCCCACACCTGCTTTTTATTTTAAATGGAGGATGGGGGCAGTACCACTTAAAATAAAAAAAGGAAAAATAGCAACCATGCCAACTAACCATATGCTGGCTGGTGCCATCATTGCATAGTGACCAATGTCAATTTGCCCCAGTTACACCACTAGCCAGTATAAATCACATGCGCCAAGAAAGTGAACAACGTAGCTTGCGCAAGTCACGTTACTTACTGCTACTACTTATGCTGCGTTGGTCGATAGTCCTCCACCAATACCAGGTATTATTTTGTGCTGATGCTTTCTGGGGCAATGTTTTTTTAAAGTAAATTCCTGTCTGACTTTACTAAATGTTAGTGTTCTCTACATAAGGTACTGTAGCAGTAATGTTCTTGAAAACACCAATAAATTCAGAAAACATACTTTCATTTGCCTGTTTAGCTAATGGGGCTTGTTGTGTGCTCTCCACTGTTTCTGAATTATTGTTTGATATGTGGAGCCACTGTTTACACAGTACCAAGATGCTTTTCTGGAAACCTGTATGATTTACAGTATGTCTAAAGAATGAACTTCTTTTTGCCTGAAAGCTTGTGTGTCATAGTTCACATACTATTCAAATAAAAAGTATAATGCTGTCTACTTTGTCAAGACTTTCTTTGTATTATAGCATGTAACAGTGAACAGAAATGGGATGTTAATTTTCAAGCCTTTTTTTTTTACTTTTTATTAAAGCAGAAATTTAAATATGAACCACAGTACTATGGCCTAAATGTGCTGTCTCACAGGAGATTGAGATTTGCGCATTGAGCACTGTCTTGCTGTACTGGGGCCAAGCACGGCTTGGAGGTGAGGTGCACGTCTTCGGGGGAGGAAGAACACGGGTTACTTTGTATTCATGCACCCTCTGTCAGCCAACCAAGAAACAATATCGATGCTGCCTGTGAAGGCAGCTGCAGGCACCACCCTGCCAGACCAAGGAAGGGTGCAGCCGCCGCGCTCTGCCTGCCGGTGAATAAACAGCATTGGTGTTGGCTGTGAAGCCAGCTGCAGGCATCATCCTCCCAGACAGTGGAAGGCTGCAGTGGGTCAATCTGTATTTGCACACCTTCTTCTAGCCAATCAAGAAGTAGTACTGGCATCTGTGATAAATGAGTGAGTCAAGAGGTTAAGACAGACCACAGAACAAGGTAACTGCAAATAACATTGTTTTATTCACAACACAACAAAAACGTTATATATGTTGTCAGTCACATGGCTGTAGAAGAGTAAACAAATGTGAAAAACAGATTTGGCAGCTACTTTCATCAGTTATAAACAGAAAGTTCTGCAAAGTCATTTTGCACTCCATATCTGCTCTAACAGTTCTTGCTTGTATCAAAACTGTAGACCCACTTTCTAAGCAGCAAGAAGTAATGCAGTGCAGCTTTAGATTTGACTATGGTAGGTCTTTCTTGTTCTTAGCTTCTTAAGCAATCTTTATCTTCTTCACAGAGTTCAGTGTGCAAGGGAGAGCCCCTGCAGCCTTCTATGACTTTTTAGTTTCATAGGTTTCATAGGGTATCAGAGCAGAAAAGACCGAGGTCCATATAGCTCGCTAGGGAAATTTAAGTATAACCATTTATTGAGTTTTTACGTAAATAGATATCTAATCTTGACTTGAAAATGTCCATTGTATCACTAGTTACCACATTTAAGGGTAATTGGTTCCAAACACTAGTGACTCTTATTGTAAACCAAGAGCTCCTTTTTTTTGTTTTACAACATTCTCTCTTAAGTTGCAAGGGGTGTGACCGAGTTTCATAAGGATTATTTCTTATAGTTAGTCCCAATTTATCCCATAAACTGTCATCGTGAAGAGCTTTAAAAACCATACAGAGGTCACCTCTCATTCTTCGATATTCTAAGGAATAAAGTCCTAACTGATTTAAACGATCATCATAATTTAGAAACTTAACTTCGTTCATTTTTTTTGTTGCTTTTCTCTGAATTTTTTCCAGAGCACTTTTTGAGCCCTGGTCTTGTGGTGACCAAAACTGAGCACAATACTCCAAGTGCGGCCTCACCAAAGAAATATATAAGCGGAGTAACACTCTACTACTATTACTTTGGATGTGCTTGATAATACAGTGAAGTATTCCTCCAGCTTTTTTAATGACTTGTTGACAATGAAGTTTAGGACTCAAATTAGTTTGTACCCTTACATCCAAGTCCCTTTCATCTTCCACCACATTTAATAATTTACCTCCCAACTTATATTTGGCTAATAGATTATTTTTCCCAAAGTGCATAACAGTACACTTATCCACATTAAAATTTAACATGTTTTTATCTGCCCAATTTTCGAATTCACCAAGTGCGTACTGTAGGGTATTTGCATCTTCAACATGGTTTACAATATGGCCTATGCGAGTGTCATCCGCAAATTTGGTTAGCCATACTCTGACTGACGTACTTAATGAGGCAATATATATATTAAAAAGACATGGGCCAAGCACAGAGCCTTGTGGGACACCACTGGTCACTTGTTCCTGTCCTGAATAAGAACCTTTTATACAGACTTTTTGCGTTCTATTGGTCAACCATGATTCCACCCATTTGGTAATATTACCATTTAGACCCATTTCAATCAAAGTGTCTAACAGTTCACCACGAGGGACCTTATCAAAGGCTTTTGAGAAGTCCAGCAAAATGACATTGACTGCCTCATTTTTATCTAAAGCCATACTAACTTTACCATAAAATTCCAGCAGATTTGTCTGGCACGATCTGCCCTTTACAAAACCATGCTGGGAATAATCGATATTAACTATTTCCCCCAGATATTCCTTGATAATTCCCTCTAGGATTTTACTCAGAATAGACGTTAGGCTAATAGGCCGGTAGTTAGATACTACATGTTTTGAACCCTTTTTATAAATAGGCACAACATTAGCTTACCTCCATACATCACTAACTTGTCCTTCTTCGATGGATTTAATAAATAATGCTGTAATTGGACCAGATAAGGGAATGGCCAATTCTTTGAGAATGCGAGGGTGAAGACCATCAGGGCCTGATGATTTAATAGAGCCCATCCCTTGTAAATGCTTTTGAATGTCTGATGCTGTGATAAGGTGTGACCCAGATATTTTATGTGGGTTATGATTTTGTTTAGATAAGGATTTTTTATTAAAAACAGAAGTAAAATATTGATTACATAGCATTGCCATATTGGAATTCTCTAAAATCATTTTACCAGTTGAATCTTTTAATGAGCCTAAAGTAGGAGTGGCACCCCTTTTATTATTTACAAATTTGTAAAAGGACTTATAGTTATCCTTAACCCTTGTTGCCAGATTAACCTCATGATCCCTTTTGGCTTTTTTAACACAATTTTTTGTTTTTTTCAAAAGTTTTTTTATAATATTCCCAATTTAACTGTGTACCACTAAGTTTTGCATTTATGAAGGCCTTTGTTTTCCTGTCTTATCAGTTTTTTAACTTTGGCATTTATCCAGGGAGTTTTATATTTAACTTGATCCCTTTTTTTCATTTGAGGGATATACTTTAATATTCTGGTAGATAATTTAGTACTGAGTGTAGACCATATTTCATTCAGTGATTTATTCATAAATTCCTCTTCCCAGACCCACAATGTCAACTCTTTATTAAATTTCTGGAAATCAGCTTTTTTAAAATGATAGATAACTGCACATCCCATATCAGAACCATAAATACCTTTATATGTAAAGTTTACCATAGAGTGATCACTAGTTCCAAGGGGATGGGAAACATTACAATTTGTTATACTATCACCCAGATTATGCAAAACTAGATCAAGTATATTATTTCCCCTAGTATTCTGCATCACTATTTGTTCCATATTATTTAGCAAAAAGGATTTACGGTAAACATTTTCAATTTGGGTAGTAGTGCTAAGAGTGTTCCAGTTTATCCCTGGGAGGTTAAAATCACCCATAAGTATAGCATTTTTTGTGGAGGAAACGCTGTTTATGTAATCCAATAGCACAGAGTGTTCTTCTACAGTGACTGAAGGTGGCCTGTAAATTACTCCCAGATTTATACAATATGATGTTTTTTAAATATATTTTAACCCATAAGGCTTCTATTTTAGGCCATTTTAATAACTCGATATTTTCAACTTTTATGCTATTTGAGATGAACAGTGCAACTCCTCCACCCCTGCTAATGGTTCTATCCTTATGAAATAAAGTATACCCAGGGACATTTTTGTCCCAAGGATCATCCTCCTTCCACCAGGTCTCTGTAACTGCACAGACATGGACATCCTGCTGTTTTAGAGTATATAATAACTCATTGTATTTATTATTTAAGCTTCTAGCATTTATAAGAAGGATGTTCCAATCAATATGTTTTTGTGGGCTATTTTTGTTATCTTTAACCAAAGGTGAAGTAGCAACATCCCCCTTAAATTTAGTTTAAAGTATTTTCGATTTGCTGCCTAAGTCTATTCCCAAAAATGCACTTTCCCTCTCTATTTAAATGTATTCCATCTCTGGCATACAATGCCTGGTTTATAAAACCTTCCCAGTTACTCATGAAAGCAAAATTTTCTCTAAGGCACCATCTTTTAACCAACCATTTAATGTTATTATGTCTTGCCTTTTTTGACGATTTGCTCTGGGAATAGGTAATAATCCAGAAATAATCAAGTCACCTCTTTGATTTTTAATCGTGTCCCCTATAGTTTCAAAATCTCTCAGGATTTCTAGTATAGATCTTTTCCCTAGATCGTTTATTCCAGCATGAATTAAGGTGATTGGGGTCTGTGTGTGCTTCTGAAGGTCTGGAAGGAGTTGCTTAATGTTATTAATGCAAGCACCTGGTAAAACACTAACTGCAGTAAAGGGATTTCTGTTTTTACATATTATGTGATTTGTGTATCTTAACATTGAGTCACCTATTACCAATACATCCCTTTGAATTTTCATTGTTTTAGGACTGATGGGATCAGTACACTTCATATTATTTGTCAGTGGAGTATCCAAATTTTTTGGGGGGGTCGGGAATGAAGGACCCTTCCTTTATAATACTATCATTCTCAGGCATTGGTTCAATACTGTCAGGTTTGAGTGTTGGAGCTACCCCCTATATTTCTTCTCCCCTTCTTTCCAGTCTTTTTTTGAACCAAAAACCAATCTTCTTCTTTGGGATTTCCCCCTGTTAATTGGTCCTCAGGAGTAATTAAGTGCATATTTTGTGTGGAATCTAAGGGGTCTACCACCGCATCAATATATTGCTCCAAGCAACTTATATCAGCCTGAGTCTGCACTCTTTGTTTTAATTCTAAAATCTCATTTTTTAGTCTGGTTATTTGTATACAATTATCACAATTAAATTCTTGACTGTATTCTCTATATGCATACATACCACAACTGTTGCAGCATATGAAATCTAGTCCAGTAAATATGTCCATATTTTTTTTTTTATATAAAGGATTTTGTTTTTTGGCCCAGCGCCCAGTGACCCAGCTGACAAAGCCGACACGCGCTGATATGCATGTCTCTACGCATGTCTCCATGCGTTGCAATGCGCGCCCTGCTCAAGTTCACCCTGCTCGGAGCAGGGTACAGCTTTTAAAGGTAGCGCGACCCGGAAGTGTTACCAGGGGTTGCAGCACCCTCGAAAAATAAAGTGCATGAAATAAGTTAAAAAAGCATTTAAAATGGTGAGGGTTTAAATGTTGAAGCCCCCAAAAGTGTGCAGTGTGCTTCACAACAAAGAAATCCTTGAAAACAGTGAACTGTAGTTCGGCAGATAGAGTGCACTAGAAACTACGATCACTCTCCTCCTATTTCCTGGTAAAGGAAAGATAGGGCTCAATTTACAGCACAATATGGCAGGATATTGTGTTAAAATAAAGTCATTTGCTAGTACATTTCAAGTTTCATAACCCCCCCATCAGAATAGCAGCACCCAGTTTGTTTTTGTAATATTTAATTTAGTAATTCTATTATCTGACCTCCTTGACCTTTTGTTCTCAAAAGATTACCCTCAATTAACTGTCCTTACTGAGAGTCCTGAGACAAACAAACAAACGATAATCAATAACTGTAGCTAAGGCTGGAAAATATTAACCCCTTCCTGTCTTCAGTATTGATTTTTTCTTTAACAAACAATGGCTGGCAGTATAGCCTAGAGTTTAGAGTAACAAGCTATGAACGGGCTTGGTACATCCAGTAGACCTGGGTTTGATTCCCACAACTTCCACTTGCATACTGTGTGGCCCAGAGCAAGTCACTTAACTTCTACAGTGCTCCTGGGTTGTCCCTGAACACAGGCATTGTGCCTAGTGGGTCTTACCATTATCAAAGTATAATAAAGAAACTACTAGTTTTTAGAAATATTATTCTTCCTATACAAATGAGACAGGGTTCTAACCTTGTCACAGTGTCTGATATAAAGGCAGCTGCAGGCACCACCCTCCCAATCAGAGGAAAGTTGCAGTGAGCCTCTCTGTCGCACTCTCTCTTCTCTCTCATTCTCATAAAAAAACAACACCTCCTGACCTACTGCATATAGAAAAGCCTATACATAGCTGAGGAGTAAAAGACAGGAGAGTTACATTCAGAAAAGTTTAAAGACATCACACACACACACGCTGCTTCATGAGGGTGTGTGAAATTAAATACCTGCCAGTTGTTGATAGGAATGCCACCTGTCTGGTTTTAGAAAAGGCAATCATGTTTTTAGGTTCCTTATCCAGTTATCTTGTTTTGCTTAGTCTGTTTTGGGAGCTGTTTTCCAGCAGTGTCATTTCACCAGAATCACAGGAGTTGCAAAGTCCTATTTCAGTGAATCACACTGGTTGCAAAGCTCCCCAGTTACTAAACTACAGAGGGTTGCACTTATCCCTGGGACAACAGCAGGACTGGCAAATATCTGATCACAGCATAGAAAAGCTCTAACATACACGGCAGGCTTTTGAATACCACACTGCTGCAGCCTTCCTCTAATGTCAGCCACAGGTGATTCTGGGATTTGTAGTTACAGAAAATGTCAGCTTGCAAGCAAGCAGAATTAGTCTGATACACTCTCTTATACATAGAAACTTAGAATTTGATGGCAGATAAGGACTGCTTGGCCCACCCCGTCTGCCCTTTTTCACCTACCTACATTATTACCATAGACCAAACTTGATCTACAGCTCTTCCCCCTTTCGCTTTCCACTATGATTCCCTCGTGCCTATCCCATGCATTCTTGAACCCTGCCACTGTCTTTCACCCCCACCACCTCCGCTTGAAGGCTGTTCCAGAAATCCACCACTCTTTCTGTGAAGAAGCACTTCCTAACATCTCTACTGAATTTAACCCCTTCCAGCTTCATAGACTGTCCCCTTGTTCTTCTTGAGCACCTCTTCTTCTGAAAAATCCTTCCCTCCTGTTTCTTATTTAGCCCTGTGAGGTATTTAAAGATAGAAACATAGAATATGACAACAGATAAGGATCGATCAGCCCATCTAGTTTGCCCTGTATCCCTACCTAGTGAGAATGCTGTGGATAATGCTTAATCTCCGGCTTCATCCTCTTCTCTGAACTGCTATGGCACCCCTATGCCTATCCCATGCAGTTTTGAATCACCCCCACCATCTTTGCCCCCACCACCTCCACCAGTAGGTTGTTCCATGCCTCCACCACCCTCTCTGTGAAGAAGTACTTTCTAACTTTGACCATCAGTCTACCCCTTCCAGTCTCATGTCATGCCCTCTTGTCGTTTTAGATCATTTTCTCTTTTAGAAGCTACTGCCCTCCTGTCTTTATTTATTCCCTTGAGATACTTGAAGATCTCTATCATGTTCACCCTCTCCTTCCTCTCTTCCATGGTGTACATATTGAGATCCTTTAGTCTTTCCTCTTAGGTCTTTTGATGCAGACCCTGCACCATTTAAGTTGCCCTCCTTTGGACAGCTTTCACTCTGTCGATATCCTTTTGGAGATGTTGCCTCCAGAACTGCACACAGTACTCTAGGTGGGGTCTTATCAGAGAGCTATACAGAGGTAACACTGCCCCCCTCTTTCTGCTGGTGATAGCCTTCCCTATATACCCCATTAACCCCAGAATCCCACTAGCTCTCCAAACTGCACTGTTGCACTGACTGGCCACCTTTAGGTCATCTGACATGATTATCCCCATGCCTCTTTCCTTCTTGGTGGTGGTCAATACCACTCTACACATTTTGTAATCTGCCCTAGGTTTATTTATTTATTTTTTTTGGTTTGGGACTAATACCTTTGAGACAAGGACTCATTTTCAAAAGTTCCAAGTCAGTCCAATACAGTACGTAACAAATAAATACACTTAATAAACAGTATAAAAGGTAAGCTAATCTTGTAGTACAGACAATTACATCAGGTAGTTACATAGGTGTAAAATTAACACATGGTGAGGGTGTTACAGATACAATAAGGTATTGCATTAACCTGCTAGCACAACTGTGCATGGTCTAGGGTCTTGGAGGTGTTAGGCACCTTCTAGGGGTGAGATTCCTGTCTTAATAGGAAATACAGCTGAAGAAGATACTAGTCCATTGTGAATGACCATGGGGTCATGGGTGGGGGGGTGGAGCAGCCAGATGCAGGATTTGTAGTTAGTTAGTAGCCCAATGCAGGCTTTGTCATTTGTTAGCATCATAGATAATGCTATTAAATGTAGTCAGAGGGATTTAGGGAGAGAAAAGTAGTCAGGAGTAGAGGTGAGCTCAAGGGGGTATGGAGGGTAGAGGTGGTGGGTGTTGGAGAGGAGGGGTGAGGTAGTACTTATATGTAGGCACATAGTCAGGGGAAGGGAGTAGGGGGGAAAGGGTGAGACTGGGAGGGAGGGGTAGGAACCAGCAGTGCACAACATGTTGATTTAGCTAGGGCATTGGCAGCCCTTATCCAGTTCCAATTGGGAACAGAGCCCAGTTTTCAAGAGGGTGATCTTTCCGCATTCAGTGAGAGTGGTAGGTAGCTCATTATACCACCTGGGACCCTGGGAGGAAAGGTATTTCTGGCCCAGTTTTGTATATTTAAATGACACCAGGAGACCTCCTTGTCCCACAGGTTTCCGTGCTCCAAGTGCACTAAACAGTAAGTAAAAAATGATTTTGCACACAAAGTGCAAATTGGGACTAGAACTACACTTGGGTATGGGGTTCTTAGTGCAGACTGTTCCCTTTAACTGATTTATCAAACAATTGACTGTTTTGGCTGCATGTCCAGGTTACAAAGACATTCTGATGTCATTGTTTGTAAAACCAGTCAGGCAGGAAGTTGTGAAGTATGGCCATTACAACCATTAGCACTAAATCAACCTAATCTTTTCCACTCTGAATTTAAAGTACAGCATGATCTTTTACAGCTATGATAGGAACCAGTTTTTATAATTTTAAATGCTCTTCTATATTCCATGTTGTTTTTCCTATATGCTGGCGTATTTTAGACTCATTTTCATTAAATTAATAATCACGCTCAGGGAGAGTGAGGATGGTGGAACAGAGGCACACCCAGTCAGTTGTTCCACTCCACAATCCATACACCATTCTGGGGGAGCATAGCTCTCCTATGGATGCACCCGCAGAGGAGACTAAGGAGGCTGAGGACAATTGTCACAAGGGAGACCCACAGAAAGGAGGCAGAGGACACCACAGGGGCACAGGGAAAGGAACCAGCTCCTGGTGGGGGACTCAATTATTAGGGGGATAGAACTGGAGGGAGCAGGGAAGACTGAAGCAAGGGTGTAGACAGGCATACTCACTGTACACATTTGAGTACAGTTTTGTTGAGTGCCTGTCACAAACCATATGCCTTTCTCTTAACATTTTCATTCTAATCTGTAGTATTTGGGTTAGTGTAGGCCACTGAGGAGTGTCTCGGTTTAAACTTCTGTTTAGGAGACAAATACATATATAACCTCTTTAGAGATTAGAAGAATCATCTGATTTGTTTGGAAGGGGTTACCATTTAGAGAGGATGTGTACCTTTTTTTAATTTGGGGGGTGCAACTGCTGGATACTGTGTACAAAACAGAAATTTCTGGCTACACCCCTGGACTGAAGTAAGGTGCCTGCCTGGTGCCATGGCTTGGAGGGACAGGAAGCGCATCCTCAGGATCACGAGAACAGCTGCACGGGAGTCTGAGCTGGGCATCATTGTCCACCTAGGGACAAATGACTTGGCTCATCATGAGATTAGAGCAGTGCAAGAGGACTTTGTAGAGTTGGGGAGGGGCCTAAGACAAGTAGCACCCACAGTATCCTTCTCAGAGGTGCTGCCTTTCAATGGCATGGGTGAGGCAAGGGTACTTTGTGCCATGCAGTTTAATGAATAGTTGAAAAAATGGTGAGGAGCACAGGGGGTTTGGCTTCATTGGGGACTGGGGTTCCACCTGGAGGGACACCAGCCTATACTGGCAGGATGGTCTGCATCTGTCCAGGAAGGGAAAAAGTCTTTTGAGCAATCGGTTTAAATGCTTCATTGGCAAGCTTTTAAACTAGTCAGGGGGGAGGCACTGATAAGCAGCAGGAAAATCCCAGCCTCTCCCTACAGAACAGGGTACTAAATGAGAAAAAGACAGAGGCAGAAAGGTCAGTGGGGGATGCTGCAACAGAAGGTAAAGCCATCAAAAAAATGGAGAGCAATGAGTACCAATGCCTGCAGTCTGGGTAACAAGCTTCCTGAATTAGTGGCCTTGATGGAGGAGGAACATCTGGATATCGTGGCAGTCACAGAAACATGGTACACACAAAACCATGACTGGGACATAAACATACCAGGATACACTATCATCTACAGGAGGACAGGGAGGGTAAAAGAGGAGGAGGAGGAGTAGCTCTTTACATAAGAGAAGGAATCAAAGCAACAGAACAAAAGGGTAAACGGAGGAGAAGAAGCACTGTGGGTAAATTTGGAGACAGGCAATGGCACCACAATCCGCACAGGGTTAGATACAGTCCCTCTTTCAGGGGAGGAAATGGACAAGGAAATGATAGAAAGTATACTTAGAATGGCAGAAAAAGGGGAGATATTGCTGATGGGTGATCTGAATATGCCAGATGTTAACTGGAGTGCAGTTGCAGCAGCCACTAAAGAGTGGGTTATTCTAGATGCCCTACAGGGGGCATGCCTTAGACAACTAGTATTGGAGCCCACTCGAGAGGGAGCAATCTTAGACCTGGTTCTCTCAAATGGAGATGGAGAGTGGATCACAGATGTAGAGGTGGGCAGCCATCTGGGAACTAGTGACCATCGAACAGTATGGTTCACAAAAAACACAGCAATAGAGTCAAGCCATACAAAGGCAAAAGTACTGGACTTTAGGAGGGCTGACTTTGCCAAAATGGGTGCGTGCCTAAGGAATGCACTAGCAAATGGGCAGGAAGGAGGGGTGGAAGAACAATGGGGAATAATAAAAACTGCCATCACAGAGGTAACAAGCCTTTGTGTGAAGCAAATAAACAAAACAAAATGATGTAAGAAACCACTATGGTTCTCAAAGGAAGTGGCAGTGAAGGTTCAAGAGAAAAAGAAAGCATTGAGGAAGTACAAGGAATCACAGAAGGAGGAGGACAGAGAACTGTATCAGAGAAAGCAAAAGGAAGCTGGGAAGGCGGTCAGAACAGCAAAGGACTAAAACTGAGGAAAAGATAGTCAACTCAGTTAAGAAGGGGAATAAAACCTTTTATAGGTACATCAGGGACTGAAGGAAGACCAAGGGAGGGATAGTGAGGCTTAATAAAAGGGAGGGAGGGTGGGCAGAGGGTGACTGTGAAAAGGCAGAGATACTAAACAAATATTTTTGCTCAGTATTTACAAATGAAGAGGGGGAGGTACCTAAAACAAACAGTAGAAACACTCTGGATACAGAAGTTGATACCAGCCCATTTATAGAAGAAAGGGTTCTGAAAGAACTCTTAAAACTGAAGGTGGACAAATCAATGGGGCCTGATGGGATTCATCCCAGAATTCTAAAAGAACTAAGGGTAGAACTAGTGACACCACTGACTACCCTCTTTAACAAATCATGGGAGGATGGGTTGGTACCCGAGGACTGGAGGAGGGCAGATGTGATTCACCGTCACAAAAGTGGGAGCAAGGCAGAAGCAGGAAACTACAGACCTGTTAGTTTAACCTCAGTGATAGGGAAAATGATGGAAACACTTCTGAAGGAAAGAATTGTCGAGTATCTAGAGGCCAGAGGGCACAGGACCCAAGGCAGCATGGATTCACAGCAGGAAGGTCATGCCAGACGAATCTGATAGATTTCTTTGACTGGGTGACCAAAGTAGTAGATCAGGAGGGCTGTGGACATGGCCTACCTAGACTTTAGCAAGGCATTTGACACAGTCCCACACAAAAGATTAATATACAAGTTAGCCAGCCTGGGAGTGGGTCCCAAGATGTCAGCCTGGGTAAAGAATTGGCTGGAGAATAGGACACTGAGAGTAATAGTAAATGGAGTCCACTCTGAAGAAAGGAGGGTTACTAGTGGGGTACCATCAGGGTTCAGTATTAGGACCGGTCCTCTTCAATGTCTTTATAAGTGACATTGCAGAGGGACTGGAAGGAAAAGTATGTCTCTTTGCAGATGACACAAAGATCTGCAATAGAGTTGATGCACAAGGTGGGGTGGAAAGGATAAGAAGGACTTGGCAAGGTTAGAGGAATGGTCAAATGTATGGCAGCTTAGATTCAATGCTAAGAAGTGCAGGTAATGCACCTGGGAAACAAAACCCAGGGAAGAGTACACAATGGGGGTGAGATACTAACAACAACAAAAATGGAAAGGGATCTGGGGTAGTCATATCAGATGACCTAAAGGTGGGCAAGCAATGTGAGAGGGCAGCAAGGAGGGGCTGGGGATACTGGGATGCATAGGGAGAGGCATCACCAGTAGAAAACAGGAAGTTATTATCCCTCTGTACAGACAGCTGGTCAGACCCCATCTGGAGTACTCGTGCAGTTCTGGAGACCAATCTCCATAAAGACATAGACAGGATAGAAGCTGTCCAGAGGGCAACTAAAATGGTGCAGGGTCTGCACGGAAGACATATGAAGAGAGACTTAGGAGCTTAATATGTATAGCCTCGAGGAAAGGAGGGAGAGGGGGGACATGATAGAAACTTTCAAGTACCTCAAGGGAATCAACAAAGTCCAAGAGGGTAGCATCTTTCAAAAAAAGAGGTGTGCAAGAACAAGGGGGCACAATTTGAAGATAGAGGGGGCGGCTCAGAGGTAATTTAAGGAAGTATTTTTTCACAGAGAGGATTGTGGATGCATGGAACGGCCTTTCCGAGGAGGTTGTGGAGTCAAAAACAGTGGTGGAATTCAAGCATGCATGGGACAGTCATAAGGCAATTCTAGGGGGTTGGGGTAGGAAGAAGTAGGCTGCTGGTTAACTAGGATCTGCAGCTTATCCATTAGGTAGGGAAATGGGCAGACTGGGTGGGCCAAGCGGTCCTTATCTGCCATCAAATTCTGTGTTTCTATGTTTCATTGTTTTGCATTTGTCACTGCTTTGATGACCTCTCTCTTGAGTCTTTAGCAGCTGCTGATCTCATTTTCATACCACTTGGATATTCCATGATATTAGATTTATTGATTTATTTATTTGTATCTTGGATTACAATACTCTTGAACCACAGGTTCTTTTACAACTGTTCCGCGTCAGTAAAGTAAGACAGTGTTTACATAGATAAGGTAGAGATAATGATAATACTCATGCAAAACAATCACAAGGCAAGCAATACAGGCAGCAAAGCCATGTATTAAACAAGTTACAATCTATGAGTAAGAGGAATACAAAAAATGAGGAAATGCAGCAATTAAACATATCACAAGGGGGGACAAGCGATCATTACAGGCCGTTCAGGTGAACAGCATGGAATGTCATGTCTGTAGTTGTGAAATGTCTTTGAAATATTAAAAAAAAAAAAAAACAGTGGTAGTAGCTGAGGTAAAGGCAATGCAATGCAGAATTGTGGGTGCTACAAACTCAGGTAATTAATTTATCACAAATGGGTCAGAGTTAATCAGAATACATGACTGACATGAAAAGAAAACTAGGATGGTGTTTAACAGAGGTTACAGTAACGAGTTGTGAATGAGCTTGGCATAGCCATCAGACCTGGGTTTGATTCCTGCAGCCTCCACTTTGCATATCCTGTGATCCTGAACAAGTCACTCAACCGCCCAGTGCTCTTGGCTTGCCACGGTATATGGACCTTGTGCCCCGTTGGCCTTACCTGGTTACCAAAGAATTACAATATAAATAAATAACGGCATCAAAATTATGTCCTATAACTTTTAATGTTTTCTCTGACTTTACCAATGGCTTTGGAGGAGTAGCAATATACTTATCAGTATAAAAACAAGGGTGGTGCCAGGGGTGGGGTTTGGGATGTGGTTTAATATCTAGTTTTTACCTCATCCACAGGTTGCAGCCCTATGAGAACCCAACTCCCTGCAGTATTCTGCAATGCCACATGGGGTGTGTCAGTACTTGGGCTGTGACAACCTCCCAACTGATTTTGTAAGCATTATTTAAGAGATGGGGAGTGAGAGAGATCAAAGCACCCGAAGACTGAAACTAGCAAATATCTTGGCTGCTCAGCAATCCCCCCCCCCCAACACACACATATACACACATATACACATATACACACGAACAATCTGTAATGTAGCCCATGGGACATTGCAGTACCACTTGGCTCTGATTGAAGCAATGAGAGCCTTCTGCAGCAGAACCAGGACCCTAGCATAAATCAGCTGTTAATGGGGAGAGAGAGAGAGAGAGAGAGACACAGGGAGGGAAAGCAAGACAGACAATACAAAGCACCAGAGATCTAATATAAACAAGCATTTCTTAATGCTGAATGTTCGCTTGCATGCCGTTTTCATGGGTCTTGCTTGTACATATTGCTTCATTCATGCATCAGTTAGTGTTGAGGCAGAAAGCAATAAAAGTAAGGAGCTCTGCGGAAAAATAAAGAACGCGATTAGTGAGCAGACACACTGAAAGTGAAAGTGACTGAGAGCAGAGCAGCTTTGCTTTTCAGTTTCTGTGCTCTGCTTCAGAAACATATCAGGAGTTTGGCTGTATTTCAGATAGCAGCAGTATTTTAATTAAACAAATCAATGCTGCAAAAAAAGTAATTTTACAAAAGGAAGGTATGTAATGGGTATGGCTGCCTCATTACAGTAAACCCACCAAAATATAGATAAAAGAGAGGGACTTACCTGAGTGCAGGGTGCCACAGGGTAGTCCTGGGGAGATGTCCACCATACCTGTAAAAGAAGAGACAAAGTGGTAACAAAGGATCCGCAGTTCTTAGTGGGGTTAAATAGAGTGGAAAGGACAGGAGAGAAATAAAATTGTACTGATCTGATGGGGTCAGAGTCCATGTCCCGACAGACATGTAGAGATAAAAGAAAAATACGAACATACACCTATGCCAGCAGAATTAGGCCACAAGGTCTATCCTGTCTGCTCGAGCTCAGCACACTGTTATTGCTGCCCCCCCATGCCCCCCTCCCTGCTAAGGTCACCTTCACGAGTTCCCCACTGTCCCCCCTCCCTGCAGCCGCACCTACCCATGTACCTGTCCCATCCCCTCTTAAAGCTGCCCACTGAATCCACTGAGATCACCTCCTCCAGCAGCGCTTTCCATGGCGCCACCACCTTTTCTGTAAAGTAGTGCCTCCTCAGTTCCCTTCTAAATCCCCCCCTGCAAGCTTCATGCTGTGCCCCTTTTGATTCCCTCCCCCTTCAAACTAAACATCCCCTCGGTTTTAACTCTGTCGATCCCCTTCAAGTACGTGAAGGTCTCGATCATATCCACCTGGTCCCTTCTGTCTTCCAGGGAGTATAGGTTGAGCTCCCTCTCAGTCTATCCCCATAGGTCTTATCCCCATCCCATGAAACAATTTAGTCACCCTCCTCTGGACCCTTTCCAGTAACATGACATTTCTCTCTAACTATGAGCACCAGAACTGCACAGAGTACTCCAAGTGAGGTCTCATCAATGATTTGTACAATGGCAGGATAACCTCCTCCCACCTTGAGGTAATCCCCCTCACAATACAATGCAATACCCTGTTTGCTGTTGCTGCTGCCTTCCTACATTATTCAGAGTGGTTCATTTTACCTGTAATCACCACCCCCAGATGTCTCTCTTCCGCCAAGGTGGATAACTCTCCCATCCCCCCCCGTTGTAGTTGTAACCTGGATCTCTGGCTCCCATGTGCAGTACACTATACTTCCTGGTGTTGAAACTCAGCTGCCATATTTCCCCTCTTCAACATCCACTACTGCTTCAGTTTAGAGTCATCAGCAAACAGGCTTATTTTACTCGTGACTCTTACCACAACCCTCTGCTGCCTGTTGGCCAGTTAGTTCCCATTCCACTTAACCATCTTAACCCCTGAGTTCCTTAACTTACCGAGTCTACCATGTGGCACAGAATCAAAAGCCTTGCCGAAGTCTAGATAGAGGACATCAACAGCTGTCCCTCATCCAGAGCTTTTGTCACTCAGTCATAGAACTCTGCCAGATTAGTTTGGTAAGATCTCCCCTTGACGAAACCATGTTGCTTGCCATCTTGAAGGCTACTTACTTCCAGGATCTCCACCAGCCTTTCCTTCAAGATGGTCTCAAACAACTTCCCCACTATGGACTTGAGGCTTACTGGTCTGCAATTCCTGGGCTCATCCTGAGGTCCCTCCTAATGAAGGGGCACCACATGTGCAGCTGTGCCAACCTCCAATCCAGGGTCACACATCCTGAGTTGAGGGAGATGTTGAAAAACTCTGCCAAAGGTTCAGCCAGGATCTCTGCACTCTCCTTCAGGACCCTGGGGGTAGGTTAGTTAAGAAGGAAAGAAGGAAAACGATGTAAGATGAGCAAAAGTAGAATAAAGGGAATGTGGTTTGGGGAAGGGGGCTCAGCTAAAAACCTGTTTGCCCATAATGGTGGCCAATAATTTATTTAGTAGCCCAGGGGCTAATGATTTACTAGTAAGGGGCTAGTGGACATTTTGCCTAAATAAGGAGTGCGTTGGTGGTTGCGTGGGCTAGAAAATACCCAAGGAAGGGAAGCCACTGTGTAACATTATGCCCTGGTGGTCTTGTGAGCTAGCACGCTATGGGATGTGGCTAGCATTCTTTTAAATACATTAATGCACTCCCTGGGGATGGGGGGGCTCCCTGAACCCTTGAATATTGTGTAGGCATTGTTGGAGGGCTTATTGGTGGCAGCAGCGGGAGGATACATTGGGGCTGCAGCTGCAGCCTGTTGCTAGTGCCACCACACTGATCGTGAGAGTGCCTATGGGCACTGAAAACCCCAAGCCCATCCAGAGCTTAGGCTGCAGCTTACTCCACATGGGTGGGAGAAGGGAAGGAAAAATAAATCAGAGGGAGGTGAAGGAGTTATAGGATAAAGCGCCTCCTCCCACCTTCCTGAATCGCCGCTCCAGCGGTATTGTTTATGCTCTACAGGGCTCTCTTTCAGGAGACAGCTGGGGAAAAGGAGCAGTAAGTGCAGCAAGGAGCTGCTATTTAGTGCAGCCACTCCAGCGGCAGAGTAAGGTGGGGAGGGAGGGAGAGTGTACCAGGCGGCAGGAGCTGCTATTTAGTAAAGCCGCTTCACAGCATAAAGCAGCTGGAGTTGCTGTTTAGTAAAGCCACACCACAGCTAAAGCAAAGTTGGAGGGCTGTAGAGAGAGCGAAGAAAGTGGAGTAAGGAGGCAGCAGTGAAAGTGGTGGGTGCCACACAGTGTAATCTGCACTGCGGCTCAAGTGAAAGTATCTGACAGTTGTTCTGAGGACCTAGTCATGTCTCCATCTGATTTTCCATAGCCTATTGGCTTAATACAAATGGCCACTGGATGGGGCTTAACAGGAGGCTGGCAGAACATGGCGTTCCCTGAGGAAAGTAGTAATAAGACACCATGGTTGTTGGTCAGGTCCAAGTCCCGAGAGGCTGAGTAAGGAGGGGTCTCACAATGAAACTTGGGGGGGAGGCAGGGAAGTGAGCTGGAAGGCTAGCTGGATGATTTATTTGAAGTTAAACATTTTTTATTGTTTACATAAAGCACATAAAACATAACATAGATTGTAATCCAACAAGCGCATCAGACAAAAGAGATACGTCAAATAGAAGCAGCAGATTTTATTTGTTTTAGGGTGCTCATCTCCACAGGCTCTGGGCACCATTACAGCATAAAAGACAAATAGCAACATCTATAAATCACAATCAAAATAAAATATCATAAATATAAAAATTCAAACAATAAATTAAATTAATTACTCAAAACATTGCTTGTCATCGGTAGTAAGTAACTCAGACCCCAAACACTTCTCAGCAGGGAAATGTTTTCAGACTCTTCTAAAATATCTCAAGGGAAGGCACCTCTCAGAGGTACCCCAGCAAAGAATTCCAGAGAACTGGGGCCGCAACCTCAAAATCCCAGTCCCTGGAAAATGTTAACCTCGCCCTGGGGACCTCCAAGAGGGTTTCCCCTTCTGATCTAAGAGAGTGCCTTGGGATGTAGGAATGCAGGAGCTCCTTCAGGTAGCCTAGATCCAACCCGTGTAGGGCCTTACAGGTCAAAAGACCTATTCTAAAAGTGATGCATTAACGCATTGCCAGCCAATGCAACTCACACAGAACTAGCATATACTGACTAGATCTTAACAGGCCAGTCAAATCTGGGCCACAGCATTCTGCAGCAGCTGCAACAGCACAGCACGCACCCATTGACCCGAAGGTAGAGTGTGTTACAGTAGTCAATCCTGAAGGTGAAAAACACATGTATTAAAGTGGCCAGATCGTCAGGGGGCACAAGGGATTTAATTCGTTCAATGCTGTGAAGATGGTAAAAGTCAGTCCAGGCAACAGTCATCACCTGAGTATCAAGTGTTAGCTTGTTGTCCATAACAACGCCCAAATTCTTCACCTTAAGGGAGGCCTCTAGTTCAGTTGGACCAACAAAAGCTCCTGCCAGCCCCCAGAGGCCCTACCTCCCCCATTGGCCCGGTTTGACCACCGCCTGGTTTTCCCTGGGTTGAGCCCCAGAAAGTTCAATGAACTCCAGGACTGGATTTCGGCCAGGCACTTATTCAGCCCGTTGACAGCGTCAGATCTTCCACGTGTGAAGGACAAGTACAGCTGAGTATCATCAGCATAGCAATGAAAACTAAGCTCATACCATCTTATGACCTCACCCAGGAACTGCATATACCCTGCGAACAACATGGAGGAAAGGACAGAGCCTTGGGGCACTCCACAAGGCAGGGCCATTGGGCCTGAGGAATAATTCCTCAATAAGACCCTCTGGCACCTGCCCCACAGGAAGGACTCAAACCAGCTGATGACCTTGCTGGTGAGTCCAACATAGTCCCGCAGCCTGTCCAGTAATACCCCCTGGTCCACAGTATCAAATGCTGAAGAGAGATTGAGAAGGACAAGAATTGATCACTCGAGAATTGAAGGGAAAAGGCAGTGGCTCCGCCCCCCAAACAAGGGCAAAAACAGCACCTGGGCTGTGGTGGTGACATTGGGACAGAATGGGGAAAAAATCGGCAGTCGCTTCTAGCAGAAGCAAAATGGGAGGAATGGCCAATAAGGTAAGCACCCATTTGGGGGGTGGGGGGCTACAGTTGAAAAAGCTCTAATGGATTCCAGATAGACAGGATGTCATAACCTATCTACAACCTGTAAGAGCTGAGCCGGTCGATTCTTTCCACCTGCAATCATCCTTGATATAAAAGTTGCCTTTTTGTTGGTGATTGCATTCTGATACTCATCGTAATGAGTCATCAGAACCAGCTTGTCCTCCTGGAATCTGGTCTTCCTCCATTGCCTCTATAATCTCCACCTCCTGGTTTTTAAAGCCCAAGGTGAGCTGAGGTGCAAACCCAGGAGGCATACACAAATTGGTGCTAGGCAATCTAGGGTTCCGTGACACCCCTATTATAGGCTACCATGGCTTCCCATGGATTCCAGCACAAGCCTCTAGCACAGACGAAATGTCCATCTCTGCCAGTAGTCCCGCTGAATGAAGTTCTTTCAAAGGTTGGAACTGGACCATTTCCACAGGAGAAGGGACAACTAGGGGGGTGCCAACGCTGAACCTGATGGTGCAGTGATCCAACCAAATGACCATATTAATCCTGTGGGTGTAAATTTCAAGACCCAGGGAGAACACCAGGTTGAGCACGTGCCCAGAGTGGTGGGTCCCAGAAGTGGTCTCAAGAGTCAGACCAAGGGACTCCATGTTGGACAAGAAGTCCCTTGCACCAGACAAGCCCTCATCATCCACCCAGGTGTTGAAGTTGCCAAGAATAAGCCATCTCAGTGACTCCAATACCCTCTCAGCAACAAAGGCCATCACCGCCTACAGAAATCTCCCGTCCAAACCAGGTGGACGACAGACAAGAAGAATTCTGAAATCCACTCCGGGACCCCTCCCCAGTACCACAACGCGCACAAATGATCCGGTGTCCCCCACTTGGTGCACCATCAGGCCTAGTTCTGACTTAAAACAGATAGCTACCCCCACCCATGTTCCATCCTTGGGCAGTGTACCACCAAGAAACCAGCCAGGATAGACAACACCAGCATTAGGCCAGATGAGTCCCCCAGCCAGGTCTCAGTGATGCATCCCAGGTCTGCATAAGCCAGAAGCTCCACCATTATTGAGGTCTTATTTGCCATCAACCTGACATTGCATAACACTGCCCGAAGAAGATGAAAGGATGAGGCTGGTCCCTCAGCTACCTGCCCTCTTGGTCTGGAGGGCTCCCTGGTTAGAGGAACAAGGAACAAAGGACCTGTTCTAAGTGTCCTCTCATCCCAGGGCATTTTTTGGTCCTCACAACACAAATCTGCTGCTCCCTGATCTCACCTCCCCTCACACCTCCTCTCCTATACAGGGATGTCATCTTCGTTAGAACACATCAAAAAATATACTTGAGCCACCGGCCCAGTGGCTCAGAGGGTTGAGGCGCTGGACACCACACCTTGCTCCACGCCAGCGACCCAGGTTTGGTGATGGATTCGGGCCACCGGGGGTCGGCGGGGGGGAGAGGGATTGAGCACCCAGTGGCTGCTCTCCCTCTCTGGGGAGGGCTGTGTGCCAGTCCTGCTGCTATATCGCCATCTCCCGGGTGTACCCGAGAATGGCAATGCAAGTCAGGACACACAATCGGAATGGCAGCATCTGCCGAGAGCCCTGGGAGGAGTTGCATCTCAACGCATGCCTCCCAACTGGCTCTTCTGGAGTGCCAGCGACTGCGGGGTATGGGCTCACCAGAACAAGGAAAATGGAGCTTGTCACTGCTAGGTGATGGCCACTCCAGTGGCGAAGCACATCACCAGCCGTCAACAGGGGCAGACTCCACTGTGCACAACCTGCTCCACTGTTATTTGGGGGAAGGTGGGGGGGGTCTCTCCTCACCCCACCCTGGGGGTTAACCAGGGTACCTAGGATTCTGAGTGAGTGATCACTCTAGGAGCAGACTCCTGTGGCATCAGGGGAATGCTGTGAGGTTCGAGATGTTCTGATTGAGTGGAGGGATGGGGCAAGTAAGGTGGAGAAAGAGGAAGTGAAAAAAAATATACACTTGAATGAAATTAACCTAACAAGCAGTTATTACTGTTGTCATAATGTTTTTAAACATATGATCTGAGGGTACATGACAATTTGCTCCCGACAATTCGTAGCGCGACTACTCGCTCCCGACAATACACCCCACCATCATTACGCTCCTATGACAATTCATGTAATGCCAACTCGCTCCCTCTTACTTGTAAAATACTGTTCCACCATTCACCATATATTGCTGTAAGCTCGCACCATCATTTTTTAAACAAAGTAATTTGCCAATAGATGTAACTGCTTGCCCCATGTTGTTCTTGAATCACTGTTCACCTTATAACTAATCTGATTGATGATTGCCAAGAGTAAAGACTTGCTTGTCAGTGATTGTGGGTAATTAGAAAATCTTTACGTTTCACTTTTCGCTTGCCCCTGCATTCACTCCTCAGTAATATAATGACTTGCCGGTTCATTTTGTCAGAGTGAGGGAACAAAAAACTAGTAGATGACTTAAATTTCATTTACACCTTTCATAAATTAGGACATATGAATAAGGCAATTTGGCAGTGTGAGCTAGCTGTCCATAAAACAAAGCTGTGCAATGCCAGAGTGCACACTAAAGGAATCGAGGACCCAACAATAATCCATTGCTTTTCCTTTCATTCGCATGCACCAGATGTTTGTGCAGTTGAAAAAGCCGCTGCTGTCAATGCGGCCAAAGATAGAGCTGCATCCACACAAGATACCACAGCCCAGGTTCTGATTCACTCTAAGTCTACTATATCTCTTGCGTCACAGGATAAAATGTGTGACAAAAATCTTAAACGAACCATCCAACGAGTGAGAGTTCACGGTGCTCCACCTAACCATAAAGACCTCATTGATCTTGTGATTCCAAACAAGTACAAAATGTATAGCACAACTGATGCAGGTGATACTGTCCCATTCTTATTGCACGACAGTGGCCCAGGACACAACATATTTTTATTGTTTGGAACTCAAAAAAATCTTGAATTCCTGCAGAAATGTAAACTATAGTATGCAGATGGAACATTCAGCGTTTCACCTCCACTGTTTAAGCAGCTATACGTTATAGTGGGGGAACGGTTTTCTAATGTTCAGCCTGCAATTTATGCATTGTTACCGGGGAAATCGAGGGAGTGTTATGAACGTCTGCTGGCTGCACTTAAAAATATTTGTCCACATCTTAACCCAGATCAGGTAATGACAGACTTTGAGAGGGCGTCTATTGCTGCTTTCCAGTCTGTGTTCCCACAAGCAAAGATATTAGGATGTTTTTTTCCATTTTACCCAGTGCATCTACAGGACAATACAAACAGAGGGATTATCTATTAGATATGCCCAGGATTCAGAATTTGCATTAAAATCAAAATATCTACCTGCACTAGCATTTTATCCCCCCGAACAAGTGATTGCATGATTTGAGGAAATAACAGACGATTCTGCACACATATTTCCTGATGAATTGGAGCCTTTAATCGACTATTTCGAGGATACTTGGGTGGGGAGGTGACATAGACGAGGAACAGGATGCAGACAGCCACTGTATGACATACAGTTGTGGAATCATTCCGAAAGTGTATCAAATGGTCGTGCAAAAACTAATAATGTAGTGGAAGCTTTCCACCGTGGCATGCAGACTGTGTTATGCATGTCACATCCAACAGTATGGAAATGTATTGATGGGCTGAGGGGAGTGCAAAGAAAAAGGGATTCAGAAGTGGAGCAGATACAAGCAGGGATCCACCCACAGCTTCACGGAGAGTGTACAGAGACAATGTTGCAAGGCTCGCCTGTATTTTGGAGAAATGTGCAGATCATACTACCGAGGAGTTTTTACGAGGAGTAGCACATAGTTTCGAATATTAATGACTGTATGAATTAAACTGTTTTTAAAATTTTGAAATGAAGTTTTTCTTATAAGAAAATGAAATGAACACTGAACTTGCTATAGAGTGGCTGGGTAACCATGGTAGCTATGGACGTCGGCGCCTTACAATGTCACACGCTGAGCCAGATGAGAGTTGCACATAACCGAGTAAGAGATATTTATTTGTTGACTCAAATCACTTTGGGAGCAAATTGTTGTAGGCAAATTGTTGTAGGCAAATAACCGGAGTGAATTTGCATGGGGGAGAATTTTCGGGAGCGAGTTGACGCAGGGAGAACTGATGGGAGCGAATTGTCGTGTTCTCATGATCTGACTTCGAGAGCGCTCTTGCAGTAGGCTTTCACATATAGGACTGACCCACCAGGTGTCAGGACAAAACAGAAAAATTTCTAGCTAGCAGTCTCTGGTGGGGGACTGCCCCTATGTCAGGTGACCGGCATCATATGATGTCAGTATAAAGGGGCGGTCCTCCACGCCCGCCTTCCAGTTCTTTCCCGACATCGGCTTTTGAAAGTTCCTCACGGTAGAATCAACGCTCATCAGCCTTTTGTCGGTCCATTAGTTTTTGGACTTGTTTACCTAATTTCTCTGTTTTCCAAGCTCTTCTCACGATCCGCCATGTATGTCGTCCGCGACACCCTCTAAATCGCATAAAAATAAGTGCGACTTGTGTGGTTCTCAACTTCCACACAAGGACAGCCACTCCTTGTGCCTCTTCTGTCTGGGCCCAGACCGCCCTGTGGAGAAGTGCCAGCACTGCCACAAATTTAACTCCGCTACCCGCAAAAGAAGGCAGCAGTCCCTGAAAGCCCATACCCTAAACCAAAAAATGGCCTCCATGGAAAAAGAGCTAATGAAACTCAGGCAGGCAATCACTTCCCCTGTAGGTCACAAGAAGAAGCGTGACAAGGAGAAAAACCAGGAGAGGGAAACAGCTTCCACAGCAGCCGTGACTCAGGCCGGAGTCACGGCACTTAAGATAATATCCCCTCCGGGGATCGCTCCATGATGGCCATCTGGTAGTGACCAAGAAAGCATCGCTCCCTCCCATCAGCTCGTGCTCAAGCCCCTTCCGGGAGCCTCTGGGGCAAAGGAGGCCCTGCTCCTGGGAAGGCTGCTTTACCACGGCTTTGGGTAAGAGCGGGTCCGGTAAGTCGGACATCGGTCCCACCGATGCCCACCTGGATAAGGCTGATAAGCCGCTTACCCCTTCGGTGGCACCCAGCCCAATCTCCACCCGACAAGTCCGCATCCCCCAGCATGGCCTTCCTCAGGCAGGGAGTCCAATAAGTTCAACATCTGCTCCTCTGACGCCCGCTCAGATTTGGCTGATAAGTCAGATGCCAGTCCCACCAATGCCCGCCAGACCAAGAAGCCTGCGCCAGACCTTAAGGATCAGTCCAATGCTCCAGGCACTCAGCAATATGTTACATTGCCTTCTGAGGTCCCCGCGTCTCCTCAGCTGACCCACAGGGATATTAATCCTCCTTCTCCGGTTGTCATGGGGGATACTGAGACACTGCTGTCAGGGAACCCTCCTTCTGAGCCCCATACCCTGACGATGGACCCTCAGATGCTGGTCCTGATGCCAGTATACCCGACTCCATCCAGCATCCCCTTACTGTCAGGTCCAAAGGACCCTGTCAAAGGTGTTCCTACACCAAGCCTGACACCCATGGGGCCAGCATTACCACTGCCTGGCCTGTCAGCTGGGCCTCTGCCAGGTCCCTCTGCTCCATCAGAGCCCCTGGCACCAGGGTATACGACACCACAATATCCAGTGCCACAATACCCGACTCCACAGTATCCAGCGCCTCAGTACCTGATGCCACAATATCCAACGCCGCAGTCCCCATTGCCCCAATACCCGACGCCAGGTTACCCGACGTCAGGTTATGGATACTTCTTCTATGGATATCCTCAGTATCCGTATCCCCCTCCTCCTCCACCTCCGCCGCCCACTCCACAGCCACTGGCAGATCTGAAGGAGACTTTGGCCTCCTGGTGGGCTGAGGCCAAGGCTCAACTCACTAGGGAGGTCGAGAGTCATCTGCCAATGCCAGACCCTGCACAGGATCCCCTACATCGGAGACAGGAGACTCCCTCCCCCCTTCCTGACACCAGAGGAGAACCCTCTGGCACCCAAGGAGGGGAAGATATGTGACCCAGGGAATTTCCCAAAGGGGCTGTCCCTTCCTCTCATAGGGAACAGTCTTTCTCCTCATCATCAGACACATCTGACTCAGACTCAGAGATGGGACGCTCTGATCCCGAAGATGAGCCCCGTACTCCAGATTGCCCCAGGCCAAGTACCCCTCCAAAGTCCCCTCCGGAGGATCCCTCCTCTCTGGAGTTATTGAGGAAAATCCAGGAAGTCCATCAGTGGCAATCACTGGAGCCAGACCTGCAGCATAAAGAGCTCGCTGCTCATCTAGATCTGCCTGAGACAGCTCCTACGCTGATTCCTCCCTGGATAGAGCCTCACGCAGATCTTGTTTCCGCCATTTGGAAACAACCTTCCACATTAGCCCCCCTTCCAAGGAAGGCAGACAGGCTATACCAGGCTCCTGAGGGTGTAGATTTCCTTAATCTACACCCCAAGGCGGACTCGGTCATCATCAGCACCGCTCACGGCCACTCCACAAATCCTAAACACCTCAGCTCATCTCCGCCTAATAAGGAATCCAGGGTTCTGGACCAATACGGGGAAGAAGATCTATTCCTCTTCTACCTTAGGTATTAGGGCCCTGAATTATGTGACACATATGGGGGATTTCCAGGAGACCATCCTTAGTCAGGTGGAATCCAAATTAGACTCCCTTCCTGAGTCTCAGACTAAGCAGGAAGTGGCGGATCTTGTCCGTTCTGCACATTCGGCCAGTCAGCACATGCTTTGTGCCACTTACAACCACGGTGGACACAGCTGGAAGGAGCTTGGCTTTTGCTGTAGGCCTACAGTGTCATTCCTGGCTCTGCATGTCAGGTTTGGTCCCTGAAGTGCAATCCTCTATCCAGCATGCTCCCTTCAGGGGTTCGGTGCTGTTTGGTGGCAATGTCAAGGACATCATCACCGAACTGCAAGAGAAGGGCACTGCACTCAAGTCTGTCAACTCTATGTACAGGCCCCCTCAAGGGCAGCAGCATCCTTTTCATAGGCAAAACCAACAACGACAAAAACCACAGGGTAAACAGGCCAACAAACATTGGGCCCCTCCAGCAACCAAGACTCCGCCCAGCAAAAAAGCCACGGGAGCTTCGGCTGCTGCGCTGCCCCACACCTCCTGACTCCCTACCTCTCCCATTGCCTCTGGACAATCCAGAGGAACTGGTAGGGGGCAGATTCTCCTTCCATCTGCCAGGTTGGGAGAGGACAATGTCAGATGCTTGGGTGCTCCAGTTGATTTCAGCAGCTATCAATAGGGTTTCTGCAGAAACTACCCCGAAGACCACCCCCCCAGTTGTCTTACTCCCCACAACATCTTCCTCTGATCCTAGAGGAAATTACCTCTCTTCTCTTGAAGGCAGTGATAGAACCAGTCCCCAACCATCTTTGGGGGACAGGTTACTATTCACATTTCTTCCTAGTTCCAAAGAAGACAGGAGATGTGAGGCCTATCCCAGACCTCAGCTCCCTGAACATGTTCATGGAGCACAAATGCTTCAGAGTGCTCTCTTTTGCAGAGCCTTCTACCACTTCTTCAGCAGGGACAGTGACTATGCACTCTGGACATGCAGGATGCCTACCTGCATATCCCCATTTGCCCTTCCCACTGCAAATTCCTTCATTTTTTCTTTCAGGGGGACCACTACCAATTCAAGGCCCTTCCATTTGGTTTTTCCTCGGCCCCCCAAGTTTTTACCAAATGCCTGTCTGTGGTGGCAGCCTACCTGCGTGCCCAGGAAGTTCAGGTATTCCTGTACTTGGACGATTGGCTCTTGGCGGCCCCATCCAGGGAGGAACTCCTGCACTCCCCTCTCTGTTACCCTGCAGGTTTTCTCCAGTCTGGGTATCACCATCAATCGAGCAAAGTCCCATTTGGTCCCTTGCCAACATCTCCAATTTATAGTGGCAATTCTGGACACGACCATCAACAAAGCCTTTTTTGCCTCCGGACAGGGTGGACATCCTTCAGACTCAGGCCCATCTTCTGTCCAGTTGCAGGAGTGTTGGAGCGAGGTCAGTCCTTCACCTCCTCGGGCTAATGGTGGCTGCCATTCTGACAGTCCCACTCATTCGGCTTCATATGAGGATCTCTCAATGGATGCTTCAGTCACAATGGGACCAGACCCTGCATAATCTAGACCAAGAGGTGCTAGTTTCCGATCCCATGATCAGGGACTTACAGTGGTGGATGGTGCAGGAGAACCTATGCCTGGGAGTTCACTTCAGTGTCCAACCCCCCTCCCAGATGTTGATGAATGATGTGTCAGGAGAAGGCTGAGGAGCCCATCTCGGGTCTCACAGGACTCAGGGCAGCTGGTCCAAGTTCAAACAAAATCTGCACATAAATGTGCTCAGACTGAGAACAGTCCTTTATGCCTTTCAGGCTCTACACTCCATTATCTTTCCCGGTCATCTCCTCATACAATCAGATAACATGTGCATAGTCTGGTATCTCAACAAGCAGGGAGGAACACGTACCTAGCCTCTGTGCTGGGAAGCGATGAGAGTCTGGCTTTGGGCAAACCAGCATCACCTTCACTTGACTGTGATTCACATTCCAGGAGTAGAAACACGCTGGGGGACCAAGTCAGTCGGTCTTTGGCCAGGTCCCATGAATGGGAATTGCATTAAGAAGTCATAAATGACATCTTTCAGTGATGAGGTACACCTCATATAGATCTCTTTACTTCTCCCCACAATGCAAAACTTCCTGCCTTCTGCTCGCTCACTCCAAGGAGAGACATTTTTTGGTGTGACCCTCAGTCTCTCGCTTGGAGGGACAGATTCGTTTATGCATTCCCTCCTATTCCCTTAATCCCGAGGGTCCTGAACAAACTCAGACCAGAGGGAGCTCGAATGATTCTCATCACTCCCTTCTGGCCCAGGCAAGTTTGGTTTTCTCTTCTGCAACAGTTTTCAGAGGAACCTCCTCTTCCTCTTCCTCTGTTGCAACAATTGTTGACCCAGGATCAAGAGACCCTTGTTCATCCAGGTCTCAAATCCCTTCATATACATTCATGGCTCCTGCAGACGTAGCGAAAGCCTGCTTTAGAGTTTCTCCGCTAGTAGCGGACATCTTGATAGAGGCCAGAAAGCCTTCCACCATGACCACCTACACCATGAAGTGGAAACAGTTTTCTATTTGGGCTACTTTGAAAGACTTTTAACCTTTCTCATACCCAGCCAATAAAGTCCTGGACTACATGCGTCACCTCTTTGATCTGGGTCTCAGCTATTCCTCATTAAAGGTCCACATGGCCGCTATTTCAGCCTACCAAATTCCCTTTGGGACAGGACTTTTGCCCAGTTGGAAGTCTCCAAGACCTTCCTCAGAGGGGTTCTCCAGTTGAGACCCCTCCATCCACATTCCTGCCCCTCCTTGGGACTTGAATTTCATTCTGGAGAAGCTTAGCCTGCCTCCCTTTGAGCTGGCAGCTACAGCAGATTTAAAGTTCCTTTCATGGAAGATGCTCTTCCTAGTGGCCAGTACTTCTGCTTGGCGCATTTCCAAGCTTCAGGCCTTGATGTGCAAAATCCCTTACTTGATTTTCCACAAGGAACATGTGGCTCTACGCACCAACCCTAAGTTTCTCCCTAAGGTGGTAGCTGAATCTACGCTGAATCAATCCATTCAGCTACCCACTTTTTTTATGCAACACTCCAATCAAGGGGAGTACCTCTTGCATACTTTGGATGTTCACAGAATACTGAGATACTACTAAGGATCTCAGGAAAACTGATCAGCTTTTTGTCTCTTTTGCTCACAAAAGAGAAGGCAATGCTGTTTCTAGGCAATGCCTATCAAAATTGTTGTCCCATTGTATCACTTTCTGTTACAACAATTACAACAAGACCTTGCCAGGTCAAGTCAGAGGTCACTCCACTAGAGGAGTAGCTGCCTCTGCAGCTTGTTTCAAGAATGTGTCAGTGGCAGACATCTGTGCAGCCGCAACTTGGACTTCTGTCCATACCTTTACAAAACACTACAGTTTGGACATTGCCTCTCGCCATAGAGCAGGCTTCGGGTTGGCTGTGCTTCAAGGTCTCCTCTCATGAGACCCATTCAGCCTGAGGTTCCATGCTATGGATAACTTTCTTCCTCCCAAGTACTTTTGCTTGTACCAGACTGCTTGGGACTCAGTCCTATATGTGTATGGTTACCACCTGTCCTGAGTTTCGCAGGACTGTCCTGATTTGGGCAGCTGTGTCCTGCAAAAAAAAAAACATGAAAAATACCAAATGTCCTGACATTATAGTAGGAAAAATATTTTCTGACTTTCTTCTAAATGTTGCAAAAAAACTGTAATACTGTAGCTAAAACACCTTAAAATGATAAGAAACAATAGAAACAACTAAAGATCTATCACAAATAGTCTTAATTCTAATTATTTAGTGAAAACAAGTCCAATGCATTGGTTGAGGTTACATATTGTCCTGAAAAAAATCATGTTTCAATAAGAAATGCCCCACTTTGGGCTTCCTAAAAGGTGGTAACCCTATATATGTGAATACCTACTGCAAGAGCCCTCTCAAAGTAAGATAGTGCAGTTACGTAAGAACTTACCGTAACAGTAGATCTTAGAGAGAGGCTCTTTCAGTAGGTTTTGCCTTCCCGGCCTCCATCCCCCTAAGATTTTTTGGCTCCATTTCCATGGGGGAAATATCCTCTCTCTCGCCTTGCCTCTTTTGGCCCTTGAGGAAAGAACTGGGCGGGAGGGCAACTGCTCCCTTTATATGGCATCAGATGATGCCAGTCACCTGACATGGGGGTGGTCCCCTGCCAGAGACTGCTAGCTAGAAATTTTTCCGTGGGGTCCTGACACCTGGCGGGTCAGTCCTGTATGTGAATACCTACTGCAAGAGCCTCTCTTGAAGACCTACTGTTACAGTATGTTCTTATATAACTGTACTTTATTAAGTTTTGTTCTCCAACTCTTTGAGCCAGAATGAGGGAGGTAACTTTTATACTGACCATCAGAGTAACTGCAGATGTTTTGATAGAAAAGTTATCCTGAGGTCTTATGGCTCAAGACGGTACTGGAGGTACTATGCTATATACGGTAAAGATGTTAGAAGTTAATGTTCAAGTCCTGGGCTATAAGTTATAAGTTAAAAAAAGTTACCTACTTGTTTAAGGATAATTAACTGTCCTCTTTACTGGGCAAACATTTCAGTAAGATGCCCATCCTAGGTAAAGCAAATGAAGTTGCTGTGATTGCTGCAGGAGAAGGAGGGGAGGGATAGGGATGGTGGGAAACTCTTCAGTCCGGACACAAGCAGGGTACATTTAGGTACAAATGCACCTCTGAGCAGTATCAATGTACATTTAGATAACAGTGCACCTCAGACACACACACACACACCAACGTTTCACGTTTTCCAGCACTTTGTCAAGGTACCTTGACAAGGCGTAGGAAAACATGAAATGTTGGTGTGTGTCTTTTTTGGCATTGTTTGTACAGCGGTAATATTTTTGCTGCTTCTACTATATTTATGTACTTTATAATAAATTTTGATAATTCACTTTAAGCATAAGTGGATGTGGTCCTTTGATTAGTAAATAAGTTGGGCAGCCTGGGAGTGGGTCCTAAGGTGGTAAACTGGGTCTGAAACTGTTTGAGTGACAGGACACAGAGGGTGTGCTTCTTTGCAGATAACACTATGCTCTACAACAGGTTGACACTCCTGGGGGTGGTGGAAAAATTAAAGAGGACCTAAACATGCTTGAGGGGTGGTCAAGAGTATGACAAGTCAAGAGTCAATGCAACTTCTTTACTATTTTCAAACAAGTGCACAATACATTAACTCTAAAAGTTTTAAAAACGGAAAAATGTAGTCCCTATTAATACATAAATAGCATATTTCAGCAAAAGCTTAACTAGTACTATGCATTAAAATTATTTATTAGTAGTGTTTGCTGCAAAAGTAAGCAATACACTTTATTTTCATTACACTGTAGTCAACTTCTAAGACTTCTAAGACCCTCCTAAGCAAGTGGAGCACAACGTACAACAACATCTGTCGTTTTGCCCTGGCCGACCCCCGCCTCACCCATCACTGCGAGCTCTACGAGAAGCTTGGCTGGCTATCCCCGCTCAATCACCTTAACTTTAGCACTGGGTGCCTCATGAGTAAAGTGCTTAGCTCCGCACCCCTCCGAACTGGCCCGGTTTCTTGCTCCTGCTGACCTCTCCCCTACCTGCTTAAGATCCCAGGGCCCAGGCCTACTAAGTGTACCTACTTCCCACACCAACATGGGGACCGGGTTTTGCTGTCCATGGCCCCAGGCTCTGGAACTCCTTTCCTGAAAGAGTCCAGCATGCCTCCTCTCACAAGAGTTTCCAGACCTCCCTGTTGGATCATCTTAAGGTGGCTTCCCGCTGTGAATGTCCTAAGCCTCCTTAGCCTCCCAGTGTCCACTGGTGCCGGCTTCTTCTCTCCTGCTCTGGCATCACCACTCTTGCGCTATGTCCTCATCCAAACTCTCCTTGCTTGACTGACGCTATGATGTTACTATGCTCATAATCCTCACCAGCCCTGTTGGTCATTGAATTTATCTCTAACTTATACCTTGCCCCAGCACTGTATCTGGGTGTACCTTCCACGTAAATGTAAAAACTGTAAAAATTGTCTTTTCTCCTGTTTTTGTACCTGAATGTATTCGTCTGAACCAATTACTGTATCAATGTACCTGTTGTACCCTTTTGTACTCTCCCGGGTCGTTCCTGAAAATAGGCATAAAACTTGTCTAGTGTACTTACCCGGTAAACAAAAACTAAATAAATAAATAAATATAAATTCATTGAAGGTAACACTCTATTTTCATTTTTGCATTCACTTGTTCTTGCGCAAGGAATGTATTGGGACAATATAGCATTTGAGAGGGGTGTCACTGCCAGAGCCAATTACAGCTGAAACTGCAATTGACTTGGCAGTGTACCTGTACACCAATGACCAAGCACTCTGGAAATAACACAAGTTCAGCTTTGCTGATATGGCATGTTGTCTACTTAAAATAAATGAACCGCTCCAATGGGAAAGCACTTCATTTTCTTTCGTAGCCATAACTCCTACCATACGCAATACAGTTAACACTAATGCATATGGCCAGAGTCACATGGCTCCTGCCATCCACCACGTTCTCTGTCCCCGGTCCTTGCTCTTTGCTCCCTCCAGGCTTCCTCATGAGCCGCAGTGCAGCTTTTTATATTGGCGACTCCTGCTGCCCACCTGAATCCTGAAGTTAATGCTGCAGCATGTCCCCCAGAAATGAAACTAAATGAGCGGCTGCTATTCTGTGTATTCTGCCTTTCACCAGACTCTTTGCTAGCGTAAACCACATTATTTTAAATAGCAGGACCACTTTTGTTACTCAATAAAAAACTGTCAACACCTCTCTTTGTGGCAGCTTTCCAGTAGCCAAGTTTCACAGAGCTCTTGCAGCTGCTTGCTTCCCGAATCACAGAAAATCCAACAGGCTACTTCGTGAAACTGATTTTCCGTTTTGGTTTTGGCAGCTCCCCAATAAATAAACAATTGTAATAGCACCATGATCTTGGGTGCAATGTTGAAAAATATTTTTCCCTCTAAGTAATCTGCTGAAAAAGTATTCCTTAAGCTGCTGTATACTTTCAAGTGGAGTGGAGGAGAGAGAGCTGCTGAAACAGACAAAAGGCAGACCCTGGTCTCTCTCGCCTCGCTCCCCGTTGTTAAAATATATTATCCGAATGTTTTTAGAAACAAGAACCAGCCCATGTACATATAAATGTGAGTAAAACAGGCACATTTCTCCACAGAGTGTAAACAAGAGAGAGAGAGACACTCAGTCATGCTAGAAAAAATGCACTCTCTCTCTCTCTCTCTCTCATTGTCCCAGGAAACCGAATAAAACGTGCAGCAGTACCAGTGCTCCCCAAAATGATTTGGCATTTTCCATGTAACTTCAGGGAAATTTACCTGTGTTTTCCTGCACATTACATTGCTTCCTCGCCCCCCCACTGTGCAGCTTTCTGTTGGCAGCTCTGGCCTGCCACCGTTAACTTTGTTCGGTCCTTGCTTTCTGACCTCCCCCTACAAAAGCCACAGTGTGGCAAGTGAACATTCGCATTGACAAATGCTTGTATCTCTAGGGGTGCTATCCTAAGGGCTACTACCCCTGCCTGCCCTAACTGTAGCAGGGTGAGGGGCCCAGATCCGTTGGCGGGTGCCTCCACCCAGAGGTCGGGGTTAGAACAGTCGAGGTGGACTCGATCACAGCCCTCTGGGTTGCTGCAACCCCCCTTTCTTCCCACTAGTGGCCCACACAGTTCAATTTCAGTGTCCTTACCATATACACTTACCCCCTGGCTCTAACCAGTCAGCTCACTCCGGGGAACCCCTGGAAAGTAAGGTACAGTTACACCACATTTACTGTGCAGTATTTCACCGTTAATACACAGATTAGCCAGTGTACATTTGCAAAACAAGCAATCTGATTTATTTGAGGGGAGATAACAAGGACCAGGGGGAATCAGGTTGATTAGCTTACCAATACAGTATATGAAAATCTACCTATGGCTCTGTGCACAGGGCTAATCCTATTAATTACTGTCTATGGGTACCCAAGCCCTAATGGCTAGTTCCTCTATGCAGCTGGTTGGGGCCCTGACACAAGCAAGCATTTAATTCCTGAGCAGATCAGATGGCACCAGGAACTCAATTAGTGCAGTCAGCAATACAACAAAATGATTTTGCCTTTGTTTGTAGGCTTTAACAGGGAGCTACCCTGATTCAGTACTCACAACTCCAGTAGAGGACCACTCTTTCACCACTTGCAGGGCCGAGCCTGAGCTTCAAAGGCCTCCTCACACATTTATATGGAAAACAACAGAGGGGTACCATACCAGGCAGCTACTTCTAGGACCCGAATGAACTCACAGCTATGCAGGCGTCTCACTGCAGCTTCACTGTCCTGACAGACCGAGCGCGATTTAGCAGATTCTCCAGCCCTCTACAGGGCGAGCCTGGTAGGTAGCTGCGCTCCTGCACAGCCTCCTCTGACCGCTGCCCCACAGATTTAGTCCAAATATAATGGCGACCGAGCTGCCCAAAATGGGCCTTCACCACACACAGCGCTTTCCCCAGGCGACAATTTAACGGCGCAGAAGCCCAGGGCTCCTTCCTCGCTCACAGCCACAGCGTCTTTGCCCTTTGGCAGTTGGGACAAGTCTCTCTATTCGGGTGCCACTCAATCCCATTGGAGGGCTGGAGATGCCAGTCATTTATTACTGCCGTCATTGGTGCAAAACGGTGCCATGGCCCAGAATGCCACTTCCCAGAATTACAAGCTGTGTCCCCATTTGTCAGCTGGCTCCATCTAGAGTCCTGATTTCTGGCTGGCTGCTTTTTTCTCCAGATTAGATACCCCCTCACTCCTATTGAACCCCTCGAACTGTCCTGGTCCAAGATGGAGGGGCACAGCACACAGAGTCCCATCTGCAACAAAGGCAGGTTAAATAAAACTGCATTTTCACTATCACTCTAAATGATTTCAGGCAAATAGTTACACCTATTGAGGGGGCTCCCCTGGCGCTTTCAGTGACCACAAAGAGGGGCGATTACAGTACAGCTCGAGTGGGACTCGAGCAGGGAAACACACAGTCCTCCTCATAAACAATGATTTTGTCTGCAAGCAGATGGCTCTTAAAGAGACAGTACGTGGAGGCTCTACAAGCACTCACCAAGCCATTTCAAACTGCTTAAGCGCTGAACGCCAGCCACCAGGGGGAACACTTAGACAGCTCCTAGGAGGCTTTTAGGAACCCCCATTTATAGGGGGGTTACACTTGTTTACTTATGTATCGTGGTCTAGCACTTAAGAGGAAAACTGCTATAGGACTGAGGTGAAAGGTTAGTAAGAAAAAAAGTGTTACATTGCATTTGAAATCAATACAAGTACTGTCTCTTAATCGAAATGTGTTCAAAACTTTAAACCTGCCAGGCTGACTTTTTTTTGTGGGGGGGGTGATAGATTTCACCTGGAAACACCCATGCTTGTATAAATGTCAAGAAAGTATTTGAGCAATTTGGGTCTTCCTCTGCCTATGTAACTGTGTTTTCCCACCTTTTGCCTTTGTTTATGAAGCCGTATTGCCTACTTTCTTCATCCTGTTTTTTTTTCTCTGTTTTCCCCCACATTCAAGATATGGAATGAATCAGTTCCGGTGGTAGAGCATTAAAAACATCAGCTTATGTTCCTCCTAAAAAATTCCAGGTTTGTCACAAAGCATATGTTGAACATACACTTCTTGCTGAAAGTTCAGAAATATAATTATAAAAGCTCTAGACTTCTCTTGTGGAGATGGACGTGGTCTTAGTGATCTGTGAGCCCTTTCCAGAATACAGCTTTTGGTGTCATTAGGGAGGCCTGCTACAGTAATTATGACTTTATTTATGAAATAAATTGTACTGGATTCTTCCAGACCTTCAGGCTATCCTACTAGTCCAGGGTTTCTCAAATGGTAAGGCCAGCCTCCCTTGGGAGGGCCCAACCTGTTCCAAGGGAGGCTCAAGCAAGTCTGAAAAAGTACTGTATTTAAATGTTGAGTTATAGATACTGTACTTTGTGTGAAAGGATGAGGCAAACTGAAAGAGGATAACAGTAGGTGAACTGATGTATTTATTTACATATCAGTGACCAGGACAGGCACACTGAGCCAAGGATCATTTCAGGTGTACCCGGGAAGGGTAGGGGGTGAATACAATTCAAAAGAGAACTGCAAGCAATACAAAATGAACAGTATGCAAACAAATGGAATCAATGAAGAAATAATAAGAGGTAACACTTGACAAATTAGATTGGAGCCAGAGCAACCCAAATACAAGGGTTAAGCAGAGAGGTACTAGGAGGAAGAATAGGCGGGAGCAAAAGGATCCCTGAGGACTTGCTTAAGTGCAGGGTAAAGGGGAAGATGCAGAGGTCAGTAGGAAGGTTAACACAGAGGAAGCAGTCTGACCCATGAAGGTATTGCAACAAGGGGATACTGGGTCGAAATCAAAATAGCAAGTAGCCTGGCCTGGGGAGAGAGAGTTAGAATGGGGGGTGGTAAAATAAGCTGAATAAAGTGAGAACCAGCTACTCAAAGGAGTTCCACTTTATTCCTGATGTACTGTGCAAAGTATGATATTTTCTAGGGGAGGCCCACGCTTATTTTAGTATTTTGGCGAGGCTTAAGATCTTTTCCACGGCTTAGGGAAGGCTCACAATGTCAAAGTCTGAGAACTAATGCACTAGCCTGATGTTTATCTTGCTTCTTACTTCCTGATCTTCTATTTTACTGGCTGATTTAGATATTGCTTGAGAACAGGCAATTCTCTCCCTCTGTTCCTTAAATGCACTATCTTCCAGGCTACTTATTCTGGTTTCTGTGTTTTTGATTTTTTTTGTGTTAACCTGCACTTCCAAGGAGAGATTAGCTGAACCAGATGTCAGCTCAGTAATAGTAGTTTTTGTGGCTGAAGAACTCCCCCAAAAATATCTCTAGATGCCGAGTAGTCAAAGGATGGCAGATAATTTCAGATGCTTCCTCATACTCATCAGATTCCATAAGTGGTCTTTTGACTGATTTTTTTTTCTATTTTATTTGCTTTTTTTGGTAACTAGGTGGGTGCACTAGGCATAGAGATGACTATTTTCAGGCATGACCTGGGAGGATGCAAGTCAAATACATGAAGAACAACAACAATGTGATGCAGCACATAGAATAGGTCATACAATGCAAGGGTGGTCAGAAAAACACAAACAGTTAACAAGACTGTAAAATACAGGGTTGGACAAAGTAAATAATATGAACAAATACAGGGATATTCAGAAAATAAACAAGTGCAACAAAACTACAGAAATTGGTACTAGTCGAGTGTTATGGACAGTGTACAGTAAGTGCCGTTAGCAAGGCCAATAAACATAGGAGAAAAGAGGGGAGGAGGAGGGAGGGGATAGAGAAAGGAGAGGTAGGTAAGAGTATGTACAGGGAGGGTGGAAGTAGAGTAAGATAAAGAATAGATGAGAGATGAGCTTAAGGTGGATGGAAACAGGTGCAAGGATTTGATGCAAGTAAATGCTCACGGTGGAGTTTCTTAAAGCCAGCATGTGTAGGAGCTAGGCGAATAGTTTGAGGGACAGAATTCCAATACTTAGGGGCAGCATAGGAAAAAGCACATGCGCCCATAGAGGTCTTGCGCTTAGGGATGTAAAGAGGGGTTTGGTCATTAGAACAGAGCCCATAGGAGGGGGTTTGAGAGTGCAGTAATGAGGCGAGGGATTAAGGGAGGCCTGATCTTGTTATACAATCAATTTAAGCGCCATAGGATAGGAGGCGGTGAGCAGCAGGACTAGGCCATTTTAGGTCAGCATAGAGCTGATAGTGATGCTTGTACCATGGAGAGGCAGAAGCATAATGGCAAATGTTATTATAGGTGGTGTCCCATTTATGGAGGGAGGTCTTAGTTGCACCTACGTAGATGACTGAGCCATAGGCCAACGATGGGAGCAGAAAGCCTTGTGCCACAGCAAGCCTGGCCGATGGAGTGAGGGCATAGCTAGTACGGCAGGCTCCCATGATTTTTGCATTAACAGATTTGCAGATAGCAGTGACATGGAGATCGAACTCCAAAGATTCATTGAGAAGAATACCCATGTATTTGAAGGAACTAGTGCTAACTAACGGAATTATCAGCACAGGATATTTTGAGGGAGTTTCGATTCACTTTTAGTCTAGCTGGAGCCAACGAGCATAGAATGAGTTTTACTTACATTAAGAACAATGTGATTTACAGTTAGCCAGGATTGTATGTTTAGGAAGTCCGAAGCTAGGGAGTTGTTTATGTCCGACACATTACTAGCACTGTGGTAGATGACAAGGTCATTCGCGTAGAGCAAGGAAGAACAGGTACGTGCCAGGGATGGAAGATCATTAATGAAAATTGTGAAAAGTAGGGGGCTAAGCATGGATCCCTGCGGGATGTCAATATGTATGGATGACAGATCGGATATCGCTGAGTTAAAAGCTACAGCCTGCTGCCAATTGGACAGATAGCTGTAGAACCAGTTCACCGATTCAGCTGAAAAACCAAGGGAGAGGAGTTTTGTAAGAAGAAGGATATGGTTAACCAGGTCAAATGCTTTGGTTAGCTCAATGAAGATAGCACCTGTCAAGAAACCAGATTCCATAGCAGCATAAATGTCATTAGTAAGTTTTAGGAGGGCAGTTGAAGTACTGTGGCCTTTGCGGAAGCCATGCTGGGAAACAGAGAGAAGGTTGTGTTTCTGTAGATACTCTATGGTTTGGTTTGCCACAAATTTTTCTAAGATTTTACTGAGCACAGAAAGAATAGCAATGGGTCGATAATTAGACATGTCTTTAGGATAACCTTTTTTAAGGATGGGCGGTTATTCTAGCTCTCTTCCATATGTTGGGAACTACATCATGACATAGCGACAGGTTAAAGATTTTAGTTATGGGGGAGGCTATGAGGGGGCAGCAGCTTTCAGGAGCCTGGGTTCCAAACCGTCAGTGCCAGAGCTAGTAGAGTCAGAGATAGTGAGTAGCAGCTTTAGGACTTCAGCTCTAGTGATGGTCTAAAACCTGAATAGTGGATGAGAGAGCAGGGGTTCAGTAACCACAGGAGTGGAAGTGGGGTGACCAGTGGGGAAAGAGGCAGAGTAGCTTGATAAGTCCGAGAAATGACAGTTGAAAGAGTTGGCGATGGTCACCGGATTGTTACAATGTACGCCATTTAGTGGCATGTCATTTGTGGTGGTCAATTTATTGGTTCTAAGGAAAGTTTTAATGGCAGACCAGAATTTCTTAGAGTCTCCTCCAGCTTTTATTAGTAAATCTTTACAGAAGGAGCATTTAGCTTGGTGAGTATTCCTTTTGCAGGAGTTTTGCAGGGCCCTATAGTGATTGTAATCAGCCTGCAGCCCTGAGGCCTTGAAATGCCACCAACTTTTGTCCCTAGCCCGGAGTTGGGTAAGAAGATCTTTAGTGAGCCACTTGGTTTGTGTTCCCCGTATGCAGCACATGACACGAGGAGCATGGAGGTCCTGGAAACATCCAAACTTGGCAAGGAGGTAGACTAGGGCAGATTGAACATCAGAGGAAGCAAAGACAGGTGACCAGTCAATCATAAAGAGATCCTGCATAAACTGTGCCTGACTAAAACTGGCCAGATTTTGGAAGGTGATGAATTTCAGAGGAGGAGATGGTTGTCTAGCAGCATGCCAGATGCAGAAAATTGGGGAGTGGTCACTTATAGAATCAGCAAGGGTACCAGCTGAGATGATACAGTCAAGACAGTTCGTTAGGGCCCAATCAATTAGACAGCTAGATTGGGAGGGGGGAGCCATGACCCTAGTTGGGTCTACGATCAGTTGGTGGAGGTCATGGCCTTGTACTATGATGTGGAGGGACTGACAGGATTTACCAGACCAGTTAAGGTTTAAGTCCCCAAGGATGAGCACCTCTTTGCATCTGACAGCTGTGTCCACCTGTGACACCACCAATGGGAGGGTTATAAGCACACACTATGTGTAGCCTCTTGGAACCAAGTTGAAGAGTAGCGTGAATAGATTCACAGTGTGAGAGGGTGAAGGAGATGTTACGGTGTAGTGAGAGGTGAGAGGTGAGATTTATAGAGGATTGCAACATCTCCCCACACTTAAATGAGGACCTATCTTGCCTTATTATTTTGTAGTTAGTTAGGTAGGAGGCATAGGTGATCAGGGGTAGAAGGTTGTAACCAGGTCTCAGACAAATATAGAATGTCAGGGTTATATTGAATAACCCACACCTCAAGTTCAGTTAGTAAAGTAAAGTAAATTAAAAATGTATTTGTTTGAAGTGCCCTTCCCAAGCTCAGGGTGCTTTTACAATAATTCAAACACTTTAAATACACACCATATAAAATTAATAAAAATAGTAACCATAAATAAGACTCAGTTATCAAATCCCCGAGAATGCTTGATTAAATAGAACTGTTTTAAACTGTTTTTTAAAGCCTTCCATGGTCAGGCAATCTTGTATCTGATGAGGCAGAGAATTCCACAGGGTAGGTGATATATAGGCAAAAGATCTTCCTCCAGATGTCTTTAAATATATCCTGGTTATCTCTAGCAATCCCTTGTCAGAGGATCGGAGTGAGTGGGAGGGGTTATAAGGCACCAGGAGTTCTTTCAGGTAGTGAGGTTCCAAATCATGTAGAGCCTTATAGGTCAGCAACGTGACCTTGAAGGTGATCCGCCACTGTATAGGCAGCCAGTGCAGTTCACGCAGCATGGGTGTTATATGGCTAGATCTAGAAACTCCCAACAACAACCTAGCCGTCGCGTTCTGCACAAGCTGCAAGCAGACAGATATCCACCACTGGCAGCCCTAGATAGAGGGCATTGCAGTAATCAAAACAACTGGTGACAAAGGCATGGACCAGGGTAGGAAGATCTTCGGGGGGAACCAAGTGTTTCACCCGGGTTATATTCCTTAGATGGAAAAAGGCAGACTTGACTACAGCCCAATACCTGCGCCCTCAGGGTCAGGCCCTCATCAAATACCATGCCCAGGTTACGCACTTGACCAGAGGCCATAGGCGAGGCCCCTTCAAGATATAAACCCAAGGGTTTCCCCACCTAAACCCCTGTTGTCCTCACACCAGGGTCCACCACCAATACCTTAGTTTTTCCTGAATTCAACTGAAGCCAACTAGTACTCATCCACTCCTGTATCTCCAGCAGGCAGTTATTAAACACTGTGATGGAATCAGACTCCTGTTCAGGCGCAAAAGACAGGTAGAGCTGAGAGTCATCAGCATAACAATGAAAACTCAACCCATACCATTTATAATGTCCCCCAGTGGAAGCATATACACCGCAAATAACATGGGGGACAGCACCGAACCCTGTGGATCCCCACAGGGCAGTCAGTGAGGGGCCGAGGAATAAATCCCTGACACCAGTCTCTGTGATCTGCCCTCAAGGAAAGATCGAAACCAACTGTGGACTGTCACCACAGGCAGTCGAGCATCACCCCATGATCCATGGTGTCAAACATTGCTGAGAGATCCAGAAGAACTAAGATGGAATGAGTTCTCCGATCTCTCGCCATCAGGAGATCATTTAGAACCCGAACAAGAGCCGTCTCCATGCTATGCCGTTTCCTGAAGCCAGACTGCAGAGGGTCATAGATATTGTGGCTGGTCAAATGATCCTCCAGCTGCAGAGCTACCACCTTCTCAATAACTTTCCCTACAAAGGGTAAGTTAGAGACCAGTCTGTAGTTTGCTGGGCAGTCAGGGTCAAGAGAGGGTTTTTTCAAGAGGGGGTGTACTACCACCTCCTTTAAGAGATCCGGGAAGATCCATCTCTCTAATGACACCACCACTACCCCTGCCAGGACCGAGCCGATAACGTCTACACATCCCACTAACAGACGAGTAGGGCCCGGATCCAAATTACAGTAGGTAGGTCACAGAGTCTGAATGATCCTCACTATATCCATGATGACTCCCGGTTGGCTAAAGGTGAACCAAGTCAACTGGGCATTAGTACCACCCGACTGATCAGTGCAAGGCCCAATGGACGGGTGCTGGCAGATCTCATCCCTGATGGTGGATACCTTGTCCGCTAAGAATTTCGCAAACTCCTCACACTGTATTTGTGACAACGCTCGACCGGCCTGTAGACAGGCTGGATTGCACAGTCTGTCCACAGTCTGGAAGACCTGGGCTGGTCTATTTCTCACTGTAGCAATTTCCCTGGACAGGAACTCTGCTTTCTTATGGGAAATTGCTGATTGGTAGATCTTATAATGTTCTAACAATCCAAGCCTATCCACCTCCAGGTGAGTTTTCCGCCAACGTCTTTCCAATCTTCGTCCCCACTTCTTCAACTCATGGACCTCCCCGTCAAACCAGGGAGCCCCCAGGTGAAGAGTGTTGGGACGAACACAAATTGGAGCAATAACATCCAGGGCCCCTACCACAGCCCTATTGTAGGCCAGAACCAGGGGCCCTAGGTCAGTGCTATCCATTGGAAATCCCGAGAAGTCCAGCTCCACCATTAGGCCTTCTGAGCTAACCCCTCTCAAAGGATGGAACCGTACTAACTCCTTAGGGGCAGGCCTATTTCAGGGGGCTGTAAATCTGAACCTCAGGGCGTGATGGTCAGACCAACCAGTTGGCTCCACCTCCACATCGGAGATCTCCATCCCCAGATGGAATACCAAGTCCAATGTGTGCCCCCCCTCATGGGTTGCAGAGGTAATAACCCATGACAGGCCCAAAGAATCCATCAATTGAAGGAGTTAGATTATGGGGAAGACTCCTGATGTTCATGTGAACAATACGCAGACCCTTAACATCATTCCAGGTAGTGTCAATGTGAGAGAAGTTACCTCCATATCCTGGATTGGGTTCTATATCCACAGCTAATATTAGTGCCAGGAGGAGCAAGTACCACAGCTTGTGATGGATAAAAGTGGTAGGTAGGGTGGTGATGCAAAGAGAAAAGTTGTGTAATAAGTAGGCAACATGGTAAATGATCCTGTTTGGGACAAAAAGCGGTGAAGGGGCTGGTGGCAGATGAGACAGTATAAGCATGTTGGAAAATGTGAAATATTTGGGGTGAATGTGGTGGCCATTCAGGGAGGGTGGGCAACAAACCACCGGGATCCACATGGTGGGAGCAAGGATAGGAGCTGCTAGAAATAGTACCTGAGGGTAAAATGCCCAGTGATTAGAATGGGGATAGGCATTTTAGGAAGAGTATGTAATGAGGAGGTGGTAATTAGAAGAGGAGAGGAGAGGAGAGGAGTGGCAAAGATAAGGTTGTGGTGCAGAAACACACTGAAATACGAGCTGGTAAACAGGCTGGAATAGTGGAAAATCTAGCAGGGTGGGTAAGATTTCAGACGCCCTCTAGTGGTAATGAAATATAAGGTGCTAGTGAGAAAGTAAGGAGACTGTTAAAACACCACTCCCACTGGGCGTGGCATTAAGTTGCCACAACTATATAACAAATGTCAACCAAGGGTGAGAGTGGTGAGGGGCAGGTGGGGAGCAGCCACAGAGCAGCTGCGGGATGGACCAATAGCCAACTGTCCGCTTCCAGTCCTGTCCCAACTAAGAAGCCTCACAGGGAGGTGAGTCCTGATTAGCAGTAATACTTTCAGTACCCGAGAGGTATTCGATGCGGGTTTGAAACTTTTAACCTCAGAGAGGGCCGTCTAGCGTCTATACAGTTGAGCCTTAAATGAAATATCTGTCCAGAAAAACAGCAGCGCTAGCCCAGGAGAGCAGCCTGTAATTTTGCACAGCTAGCCAGATCACAGAGTGTTGCTAGGGAATCAATTTTGAAACTGGTGCCAGGTTCCTAGTAGCACTACCTAGTTTTACACAAAGGCCCAGATATTCAAACTGCATCAGCCTGTGGCGCAAGCCTGGGTGCAGCGCAACTTGGCTGTGCTGGGGCGTTGACTGGGCGGTATTCAACGGAGCTGCGCCATGGCACAGCATCGTTGAAGATCGCACCCTGGCCACCCGCACTGCACATGGCACAGTGGCACTGCGCCAGCGCAAGTGGCCAGAGTGGAGCAGGGGGATGCGCTAGCACAAGTTCCATTGCGCTATGTGCAGCAACCGTGATATTCAAAAGTGCACATGCAAATAGGGCCATAATGTATGCAAGGTGCAAATGGGGCCATTTGCATGTCATTATGGCACCATTTGCATGCAGGTGTGCCGATCACCAGCAACTTGCGCCTGGCGCCCTGCCAGGCAGCAGCCGTCGGGGACCGACGCCCCCTGCAGCACGGCAGTGTGCCCCACAGCCCAATCACGGGCATTTGTAAAATAAAAGGAATCCAATATTCCTAGTGGTCCAGTGGACCACTGTCAGCCCGATCGCGGGCTTAAGTAAAATAAAAAACATATCCAATATCCCTGGTGGTCCAGTGGACTGCTGTCAGCCCGATCGCGGGCATTTGTAAAATATAAATTAATCCAATATCCCTGGTGGTCCAGTGGACCACTGTCAGCCCGATCGCGGGCATTTGTAAAATAAAAACATATCCAATATCCCTGGTGGTCCAGTGGACCGCTGTCAGCCTGATCGCAGGCTTAAGTAAAATGGAAGCAGTCCAGAGGAGGGCAACTAAAATGGTACAGGGTCTGCATCAGAAACCATATGAAGAGAGACTGAGAGAGCTTAATATGTATACCCTTGATGAAAGGAGGGACGGGGGGACATGATAGAAACGTTCAAGTACCTGAAGGGAATCAACAAAGTCCAGGAGGGTAGCATCTTTCAGAAAAAGAGATGTGTAAGAACAAGGGGGCACAATTTAAAGATAGAGGAGGGATGGCTCAGGGGTAATGTGAGAATTTTTTTCACGGAGAGAGTGGTGGATGCATGGAACTGCCTTCCTGGGGAGGTTGTTGGGTCTAAAACAGTGGGGGAATTCAAACATGCATGGAACAGACATAAGGCAATTGTAGTGGGGGGGTGGCAGGAAGTAGGCTGTTGGTTAACTATAATCTGCAGTTTATCCAGTAGGTAGGGAAATGGGCAGACTGGGTGGGTCAAGTGGTCCTTATCTGCCGTCAAAGTTTATGTTTCTATGTTTCAACTTTAACCTATCAGAGCTTCAGCATAGCCTTTCCAGAGGTATGACCTGATACAGGCAATGACAACAGTAGTACTAGAATGATCAAAGCTATTTCATAAAGTATTTTAAGATCAGTAAATTTAATAATTCCTATTTAGAGACCTAACAATACTTTATAAAAGTAACAATTTCTATTTAGAAACCTAACAATACTTTATACAACAAAAAAGCTGTGATCAAACAAGTGCCATTTTGTAACACTTCTTTATCCAAGACATCATAGCTGAAAGAAAGCATCTCATTTTGAGTGGAGTCTTTGCTTGTACCAATTTTTACATCTGGAAAGGCAGGGATAAACACTGATAGGTTAAAGATCAATGGCAAAGCTGCAGCTTAGTTTTGTGTTGTTCAGTAAACAAAAAAATCCATTTAAGTTGTGTCTTGTAATTTGTTCTTTTATTTCTGGACATTGACATGTGTTAGTTTCCCTTTCTGCACTGAATGCCAGTTTAGTCCCCCACCAATAATATTTCTGTTATACAAAGCATTGTAGTATGCCTGTTCCTTTTTCTTTCTTTTTTATGTTGGTGCACTTGCGAAGCCAACATCTTGGGAGAGTGGGGATTTGGAGGCACGGTTGCTGTTGGGTGAATGCAGGGCATGCATCAGTAGGTACGTCCCTCATTCCCCAATCAGCCTGCATGTCGGCACCACACCATGCATACTAATGTGGCGAGCACATCTAAAGAAAGGTCTGCTGCAATCCGAGCAAAGCTCATCACAGGCAGTGGACCCTTCCTGTGTGCTCACCACATTGTCAGCATGGCGGGCGGGCGGCCGCTCTACTGCCAACTTTGGGGGTGCCCAATCCCCCTGCCGGCTTACTCTGGCCGTAAAACTTTGCCGACAGGGAGCCCACTCCCGTCAACAAGCAACCCCTCCATTTCCTTTTATGCCGAGGGGGTGCCCAATCCTGGCTCTTTGCCCCGCTTTCCTTGTGTGCCCGTAGGAGCCCAATCCCATCAGCATAAATTAACCCCTTTTGTTGTGTGCTGACGAGGTGCCAATCCTCGTCAGTTGCAGCAACCTCCCCAACAGTTAGGTGGCACGCTGGCACCACCCCAGCATGCCTAAGCCCCTGAAAAAAACTGTCCCGTGATGTTATTTTTTCCCCTGTAACTACAAAAGCGGTCCCTCATAGTCTCCTAGAGTCCTACCACCACCGCACTTACCCACTCACTTTTCTCCCCACACCCCCACCAGTATTTACCTCCGAGGTCAGTGCGACAATCTTCAGTGGACTGGGAACACGTCTGCACTCTTCAAAGCCGACTTGAACTGAGGAAATGCCTGTAAGCTGTATAATGGAATAGATAAGGGTTTTTCAACTTTGCTGCATATCTCAGTCATTTTTTTTGAATTTTTGCATCAAATTTTAAACATGGGGTTTTTGGGATCCCTCCTCATGAATTCTGTTACAGTTATGACGTTAATCAGTCCCGAAAGGTGATGTCGCAGTCACTGCATGGAATCACCTTTCAGGGCCGATTAATGCAAGGACAGTGGCAGTGTTCATGAGGTGGGCTATCAAAAAGCCTATGTTGCAAATTTAGTGGAAAAAATCCAAAAAATGTCTGTTTTACTAACGTGCACATCATGCCAGATTTTCAACATTGTCATTTTTCTACACCTCCTTGTGAACGGTACAGCTGTAATTTTTCACATCCTGGCCGAAATGTGTTTCCGCACTTCCGGCGCACAATACTGCGGTTGCTGTGGGAAATCAGTGTTCGGGGCAGATTACAAAAATGACAGTTACACTGTTCATGAGCAAAGGTCCTACAATGCCTATGCTGAAAATTTGGTGACGATACTCCATAACATGACTGTGCTACAAGCGAGCATTGTGCAGTTTGCACGCACGCTTGTAAGTTCGAGAATTTATAATATTTTCACTCCAGATTTTCAACATTACCATTGTTCTGCACCTCCTTATGAACAGTACAGCTGTCATTTTTCACATCCTGACCAAAATGTGTTTTCGCAGTTCCGGCAAAGAATAGCATGGTCGCTGTGGAACGTCTGTATTTGAGTCACATTAAGAAATGACAGTGACACTGTTCATTAGCAGAGGTCCTAAAATGCCTATGTTGAAAATTTGGGGCCTGCAGTCCATACAATTAGTGTTTTACAAGCGTGCGTTGCGCCATTTGCACGCACGCTTGTGACTTCGTGCATTTGTAATATTTTCACTCCACATGTTCAACACTGCATTTTTCCACGCCTCCTTATGAACAGTACAGCTGTCATTTTACATATCCTGCCTGAAATGTGTTTTTGCACGTACAGGGCAGAATCGCACGGTCGCTGTGCGAAATCAGATTTCGGGGCAGTTTGAGGGAATGACGATGGCACTGTTCATGAGCAAAGGTCCTAAAATGCCTATGCTGAAAATTTAAGTCCAGAAAATGACTGTGCTGCAAGCGTACGTTGCGCAGTTTCCATGCAGCCTTGTAACTTCATACATTTGCAATATTTTCATGCCACATTTTCATCACTGGCAATTGTGCACACCTCCTTATCAACAGTACAGCTACCATTTTTCACAGCCTGCCCAAAACGCGTTCCCGCAACTGTGGTGCACAATGGCGTGCTTGCTGTGGAAAATCACCTTTTGGGACACATTAACAAAATCACAGTGCCACTGTTCATGAGGGGAGGTCCCAAAATATCTATGTTGAAAAAGTGCCTAAAAAACTCTCACAAATAATTGGGTTGAGGACGTCTGCTGCACAGTTTGTATGCATGTTCATTGCTTCACCAATATTTCATAATGCCACTCCAGATTTTCAGTGTTGCCTTTTTTTTACGCCTCCTCATGAACAATGTAGTTGTCATTTTCCACATCCTACCCAAAACTGTGTTTTCATCCCTTTGCCACCAAATGCCACAGCTGCTGTGCAAACGCACATTTCAGCTAACAAAATGATTGTGCCGCTTTTCATGAGGTGGCCTGACAAGCAGCCCATGTTGAACATGTAGAGTGAAACTACCACTACACGCCTACGGTGTTAGGGTTTCCAACTGCAGCACCCCACCCGGTATGGACTGACAGGCATCAGGGCTGTGACTTGGAATCATCAGATGTAATGCTCATGCCATTCCACCCCCCCCACGCCCACCCTGCAGCCACTGACAGTCATCATGGTGTGTCTTGCACTGTTCGGCCACAAACTTTGTCCCATGCTTCTATACTGCACCCATGTCAGTGTATTTCCTTATGGAATGGGGTAAGTATAATGCCCAAAGACCCCAAAGCACACCAAGACACTTGTCAGTGTCTACAGGACAGGGTGAGGTACAATGGCACGAGCATTATGCCTGGCAACCCAAAGACACACCCCACTGCCTGTCGCTCTCTACGGGGTGGGGTTGGCGCCACATTAATACTTCACTGCCATTCCTATTATGCACCTCTAGCTCCACCACTGCCAATGCCAATGCCATCGTGACAACATTCGGCATTGACAAATGCTTGTTTTATTTTTTGTTTCTTTGTTTTTGTCAGTGGATGGTTTGATTTATGTATAATGGCATTTCCTGTAGCATCTGATGTTATACTCTAGCTACTGTAATTTGGTATGAATAGAAACAGACTCCCTCTGATCCAGTATTACGTTAATTAAAGGGGAACAACCTGACAAACACAAACATGATGCAGAGTGCAGAAGAGTAACATTTTGTTACAGTAGGATCTTTCTACCCGCACCTTTTGTTTGTTTGTTTGTTTGTTTGTTTGTTTGTTTGTTTGCACTGGTTCCAGTAATGTTATGAATCACATCTAATTAAATAAAAAAAATAATAATTCTGATCAGCATGAGAATTCAGCAAAATTGATGAGAGCATACCATGTAAGGTCAGTCTAAGAAAACAACATTCTGTTGTCTTCTTCAACTTTTAAATAGGAAGTATTTAGGGGCACAATGGCACAACTGATATGATCACTGTATCTATTTTAGCATGACAATCCTATTAATGACTTCTGAAGTGGTATGTCGTGTAAGTGAGGGGTGAAAAGAAGCACTGTGATCTAACTACAGCATGACCAATCAGCACACTGCAGTGTCACACATACTGTAAATTCCTGTCCTCTTCAATACAGGATGCTGACATGCTTTCTCTGCATCTAGTTTCACTTACTTGTTAATCCTAAGTATCCCTGAGAGATCACTTGATGTCAAAGAGAGAGAGAGAGAGACAGAGAGACAGAGAGACAGAGAGAGAGACACAGAGAGACAGCGAGAGAGAGAGAGAGAGAGAGAGAGCTGTCCTCTTAAAAAAAAAAAAAACAAGCAGTAATCTCTGAGTTTTTCTGAGTTTTATATGAAAGGGCTTTGTTAAATGGTGCTCTTGACTATCCCACCTATTCAATAATATTAGTTTTATTTTATTTTACAACTTTTGACCAGGAAGGAAAACAGATAAATTGAGAGCACTGTTCACGCCCCTATACCCATGCTTTCTCTGCATCAGGTTTCACTCTGTCCCTGTGGGTATGGGGAACAGAAACGGTGGGAGGGACTACTATCAACAAAAGAAACGCACAATCCAGTGATACATAGCTGGCACTAGAAAGCAATTGTCCCCTACCCTACTGCCACAGATTTACAACACTGAACATCTATCAATCAATCAATCAATCAAGTCTTTATTTAACCAGGCGTTCATCATTGGGCAGAAGCTCATTTGCAAGATGGACCTGGGTGGAGCATGAACAATTGTATATACAGGTCAACACAGGTATTTACAAGGCAATACAGATAATACTGTTTACAGAGAGGAAGAAAAAGAAGTTCATATGTACATAGAATTATACAGATATTGTACAGATTACATGGTATTTACATACATAGAAGTGTCTATAGGAAGATAAAGCAGGTTATCTAAGGTTGCAGGAGGAAGTAATGGAAGAAAAAAAAATATACACCAGGTAGAGGTGGAGGTAGGGGGAGAAAGGCTAGGAGGGCACGGTGCACAGAAAGAAGTTGGTAAAATGGGATGTAGAGAAGGTGGATGGAGAAAAGGAGTATGTGTGAGCCCCGGGATTGAATGCTATAAAGTACGGGGCATGGTAGGATGTCACAACCCAGGGTAGTGAGCTCCTATCCGAGGTTGGAAAAGAAAGAATAAGGGGATGGACGGGCCTAGTGTTGATAAGACAGGGGGATAAGAGAGAGAACAATTAGGCTGGTGAGGAGCAAGCTGGGGGGTCAGTACTAAAAATTGGGTCTAGGCGTGGCTATATACCAGTGCAGACACCGGTACTGGGTCTGAGTGGGTGAAGCATCTGCATAGTTAGAACACAGAGTGTGCACAAAGAGCACTTTCCCAGGGAAAAGAGTCTTTAATTAGAAAAATGAACTCAACTTTAACCTATCAAAAGAGTCTTTAATTAGAAAAATGAACTCAACTTTAACCTATCAAAAGAGTCTTTAATTAGAAAAATGAACTCAATTTTAACCTATCAGTGCTTCAGAATACACACAGAATACACAGAAATGTGACAGCAGAGAAAGGCCCCACAGCCCATCTAGTCTGCCAACACACTACCTCCCCCCTTCTGTTATGCTTCCACCCTCTTTTCTCAACCCGTTAAATCTATCCCAAGCCCTCTTGAACCCCTCCACCATTTCAGCTGCCACTGCCTCCTCCGGCAGCTTGTTCCAGGCCTCCACCACCCTCTTCGTGAAAAACTGCCCCCTGACATTACCTCTGTATTGCCCACCTTCCAGTTTGCGGCTATGTCCCCTTGTGTTCGCTCCCTTCTTCAATTTGAACAAGCTGTCACCCTCCACCTTATTTATTTCCTTCAGATACTTAAATGTCTCATCAATGTCCCTGCCCCCCCACAGTCTCCAGAGGGTACAAATGCAACCTCTCAATCTTCTCTCATAGATTACATCCTGCAGCCCTCGTACCATTATGGTTGCCCTTCTCTGTACCCTCTCCATCAACTCAACATCTCTTCATAGATGAGGCCTCCAGAACTGCACCCCTCAGCATAACCATAACCTCAGCATAACCTTTCCAGAGGTATGACCAGATACAGGTAATGACAACAGTAGTACTACAATAACTGAAGCTATTTCATAAAGTATTTAAAGATCAGTAAAAGTAATAATTCCATTTTAGAACCTAGCAATACTTTATAAAAAAAAAGCTGTGATCATACTACTGCCATTTTTTGTACCATTTCTTTACTCAAGATAGCATAGCTGAAAGAAAGCATCTTATTTTCAGTGGAGTCATTGCTTAAGCACTGATAGGTTAAAGATCAACCGCAACGCTGCCCTTTGATTTGTCTGTTCAGTAAACAAAAAAAAAAAGTGTTATTTTATTTTACTATGTTTGGCCAGGGAAGGGAGCTGACACAATGAGAGGGACTATGCATGCCCCTAAACCCACAAATGTTAACTAAAGTGCCATACAGCTGTTGTCGTCCTTTTTATGTTTCCTTTTGTGCAAAACCAAACTCTAACCACTTCTTTCTTCAACTGAAGACTGTCTAAAAATTGTACGGTTTTCATTTACCAGTGTTTCATGTGACTGCCATACTCAGATGCATACCCAACTGGCAACTGGGCTTTTGCTTGCCATTTCAAAAATTAACAAGGAGCCCGCAGTCTTGTCCAATTCAGTCTGAGCAGCTGTCTCTTCTACTGTGCAACAGAGACTGCTTTTCAGCTGCTGCATACTGTGAAGTTCAATACTGGTATGAGTGCAGAGAATCAGGCGACAACCATGAAAATGAGACACTATAGATGAGTCAGTAATAAAAACAGGCACAATGTGAGTACCTAGAATATATATATATATATATATATATATATATATATATATATATATTGTGTGTGTGTGTGTAGGAAAAATTATCTCTGCTGTTTGGTTGAAAGACACCACATGACCCTGCATATATCAGCGCGCGAACGCACACCTGCACTTTCATGCCCCTCCAAAATAATGTTGCCATTTTATAAGATAGATAACCCACTCAAAGTGCGTGGCCACACTCCGATATACACTCACCTTCCAGGTGGTTGGCCGCACTCAGCCTGTGGCCTCGTGTGTAGCAACACACACCAAGGCGTGCTTAAATCGGCGCACGACTGCACACCCTAGATTGGGTTACCTAAAATATACATATATGTAATAGATAATCCACTCTAAAGTGTGTGGTCGCGCTCTGATATACACACTCTTTGGTGTGCGTTGTTACGCATGAGGCTGCAGGCTGAGTGCATCAACCACCCAAGGCGTGCGTATATCAGAGCACAACCACACACCTCAGAGTGGGTTATCTATCTTATAAAATGGCAAAATTGCTTTGGGGGGGGTGAATGTGCAGGTGTGCAGTCGCAGTCTGATATACACAAGGTCATGTGATGTGGTTCAACCAACCACTAAATATAATTTTTCTTTCTCAATTTATAAATACATATATATAGCAGCAACTCTTTATTAAGAAAGTACATACAACAAAATGCTAACTGTATATATGAAATGTCTGTTTAAAGGTGTCTATAAAAAAAATTGCAAAAAAAAAACGGTCATTGCAGGGCTTAAACCTGGATCCCCTTGACTTGTGGGTAGCTGTTCTAACTACTACACCATGGCACTAGAACAGCCTGACAGAATTCTGAAAAGAGATTTTAACAGTTAGATGTTGTGAATGAAAAATACAAAAGAATAGCTATGATACAAGCAAATGCAGCATAAATAAATGGAATGAAATGAATACCAAACGTGCAATTAATCAGGTGCACACAGGATGCATAATGTTCTTAAAAACAGGAATAAACGGTTGTGTTTCATTCCGAGGGTATGCTGCTTTGTGCATTGATAAAGCTAATACAGAGGTACAACAGGTCAACTAAATAGGGTACACCTGGCTGATAATGTTTCCAAAGCAAGGCTGAAAAAGTTGACAATGGAAACGTTCCATTTTCCCCACGTTTATAATGACTTACTACAGTTATTGCCAATAAGTTCTGAATATACTATGCAGACAGTGGAATGTGTTGGAAAGTGATGATAAATTATGTCATGTAGAATGGCCACAGATCAAATTTAGGAGAGCTAAGAATGTGAAAGGATACTGTTGTCAACATATGTATGCAGGCTTCCTCATTCTACTCCCTGTTTCTCGCTCTCAAGTTTTCTATTTCTATCTCCGTATCAACCGATGGCAGTCTGGTGAAACAGGACTAGGGTTAACATATTTGTGCCAGACTTGGTTAGTATAAATTTCGACAGGGCTGCCAGCCAGCTAGGTGAATCTACCAAAGGGGGCGAGGGGCAGAAACGAGCATTAACTGGTTTTCTCTCCCTCAGTCTGTGTCCTGGTGCTAGGGGAAGAGAGATGGAAAGAGAGAAACAGAGAGAAACCTGGTTTACTACCACTCCCAGGCGCATCCCTAAATAGCAGCACTGGCTACTTTTTAAAACATCAAGCACAGAAATAAAAAAAAATAAAAAATCACTTCTGAAGCCAAAAGTCAGTGGGCTTTTGTTTTCCAAACATCACGGACCACCGAAAGTGAAATGCTTTGGTACTGCTGATATGAGAGAGAGAGAGTGACACAGCCAGAGACAGACAGACAGAGAGAAACCTGACAGAATTGTCCACTACAGCTCCCCAGCACATCCATAAATCACAGCACTGGCCGCTATTTAAAGCATCAAGCACAGAAAGTCAAAAAAAAATCACTACATCACTACTGAAGCCACTATCACTCTCAAGCTTTCTCTTACACTGTCTGTCTCTTATCAACCGATGGTGTTCTGGTGATGTGGGGCTAGGGTTAAGGTATTTGTGTCAGACCCCGTTCATATATATTTCCATGGGGCTGCCATCCGACTAGGTGCATCTACAAGGAGATAGGAAATTATTTATGGGTGTCTGTAGCCGTTGAATGATGTATGTTTGCCATTACTGGGGATGTTTAAAATGCATATTAACATACTGTTTCGTAATGTTCCAACCTCCTTCAGTTTAACCTTTTTTTCTTTAAAACAGCAGTGCTCGTCGATTGTTTGAAAGTTCAACCTTGTACCTTAACTGACATTACTGAGACAGTCTATTTTTGTAAACGAGCACAATTATGAAAATGTACGTGAGGTTCTGTGAACAGGAGACCGATAGAGCAAAAATTTTACAAATATTTGTTCAAAGAAATAGTAACATCTGCTGGTCAAATGGAAATAAATCACTTGATTTGGTGCACTAAACGGTCTCACTGTCTCTCCCTCGGTCTGTGTCTCCTGGTGCCGGGGGGTGGGGGCTCTGACAGCCTGCCGCTGAGAGGCACCTCACTAAGTTCTGTAACTCTTCTCTACTGGAAAAGCCGAAACTTTGTAATCAGATTTGAGCCCATCTGCAGGAATAATCCCATTTATTTCAATTTGCTGAGGAGTTCAGCATCAAAGTGATTACACCTTCACTGTTCTCGAGGGCTATGGATTACTTGGTTAATCCCCACAGTTCCGACACTTATTGCTGATCACAAAGTTTTGGCTTTTCTTTCTCAGTTTGGCTACCATCACAGAACACTTACAGAACTTACTACATACAGTGAGTCGTCAACCTGAAATAACAGGCAGGATGGACTGTCAACATGGACAGTGGGCAATAAAAAGTAGTCGTTTCCCTCTAGGCTAAGCCATGAATAAAAGTGTTTTTTTCTTTCTCCTCTCTTGGAGAAAGTATTTAGTTTATTTTAAATTCATTTATGTGCCCCAGCTGTCCTGTCAGCTTAAAAAATGAAATATGTTCCTGAAAGTTGAGCGTCATATAGAACAGCAGTTTTTGTATGGCAGGCAGTTGCTCTGTTCTCAGAGCTGTCAGATTGGAGTGTGGAGCTGACCGGTCACTCTCCCATTGGGTTTGGAAGCCCAGATAGACTGAACTGAAAGGAATTTGCACCCTGCTGTAGGAGCGAAGGAGGTGAGTTGCAGATCTGCGGTGGAGATCACTTAACATGTGGTCTCTCTCTCTCTCTCTCTCTCTCAGTGTGATGGTGTGCATGGATTGGGGAGGTGGACTTCCCCATTGCTACCTTGCCGCTTTGTGGGACAGCTATATTTGATTATTAATAAAAAACAAAGAGCCCAGTTTAAAAGAAACATGTGGGTGGTAAAAATAGAACTGCTGCTTATGCCAGGAGCTTAGCAGCTGCTCCATATTGGAGTTAGTAACAAAATGCTCCCTGTGCTATGTGACCCCCCATTGGGCTTGAAAGTCCTAAAAACCAAGCAACCTGCTGAACCCAGGGGTTGGAACTCCTCACAACAGTACTGTGGACAGAATGGAGGTGAGCAAGGGAGCCGGAGTGAAGAATACTTGAACAGGTTGAGGTTTCTTTCTCCCCTCCCCCACCTCAGTAAGCAGGGTGTGCCAGGATCAGGGAATTGGGCTCCCCTGTATCTATCTGGCCTCAGTGAGTGGCTATTTCACTTAGTTTGACTAAGACCAGTGGTTCAGCCTGGAGAAGCTGATGGAGAATAGGTAGAAATAGAAGAATCGCTTGTTGCTGGAAGCCAGGCACAAGGTCCATTCACAGAGCTTGCAAATAAAACAAGTTGGTCACCGGGTTCAGGGGGCATGCAAAAAAGAAACAAAAGTGCGAGCCACAGTGGAGCCCTTTCAGAGATGTGACCTCGGAGGTGACTTTTGTCACTTTATCAGGTTGTTGGGTCGCAAGGAATAACGTAGTGCTTTTCTGCAGGGAAAGGTCTGCAAGGCTCCACTCCACTGCAACCTTAACAAGCATTTGTCAATGCCGAATGTTTGCTTGCTGACATTGGCATTGGTAGTGTAGGAGTTACAGAGCTGCATAATAGGAATGGCAGTGAAGTATTGAACTGAAGCCAACCCCACCATCACCCTGCAGAGAGTGACAGGCATTGGCATGTGCCTTTGGGTTGTCAGGCATAAGGGCCACGCCATTTCACCACACCCTACCCTGCAGACACTGACAAGTGTCACGGTGTGCCTTGGCCCTTATGTGCACGCCATTCCATCAGGAAATACGGTGAGATGGTTGCGGTATAGGAGAATGGGGTGAACTTTGGGACCAAGGAGTCCAAGAGACACCTCAATGCCTCTCACTGGCTGCAATGTGTGGAATGGTATGAGCATTACAGGCGAGAATCCCAAGTCACACCCCTGATGCCTGTCATTCTCTACAGGGTGGGGAGTTATGGTCAGAAACCCTAACGCCTCAGGCATTCGTTGGTATTTTCACTCCAAATTTTCAACATGGCTTTTTGTGACCCCCACCTCATAAACAGTGGCAATATCAGTTTGTTAGCCGAAAGTTGCTTTTGCACAGTGACTATGGCATTTAGCACCACAGGTGCAAGAACACATTCCGAACAGGATGTGAAAAATGACAGCTGTACTGTTCATGGGGAGGTGTAAAAAAATGGCAATGCTGAAAATCTGCAGTGAAAATATTAAAAAAAACGGTGGTCACGAGCGTGCGTAGAAACTGCAACACACACCCATAATGTATTTAGTTTGGGGATATTTTACAGCAGATTGTCAACACAGGCATTTTGGGACCTCTGATCATGAACAGTGTCACTGTGATTTTCTTTATCTGTCCCTCACAATGATTTCCCACAGCGACCACGCATTTCTGCGCTGAAAGTGTGAAAACACATTTCAGCCATGTTGTGAAAAATGACAGCTGTACTGTTCATAAGGAAGTGTGGAAAAATGCCACTGGTGAAAATCTAGACTGAAAATATTACAAATTTATGAACGTACGAGGGTGCGTGGAAACTGCGCAATGCTCACTCGTAACACAGTCATTTTATGGACTTTTGTCACCAAATTTTTGACATAGCCATTTTAAGAACTCTGCTCATGAACAGTGTCACTGTGATTTTCTTAATGTGTCCCATACATTGATTTCGCACACCGACTGCGCCATTGTGCGCTACATGCAGGGAAGCACATTTTGGGCAACAGGTGAAAAATGACAGCTATACTGCTCATAAGGAGGTGTGGTAAAATAGCAATGTTGAAAATCTGGAGTACAAATATTAAAAATGCGCGAACTTACGAGTGTGTGTAGGAACTGCACAACGCACGCTCGTAAAACAGTCATTTTTAGGAATTTTTCCACCAAATTTGCAACATAGCCTTTTTGAGAGCCCACCTTATGAACACTGGCACTGTCATTCTTTTAATTGTCCCAAAGGTGATTTTGCACAGTGACTGCAAAATCACCTTCGGCCCAATTAACGCCATGACAGTTCAAGAATTCATGAGGAGGGGTCCCAGAAACCCCATGTTGAAAATTTGGTGCCAAAATTCCCAAAATGCCAGAGATATGCATTAAAGTTGAAAAAACCCTATTTATTGCATTATACAGCTTACCAGCATTTCCTCAGTTAAGTGATGGCTTTGAAGAGTGCAGGCGTGTTCCCAGTCCACAGAAGATCATCGCGCGGACTCAAGGTAAGTATTGGGTGAGGTGTGGTGGGAGGCAGGGTGTGCACTGGGTGGGTGGGTGTGGGCTGGGGGCGGAAGATCGCCAGGACTGTTTTTTTTTTGTTTTTTTACAGGTTTGAAAATGTAAAAAACATTGCGGGATGGTTTTCCCATTACTGGGGCATTGGGCATGCTGCGGTGGGCTCCCAGCATGCCACCTGACTGTTTCTGGGGGTGTGTGGCCAATGGGGATTGGGCCCCCATCGGCCCTAAAGCGGGGGGCAAAGAGCCGAGGGGTGGGCACCCCTCGGCCTAAGTTACTTTTGTTTTTCGGCGATTATGCCGATGGGAGTGGGCTCCCCATCGGCAAATCAAACTGGGAAGGGGGGATATGATGCTGACGGGGAGTGGGCTCCCTGTCGGCAACTTTACATTGCAGGGGACTGAGCCGGGCCGGGATTGGGGCCTCGTCAGCAAAACACTGCTGTGGCGGGAAGGGCACATGCTGCCAAGGGGGATTGGCCACCCCCTCGGCTCAGAGCAACTTTAATATTGTTTGTGAACAGGTGGCAAGTCACCAGCCATGTTCACATACAATATTACAGTCGGCAAGTTCCGCCCCGCAATGACGGGTCGCTCCCTCATTGCAGCGGAATCACTGATGCTGCAATGACGAGACGGCCCCTGATTGCTGCGGCAAAAACGTTGCAACTTGTGTAATCAGCACACTGTGCCTGCATTGGCCGACCACTGCTAAGCCCCCAAATGCTGTGCCTCCCTTGGCTGCTACTGTGCCGCGCCTCCACAACCCGCTTCTCTCCTAAGCTGTCACATAATGTTTCTTGTGCATGCGCGCAAGCAAACATAAAAATGAAGGACTACTGCAGATCTCTAAGACTTTGATACCACAATAAAAGTTTTTCCTTTCAGGGTGGTTGTCACGACTGTCAGACATCAGAATTATATTAAATATGCCTATATGTCAGTTTTAGTTACAAGAAATACACTATGAGCACTAAATGTGGCAGTGGTAGCGTAGTTATGGAGCTGTATTGGTCTGATTGGGGCACAGAGGAAGATACAAACATACGAAGAAGCCAGCAGAAGAAGGCCATTTGGTCTATCGAGTCTGTTCGTATTGCAGGGTCCACATCTTGAGCTAATGTCCCTGCCCTCCCTCCACACTCCTCCTATCCTCCCACTGAGCCACACCATAGAGTCTTATGGATTACTGCTAAACAGGTTTTTTAAATGCTGGGTTGTACCAATCCATACTATTGCCTCAGAAATCTAATCCTTTCCTTTTTATAAATTAAATACAGGATGTTTTCTAAGCATGTCAGTATTTACATATACAGTAAAAACAGTGAATGTTAGGTTGTAACTCGGAACTTTTTCTGTTTTTAAAAGGGAGAAAAAGAAGTCATGATTTCTCATAAATGATATATAGAATCCACATTGTTTTACATAGTCAGTGCCTGGTAACATAATATTTATTCATAGATAGTGTCATTAGTAATGTTGATATTTAGTAATTTCTAAGTGTGTTGCCAGAGTCCGACCTCTTCACTCATCGAGGCAATGGATAGAGGGGTGGGATGTAAGATAGTGGGTCGGGAGGCTACACCAGATGATCCTTTCTGTTTTATTATCTACATTTTTTCCTTTTCTCTACTTTCTACTATCACTTTTTCACTATTTATTTTTCTTCTTGGAGTGTGGGGTGTGAAACAGCCATTCAGAGTGACATCTGAAGATCCTGGTGATGGGCAGACAGTGCAGCACCCTTCTGTTGTGTTATCTAAGCCCTGCGACACAGTAACTGGAGAATCACAGGATGGTACGTATATCCTTACAGGAAAAAGCATATCCAACTTTAAGGATGGCTAGATCACTTACTTTTGCAACTTGGAATGTTCGTGAGCTAAATCAAAAGTGCAGATATCACCAAATTCTTAGGCAGTTGTGGAAGATTGAAGATGCTGTATTCATGTATTCTTACAAGAAACACACATTAAAAACTCAGATAAAGATCTCATCATGGGGAAATAATGGGTGGGAATGGTTTTCAGTGCAGGAAATAGCAACAAAAAAACAGGCGTAATGATACTGATATCTACAAAGCTAACTTTTACAGTACTAAACGAAACTCAAGATCCTAATGGATACTATATTATAGTACACGGAATCTTAAGTGGTGTAGAAGTTACACTAATTATTATTCATGGACCCTCGAATACTTCACATGAACTTTTCACCGAATGCAGAGATAAAATCTCCTCGTTCACAAAATGTGAGTTTTTTTTAGGTGGAGATCTAAATTGTATTATCAATCCACTGCTAGAGAGAACTAATAAAAAATACAGCTGAACTAAATCAGATAGAGATCTGTCAGAAACAATAGAGAGCTTGGGTTTAATACATTCAGGGAGAATTTCTAACCCTACGTTGAAGGAGTATACCCTTCTGTCTCCTGTTCATAAGACAGGGTCAAGTAATCATTATTTTTGTATCCCTCAAAATTGTGTACAGGATATAACACAATCCCAAATACATCTCATTACTATCTCTAACCATTCACCTGTGTCAACTACCCTTAAATGGGGACTACTAAGAAATAAACAAGGCAGATGGATATTGAAAAACTTTCTTCTTGAGAATACACAGTGTGTGGACTCACTCAAGAAAGGATTCACAGAATTTGTGCATTTCAATAACCCTAAGGATACTTCTTGGATTACAACATGGGAAGCATTTAAATGCTTCGCAAGGGGGAGGCTTATTAATCAGGCATCTAGAGTTAAAAAACAAAGCAAATTAAAAACTCAATAACAACTGGACATACTGATTCCCCTTGGCCCCCTCTACCATGCTAACCTGGCCCTTTACTCTTCCAATCCCATGGTCCCTTCTAGCAAAGTCCACATACAGCCCTGCTTCAGCACGCTGTAGATGACATCTAACCCTTCTTAGGGTTGTCTTCCTGCTCCTCATGCTGTCCGGTAATATCCACCCCAATCCTGGTCCCAACATGACTGGCCTGTCCTGAACACCCCTGCCATTGGTCTATGCATAGCTTCCATGAATATATGCAGCCTCCTGAAGAAATCTGCAGCCCTTCAATGCTGGATCACACAGCACCAACTGGACATATTAGCACTGGTTAAAACCTGGCTTTCCAAATCAACCCCTGATTCCTTTGTTGCCTTTCCTGGGTACTCTCTATTCAGGGAGAACAGAGTGGGTAAGCAGGGTGGTGGCTATGCCATTTACATGCGAAACTCCTTGCTGGGCCATACCCTCCCACTCCCACATCTGGATCATGGTGCTCAGGCTACTTCACTCAAAGTCACCCTAGACCCCTCTAGGGCCCCTCTTATCACGGTGACCTATATTCCACTGCGGCACCAAACTCCAGCACTCCTCTCACTCTCAGAATACCTCTCCAACCTCCCCCATAAGGTTGAGCAGATCTTTCTGGGAGACCGCAATACAAACTGGCTTGCCAGCTCCACAGCACACGCCAAGGATACCTTCACAGCCTTTGACCTAACTCAAGTAGTAACACAACCAACCAGATACAATTCCACAAATGGAACCCACATTCTGCTGGACATTGTCCTCTCTAACCGATGACACAAAATCATGGACATTACTGTCCTCCCAAATTCCCTACATGACCACTCCCCAGTAATCTTCTCGTGGTCCTGTCAGATACCAAAAACCGGTGCCTATGGTGGTCATCAGTCAGTGCCTCTGCCCTGGTAACCTCTCTAAACTCAGGCAGCATCTTGCCCTCTGGGACTGGACTCCTATAAACCATGCTCCTAGCATCGATACTGCGCTGGACTACTTTGCTCACTCCTTCAACATGGCTTGTGATATTTTTGCCCCTATCTCCAAGACTCATTCTAAAAAGCACAATGCTCCCTGGATTACCATATCTCTCCTCAGACAACTGAGACACAGGGACAATCTGTGGCATAGAGCCATGGACTGAGGTAAGCCTGCTGCCAGGCAGGCCTACAGAACCGAGCATAACAAATGTACTTGGGCCATTCATAGGGCCAGAGCGAACTTTTGTAGATCTACTCTTGCCTCCTCCTGGGGGTCTGCCTGTAAGTTCTGGGATAACATAAAATAACTAAATGGGAAATCACAAACTCCCTTTCCCATCACAGCTTACCATCAATGGCACCGTCTCTACTGCCCCCAATGCATCGCTGACTGTCTCAATGCTACTTTTACTGACCTTAGCTCAGTACTCCCTAGTAAATTTTTTGACCCAACATCTGCTTCCCAACCACCCACCCTCCCTTGCCCCCAACTTTCACCTCCACATCATCACACCTGAGGAAGCTAAGCCTTACCTGTCCGAAGTCTTAAATGGCTCCGGCCCCAATAACGACCCTTTGGACATAAGGCTCCTTCACCTGGTCCTAGATGTTGTGCTCCCTCCACTCACAGCCTTACTCAATTGTTCTCTTTGCCTTGGGCAGTTTCCCCTTGCCTGGAAGATGGCAGTCATTACACCCATACTTAAAGGTGGTGACAGCTCCTGCCCTGATAATTATTGGCCGATAATCCATTCTTCCCCCTTCAAAGCCCTGGAAAAGATAGTGGCAGACCAACTTGCAGATTACCTCACCACTCATAACCTACTCTGCAAGGAACTGCATGGCTTCCACATAGGCCACAGCACCACTACGGCACTCCTTGAATTCTCTAGCTTTCTCCACTCTGCCCTTGACAAAGGTCACCTAGCTGGTGCTATTTTTATCAATCTTTCCAAGGCCTTTGATACTGTCAGCCACTCCCTGCTACTGGACTCCCTCCTGCAATTTGGCTTTTCCCAGGGCCCACTTTCCTGGTTCACCAGCTACCTATCATTCTGGATGCAATGCATAAAAATAAACAGCACCCTCTCTAGCAACCACCCCATCTGCTCAGAAGTCCCACAGGGCTCCATCCTGAGACCACTTCTTTTCAGTCTGTATCTCAGTGCCTTTCCTAATTCCTGCCCTGGTAAGGTCCTCCTCTATGCCGATGATGCTGTCCTCTTTACCTCTCACCCAAACCCCACCACTCTCCAGACTACCCTCCAGCACTCTTTCAATTTGACTGAGTGCTGGTTCATGGACTGTAGACTGATCATAAACCTGAAAAAAACTAAGACTATGCTATTTGCCCATAACCAAACAAAGCTCAAAGACTCCCCCCTGCAGGTACTCTCCAGCTCTCTCCATCTTTTTGAGCAAGTCTCATCCTACAAATACCTGGACATCACCTTTGACCCAGCCCTCACCTTCCACACCCACATTAGTGCCCTCCCATTGGCTACCAATGTTCGTAGTGGCCATCTGTACTACCACAAGGACTGTCTACCGCCTGAAGGTCTCTGACTGGCCATTACCTTGTCAGTCTTCTCCTTTGTTGATTATGGCCTCTTGGTCTATGCAACTGCTGACAACAGCACCCTCAGCAAAATCAAAATGTCCATTAACAAGGCCTGTAGGCTCCTGACCAGCACTGATCGGTGCATTTACACCTGCACACTTTATTTCCTTGCTGAAGTGTTCAACTTGAGAGGCTCCAATATCAATCCTGCCTCTTGGCCAAAAAAGTTCTCCTCGGTCTTACCCCCCCTTGGGTTGCAACATCTCTCCAACTCTTAACCTCCTCTATCTCCACTCGATGCACATCCAAGTCCACATTTATGGTCCAGAGAGTTAGGACATACCTAGCCCAGAGGACCGTCTTATACAGGGCCCCATCCTGGTTCAACTCCCTCCCCTCCACGGTTACCAGTTTACCAAGAATTGGCCCATTTAAAGAGGCCCTTAGGAAACACATATTCACCACCCGCTGCTGTAAGTGTCCTTAGCAGTGAGTCAGGGGCCCTGCAGTGATACCTGCCTACCAGCTTTGCCTATGCCTTAGGTCATCTCCAGTGACAAAGTCTCATATCTAGACTGTACCTGCTTAGTCCTATTGCACCTTGCCTTGCATAATGTGATTATTTGCAGTAGCTACCTCACTGTATAGGAACACTGTCGATTTTTATATAATACCTTTGCTCTGACTAAAATATTGGATTGCAACTTACTGTCTTAGTATAATTAGCTCAGTGTGTTGTTATATATCTGCTGCTATATCTTGAACATAACTATATTAACTCGACTTACCCTGTAACCTGATATGCAGTCTTTGGAAATGAGTCTTTGACTCAAAGGGCTGTAATTCCGATGTGACAATAAATAAATAAATAAATACTAAAACACTTGCAGAATCAGTTAGATATTACTTATTCTGAAGACTTATGGCAGAAATGGGCCAAACACAAATTAGAATATAAGGAAACGGTACAAAGAGAGGCAGATTTTCAAATAAGGAAGGCTAAAATAAATGATGTATCATCTGGTCACAAAGCCCAGAAATTATTAGCTACGCGCCTTAAACAAAATAGTAATAACAAACTTATCTTAGCCTTAAAAATGAGGAGACAGTTGTAATAATTACAGATCTTAAAGAAATTAATAATTACTTTTGTGGTTATTATACCAATATATACAAGACTAATACATCCGACAATTCAGATAAAGACATTGATAATTTCCTAAATAACACTAATATACCACAACTTTCTAATGGGGAAAAAAGACATACTTAATCAACAAATATGAATTGAAGATATTCAGCAAGTCATTAAAGAGTTAAAACCAAACAAAACCCCAGGTATAGATGGATTTGCATCAAATTTTTATAAAACATTCTCGGATATTATTTCACCACTATCACTTAAAGTATATCATGAAACAAAAGATACTAGGGGCAGGATTCACAAAGCAGATGTGCTCGGCACAAATGAGATGCACTGGAGCAAATGAGATGCGCTGTCTCCAAACAGTGGTATTCACAGAAAGATGCTCCGCAAGTTGTACTATACGCATCCCCACTGTGAATACCACTGAAGTGCCATGGCACAACCTGAGATGCCCCACCACAACCAGGATGCACAGAAGCACCCTGGACCACACACCACTGAATAAGGAGCAAGTCAGCAAGGCACACAGGAGCAACAGGGGGAGACTGCAGTGGCACAAAGGATGCAGGAGAACAGCCTGGCAGGGACTGATCAGAGGTCCAAAGGGCTGGAGAGTAGCCAAAGCAGATAAGGCGCACAGACAGAGCACATATGGTGACACCTGGAAGCACCAGACACACACCCAACACGGGGGACCAACAGGCACAGACGCCATGCAAAGGGGTGACTGGTAGGGTGGGCCACAGCAGCAGAGGTGCACTGTTCAGCATGGCAGTAGGTGCTACACACATGACCCAGTGCACAGGAACACAGCAGGGTGGAGATGGGAGCTGCATCACAGGTGCACACAGGGGGACAGGCACAATGAAACACAGGCCAAATGAAGGCCATGTCCTGCACAGGTGGAACATGCCCATAGGCAATGTGGACCGCAAGAAGAGCAGCACAACAATAAGAGACCAATACAACAGAACCAACCAGCGCACACCACACACAGAATAGGGGCAAGGTGCAAGCCAGCATGGTGTAAGGCCTCCCAACAGGCCATACACAACAAGGAGGGCACACACTGTAGTAGGAATGAAAGGTGGACAGGGCACATGGATGCACAGTACCACAGGAGCACATGTATGAATGGGTACAGTGGAAACCTGCAAGCACAACAGGGCACCATCACAAGGTACAATGAATGACCACAGACACCATCAACAATATAAAAATATTTACTCAAACAAGATGAATAACACAATAAATTAAATTATTTACAATGGTAAAAAAACACTAAGAACAGGGATAGGGTGGTGTGGGAATCAACACAGCAACAGGAAAAACAGTACACAGTAAAGGGACAGTACGGTGGTGGGGGAACAGAGGAAGACAACTGGCAACAGGGATGGGCATGGAGGGCAGGGGTCAATCAACAAAGGGGCTATATACAAGTGGCCCAGTGCCCTAATGTCCTGGATGGGCAACAGCCCGACACCCACCCCCCCTGCCCCCAGTTTGCAGCATCCTGACAAGCAGGGTTAATGACTGCAGGAGTTGCCTCTGCCTCCAGTAAAGTGTCACCAGTGTCCGCCAGAGTGCCCTCCTGAGCTGTATCCCTGCTGGACGACCAAAGACTCTTCCTCTTCTCCTCCCTATCACACCTGGCTGGACTATCTGTGGATGTACAGTGGGGACACAGACAACAGGAACTAAGTGCCAAGGTCCACACCTGCCCCCCCACCCACCACACAAGTGTGCAGGAGGCAGCCCCCACAGCAGTGGCCAACAGCCCGCCAAGTACACCGCATGCAAGCAACAGGCTGGCGCACAGTGCCACACTGTGACCGTGCAATGATATTGAGACAGCACAAGGCCCAAATGTGCATGCAGAGTGACGCGCAGAGGGGTATGCAGCCATGTCCCACACAGCATGTGCAGATGCCAGTTGGCTGCACAACCATGCAGGCCCCATCCGAACACCAATGGAGCACCACAGTGTGCTCATGGTCCTCAGCAGATGTGTACATGGTGGACAGACGCACACACACACAGGAGCCATATGCACTGTGGCCCTAGCACTTGCAGCCATGGTGACACCTCATGTGTGTGTGTGCAATGTGCAGCACATGGATATGCACATGTGGCAGGCAATGGCCTACACTAGGCACTGCCCCACCCCCTCTGATGAACACACAGAGGATGCAGAAGCAGAATACTCACCTGCACCCACACAACCAGATTCCTGGCCTCCTCCACTGGCCCTAGCAAGCCTGGCCTCCACTGCCGCCATGGCCCTCCACCTGTCTGCTGGTCCTGCAAGGGAAATACAAGCAAAGAGCACCATGAGGTGATATTACGTGTGTACACCCCCCGCCACCTGTGTCCCACAGCAACACCGCTTGAGCCAGCATGCAGTGATGGACCCACCTCCACAGTGACCCAATGAAACTGCACCCTGGGCAATGTGTAGTAACACACAGCACTTCATTCCATGCCCACCATGGTAGTGTGCGGATGGATGCGTGTCATGTCACCGTCAGAACTACAATATGCCCACCACAGTGCCAATGCACCCCCCTGTAGTGCACCATGCTGCACACATCTAACACTTGGTGGCAATGGCTGTACCTCACATGCAGCATCAGCATGGCATGTGTGTGTGTGTGCTGGAGGGGAGAGCCTTGCGCCAGGGCACACTCCCCCCCCCCGGAAACAAACCCCTGCCTGCTTGAGGTGCTGCAAGTGGTATCCTGTGATCGGGCACATTGCAAGTGGGTGCCTACCGAAATGGTGACCCACTTACGGCAACTACCCACATGGCGAGGGAAGGCGACCAGATGGGGAGAGTTCACGAATGGCAACGGGATGTCACTATGTGTATGCCCATGTGGGGGGGTGAGCACATCGAGTGAGGGGTGGGAGGGTTTGTGAGAGGTGGTGCCATGGACCACCGCCAAGCTGTCTCCATGGTGAGGTGGGGTGGGCGCTGGCCTGGGGTGGATGCAGTACAGGGTTCGGGTCCGGGTGCAGGTATGTTTTGTTGCGCCCGGCCCGAGTATTTTTTTTTTTCCACTGTTGCACACCCCAACATACACCTCCTGGAGTTGAGAATCTAAAATGGGGGTGCGGTGGCAAAGACCCCAGTGGGGAGGTGGGGACACAGCCCCCCCACATAAAAGTAAAAAGTTTTTGTGTTGAATTACTGTCAGTGAAGTTGTACATTGCCAAAATTTAATTTCGTGATGTGACACTTCACCATAAGGACAATCGCTGTTCGCAATTGCCCTTATGACATAGAACCCTGTAAGCTGTTTTAACTTAACTGGGATGGTACTGCACACCTGCATGCCTGATCACGTAGGCTCTGGAGCCCGTCTGGGTCCCGGTGCTGCAGGTCCCTATAGCAGTTTCTGCCGTGGGCTCCACACCTGTCCTGCGCACAAAGGTGCTCCACCACCCTTGCCCACACTGCTGACCATGGCTCAGTAAGGTCCTGGGAACCAAAGAGCTGCCCCTCCAGTGGCATGACTAGTGCCACAGGGTTCACTAGTTCCACCTACCTCCAGTTCATGGCCCTGGGCCCAGCTGCCTGTGCATTTGGCATTTCTTGACTCAGTTGGTCTGGAGCAGGTGTGCACAGTACAGGATGCTGAAGTGCAATGGCCTATTCATGCCGCATGCACGATAGGCCATTGTGCACAGGACCGCACATCACAGTGTTGTGGCATGGCAATGCACAATTGCTGTCCATTGCACATCAGTGTGCATGCGCTGTGTGCACAGTACAGGCAGAAGACCAGGTTCAGGGGCCACAACTGGGTTATGTATATGTGACTCACGTGGATCCGCCATATTGTGAATGGCAAACAATGCCAACCACAGTGCACTGGGACTGTACATACTGCCAGTGGTGCACCATTCACTGCAGGTACATATTGATGCAATGTCACACCAATGCACCATGCATGCACACAACAAATCATGCAGCACAGATCCAATAGCACATGAGGACTTGGATGTGCTGCTGTCGTCGATCATGCTAATGGAATCACTGGACAGGATACACTGTGCATGGCATGGCACTGACTCTATATCCTGTATGTGCAGGGATGCACCATGCGACTTGTGCTGCATTCAGGAAATGCACCCAAGTCGACCGTGCATGTACAGGAATGCACCATAGGTGGATGCACTCAATGCACCAGTTGCACATTGCTGATTGAGATGAGCTGGGGGCAATTATGCAGTTCACAGACAATGCTCCTAAATCAGCTCATTGCCAAATTCAGGGGTATCTCACCTGTTTTGCATCTCAATACAGTGTTCCCAATGTCATTTGCATACCCTGAGCCATAAATGCTCCTGACTGTGCCTCCCCACTCCACAGGTGACCAACAGATATTGCATCCTTGAAGGTAGGTCTGTGTACATGTTACCATTTACAGCTTGTCAACACCATCTAACAGTGGGGATTTGAGGACATACAGGGTGCTGTGTCTGTGCAGCATCCTGCCACTGTGTTGGCACACATCCACATTTGCCTGTACTGTGCTGATGCATGCATATTGTCACCCACAGGAAGTGCAATGTCCACACAGGATGAGGCAGCTGGACAGAAATGTCCAAATTTACTGCTGATGAAAACAGGGTGCTGCTGGAGGCCTACCTCCCGAGGCAGAGCATCCTGTCTGGCAGGGGTGGCAACCACCTGCAAAGGGACGAGGGCTGCGAGCAGGTAACCAGGCATGTGAATGCCCATAGTACATACAGCAGAACACCACAGGAGTGCATGAAGCACTTCCATGATGAGAAGCAGAGGGCCAAGGATAAGATGGCCACCTTCAAGGCTTCCCTTGGTGCAACAGGGTGTGGACCGCAGACTGCATTGTGCCTCATTCCGAATGAGGAGAGGCTGGTAGCCAGCATAGGCCAGATGACAGTCATGGGAGTTCCGGGTGGTGACTTCCAGACAGGTGGCAGTCCATCACAGCACTGTGAGTATACAAGTCCCAGGTACGGTGCTGGTCCGTATGTGTGTGCCACGGGTGCTCTGACTAGCCCCACCATGGGCCGCTAAGCACCCATGTGTCGGTGTGCACTGAGCATGTCACTGTTCACCCTGTCCATCTTCAGCGTGGTGCAGAAACATGATATGCCACCCCTATGTAGCACCGTGGAGGGGGGGCTACTGTGGTGGTGGTTGTCTGGGATGATGTACCCGCAGGTAGTGGCTGGGGGGGTCACACACACATGTCCCTGAGTGCCTGTACAAGCCTCAGTGCATGTCTGCCTATGCTGGTATGTGGTCAGAGTAGTGGCCCCATGGGTGGCACTCCCCTGTATAACATGTCAGCCACACCTATGGCACACATGCATGTCTCCCTGTACATGCCTGTCTGAACACACCAATTACACATGTCGGTAACCATGTTTCCCTTCTCTCTTACAGCTCCATCCCACCTCATGGGTGCTGCTGTGTCCGATGGAGTCCCTGATGATCTGGCAGGGGAGGAAGCTGGGCCATCACACCATGCCACAACCAGGGCTGTGGTGAATGCCATGCCAGGCCCTTCCAATGCCACTGCAGCCCCGGATGTGGCATCAGATGGTGCAGGGCCATCAAACCCCTACACATCCGGTGCCATGGCTGGTGGCCATGTAGCTCATGGCTGATCAACATACTGGGTTTAGCTGATGGTGACCCAGTGGACAGGGTCAACATTGCAGACACCCTGCTGGTGCTGGCATCTGGAATGCAGGGGGCATATGAAGATGATGATCCTGATGCCACACAGATATGGAGGGACATGTGGCATGGGTGTGATGAGTGCAGCCCTGTGCCTGCTGTGCACGTCGGCTAGCAGATGTACACTGATCCATGCCATCCCCAGCGCAGACACCATGTCCCCGCTGTCCATGTGTGACCTGCTGTTCGTGTGTCTGTGCATTGCTGTCGCCCCTCAAGGGTGCACTACACACCAGCTGCGTGGATGTCGTCTGACCTGTGGTGTGTGTGTGTGTGTGTGTGTGTGTGTGTGTGGGTGTGTGGGTGTGTGAGAGTGGGTGTCGGAAGCTGCCGAGTGTTTCCCACCTGTGTTACTCACTTTTGGTCTGCTAAGTGCTCTTCCACAATGGTGTCCCTATGCTGCTGGGACAATGCAACCAGGTATGTTTCCCTGTGGGCCAGAGGCAGCTGTCCACCTCCACAATGGAACCCCTGCTCCACAGCAACCTCCTCCTCCCCAGAACTGTTGCTCTCCTCAGCCTGGACAGCTATTACATGGTCAATAGCCATGTTGTGCAGTATACAGCAGGCCAGGAATATGCCACAGGCCTTCTCTGGGCTATATTGTAGGGCACCACCTGACCTATCCAGGCACCTGAAGTGCATCTTCAGGATGCCAAAGACACACTCGATGATGGTGCGTGTAGCAATGTGTGCCTCATTGAAATGCTCCTCCGCCTCTGTACTAGGGTGGTGGAAGGGGGTGAGAAGCCAGGGTCTGAGGGGATATGCCACATCACCTTTGGTGGGACAAAGCAGTCTGTTGGTACCCCGCATACATGTGCATTGTGTACCACAGCCCCCCCCATCATGGCACACTGGTGCGGCTACTGCCTGTTCACCTCTGTCAATGTGGCCCACCTCCTGGTGCATCTGCCTTGTGCACTTACCTGCGACTGCTTGCTCTGGCTGCCCTCATCTGCTCTGTACCTGACCATGCCCACAACTATGGTTGACCGCTCCTGTCCAGTCCAGCATTGCTTACTCTTCATTGCCCAGCAGTTGCTCATGCCTGGGTGCATGTGGTGCATTCTGCCCTGCCACACACGCCTGCTGTTCTGCATCACCTCACCTCCCATGCTGCGCTGTGCTTTTGCACTGTCCCCCATGATGCATGCGCCGTCCCGTCGATGTGCCCACTTCTACTGTCCCACCTGGGCATCTCCCCTGCGCAGGCCCTGCAGAGGCCCCCACATACCTGCGCTACTTCCAGACATTGCATCATGGTGTCCTGTTTGCAGGCATGTATGCATGCCCCACTCACCCACTCACTCATGGGTGGATGCGTTGTGTATGCGCTGTGCTTGCACATTCAGTTTGCTTTGTAAATGGGGATGCACTGTGTATGCAGCTACATGCCCCCCTCCAGATGCAGTGCATATAATTATTTTAGGGGTCCGGCACATACTGTGCAGCACAGTGCATCCAGGATGCATCAGAGCATCTCTGCACTATGTGAATAGCTCCAGTGTGCATCTCTGAGATGCAGTGACACACCCCTTTTGGGAATCCTGCCTTGGATCTTTACCTACATCCATGTAACAAAGTATCATCACGTTAATTCCCAAATCAGGTAAAGATGAGGTATATTGTAAAAATTATAGACCCATCAGCATCATAAATACAGATAAAAAAATCCTCACTAAGATCTTAGCTTCCAGATTGATGTTGGTCATGGATGAAATTATTGGTCCTGAGCAAAATGGATTTTTATTTTTTTTATTCCATTGTTATTGAGAAAAGGATAATACTTACATTTATCATTTATTTCTTTTCATTCAGTGATATACTTATTATAATATTAATATGCTTTGGTGCTGCTTTAGATGAAAAGAAGAGGTAGAAGACAAGCGAGCCTTACTGTAATTATTAGGTTCCCTCATCATCATTACTATCTTAAGGTTTTAGACTGGTTTCACAGAAGGTCTTTATCAGTTCACTAAACACAATCTCCTTGCTCCCAGGGTCATGTCTCAGCCCAACTATGAGATGGAGGGAAATTATTATAAGTTACAAAAATCTCCTCTACCCTCCCCCCCCCCCAAAAAAAAACATCCACGGACCCTTAGCTCCCCCTATGGCACAAATTCTGGATCTAGGATAGCCATATAATGTATCTACCTTTGCCATTTCTAGCAAATTTGATTTATTAAAAAGAGACTTACTTCAGATAATGCTAGAAAGATCTTCCACATAATGTACAAAGCAAATAAAAACAAAACCCCTACCGCATTGATAGTGCTAGATGCAGAAAAAGCCTTTGACCATGTAGAATGAAAGTTTTTATTTAAATCTATGAAGGCTCATAATATCACTGCTGAGTTCATAACATGGGTAAAACTTCTTTATGATAATCCTTCTGCGGCAATGGTGGTTAATGGGAAAATCTCAAAATGTTTTAAAGTTGAATGAGATACTAAACAAGGCTGCGTGCTTTCACCACTTTTATTCAACATAGCAATCAATCCTTTGACTCTCCAGATCAATGCTTCTCCTCAAATAAAAGGGATTTGGATAGGTAACAATTCACCCAAGTGCTCTCTTTATGCAAATGACATACTTCTGACACTTTCGGACCTCATTAACTCTACCAAAGCACTCCTAAATCCGATTGATAACTATGGATCGGGTTTCTATGTAATAAGAGCGAAAGCCTAAAGGCGATCGCCATTATCACGAAGTCGAGTGCCGATCTGACACCCCAGCACACAGGAAAATGGTGCCAGGGACTTACTTTTCAATGTTTTCTGTAGGGCTGCACCCCCACACACACACCCATGGTGGGGTTTCACCCCCAGAACACCCTTCTAAAGGATTCTCAGCTCCAGGGTGCATGTCGGGGAGTGAAACATGAAAAATAAAAGGTTCGGGCTGGGCACAGTAAAATCGCACCAGCGGCCAGACCCAAACCCAGTACCTCACCTGCCCCAACCACAGACCAACCCTGATGCTACGACACAGCTCAGCAACCCACTGCAGTGCCACCCTTACAGCTCCTCCATTCCCTCCCAGCCCACGCTTACTGTGCTCACTCCCCCCATGCACATACATATAGCGACATCCCATCACCCATTTCACCCACCCTCCCAAACAGTCGGCCTACCCTCCCATTACCATGAGGGATTTGCTGGGGAATGAGTCACCATTACAGATGACGCCCTTCCCCATGCGCCCTCCTCATGGGTTACCATGGACCGGTATCAGGATACAAACTGAATAAAGAAAAAATGTAATTCTTCTCTCCTTAAATGGGGGCATCCCAGGGCTACTGAAGTAAAAGAATTAGGTATTTCCTTGGCACCTGAATACATAGACTATTTTGGGTATTAAAATATGTAAAAAATTAAAAACATTTCAACTAACTGAACTAATTTCAGAATGAGAGCTGAAGAAGACTTTGAGAAATGGAATAAACTCCCTTTAGGCCTATGGGGCAGGTCAGATTCAGTTACAATGATTCTATTGCCCAGAGCGTTGCATTTGTTTTCAGTGTTTTCCTGGACTATATCCACCTCATGGTTCACTACGTTACACAACAAAATAAATAAATTCCTATGGGCAAACAAAAATAAACAGGCAAGCATACTTTAAACTGACCAGACATAGAGAACAAGGAGGCTTAAAGGCACCAGGTCTTAAGTTATATTATTTAGCTACCAGATTATTGTAAATACCTCACTTTCTTAAAAGTAGAATAAATGGTTTGTACTCACCAGAGTGGCTGCGGATTGAGGAAGACATTCTAAGAGGTAAAAATATCAGTGCACATTGGCTTTTTTGTTTTTTTGCATATCAAAATACAATAGTAAACAATCCTTTAATAATGGATTCAGTCAGAATAATTGCACAGGTGTCCCAATTACTTAAGTTGGAGTTGTCGACTTCTCTCCAGCACCCACTCTGGGATAATCCTAATCTGAAATTAGAAAAATTTGTAAAGCAAGGGGATGTGCTGAAGGAAACAGGTATTGTGAGAGTTAAGGATTTATTTGGGGCTAGCGGTTTCAAAGACGTCTCCACAATTGCACAAGAGTCTGTACTGACAGAAAATTTGATTAGACGTTCTCACCTCACAGTGGATATTGTTGCATATCATATGCTCAGAGGCATAATAAAACCCCAGATGAGTGAAAATACTTGAAACTTTCTAGCTGCTATGAAATTGAAACTCACTATCACACCAAGTTATAGTTATTTAATAGAACATAACGGATGGGTAGCTAGTTGTAATGAGGATTTTATACAACTCCGAGGGGTTGGATGCCACATAAACCCCGAGAGCGCAGCTCGAGGGGTTTATGAAAGGCATCCCACCCCGAGGAGGTGTATAAAATCCGATTTTTAACTAGCTACCCATCTTTTATTTTGTATAATTGCTGGGGATTGTTTTTTCACCACAGCAATTATACAAAACAACTAGATTTCTGTACGGAGTCAAGACGTGGACAGTTGGGGTTTCAACGTGGTCCATAGCGGCTGGCTCACAAACTCAAGCAGCTTTTTACTTTTTAACTTGGAGCTGATTAGGTACTTGTTTCTTTTTTGTTGTGCCCATAGTATTCAGTTAAAATAAAAAAAATAACTTACTGCTGACTTCTATCGGGGAAGTTTAAAGTGCTGAAGAACGGGGACAGACCATGCAGAGAGCAGGAAGTTTGTAGCAGGCGCATGCGCTGAAGTAGGGAAACCGGGCACATGAATGTCATTATAACCAGTTGGTTATAACGCTAGAATTATAACCCGGTTTCCCTATGGGAAAAAAGTGTAACCAGTTATTATAGTTCAGTAATTATAAATACAGCCGAAGAATCAATATCCTAATGGTCAAATATACTGAGAGAAGAGGTAATTCAATGGAACTGGAAATAAATCTGGGGGTTTCCCTTTAAGGAATTCTCCCTAGTCACTAACAGGATAACCCATTATAAATGGTTACACAATCTATTTTATTCCCCAGAAAAAATGTTCAAGATGGAACTTAGCAATAATGATAATTGTCCCAAATGTAATAGCCCAAATGCAACTGGGATCCACATGTTTTGGGAATGTCCTCCTATAGCACTGCTGTGGCAACAGGTAAAACAATGCCTGTCTCAAAAACCTCAGCTAACTCAACATATGAATATCAATCAATCAATCAATCAAAATCTTTATTTATCCAGGCGAACATCATTGAGCAGAGCTCTTTCGCAAGATGGACCTGGTTAGAACAGGGTCGGGTAACATCCATCATAAAAACATATAAATACATGTAAATAAGTATATAAACACAAACACAATGGTGCAGTAATAGGGGAGTCAAATGATAAAAGGAAGACAAGGCAAGCCATAACAGAGGAGGATTCAAATACAAGGGGGCAGGTCCACCACTGAACCATGCAACTGTATATAAACCATGTTCTCTGTATAGAAGTACCAGTTAGTTCATTTACCAGGGCAGTCACTAGTACTAGCCATGAAAATGGCTTGGAGAACCACCAACTAATGGCAGATGGGGTACCAGGAGGGGTGCGTAATATGTAAGGGAAGGATAAACATTGTGAGAAGTGAAGTCCCAAGGATAGGTCGGCAGAACTGATGTGGCAGTGGGGGCCTACGGGGGGAAGGAAAGAGGAGTTAGGACTTTTATAGTATGAATGCGTGTAGATTGTGGATGAGTGCAGTATAGAGTTGTGAAAAGAAGGCTGGAGAAAGCGAGAAGATAGACCAGCATCAAAGGGAGGACAGAGGCATCAAGGTGTTACATGAAAGCATGATGACATACCAGGGCCAAGGAGGAGACAAGCACTAGAAGTAATTCATTCATGGTTAAATGGTACAGGTTAGCATGATGACAATTCATGGTCATGGGAAACAATTGCACTGGTCATTTCTGTGACATGACTATAAGAGCTTGAAAGATGAGATGCCGATGGGTGACCTCAGTTTCAGTTTTTTTTTTGCAATTTATTCCACAAGAAGGACAGTGTGAAGCTTATAGCAGCCTTGCCAAAGCGAGAGTTAACATTGGAAACCATCAGTAGGAGAGATTTGCAACTTCTCAGGGTGTAATTGCCTATTGGTTTTATAGGAAGACAGTCTGTAATGTATTGGGGCAGTTTTTTGGAGATGGCTCTCAGGGTCCATAAGGCTGCATTTTTATCATGCCTGAATTGAAGAGAACTCCACCCCAATGATTGATATAGGGAGCAGTGGTGAGTGGAATAAGGCAGGCCTGTGATGAACCTCAAAGCTCTATGATATAATGTGTCAAGTTTGGTGAGGTAGGAAATGGGACAGTGACTGTAGAGTATGTCAGCATAATCTATCAAGAATGGAAAAATTGAATGTACCAGCTGTAGTTTGGCATCTCTAGTTAAGAAGTGGGCTATCCTAAAGAACGGACCAAGTCTCTGTTATAATTTTTTGAGTAATTCTTCAACGTGCTCTATAAAGGAGAGCCTATGGTCCAGCCATACTCCCAGGTATTTGAATTTAGGGACAAATTCCAACTTCTCGCCAAGAACTGTAGTAATCTGCGGCACAGGATCTGATAGGGCTGAATTTACCATTTGGGCAGAGGGAGAAAAGAGCATTGCTTTTGTTTTCTTGGTGTTAAGTAATAGTTTTTTGTTTAGGAGTTGGTGTTGCAGCAGGTTGAACTCAGATTGAAGGTCATTACATGCCAATTGTAACGACAGGTGGCTTACGTACAGAACTGTGTCATCTGCAAACAGATGAATGTTGGCCTTAGATATGCTTTCATCAAAATTGTTGATGTATATTGCAAATAAGATCAGTCCTAAGATAGAACCCTGGGGAACACCTCTTAGGAGAGGTTTGAGAGTTGAGAGATCTCCTTCCGCTTTCACCTGCTGGAAACGATCAGAGAGGTAGTTGTTGAACCACTGTAAAGATAATGGGTCAGCACCTAGTGAGGACAGGGAAGAGAGTAGCAGAGAATGGTTGACAATGTCGAAGGCCTTGCTTAGGTCCAAGAATACGGCGCAGGTGTAATTCCTGTTGTCTAGCTCTCTTTGCCAGTCATTAGTCACTTTGGCAAGTGCTGTGATGGTGCTATGTTCAGCTCTAAACCCTGATTGGACCAGCAGGTTATTAGCTTCTAGATACTGCCTCAGCTGGTTACTTATGACTTTTTCCAGTAATTTTGACAAGACCGGGAGAATCGAAATTGGTCTGTAATAATTTAGATCACAGGGATTTCCAAACTTGAACAGGGGTATGATGTGCGTTGTTTTTCATATTAAAGGAATGGATCCTTGAGTTAATGATAGGTTAAATAAATGGGTTATGGGCATGGCTAACACTGGATGGCCACCTTCAAAAAATATGGGTCGAGAGTATCCGCACCAGCACTTTTTTTTTTCACATCCAGTTTAAGCAATAGGTCTTCAACTTCTTTCAGAGTAGTAGAACGCAAGGAGAAGACTAAATCGGTGATGCTAGGATCTGCACCTTGATTATCCACCAGACAGCATATCAAATTCACAGGGGCATTGTTGAAGGCTAAGCCTGCAGTCGCAAAGTGATTATTGAAGGTATCCAGAACTTCCAATCTGTCACTAACGGTGTTATTGTTTAAGGAGATTTCATCAGGTAGTGAGCCACTGGACGTGTGACCAGACAAGTCCTTGACGGTTTTCCAAAATTTTGTGGGATTTTTGGAGGCAGACAGAAATTCATAATGATAGTATGCAGCTTTTGTATCTCTAACCATTCTAGTACATGAGTTTCGTGCCCTTGCAAACTTGCACCAGTCCGCAGCAGACTGGGTTTTGCGTGCTTTTTCCATAGGTTATCTCTTTCAGTCAATGCAGATTTTAATAATGGTGTGAACCATCTACATGCATTTTTTGCTATTCGCACCTTAACTATAGGGGCATATTTATTTAGGGCGTCTAGGATAATTTTGCTGAATATGTCGAATGCTGATTTCATGTTTTCTGCCAAATAGAACTCTTGCCAATACAAGGAGTGTTTCAGTTCATTTATGTAGGCAGTGAGATCAAAGTTCCATCTAGATCTCTTGGCAGCAAACTTCGGCGAGGAAGTAGGTTTGTTGCTTGATCTTATGCAATCAATAAATGAGTGATCACTGATATCACTGAAGAAGGTGCAGGCCAAGGAGAAGAGATGTGGTTTATTCACTAAGATAACATCTAGCAGGGAGCTGTTATCCACATTCTTTTTATTTACTCGTGTTGGTTCGACAATGAGTTGCGATAATCCATGGGTGTCAGAGAAAGCTACGAGAGGAGCGGCGGTTTTAGATAGCCAGTCTAAATTAAGATCCCCAAGAATAATTATTTCTGAGGATTGTTGTTTGATGATATTACTCAGATGAGGTAACAATTGTAGATCGACAGAAGGAGGTCTATAGCACCCTATGATACATAATGTTGAAGTTTGCGAGATGGTGACTTGAAGAGACAGACATTCATAAGCATTGGCAACAGATAAAGCACTCAGACAGGATGCCGTATACCTATCCTTGACATAGATGGCAACCCCTCCACCCCTGGAATGTCTATCTGCTCTAAATAGTAAATAGTTAGGGATATTGACTTCCCTGTTGGGGGTGGCCGGTCTAAGCCAGGTTTCTGAAACCACTAGGATGTCTGGTCGAGTATGGAGGACCCAGGCCTGGATCACGGAGAACTTTTTTAACAGGCTGCATACATTAATGTGGAGGAAACTCGTACCTTTCAGTGTGGCAAGATCAGAGGGCGATGTGATTGCAGCTGGTGGCCCTGGATTGAGCTCCACATTTCCTGAGCACAGGAGAAAGAGTAAAAGTTTTCTTAGAGTGGCAATAGTAAGCTTCATACTGGTAACCTCTTTACGTCATTGTGGGCCATCATCCTAGGGGGGCGCACCACAACATTTTTTGCCCTTCCCACTAAGGGTGGCAGAGATGAGTACTCTGACTGCTATCTGTAGAGGTGACACCTCTATGATGTTGGTGGAAGTCATAAGCTGAGGTGGTAATTCATTTCGTGTACCAGCGTTAAAGGTAATATGAAAATAGTGTTGAAGAATTGGGGAGTTGGAAAAGGCATATATCCACGTAGGGACAGGAACTAGTTACAGAGCAGATCAGATTAGTATCCACAGTAATAAAGGCTTGAGGTGGCATATATTGGGCATGCGATATGAGATAGAAGAAGGACCAGAACAGGATCCACGATTTGACACACATAGTGGAATAAGGATGGGGGGAGCTAGAGAGGAGTGAGCTAGAAAGCCGGGGTGGGGTTTATGTGTATTTAATCAGGACCAGGGGTGTGGGTGGGTCAAAAAATTGGCAGCTAGGGCTCCCTTCCTGGAGGTAATCAATCCCTGAGGGCAAATCCGTACCTGCGTTTCTGTGAGGGGCTGGTGGCTTCAGACCTGGACTGCGGGTGGCAGTCTGGCAGGTCAGGTTCATCAGAGAACCACAGCTGTGGCTCTCAGACTACCTGGAAGGAGAAGGCAGAGGAGAATTAAATAAGTCCAGGCATGTATAACTGGAAAGTTCAATGATAACTCTTCTATAACAACAGAACTTAAATACCTGTATATGATAGCCTTGATTTCTATTGTAACTAAAAACTGCATTTTAAGACATTGGATAGAACCAATAGTTCCTACTATTATAGAATGGAAGAACACTTTAATTGAGAACATAACATGTGAAAAACTTGCTAGAGGTTTGAGAGCTGAGAAGGAAAATGTTTAGAATTACTGGGACGCTCTAAGTAAACTCATCACCCTGTAAAAACTCAGTGTATGCAGGGGATGGTTTTGTCACTTCTTTTACACTCCACCCCATCTTTTTTTTTTTGCTCTGTATTCTACACTGTACTACCGATCTGTCTATTTAATGAACTAAACAACTATCTTTTTTTTGTCTGATATTTATTTTGTCCTATTTCTAAGTGTTTTCCTTTTTTCTATTTTCTCATGAACAATAATCTCCTTAATTATTCTGTTTTAGGGGACCTGTTGTAACATGGATATATGGTAAGGAGTATAATTTGCACATTAATTATCAATGATTACTGTTAACATGTTATGAAATAATGTATGTTAAACTTATTGCTTTTAGTTTTAAAAGAAAATAAAAATATTTTATTGGTCTTTTTCAGCTAGATTGAAATGTCCTTATTATCTGTTTGTATATTTATGTATTGATTATTGCATTTTATTTGTGTGTGTGATTTTGTTCTGTAAATCTTATTGGAAAATAAAAATATCAACAAAAAAAAGATATGGAATGAATATCATGGAATGTTTACCATGGACTACAGAGATTCAAAATTCTGCTCAGTTCCTCTGGCAGAATGTTCCTCTCTTAACATACTGTATACACACACACACACACACACACACACACACACACACACAACAATGGAGGCCTTTTTAGAGCCAGATACTCAATTATTTCACTGGCAGAGCAAGCAGAAAATATTTCCCTGATGGTCAGGTAAAGATATATGTATTTTTTTATTGTCGGAAAAGAAACAGTTGTAATAAAAACTATAATTTGTTTGTGTGTAAGGAGGGTGTGATGATCAGGGAAACAACATTTAATTAATGGGTTTTATTTTTTATTTAAAGCAGCAGTGCTTTGAACTCTTTTTTTATGTCTTTACATTAGAGCACTCAAGCCATGAATGGTCCCTCTAAAAAAAATTGTTTTTGAGTAACCATTATTTTTTGTTTCATACTTCATAGGTTCGACTCACCTCTCGACCAGCATAGATCCTTGCCAGGACCTCCATTTCTAAACAATGCATCATGGTTATAATGAGTCAACATGATTACCATAATGCAGTTCTGTTTGCCCATAATGGAAAGATGTGTTTATGCTGTACTGCTGTACGTGTTCACGGAGATAGCCGACAGTGAGTATGTGAAAATGTCAGCTTCAGTAGCACGGACCAGCAGCAGCGCTGTAGCACAGAAACAGAACGAGGCTATGTTTACTGTGAAATCCTTAGTTTAGATGTATAAAAAAATTATCACTTATCAAGAAATACACACATAGCAAAGGATCAGCTGAAAAATGCGAAGTGCACATACACAGGAAGTAAATGCAGGAAAACAAACTGAAGTCTGCAGAGCAAACTAACAGAATCAGCTCAGCACCTTCACTTTAAATTTCCAAGTTTAAACAGCAGTCAAACCCATAGTTCATTTTACTTTTGCCTTTATTAGCCTTTACACAATTCAAGATTGTATGGGACAGACAGAAGGCAACTATAGTGGTAGGAAAGAGAAAGTAAACAGCCGATCTTTTAGGATCCAGAGTTTATGTAGGTAGGGAAATGGGCAGACTAGGTGGGCCAGGTGGGCCTTATCTGCTGGCAAATTCTATGTTTATGCCATCATGTTACTTTTAAACTGCAGAGAACTGACAAAGGCATACCCTCTCCTTCTCCCCAGCAAACATACACAGAAACCAAGTTATACTAAGGGGTAAATATATATACCAGTAAATAACCTCACACATTAACTGTTGTGGACATATTTCAAACAGCAGTATTTGACAGTCAGCAAAACATTGCATTATTTTTTTATCTTCAATTTATTTTCTCCCCTTCAGCCACTGACCTGCCATTTAATCCAGCCACCGCTCCATTCCCCCCCCCGACGGGACAGCTGGCATATGCAGCTGTACCCACGAGAGGCCCCACCCTCGGTCCCAGCACCAGGTCAGGATCCAAAACCAGTCACGGAATCTGCACCCACAAACCCTGCCAGGCTCAGGGAGTGTGGCCATCAAGCTGCCGTGGACAGTGCTGCATTTTCCTCCTCTTTCTTGTCCCAGGAGTGCAGAAGTGCAATGACATCTAGCACTAACATGCTGACGTGCACGGCACACCTTCCTTCTTTACACCATCTCTGGCAGTGCCTCCAGGCATCCCCAGGAGCTGCTGCAGAGTGGTGAAGCCCACCCCAGGATAGGGGAGCAGTCCTCCGGACACTCAATCCTATCCTTCTCCTACCAACCCCTGACAACAAAACATTGTATTATAGTTTGTTTTTTTTTTTAGCAAAAATATATTCTGACAGCCTTTTATTCCTATGAAATTATGATTAAAAAAAGGTTTAAATGTGTTTGAAAAGAACCAAGTGATCAACTGGCAAAGAATATCCATCACTGACCCAGCTCAAAACTCTGCTGTCCCTAGTACCGGAACCAGTCGGTCTCCATCCATATCCTATGTTGTGGTGGATCCTGTGATCGGTACAGCTAGCGAATGGACTTAATGATCCTCAGGGGGAGATCTTCCTCACTGTCCTGGCCTCAGCCTCTGCTGTGGCTGACGACAGCAACATCTAAAATGTAGCCCCCAGAAGGCATTACCATATAACTTGGACACAGAAATGAGTGAAGGTGTCCCTGGACCCCTGCCAGGTATGTTGTTCAATCCTGCATCAAAGGTAGTCCCCATCAGTGTCTGGATGTCTGTATCTGATTCCCCACCAAAGACACTGAAGGTGGATTCCTTGACTCTGCACTTTTTTTTGTTTGCTAAATCAGTTTGTGTATGGGAATCTGTGACAGGGTGATCCCTGTCATAGTGGACACCCCTGGGATAAATTGAAACCCCTTCCAGAAGCAGTTTATATGTTTTGTATAATGTCCAACTTGCTGCTTGACTGGTTATAACAAAACTAAAAAGTACCGTTACAAAATGAGAGGCCAGTTTTTATATAAGAATAACAAAAGTGTGTGACTTTTTCTAGATGTTAACAACCCTCTTCTGACATATATTTTGCAGCAGACAGCATGATGTAATTTGACCCTGCAGGAGAGTTTAAGAGAGCACAGAATGTTCTGATCTTGGCTCTGACCTTTAACAATGTTGTAAACAAGTTATGTAATGTTCTCCAGGTGCCAAATAACTGTTCTCTGTAGTGCAACAGTGGCTCCTAGTGGCTAGTTTTATGTTATGTCTGCTGTTAATCAAAAGGCAGGGGAAATGGTTTTTCCAACTTCTAGTCAGCTTATAAAAAGTCCTACCTCAGTGCTGAAAGGATAGATAGGGTGGTCAGTTGAATACTGACTGAGGAAGGTGGAAGACCTCCTGGTAGTGTGTGGTTTCACACTGTTTGATTCATGCTAGGCTGAAGAAAAGCTTTAGAAACTGTTGAAGCTAAGCTGTAGTCTGACTTACCATTTTTCTTTCTGTATATTTTATTTGATGAAAGCAAAATGATAAATGTAACCAGGCATTTCTTATGCACCTGACTTGTGGTCTGCCTGAAATTCTCCTATCCTAAACCCACGCCCAGTGACATATGGTGTCAGCAGAAGTGGGGTTTGTCTAGACATCCAAGGAAACAGGGGGAGTCCAATCAGTTGGTACCAGTCCTGGTACCTAGGATACATGGCAGAGGTGCATGGTGCCAGGTGATATGAGGACAGCACCTAATGGAGGTGGTGACCTGGGCAAGGCACTATGGATGGGACAAGACAGACCCGATGGCCAAATGGAGACCCTGATATGGCTTCTTCCCTGGATGAGTGGGAGATGACTGTAGGCTGATTGATGTTGGAGAGAGGTGGAGCGCAGATTCCAGGAGCTACTCGAGAGGTCCCACTCAGAGGATGTTGAGGAAGAATTGGTGGAGCAGAATCCATGAACTCTGGAGGAAGATGACCCCCTGATGGAGCATTTGCTTCCAATAATTGTGGAGATGCCATTGTTGCCTATTTTTCCAGGATGCTATTTGGTGGAGGATGGTGAACGAGAGGAGGAGACCCCAGGTAAGACGTTGACTGGCAAAGTGATACTGGGGGAAAAGACTTCAAGCAAGATGGAAGAAGTCATTTTGGCTGAAGGGACTTTTGCATGTTTTAAATCTTCTATGAAAAATGATTGTTCTCCTGATGTTGACTAGAGAAAGTTGCAGGTGGGGAATCCTGAAGTAAACCAGTTAAGGGAGTATGTAAAAATCAAGGATGGGAGACAGGTTAATAGTGGTGTAGGGGACAGGTTATGATGGCTTGAACTTAGACAGGAAGTTCTCTATTATATGAGACCAACCCCCAGATGAAGCAAGTGGATGCCCAGGTTGTGGTGCCCATGGCATATAGGAAAAAGGTGATGAAGGATGTGCACTCCAGTCACTCTGGGCTGAGCCATGGGAAGGTATTGGCTAGACACCCCATATTTCTATTGGCCCAGCATGTATAGGCAGGTAGCAGCACACTATAAGACCTGTTGTAAGGGCAGACAGATAGCGACCACTGATAGTGATGTGGGAGGAGTAACCCAGAGGGTGAAGGGCAAGAGATGGCACCCTTGGAGGAGGGGGAGACTCCCACATAGAACAGGAGAGACTAGGTGGTAGCCAACACTACTAGTACTGTACAAGAGTTGATGCATAAACCCAGAGGTTAGGGACAGGCTGTTAGGCATACAGCATGATATGTTACTAGCATATCTTTAAATGTCTAAGTGGGGTGGAGTAAGGAATCCCCCCCAAGGCAGTAATACTGGGTGCTGAATGGTCCAGCCATTCAAATGTTCAAATGTATCTGGTCAGGGAAAGTTAGAAGATGGTATAAAACTAGTGTTAATAGTTATTTCTCCTGATATATGTAATGTTTTGTAGTTTACTAATGTAGTAGACTTGTAAAATGCCTCAGGGTAGTTGTATTGTTATGAATAGGATACTTTACAAATATGTTTTTTGAAAGGGACAATGAGACAGCGGTTCTGATGAGAGTGGGCCAAAGCTCCACACCCTTCCAGGGTGTTAGTGAGATTTGGACAACCGCAGGACGATTCCCCTCTTATGCGGGGGTATGTGTGACAGAGTGATCCCTGTCATAGTGGACACCCCGGGATAAATATACCCCTTCCCCAAGCAGTTTATATGTTTTGTATAATGTCCAACTTGCTGCTTGGCTGGTTATAACAAAACTAGAGTACAGTTACAAAATGAGAGTGCAGATTTTATATAAGAATAACAAAAGTTTGTGTCTTCTTTTTTCTATGTGTTAGCAGCCCTCTTCTAACACATATTTTGAAAAAAGCAAACCTTAGGAGCACCAGGATATGTATGGTGCTTGTAGTCCGTTGTAAATACAAGAATGTGAAAAAAAAAATAGCATCCATACAGCAATGACCAAAACAACACCAACGCTGTTTTAGAAAAAAACTCTTTATGTATAAATACAGACATGCACAAACATGCAAAAAGTGATTTGTGAAAAAAAGACTAAAGTTTCACCTGGTACACTGCCAGGCTTCATCATATATTTTGCAGCAGACAGCATGAGGTAATTTAACCCTGCAGGAGAATTGAAGAGAGCACAGAATGTTCTGACCTTGGCTCTGATCTTTAACAATGTTGTAAACAAGTTATGTATTGTGCACCAGGTGCCAAATAACTGTTCTCTGTGGTGCAACAGTGACCCCTAGTGCCTACTTCTATGTTATGTCTGCTGTTAATCAAAAGGCAGGGGAAATTATTTTTCCAACTTCTAATGAGCTTATAAAAAGCATTTTTTTATGCACCTGACTTGTAGTCTGCCTGAAAATTGTGTTATCCTAAACCCACACCCGGTGACAGAATCCAGTTTAACTGGTGTCATGTGTGTGTGCAGTTACAGAACTGCTGACACCTTAAAAAATGTTGAAAAACATAATAATTAGGTATAACTCAACTACCATACCATATATATTCTAAAGATTCCTCCTCCCCAGTATTTATTATTAAGGACATTTGCATGAATGCATGATCTTTATCCCTCAGGGTTTATCTGCCTCTATAGCTGACTCCCTACTTCTTTTTTTTTTTACTTTCTTTTTATCTCCCAACTCCTACTTTCTACCCTCAACTCTCCACTCAATTGGAGCTCTCAGCGCCCCAAGCGTTGCGACCTATCCGAATTCAGGGTCTGCCCCTAGAGTGCCCTCAGTTCAACCCCCCATGTCATAGTGGCCCAGATTACCCCGGTAGCGGTACTCCCTTACCAGTTCCCCTTGAAATGTTCTCAGGAGAGGGCCTAGCACAGCCGGAGTCTGCCCTGATACTTGTCGTGGTGGCACACTTGCTGCAGGAGAGATCGTCACCTAGGAGAGGTGAAGGATTTTCCTCCAGTCCCTTGTGTTATCCGACCCCTGAGACACTGGTGCAGAGAGTGCAACGTGCAGGCCTTGCGCTCTCTCAAGCGCCCTGATAGCGTCCTCCAACTCCACTCGAGTGAAGGACGCTGTGGCCCCAAAAGCCGCAAGCCACTGCCTCTGCAATCAGATGTGCTATACAGCACCCCTGACATCCCACCTGAGGGGAGAGCATCCGTTGGGATGCTCAATCCTCCCTTCCTCCCTCCCTCCCCCGACCAGCCCCCGGCGACCGAGTCCGTTTCCCAAACCTGGGTCGCTGACTGACTCCCTACTTCAAGTCATACTCTTCTGTTGTGACATCACAGTCTGTTGCCTTGGGAGTACGTGTGATGTCACAAGGCGTGCATTATAACCTCAAGTAGGGAGACAGCAACAGGAACAGATGAACTTACATGCTAACATATTAAAAGCCAGCAGAATAGGCCTAATAGTCTGTCATGTCTGCTCGGTAGCCAGTCACCTAGTGGGTGCTTGCTTTCCCACCCCCCAGCCCCCAAGAGGGTCTTCTTCAGCTTCAATACCTTGTACCTGTTCCACCCCTTCTTGAAGCCCTCCATGGTGTCCTCCTGCATCAAACTCCCAGGCAGCACATTCCATGGCTCCACCACCCTCCCGGTGATGTAATGTCTTCTATGTTCCTCCCTGTAGTTTCTCTCTCCAGCTTCCACTCATGCCCCCTGGTTGTTCCCCCCTTCTTTAGCCTGAACATCTCCTTGGTTCTACCTGTGTTTATTCCTTTTACATATTTGAAGACCCCTATCATGTCCCCCCCGGTCTTTCCGGTCTTTCAGTGTGTAAAGCCCAAGCTCTTCCAGTCTCTCCTCATAGGGCCTCCCCCCCAAGCCCTGAATCATCCTGGTCACCCTCCTCTGGACCCTCTCCAGCAGTGCTATGTCCTTCTTAAGATGAGGTCTCCAGAACTACACACAGTACTCTCGGAAGTAAAGATCCTGTTTTCATGCAAATTACCTCAGTAATAAATAACTGGGAGGAAAAATACAGAAGTAATGTAAAATACAAACTGGACCGTGCCTAAATATTATATTTTGGTGAAGTTCTCCTGAAAGTGTCAGCAGCTCTTTAAGAGGGCAAGCATTGTACTTATGGACAGGATCACAGATCAGATTTAATGGTGAGACGATCTGTTGGGATCTGTTTATTATTACTGCATGTTTCTGGTTGAAAGCTCTAAAAATAATGCAAGCTTACTTAGTTTAAAATATAGCTGCTCCAAAAGATAAAGATGCACTCTGAGGGAACTCTATATCTCATGTATAACAGGCTGCGGTGTCAAGAACTAACTACCTATGGTAGTTGCAAGCTAGTGGCAAAAGACAGACGACTTTTGCTTGTTTCTGCAAAATCAGTTTATTTATTGACCATTTCCAACATTAATAAACATTAGTAAAGTCCCCCCAGGAAGATTATAGATCAAGTACTCAGCGGTGACATGCTCAAGTAGTCAATAACTCACAATGTAAGGCATAACCTGTTTAAATAATTAATTCCAAGCACTATTTGCACAGTCTTGTTTATGTGGACACAGTATTGTGTGGGACTGTAACCCCAAAGTGCACTGTGGACTTTGTGCTACTTTTTATTAATGTCAGAAATGGTCAATAAATAAAGAAGTTTTGCTGAAACAGGCAAAAGTCTGGAGTGTTTTGACACCAGCTTGCAACTACCTGAGGTAGTTAGTTTTTACCACAGCACTGTGTTATCCACATTATGTGGTGTTGCCTCGGAGTATATGTTTAACTTTTGGGGCAGTTTTGGATACTTTACTGGGTAATGGATCTAACTGACCCTAATTTGATGAGCCAGACCTTTTTAGAGTGGTGCCCTTGAGTTTTAAATATAATCGGTTCAGTTCTGGGGTCTCGTGAAGTGCCAGATGAGGCTAAGGGGTTTTGACAGGAAGAGCACAGACAGGGACCCTCAGTTCACTGTTCTTCATTTCAGTGATAAAAGGTTGAGTGCTAGGGCAGATTGTGTCAGCGTGTAAACTTACCAACACAGTTCAAACACAGTGCCACGACAACAGGAGGGTGCAGTGATACAAGTAAAAGGCAGTCAGCCCTACACATAAATGTTACAAAACAAAATGTAGCACTCGAGAGAGACTTAGCACACAGATAAATGTGCAAAAAAGTACAAAATGTTATTGTGTGCAAACAATAACAATGGACAAAAATGGCAAAGAGGAGCGAGGTAACAGTAAAACTGCTACAGCAAAGATGGGGATATTAAAGAGCAAACAATAAGGAGCAGATGCAATCTCAACAGTGTTGGGTAAGTTACTTTTTCTATTACTTTCTATTATGTTTAGAAACTTGTTCCAGGAAGCTCTGTGCAGTCACTAGCAAGGATGGAGAAGTACTAGAAAAAGTAATACACCTTACAATTATAGTTACTTATTTCTTTTAATACAAAAACAATGCAAGAATAATAAATAACAGATTACATTTTTTGAAAATAATAGGTTAGTTACTAGTTACTTTAAAATAAATGTAATCAGTTACAGTTACGTATTTCTTTTGTATAAAAAGACATAAGTAAATGTAATTGTAAGGTGTATTAAATCTTCTAGTACTTCTCCATCCTTGCTAGTGACTACATAGAGCTTTCTGGAACAAGATTTCAAAAGTAATAGAAGGTAATAGAAAAAGTAACTTACCCAACATTGAATATCAAAGCCACAGATGTCTGCTGTGTGACCAGGGAACTGGACAAGGGCCATGCAGTGAACGTCTGTATTTGGACTTCAGCAAGGCCTTCAATTCCGTGCTGCATTGGAGGCTAGGCAGGAAGCTGGAACATGTAGGGGTGGGCACCAAGATGGTCAAATGGATCATTAACTGGTTGAAGGGCAGGCAGCAAAGGGTGGTGGTGGAGGGGAAACTCTCATCAACCAAGAGTGGTGACAAGCAGGGTACCACAGGGATCGGTACTGGGACCGGTGCTGTTTAGAATATGCATAGCAAATATCTCACATGGGACCCAGAGCAAGATCAGTCTGTTCGCAAACGATACCAAGATGGGAGTAGTGGTAGATGACACTGAGGGGTGGAAGGGACTGCAGGAAGATCTGACTAAATTACAGAAGTGGTCAGAAACATGGCAGTTGGGGTTCAATGCAAGAAGTGCAAAGTGCAGCTCTTCAGAGCTAAGAACCAGAGGAGGAGCTATCAGCTGAGAGGGGTATAGTTGGGAGCACAGAGGAGGAAAAGGATCTGGGGGTGATTATAACGGGAAATATTAACCACTCAGCTCAGTGCAGGAAGGCAGCAGTGAAAGCCAACAAGATGATGGGCTGTATAGTGAGGGGGACTTCCTCTAAAAGTAGTGAGGTGATCCTTCCCCTATACAGGTCACTGGTCAGGCCGCACCTGGAGTACTGCATGCAATACCGGCACCTGTTCCTGAAGAAGGACATCAGATTGTTGGAGGGTTTTAGCAGAGAGCGACTAGGATGATCCAGGGTTTGGAGGGGAAATCCTATGAGGAAAGGTTGAACATGCTTAACATGTATTCTCTGGAGGAAAGGAGGGATGGGGGATATGATTGAGGCCTCTAAGTACCTGAAGGGGATAAACAAGACCAATACAGGAGAGATATTCTGGATCAGAGGAAGGAGGGCTATAAGAGGGCATCAACTGAGGTTGGAGGAGGGGAATTCAGGAGGGAAGTCGGGAGACATTTTTTCACTGAACGGGTGGTAGACAAGCAGAACACTCTACCTGAGTAGGTAGTTTCCTATAGGATGGTGGACTGTTTCAAGAGGGGATGAGACAGAGTGAGGGGTGGATGACTATGAGGAGGGGAAGGGAGGGAAGGGTTGGGCAGCTGCAAGTTGAGGGGCTAGCTGCACAATCGAGCAGACTCGATAGACTGTGAGGCCTATTTCTGCTGGCATTTTCTTATGTTCATACTAGCCCTGAGAGGAATCTTACAGCATTCAATTGCACAGTACAATTTCCATAACATGGATTCACACACACACACCAGAGTCTATTTTCAGCAGAAGTCTTCGTATGCACAGGTGAGATGGTGATGAAGCAGAAGGAAGGAGGAGAAGGAGGGAAATTCCTGCTAAGCACAGAACGGTTACCACAGTGCAGACCTATAAGAGGCCACTGGAGCCATGAGAGGTTTGTAAACAGACCATATGTTCATTGGCATAAGCCCACTTCCTCCTAGTCTGCCGGTATGAGAAGACAAATTGAATATGCTCCTGGCAACAGCCCACTGGAGGACTGCCAGAAGAAATGAGCTGCAAGAAGGATACGAGCACCAAATCCATGGAACGGTTGCCAGAACAAGACAAGCTGCCAGAAGAGTTTAGCAAAACCCACTCGGGGTTGCCAAGGACAGAACGAAGCCACTGAAGAGTCTCGGGTGCAGAGCCTACTGGAGGGCTATCAGGGACAGGATGCAATGGCTGAAGAGTCTTTGGGGAAGGGCTGCCTAGGACTGGATGAAGCAGATGAAGGTTCTTTGGTGAAGAGCAAGAACAAGGAGAACCAAGATGAAGATAGGAGATATTGAGGTGTCCTGAACAGGGAGTAAGAAAATAAGAAAATGGCGACCGCAGATCACACTGGGCTTTGATGGCTACGACTAGCGGTGAATGACCAGGGAACATAAACAGGGTTATTCCAGGATAAGCACTCTCCGAGGACTGCCAGCTTTGAAGCATCCAGACCAAGAACCAAGAAAACAAAAAACGGTGGCCATGATTCCACGCTGGGCTTAGACAGACTACAACTAGCTGCAAATGACCAGGGACTGTAGCTGCAGTTGTTCCAGGATAGGCACACTCTGGTGAAGAAAATTCTGATGGAGGCCACTGGCACAAAGCTGGTGAAGGATGATACTGGAAATTTTCTTTCTCTGGATGGAGACTGATTCCGATAAGGTACTGTTTCAGGCAACACTATAGGGTAGTGTCGTAGTGGAAGATTGAGTCAATACACACAAGTCTGTAACAGCGGAGGCTGGAAGATACACTGGAAATCTGTACTGGGGTGATTTGGCAATGACCGAGACAATTGTTCATTGCTGGGGCAATTGTACAGTTCCAGGGGTAAATTTGCCAAAAGCAGGGGCAAATAACCCAATCTGGGGTAACTGTTCATTGTGGGGCAATTGTTCATAGCTGGGGAATTTGTTCATTGCTGGGGCACTTGGCCTTAAGGCAGTCCACGCATCAGCCAACAATAAAACAGTCTTGGTACTTTGAAATTGGCAACAAAATTCAGAGGCTTACACGCAGTAAACAGTTCAATGAATTGACAGTCAATAACATAGAAACATAGAATTTGATGGCAGATAAGGACCGCTTGGCCCACCCAGTCTGCCCATTTCCCTACCTACTGGATAAGCTGCAGATCCTAGTTAACCAGCAGCCTACTTCTTCCTACCCCCACCCCCCAGAATTGCCTTATGACTGTCCCATGCATGCTTGAATTCCACCACTGATTTTGACTCCACAACCTCCTCCGAAGGCCATTCCATGCATCCACAATCCTCCTGTGAAAAATACTTCCTTAAATTACCTCTGAGCCGCCCCCTCTATCTTCAAATTGTGCCCTCTTGTTCTTGCACACCTCTTTTTTTGAAAGATGCTACCCTCTTGGACTTTGTTGATTCCCTTGAGGTACTTGAAAGTTTCTATCATGTCCCCCCTCTCCCTCCTTTCCTCGAGGCTATATATTTAAGCTCCTTAAGTCTCTCTTCATATGTCTTCCGGTGCAGATCCTGCACCATTTTAGTTGCCCTCCTCTGGACAGCTTCCAATAAGCAGCACAAGCAGTTGCAGATTCATTGCCCACTGGATAATCAATTGCTCTATTGCCCACAAAAGGTACTAGCTAAATTTAAGGAGCCGTTAGCCAACTCCTGTCTCAGCCGACCCTATGGAGCAGTCCGAAGGTGGGAAATATTTTAAAACACCCTTCCCCACCTGTGCAACCACAGTCGCTATCCCAATACACATACAAAAGGCCGGGGTTCCCAGAAACTCCACTAGATGTCTGGGACTAGGGTATGGCAAGGGGAAACTATAGGGCACCTATACTAATTGTACCCTCTCACCTTCCTATGCTGGGCCGTATAAACCCCTTTTTCTGGGCCCCTTTAACTGGTGAGCCATTTTGCTGAGCCTATAGCGCTGCCCCTTTAAGGCAGGGCCTAGGTCACCCCTTTCAAATACTTTGGGGCCCCTTGAACTGGTGGGCCTATTCTGCTGGGTCACTTCCTGGCAGGGCCCCCCTTTATACTAGGTCCTAGGCTGCCCATTTCATCTAGGGCCTGGGGTTGCTCCTTTAAATCTGGAGCCTACTATGGCTGGGCACCTTTAAGTATCTGGGCCGACTCTGCTGGACCCCCTTTTTATTGTAGGGCTTCTCTGCTGGGCCCCTTTAAATCTAGGGCCTGTGCTACCCCTTTAAATGCTCTGGGGCTTGCCTTACCCCTTTGACTGCTGAGCATGGTTTTGCCTCTTTGAACTAGGGCCTAGGTTTTTCCTCCTTTAAATAACTTGGATTGCAATGCCCCTTTAAACTAAGGCCTGTGCAGCCCCTTTTTATACCTTTAGGCCTGACCGAGACCTTACTGCCAATCAAGCTTGGCCACCCCGCCTCTGCTCAGCCCCTTATAAATATTTAAATGTAGTTCCCTATGGGCCTTAAGGCAGGCCCCTCCCCATGGGCGTCACCACACCCTGAATATTTAATTATTTAAATTAAAGGCCGGCCCTCTTGCCCGCCCCTCCGCTAGAACTCAGAGCTCTGTAAACAATTTTGAAATGTTTTCTTTTATTTGAAAATATTACAGGTGGCCAGCACTCCTTGTGCTGCTGTTGACTCACCACCCGTCCCTGGTCCGGGGTGAAGGAGCTGCAGTCGGGAGGAGGGAGGTCTTCTGGCAGAGGGAGGAAATCGAAGAAGGAGGAACAGGCAATGCAGAGGATGGCAGGGGAGCCTTGGGAGGGTCAGCGACTTTCTTGAGTCACGAAGCAGCTCTTCTCTGCTGCCAATGGGGGACCGACATTTAAAACTGGGCACAAAACAAAAAACAGGGCCAAACAGAGCCCACACTGCCACAGGGGACAGGATACTCTTTTCTTCTGTGCACCGGACCACCTGACTCGACTGCAATGACAGGACCGGAGCACCAGGAACAGCAGCAGTCTTCACTGACTGGAGGAGGGCACCAACGCAGAGTTGACGAGACCAGCGTCAACCTCTCAGGTAAGCCCAGGGTCTCTGTCCCACTATCAAGGTCCCTTATTCTCCACAGCCAGCATGATCTGATGGGAGAAAAATGGTCTCCCCTTTCAAACAGACACTTGGGGTTCTGATTCTCGAACACCGAGCCCATGACCAAGCCAACGGCCAAAATTTTAAACAGGGCACCACACAACGGACAGGGACAGCAGTCCCAGTGCGTGGGTGCCCTCTCCTCATGCTGCCTGCTCCAAGGGCAGGGGGGATTTAGAATGAAACAGAGCAGAAAGGAGCCAGAAAAAAAACAAACAAAAAAAAAAAAGAAAACTTTGCCCTGCCTGGCACTTTTCTAAGGGGGTAAACACACTGCAAAGGGCCCCTTTACACTGCCCCCTTACTGCCCACATGTCCACAACACAACAGGGGATCCGGGGCACTCTATTTGTTTAATTACCCCCCTCTTTTCTATGGTGCCCCCATACTTTGGGGCACTACACTTCCTTCATAAAGGCTTTCTGCAGTTTTTCACTATCTCAATGACTGCAGTTTTTTGACACACGCACTGTGCACCAAACTGAGACTTATTTGAAGCTCTATTCACTGTCTCAACTTGTAGTTGCACTGCAGCGATGGATTGTGTACTTGGGAATCAGTGAGACATCAGACTATAAAAAAACACCCAAAACAGGCAGCGATATCTATGTATAAATAAACAACACAGGAAATAGAACTTTATCTGTGTAGTATGGGTGCTCTGTAAGGTAAACATCAGTAGTTTGTGGACTGGGAGTGTGTTAAAAATATCTGGGCAGGAGCCTGCAGCCAATGAGATGGCAAGGGGAAATATGCATTTAAATATAATGTGTTTTCTTTGTTTTTGTTTTTTTGGAAAACATACCACCACTGACACGTTAATAATGATTGAAAAGCTAATATTCTTCAGGTGGAAGCTACCTCTAGCTGAAAGCTGAAATACTAAACTTAAAATATGCAAGAAAGACAGTCTTGCTCACAGCAGAGGGAGGTGTACCTTACTTTACATATTACAATTGTTGTTATTCTTTTCAGTGAAGGGGCTTGCAATACTGCTTTGGAGATTGGCAGTTTAAACCCAGAGGGATTGAAATACTGTTTACTGTGTCTGTCCTTGTGCACAGCTGACTTGTCTTGGGGCTGATTGCTTTCAGAGCACAAATCACCAGGCTGTATTGGGGCTGGGGAGGTTTACCTGTGTCTGACTCAGCTGTTTGTTTTTTTCTCTGTTTGATTAGCAGGGAATTTTCTCTGTTAAATTGTTGTGTAGGTCATCTTGCTGACAGGAAGGTCAACACTCATCATAGTGGTGGGTCAGAGCTTTTAGCTGATTGTTTCGTGAGGGCACAGTTTGGGACACAATCTCCCCCCTTCCCCTCACCCCACCCACCCATGATATCGTTACCTTTATATCAGGTGTTCTGACATCATTTCTTCAAGAGAGCAAGGTACATACCACTGCCATATCCGTTCTACCACACTGCACTGACAATATACAGTAAGCATACACATTATATAACATATATGCATAACAAAATAATCACTGAAAAAAAACATACAGGATAAACAGGAAGGTAGACAGACATGTGGGGAGTAGTGTAATGTACTGGCTGTGGGGCAGCAATCTTCTGGGAGTCTTTCTGGAGGCTGAGATGCTATCCTATTTGCAGGCAACTCTCTGCCCTGAAGGAGGAGGGTGCCCATCTTCAGGCCACACTGGACAGTAGTAAGGAAACCTCCCCCACCCAGGGAGCACCAGAGCCACCACCACTACCTCAGAGATTGCGAAGAAAGTGCAGCAGTTGGACCACAGTGGGCTCAGGGAGGGTGAGGGTGGTGGAACAGAGGCACACCCAGTCAGTTGTACCACTCCACAATCCATACACCATTCTGATGGAGCATAGTTCCCCTATGGATGCAACCGCAGAGGAGACTAAGGAGGTTGCAGACAACTGTCGCAAGGGAGCTCCACAGGAAGGAGGCAGAGGACACCATAGGGGAAGGAAGCAGCTCAGGGTGGGGGACTCAATCATTAGGGGGATAGAACTGGGGGGAGCAGGGAAAACTGAAGTAAGGTGCCTGCCTGGCGCCATGGCTTGGAGAGACAGGAAGTGCATCCTCAGGATCACGAGAACAGCTGCATGGGAGACTGAGCTGGACATCATTGTCCACTTAGGAATGAATACCTTGGCTCAATATGAGATTAGAGCAGTGCAGGAGGAGTTTGTGGAGTTGGGGAGGGGCCTAAGGCAAGTAGCACACACAGTATCCTTCTCAGAGGTGCTGCCTGTCTACGGCTAGGGTGAAGCGAGGGTACTTCACACCATGCAATTCAATGGATGGTTGAAAAAATGGTGCAGAGCACAGGGTTTGGCTTCATTGGGGACTGGGGTTCCACCTGGAGGGATACCAGTCTATACTGGCAGGATGGTCTGCATCTGTCCAGGAAGGCAACAAGTCTTCTGGGTGGTTGGTTTAAATGCTTCATTGGCAAGCTTTTAAACTAGTCAAGGGGGGAGGCACTGATAAGCAGCAGGGAATTCCCAGCCTCCCCCTACAAAACAGGGTACTAAATGAGGTAAAGACCAAGGTAAAAAGGTCAGTAGGGAGCAGGACAGGGGTAAATGGAGAAAACAAAGTCAATGAGGACAGGGATGGTGCTACAAGAGGTAAAGCCATCAAAAAATGGAGAGCAATGAGTACTAATGCCTGTAATCTGGGTAACAAGCTTCCTGAATTAGTGGTGTTGATGGAGGAGGAACATCTGGATATTGTGGCAGTCACAGAAACATGGTACACACAGAACCATGACTGGGATGTAAACATAACAGGATACACTATCTACAGGAGGGACAGGGAGGGTAAAAGAGGAGGAGGAGGAGTAGCTCTCTACATAAGAGAAGGAATCAAAGCAACGGAACAAAATAGTAAACAGGGTGAAGAGGAAGCACTGTGGGTTAATTTGGAGACAGGCAATGGCACAACAGTCCGCACAGGGGTTGTATACAGACCCCCCTCTCAGGGGGAGGACATGGACAAGGAAATGATAGAAAGTATCCTTAGAATGGCAGAAAAAGGGGAGATATTGCTGATGGGGGATCTGAATATGCCAGATGTTAGCTGGAGTGCATTTGCAGCAGACACTTCTAAGAGTAGAGTCATTCTAGATGCACTACAGGGGGCATGCCTTAGACAACTAGTATTGGAACCCACTCGCGAGGGAGCAATCTTAGACCTGGTACTGCACCATTGAATTTTGTGGACTTCACAGCCAGCAGGTCAGGTAATGTGTAAAAGTCCAGAGCTGCCCTAGTTCTAAGCAGTGAGGTAATATGAAGCACAAAACATGAGTTCCTGGTACCAAGATTCACCCTGTATTTCTACACTGACAGGTGGTGATGCAGTTTGTATAAAAGTCCAGAGCTGCCCTAGTTCTAAGGAGTGAGACATTACAACACCCGGCACTCACCTCAGGCTTACCTGCAATCCTGGTACACTCACTAGTGGTGACACAGTGGCCTATATATTCAAAAGGGCTGCGCCATGCGCAATAGGGTTGCTCCAGCACAAGTCTGAAAATGCGCCATTCTGCAATATTCAGCAGGAGGCAGATGCGCACCCCAAATCATGCTGAGCAAGAGCGCAATGATAATGAATGCATGCACAACTGAAGGGGGAGGAACTATGCATAAATGGCGCAGTGTGATATTCAACAACATGCACCATGCGCAATAGGGGAGCAAGCGGAAGTTGCGCGATAGCGAAAATGAGCCAAAATAAAAAGGAACAAGGGAGAGGTGCAATAACGCTACAGGGAAGGCACATGTGGCTGACCGCTAGGCAGACGCACAGGGCAGGACAGGGAAAGGGCACCCTGAACCCACAGGCACAGGGAAGGTATGGGGAGCCACAGCTAAAGACAGTGCAGAAGGGGGAAGTGCCACACAGCACTGAGGCCACCACAGGAAGGTGTTCCCGGTGCAGGGGAAGTAGCAGCCAGGACAGCGGGGGAGCACAGAAACAGCTGCCAGGGGGGAACACAAGCCAGGGACATGGCCAGTACCACCATCCAGATGGAGGCAGTAACGAGGGGGATGAGAAGGCAGGCAGCAGGGGGCGCGGCCATGGAAGGGCCCGTCGGCGGTATGCCCCCAACAGGCAGTACCGAGCCCACACCAGCTTCGAGCTGTACAGCGATACCGAGATCATGGGCCAGTACCGCCTGAATCGGGCAATTCTGAAGCGTCTCTGAGCTGTGCAGTGATGTGATACAGGCACCCACACGACAGAGCCATGCTCTGTCAGTGGAGACTAAAGTGACAGCTTGTATGTGCCTGCTCACCACGGGTACTTTCCAGAGACCAACAGGGGACACCACAGGCATAACCCAGTCGGCCACGTTACGCCACCTCACCCAATTCCTCAGTGCACTGCTGCCACATGCTGCGGAGTACATCCATTTCCCCAGCACACTGGTGGAGCACACAGCAAATATACAGGCATTCCACAGGGTAGCACGTATGCCTGGCATGCTAGGGGCAATAGACTGCACCCATGTGGCCATCCGCACACCACCTGGCCCCGAGGGGGCCGCATATATCAATCAGAAGGGATATGCAAGCATCAACTGCCAGGTGGTGTGCGATGCCAGGGGGTGCATAATCAATGTCTGTGCCATGCACCCTGGGGGAGCACATGATGCCTTCATCTGGCACCAGTTGGCACTGTGCCACAGATTCGAGAGTGGGGACATCCCCACTGGCCACTTAGTGGGTGAGTATGCAAACCACATGGAAAAACATAGAGCTTGGGAGGGGCATGGTCAGAGGTGACATGGGTAGTGGCCTACATGGCCCAAGGCAGGGCGATGCTGATCACCAAACTAACCTCCACCCTCTACACACAGGTGACAGTGGATACCCACTCCGTCCCTGGCTGCTCACACCATACCGGCAGCCCGCGACCCCATCGCAGCAACGCTACAATGAGGCACATGCCACCACACGCAATGTTATCGAGTGGGTGTTCGGGATGCTGAAGGCACGTCTCCATTGCCTGGACACCTCCGGTGGTGCCCTACAGTACAGCCCCTCAAAGGCCTGCGGGCTATTCCTGGCCTGTTGCATCCTGCACAACATGGCCAACAACTGTGGGATAGCCATACACGTCGAAGAGGGGAACAACGATGGGGACGATGAGGACGCTGGTAAAGATAGTGATGGGCAGCCCCCCTTGGGCGACAGGACCCCCGACTGCTCTGGCTGGCACAGCTGCACTGGGACATCATCACAGAGGAGCACTTCAGCCAACCCAGGTAAGTCATGGGGCCATGTGCAACCACCAGTGGCAAAGGCACAACCCACAAACATGCATGGACACACACCAGGGGTGCATGCCATCAAGAGAAGTGGCCAAGCATGGAACCGCACACACCACCAGGGATGGGCGAGGTCTAACATGGCATGCGGTCACACACACACACACACACACACACACACACACCTCACAAGACATGCACAAAGGGTAGGAGGCACGCCGACCCAGACCGCCACCCCTAGCCACACATACGTCCACAGACCACCAGGTCACAGGCTGTAAAAATCTCTAATGAACTCTCCGACTTCAAACCAGTTCTCTCGGGTGTACCACAGGGATCAATTCTTGGACCGCTCCTCTTTAGCCTGTTCCTTAACTCCCTCCCAGATATCTGCCAGGAGAAAATAATCTTATACGCTGATGATGCTGTAATTCTCTCTTCCCACAAGGATCCAAACTCCCTACGAAAAAGCCTGCAACTTGTTTTCTAGTGTTGAAAGGTGGTTCCTGGATAGTAAACTTGTGCTAAACCACAATAAAACAAAAGCCATGCTCTTCTCCAATCACCAAAACAAAAATAGGCATACTCCACTCACCATACAAACCTCTGCGGGAATTACACTGGACCAAGTAAATACTTTCAAATACCTTGGCATCACTTTTGACCAAGGGCTCACCTTTGCAACCCACATTGACAACACTGCGAAACAGTGAACCAACGCCTTGGAATACTATTCCGCAAACGTCAATTTCTAAATCAAGCGGCATTGAGAATAGCTATACAGAGTTCCATAATCTCAATCATTGACTATGGCCTTATTATTTATGGCTCAGCTACCTCCACTGCTCTAAGGCTATCTCAATCACTCTAAATAAGGCCTCGCCGCTCCTCCACGGGCTCTAAGACTGACTCACATGTGTGATCTGTACTATGAATCAGGCTGGTTGAACCTATCAAATCGTCTTATTTATCTCACCTGCACAATGGCAAAAAATCTATCTTGGGACTGACTCCATTATGTATTCAAAACCTACTCCGACTGAATCCTGGCTCACAACCTCCACCAGATCTGAAGCCAACCTTTCCTGGTTCCGAGATGCCGGACTGCACAGGGATAAAGATTTTTACGCATACAGGGCCCGACATGGTTCAATGCGCTTAGTCCACCTACTCTATTCTCAACCTCGGCTTGAAGCTTTCAAATCCATGCTCTATGCCCACCTCACCACCACTAGCAACTGTGATTGCGCTAGATAAAGACACTACTCCTCATGTCCATCCTCACATCTGAGGCCTCTTCAGCCCTGACTAATGAACCCTCTGGTACCTCTACTACTTCCTGTCTCCCACCCAAACTCACTCCCCTTTTTCCTGTCCCTCTCACTTACTCTCCTTTCACCGCTTTCCCTCCTCTCTAGCCTCCTTTTGGCCTAATGATCACCCTCTCCTGGAAGTTTCCTTAACCTCGAAATTGTCTACCGCTTGAACCTGTTATAGCTTGTTTTTCATGAAACTTAAAACGTTACTGCCTTAAACTGTTAATAGCAAATTTATGATGTAACTTTCCTGTCTGGTTTTACCTGTAATGTGTATCGTGCTTTGTTAAATGTTCTTTGTGACGTGGAACCTTTAAAAGAGCCCTGGCTCAAGGTATTAATTCCTAGACTAATAAACTAAACTAAACTAAACCACACCCACTGCCTGTCATTGTGCGTGTGTCAGACGCTGGGCACCATTGCACAGTGGCGTAAAGCGCAACGCAGGCATCATCATGCACATGCCACAGCGGACAGCAGCCGGGAGGGTGTGCAGATAGAACGTGTGTGTGTGTGTGTGTGTGTGTGTGTGTGTGTGTGTGCAGGGCTGGGTACCCCATCCATGCATTGCCTGCTGAATGATACAATGCACATAGGGCAGCATCAGACAGTAGCCATGCTGGGAGACAGGTCAGTCACATGCCACAGTGCCACGGCCACCACGGATGCATGGGCAGCCCTGCCGAGACCTTCCAGCAGTGACAGACTGACCACTGGCCTCATGGGGTGGCACCGACGGTCTCCCAGGGGTTGCACTGCGTGAAAGTGACCGTGCTCAGGGGTCTGCAGCACACCGAACATGCCTGCACCAGGCATGCTCGGGATGCCCACAGCTGAACCCGGTGTTGACAAGGATGGTGTCGCACAACGCCAGGAATGGGGGGTGGACATTGCACTGTGTGGTGTCTGCGACGCATGGGCAAATAACTGTGTGCCCATTGTGGCCATGACAGCTGTGAATGCCTGTGTCTGCCTGTCAATGGCAGAGGTCACATCCTCCCGCAACTGGTCCATCCCTGCCAGGAGCAGAGAGGTGTCTCTGCTGTGCCACTCTTCTGCCTGGTGCAGAGCCGCACTCAGTGCATCCACCACCGTCACAAGCCGCATCTGCTGATTGACTGATGCTTGCAGTATGTGGGTGTGCTCATCTAAGAGGTCATCTGCCTGATCAGCATGCTGTCCCTCAGGGTGTTCGTGGCCCTGATGCTCATCACCCCCTTGAGGGTGGGCGCTGCACACCAGGGCCAGGCCTGGGCATGTCCACAGGTGGTGCACTGACGCCACCCTCTGACACTGTACCCCCATGACCATTGGCCGACTGCTGATACTGCCCCTCCAGCTGCCGCTCTCCAGGACTCAATAGTGCCGCCGCAGTAGTAGCCACAACAGTCCCACTGTCCTGTACACACACCAGTGCTGCTCCACTGGTGCAGACAGGCACAGACTGGGACTGTGATGACATGCAGGCCTCCACGGTGGCACCACCCACAGCCATGGCCGCGATGTCACCTGATGTGTGGCCATCCTGTGGCCCACACATGTCACTGCTCATGACGTTAGCTCCATCATCATCGGTGACGGATCCGGCACCAGCCCGAGTCTCAGCATGCTGGCATCCATGGACGCTGGCACGCTGGGACACGGGCAGGGCCTCCTCCGCACCTGCTCCACCAACATCAGTCCGGACGTCCAGGAGGGCCCACTGTTGCCCTGACCCCTGTATTCCTGTGGAGGTGGATGGGCCCTCCTCCATCTCCATGATACTGGCCTCAGTGGAGAAGGCCACCACCGCTGACCCATGTAGATGCTCAGAAGCTGTAAGGGGAAAAAAAGTAGCATTACTGCATGTGACCTACCCTGTCCCCCCACAATAGACAGACCATGACCTACCATGCAGTGACGGGCTACTACCCATCTGGAATCCACCACCCGGAACACCCTCAATGGCGCAACGCTGCATGCTGCCGGCAACCCGCTCTTCCTGTGGGGTCAGGTGTTGCACCTCAGGCTGTCCCCCACCAGTCACAGACCATGCTGCCCTGATGGCAGCCACCTTCTCTTTAATTCTCCGCCTGTTCGTGCCCATCTTCTTTTTGCACTCCTGCATGGAGCACTGGTGGCTGCCATGCAGGTTGACAGCGCGCGCCACCTCCTCCTATGCAGCAGCACGGGCCTGTAGTGTTCCCTGGCATCCGCTGAGAAGCGGCTCCTGGTCAAGGTAGGCCTCAAACAGGGCATCTGACTCTGCCTTTCTGAAGTTTGGCCTCCTCTTCCTCCCACGACTCTGTTCCTCTTCCTCCACCACACGATCGGTCATGATTGATCCTGTGAGAATGACAGGTGTTACCTGTGACTGTGCAGTCCCATGCATGTCCCAAACACCACAGTCCACAGTCCACACTCCCAAACAGCATGCAACTCACCACAATAGACTGCAGTAACCGACTATGGCCATGCAGCCCAATGTCGCATTTTTATAGCGCAACCCATGCAAATGAGGTGAGGCATATTTTTAAGTGGATGCAAATGCAGTGACTGCGCCACTGAATGGCTGATTAGATGATTTGCATATGCTGGCTGAATATCGCGCTGTTGTGCTTTGCGCAGTTGTGTTGAACGTGCTGAGCCAAGGGCGCAGTTCTGTGACATGCACAGTACACACCTAACTGTGCATGCCCGGGTTGATGACACAGGCGTCTGCCATGCTGCTGACGTGCTGTGTGTGGGAGGCAATGCAGAGCACGGCCACCATTGTGCCAGTGGTGCTACAGTGCTGTTCACATATATGGCGCTGTGGCACTGGGGCGTCGTAGGCATACTGGGGCAACAGCGCTGTAGGCTGCTACAGGAGGTGGCACACAGGCACCCAATCGCACTATGGCTGTCCGTGTGCCAGAGACCCTTGACCCTGTTCCTGACCTTTGCCCCCTAGGCACCATGCATCAGGCATGTGTGCACCACTATCGCGCTGTTCAGTGACAGCGTGATAGGGAATGGCAGCGCTGTACCGCGCAGCATCTGCACGTGGCAGGACCACGCTGCTGAGTGCCATTTTGATTCAACCACACAGCAGAGATAGCGCAGAGGCGTGCAGTCATTTGGAGCCAGGTTGAGCTAGCCAACCTGGTGGCAATAGTTAAGCCCCATGCTGGGGCTTTGTATGGAGAGGCACCCCTGGACAGGGCCAGGAGTGCGGTCTGGCAGGAGGTGGCCGATGCCCTGGAGGAGGCCACCAGTATGGGGCACACGGCACAGCAGTGCCGCCATCATTAAGGAGACCTGAGGCGCAGGGACCCGGACCTGCTTGGCCGCCTGCAGGCACATGCCAGGAGGAGGAGGAGGAGGAGGAGGAAGGAAGAAGGAAGAATAATAATAATAATAATAATCTGCATTTATATAGCGCTTTTCTTACATCCAAAGCGCTTTACAAGCAATGCTAGACTGGTAGTGAAGTGACTGAATGTGTGGTGGCAGCCATATCGCACATCATCACCCACACACAGCCTGGATAATTGCATGAACCGGCTTATGGGAAGGGGAATGTTGGCCAGGACACCGGGAATGTTCCCTACTCTTTGCAAAGAGTGCCCTGGGTTCTTTTACTTCCACCTGGGCACCCACAAGGACAACACCAGGATGGGTAGAAGGGACCTCGGTTTAACGTCTCATCCAAAGGACGGCACACCCCAGCAGTACAGCACCCCCCAATACTGCACTCGGATGCCAGCGATTTTTTAGGTGCAAGTCCAATCCTGGTGTGGGGCGAGAACCCATGACCTTCTGGTCCAGAGGCGGATGTGCTACCAACTGAGCCACACTGACACCCAGGAAGGGCATGGTGTCACGGCCAGGTAGGTGCAACATCCATACACTATTATCGTCCATACGGGTATCACAGTCGCATGTGTCCAGCACATGGGGGGGCCATCCGGTGTTGGCCGTGGTGGTGGTATTGGGGTGTGGGGTGGATGGGTATGGCTGTGTGGGATTGCACACACATAGGGGCGGGGGGACTTTGCTACCGGTTTGTACTGATGTTCCTCTCTCCATGTTTGCACCTTAGGGCCCGAAGAACGCTGGCAGAACCGGGACCGGAGGCGCCGCATGGAGGAGCAGCGGGCCAGGAGGGATGATGGTGGTCAGCGGCGCGTGGACCAGTCTGATGATGGTGAGTGCCTTATATCCATGATTACTATTGCATGCTGTATTACTGGGCGGGCAGCAGGGCATGGCCACCATCCATTGACACCACTGCCATGCACGCAACTTGTTACAGTCAGCACTGTCCAGTGGCATTGCATGTCTGAGAGTGCGTCAATGGTGGTCCATGCGTGCACTGGGCACATGGCTGTGGCACTGCCTTCACACCGCATAGCCAAGTCACTGTACAGCCATGGTGGTGCTGTGCAGGACATGGGCGGTGGGTGTGTGCAGTGGTCCACATGGCTGTGGCTGCCTCGGTGGGCAGGTCTTGTGGACACGGTCACTGTGGGTGGTCGCACACCATCACAGGGGCGTGGCACATGGCTGTATGCCATGAACAATGGGTGGGCTGCAGGGGGCTTGACAGTCACACTTATTGACTCTGCTCCCTCTTCCTAGGTGGAAGGCGACTCCAGAAAATCCAGAGGAGTATACGTGAGCTGCTCCAGGTGGTGAGGGAGACTCTGGAGCTGCTTCATAGAATCCACTGCCACGGGGTGAGGAGGAGGAGCAGCAGACGTCGGCACCATGATGAGGAGGACCGGGGCACACATTGACGTCCCCATGCCCCGACTACCACCTTCCCCCCTTGACCCACCCTCACACCCCTTCTTCCCTCTCCCATATGTTCACCCCTGCCCCTTACCCACCCCCACCTGTTATGTGGCCCTTCCCCCCTCTTGTAAATATTTGTAAATAATTTTTTGTTACATCTTTTGAATATATGCATTTTGTTATGAACAACCATGGTGGTCTCTGATTTGCAGTGGGCTACAGGTGCTCAGCTGCAGTGGTGTGCATGGTGTCAGGGTGGGTGTCGCATGGGCGTGTGTGGGTGTGTGTGTGCGTGTGTGCGTGTGTGCGTGTGTGTGTGTGTGTGTGTGTGTGTGTGTGTGTGTGTGTGTGTGCAGAGGTGCACGCCTATAGTGTGGGCAGGGGGATCAGTCACTGTCTGTGGTTTATGTGTTGTACTCTGTGCACTGGATGCCTGTGTGCAGTGGTCCATGGGGCCTGCACTGTGTGCATGGCACCACTGTCAGACCATCCATGGCCTGTACAGCTGACACCCTTGCATGTCTGTGATATGCACGGTCTGCTGGCGTGTCAGTGGTGGCTGTCCATGCTGGATAACAACTGTACCCGGCACAATGCCAGGTTGCCTTCCATCACCAGTATGGTACACTTCTGCCTCCGGTTGCACTGTGACCTCCGCTGTTGTTGTCCCCCCTCCATGCTGTCACTTGTGTCTGTTGCAGGGGATGTGCTCCAGTGTCTGTCACCTGTGCTCCGGTGGCATGCTGGTGGCATACAGCATCATGGTGCCTGCGCAGGGTGGCTGGCACAGCTGTGCAATATAGGGGTGCTGGCCGTGTATACACGTCAGCTGTGGCCACATGCCAGTGGCTTGGTTGACCCACTACTGTGTCCCTGTGTTGGTGTGCCCTTGGGTATGGGTGAGTGTTTGTCCATGCACTGTGTTGTATCCTGTGTGGTGCATGCTTCCATGCTACACTGTGCGTGTCTGTGCTGGCTGTTGTGGCCAGTGCTGGGATGGGATGTGTCTTTGGGAGGGTTTGCAGGGTGCTGTACCACTGGAGGTGGGGTCCGGGGCATGCCCTGTCACATGTGGGGTACCTCGTGTGCTGACCCATGGTCGGTGTCTCAGCTGTACCTGGGGGGGGGGACATGCAGGCTGGCACTGTGTATGCATCTGTTGCATCGCTGTCTGCTGCTACCCACTGCAGGGTACTCATGGTGGGGCTGCCTTGCATGGCTTCATGGTGCATAGGGTTGCATTGTCACAGTGGGTGTGGTGGCATGCATGGGGTGTCCTACACTGTTGGGCGCTACTCCTGGGCAGGGTGTATGGGGATCATGGTGCAGGGTGTGCTCTGCATTGGTGGGATGGTGTGGCATGGGGTGGTCGGCCCTCCTTGTGTGCCGGTCACAGCTTGCTGGGGGATGTGCTGGGGCACCATGGCCCAGCTGTGGGTTGGTTGCTGGTATCCATGGGCCAGTGGTTATTCCAGCTCTCCCCCAGTTGTACAGTGCATGGGGTGTGGGGAAGATGTCTGTTCTGCTGTGTGCTCCTCTGCCCATCTGTGGCATGGGTGGTGGGCCCCTGCATCCCTGGTTGTGCTGTTGCATTGCTGCCCTACTGCGGGGCATTCCTGGTTGTGCTATGGCACATCTGGACTGCTCACTGAGCATCCTTGTTGCACTATGGTAGCATCAGATGGCTCAGCTTCACATCCCTAGTTGCGCTATGGCGCAGGTGGTGCGATATTCAGTCGTCGGCTGTAGGTGCATCTTGGCCTGCACAGTTTTTGAATATCAAACTTCTTGCGCATGGGCGCAGTGGACTTGTGCTTGCTCCTGCTGTTGCACACTTTTGGGGTGCAGTTTGAATATCTGGGCCAGTGTGTATAAATCTCCACAGCCAATCAGTTAATATCTTTTTTTTATTAACTCACCTGCATGTCTACACTCACTGGTGGTGATGCAGTGTGTATAAATCTCCACAGCCAATCAGTTAATATCTTTTTTTTATTAATTGAGGGTGTGTATTACGCACTCCTATATGCTGGAGAGCTTGCCCTTCTATGTACCGACGAGTGTGCCAGAAGCGACTGTAGTTTAGAGGAACAGCTACACCGAGCAGCGGTCACAGGTTCATCCAGAGCCAGGAGCAGAGTGCTAATTACTACAGGTAAGGGTTAATGCGACTATGAACTTGAACTGTGGGATGTTCCCCCACGCATTATATGTGCTATGTAAGGAAAGAAATGTTGATGTATAGGCAGTTAAAAAAAAGTTTTGATAGGAAATATAGTAAACATTTTATTAAAATGCCATTGAATCAGGCTGAATGGGAACAGCGAGCAAAGACATAGCAGAAAAAACCTATATGTGTAACTGGCAGTAATATTACAGGTTACTCTGCAGTAATACTGCAAGAACTAAGCTACCTGTCCCTGGCTGCTTCCAAACTTCAGAGACTTGGTTGCCAGTTTTGCCATTCGTCATCAGCGCATCTCAAGTCCTGTCCTGGTGCAGTGCCAGACCCTGTTAAGTAGCCCATAAAAACAACTGCTTTCAGGAAATACCAGTGTCAGGTGTTACTGAAAATGGGCGTCTCCTGGTCCTCACAACCCGAATCTGCTGCTCCCCGGTCTCACCTCCCCTCACACCTCATCCACTTACACAAGGATGTCATACTTGTCAGGAAACACCACAAAATATACTTGAATGAAATTAACCTAACAAGCACTTATCACTGTTGTCTTAATGTTTTTAAACATACATTATTAAGTTTTGTTCTCCAACTCTTTGAGCCAGAATGAGGGAGATAACTTTTATACGGGCTGCAGATGTTTTGATAGAAAAGCTATCCTGGCGTCTTATGGCTCAAGGCAGTAATGGAGGTACCGTACTACATCATGTAAGGTAAAGATGTTAGAAGTTAATGTTTAAGTCTTGGGTTATAAGCAGGGGCACTAGAAAATTGCACCCACAATTTTTCCACAATTTTGACCATTCTCTGCACAAAATCAGTAATTTCTTACAATTTCTTGCAATTTATTGAATTGTTGGCTGAAATTGTATAAAAATGTTTAAATTCTCAAGGAAATTACTCAGATATGCTGACAATTTGGTGCAGAGTTGGATTTAGCTGAAACAGTACAGTGTGAGATGAGGAGGAGTCCAATGTGACTGCTTTCACATGATTCACTTCCCTGATTTGGTTTCAAAATCCTCTTGTCATGCATATGTACACTTGAAGCAGACTACCAGTAAACATTTGGGGGCCACAAAGACTGAAACAGGTGTGAGAACGGGTGCAAAACTGCACCATTCAGCTAAATGGAGCATTAACTACAATGCTTGCCTTTGAGTGGTAGGGTAGGTTTGCCTAGTATACATGCATTCATTCTGAATGGATTTTGATTCAAATGTGTAAGGAGTTTAAGAATGCACAGAATACCACTGTGCTCTGATCTTAAAGAATCACAGGTGCCAAGAGCAATTCAAAAGTAGGTGAATTTATTAAACAAACTTGTCACAGTCTGTCACGGCAAGGTAAAACACAAATTAGCTCCCTAGCGCTTCCACTCAAAAATGAATCTTCCTCAGGGGGTGGAGCTGCTTGCAATGGAAAGACTTAAATACACATCGATACAGGTGCAATCAATAACAAGCATTTGTCAATGCTGAATGTTGTCTCACTGGCATTGACATTGGTAGTGCCAAGGTTAGAGACAAAATAATAGGAATGGCAGTAAAGTATTAAAATGACGTCAACCTCACCCCCACCCTGTAGAGATCGACAGGCACTGGGGTGTGCCTTTGGGTTGTCAGCTATAACGCTCATGCCATTTTGCCTCACCCTACCCTGTAGACACTGACAAGTGTCGTGGCGTGCTTTGGGGTCTTTGGGCATTTTACTTACCCCATTCCATAAGGAAATACACTGAGATGGGTGCAGTATAGGAGAATGAGGTGAACTTTGTGGCCAAACAGTGCAAGGCACACCACAATGCCTGTCACTGGCTGCAGGGTGGGGGTGGGGGTGGGGATGGAATGGCTTGATCATTACAGCCGATGATCCCAAGTCACACCCCTGATGTCTGTCAGTCTCTTCAGGGTGGGGGTGCTACAGTTGGAAACCCTAACACCGTAGGCGTGTGTTGGTATTTTCATTCCAAATTTTCAACATGGGCTTTTTGAGAGCCCACCTCATGAAAAGTGACACTATCAGTTTGTTAGCCGAAAGGTGGTTCTGCACAGCAGCTATGTCATTTGGCGACACAGGGATGAAAACACATTTTGGGCAGGATGTGGAAAATGACAACTGTATTGTTCATGAGGAGATGTAAAAAAATGGCAACATTGAAAATCTGGAGTGAAAATATGAAAAATTGGTGAAGGTATGAGCATGCATAGAAACTGTGCAACACACATCAGTAACCCAATTATTTTGGGGAATTTTTTAACCAGATCTTTAACATAGGCATTTTGGGACCTCCCCTCATGAACAGTGGCAGTGTGATTCTGTTAATGTGTCTGAAACGTTGATTTTGCACAGTGGCCACGCCATTGTGCGCCACAGGTGCAAAAACACATTTAGGGCAAGATGTGAAAAATGACAGCTGTACTGTTCATAAGGAGGTGTAAAAAATGCCAGTGTTAAAAATCTGGAAATAGTGCAAATTTGCGAAGTTACAAGGGTGCGTGCAAACTGCGCAATGCACGCTTGTAACACAGTCATTTTTGGGAATGTTGTCACCAAATTTTCAACATAGGCATTATAGGACTTCTCTTCAGGAACAGTGTCACCATTATTTCCTAAAACTGTCCTGAAAACTGATTTCGCACAGTGACCACGCTATTCTGTGCCGGATGTGCGAAAACATATTTTGGCCAGGATATGTAAAATGACAGCTATACTGTTCATAAGGAGGTGTGGAAAAATGCCAATTTTGAAAATCTGGAGTGAAAATATTACAAATTCACAAAGTTTGCGTGCGTGCATGGAAACTGCGCAATGCACACTAAATAAGACAGTCATTTTGAATTTTTACCACCAAATTTACAACATAGGCTCTTTAGGCCACCTAAATGAACACATCATTTCAATCACTTTGTCCCAAAAGGTGATTCTGCGCAGTGACCACAAAATCACCTTTTGGAGCCGATTAATGCCATGACAGTGCCAGAATTCATGAGGAGGGGTCCCAAAAACCCCATGTTGAAAATTTGGTGTCAAAATTCCAAAAAATGCCTGAGATATGCATCAAAGTCGAAAAAGCCCTATTTATTCCATCATACAGCTTACCGGCATTTCCTTAGTTCGCAGTCAGCTTTGAAGAGTGCAGACTTGTTTCTGGTCCACCGAAGATCATCGCGCCAGACTCGGAGAGTGAAAGTATGGGGTTGGGGTGTGGGAGGTAGGGTGTGCAGTGGGTGGGCACGGGTTGTGGGAGTGGGGCAGGGAGACTGCAAGGGACCGTTTTCTTTTGACAGGGTAAAAAAAAAAACATTGTGGGACCATTTTTTTTTTAACAGGGGCATGTGGCATGCTGGGGTGGGCTCCTAGCATGCCAACAGACTCTTTTGGGGGGCAGCTGAGCTGATGGGGATTAGGCACCCCATCGGCACACAACAAAGGGGGTTACATTATGCCGATGGGGATTGGGCACCCCGTCAGCACCAACAAAATTGGGGAGGTGACATAATGCCGACAGAGATTGGGCACTCCTGATGACACACAACAAAAGTGGGGGGGTGTTACATAATGCTGACGGGGAGTGGGCTTCCCCATCAGCAACATCACTCGGGCACTGAAGCTGATGGGGATTGGGGCCCCCGTCGGCAAAGAAAAACTGTTGTGGGGCACGCTTGATGCCGAGGGGGATTGGGCACCCCCTCGGCATACATTGTAAATGGGAGGGTGGTTATTATGCCGATGGGGAGTGGGGTCCCCCGTCGGCATTCTGACAGGTGACGTCGGCAGTGTTGCATGCACGTAGGAAGGCGTGTTGTGGTCATGCTGCATGAGAGCTCCACTCTCATTGCAGCGGACCTTTTGTTAGATCTGGTGGCCACATTCCACATTGCTGATGTGGTACCTGCATGCTGCCTGATTGGAGAATGAGGGACGCACCTACTGATGCATGCCCTGCATTCGTCCAACAGTGACCGTGCCTCCAAATCTGCTAATACTGCAATATGTTAGCTGCGCATGCGTGAGCCGACATAAAAATAAATATAAGGTGAAAACTTAGAAATTTGGTTGCTATCCTTTCTATAGCCACTTGGTGGTGCTAATAAATAGCCTAGGCACTTACACAAGCTTCAACTGCACAGATTTCTATAGATCATTTACACAAAATACATTTGAGGTCGTTATATTTTTAACCATACTTAATAGAAATACTTTCTAAATCTATAATACTACGTAAGTAAGCCACAATCAGTGCTCTAATAAACAAATTTAGTTATAACCACTATTTAAAAAATTCTAGTGCTCATTATTAATAGTACTACACTATAAAAGATAGAAAAGCAAAAGAAAAATTACCAAACCACTCTTAAGTAGCCATGACAACAGTGGCACATTCACAAGGCAACTCTCATTGTAATGAGGGATTTTTTTCATTCTGGGACCTCCTGGAAATTAAGTCCAAAACATGATGAAAAAATCCAGAGGGTTTAGGCATCAAAATTACTAGAACCAGAAATCTAAAAGACAGACTTGTACACAGCAGAACTGTGAAAAAAAAAACTATCAGATCAGTCTACTTGGTTACCTAAGTGCCCAGCAGGTTTTTATATAAATCTAACTTCTCAGGCAGTTGGACCACCCGAGGCATGATGATATCCCATGATATACCAGACCCTGTTGTGCCTTATTGCTTAATTGTATAATGTGGTGAAATGCTATTGGTAGGATTTAACACTTTTATCGTGTGATTTTAACATGTTTGTACTTACAGTGCTGCTTGATAACATCAATTATTTTAATAAAATATACTGTTTTTTTACTAGAATGTTATTAGGCACACCAGTTATCTGTTTATTTTTTTATTCTTACACCAAAGTAAGTAACTGTTAAACAGGTTTCTTTAAAGAATTACAAAAGGACCCAAGAGCAAATGCCCTGAGGCATGGGTTATCCTTGAGAATATTGGCCATACAGCCAAATGTTAAAGAAAAAACAATTGCACATTCCCAAAAAATGCAGAGCATCATGGGAAACATGTGAAAATCCCCATGAGAGAATTTGGAGTTGAGCCAGTCCAAATTCTCTCATGGTGAATTGCATATGGTTTCCATGATGCTTTGCATTATTGGGGAATGCCCAATTGTTTTTTCATTATTTCAAATCTAGAAACTAGCAAATTATGTTGTTTCAGGCAGGATTTATTCATTACTGACTGACTATGGATTATAAAATCAAATGTAGTTAGTACTGTATGAGTCAGATGTCTGTTTATATTTTAGAAGATATGCTATATAAGGATTAATTTGCATTTCATTAAAAAAACTTTCTTCATATTGATAGCATATACAAGTGACAATACACTTATCTAACTATTTAAGTGATCATTGTCACAACTCCACTCAGGAGGTCAGGCCGTCTGCTCCCAGAGTGCCAACCTCTGAGTGCAGTATTGTGAACAGGGTAACAGAACAGGGTAACACTCCTGTCTGTTTTGTGGGTCTGAATCACCTTTGGTCTCAAGTTCTGGAGAGATTCAAACTGTGAACCTTTTGCTAGCGTACCCAACTGTACAGGCTCAGAAAATTCTGCTCTTTGGGGAATGCCAGATATCACTCACCTACTGACACCTAACCAGGTATACAAAATGAACCCTTAAAAGCTGTACGAAAAACGATAGATAAATTCTTACCTTTTCCCAGTTTGGTATACCATTAAGCTTATGAACAGTGTTGTCAAAATCTTAACCATCCATACATCACAGGCAAAAAGGAAGGACTTGGAAGACACAGGCAGTCTCTTTAAAATAAGAGGTTTTACTTAAAATGAATAAAATATGTAAAATGTAACTACAGAACAATATATCACAAAGCATACAATCACTTAAAAGAACAAGGTAAAATATAAACAAACTCCTACCACAATACACTTAGACTTGTCTATATAATGTATACCTTCTTACAGTGCTTTAGTTAGCTGTTGTTTCAAGAGAATCCAAACAGGAATGTGTCTAAGTGGAAATTAAGAATATAGTTAAACCGTCTCTAAACCTGCCCCTTCCATGATGCCACCTAGCTCCTCCCTGTAAAATATAAAAATTAATACACATAGGATGTCCCATCACTCAGAGGGTGTATTAAATAAGGTAACATCAGCAAAAACTTGTTGCCCCATATGACCCTTTGATCGTGAGTCTTTCCTTTGATCTAGTGTATTTTCCTGCGTTAACAAAGACATCACAGAACTTTTACAACTCTGCAGTTTTCTCACCTAGCTGCAACATAGTTTTTCAGCACCAGTTGAAATTAACTGCCCTTCCAGGGGATGTCATAAAATGGATATTTTAGTTCCTGGCTTCAAGCAACACAGATCCTAAACAAGGCTGTAAAATGTGAGTTCTTAAAAGTTAATCACATATAGATATCTGCTGTTTAACATATCCTGTCCTTTGAACTGAAACCTGGGAGGGGGGTCATCCCAGGAGCATAGGATGTCTTATGAGAGACACTCAAAAACACATTTTTGTATTACAAAATCATAGAGCAATCAGAACCAGCTGTCCAAGTGTTACAGTCAGTACATGCTGAGGCAAACAATAACCTAATACATACGTTATTGTGTGCTGCAGCATGCACTTATCTAACTATTTAAGTGATCAGACATGCTGCAGCATACATTAACATATGTATTAGAGAGCACTAGGGATGTATAGTGAACCCCCGCAATTTCCCTGCAATTTTTTCCAAAATCTCCACATTTTTGGTAACATTTTCCGCAATTTTCCAATGGCCCATGTTATAAGTTAAAAAAAAGTTACTTACTTGTTTAAGGATAGTTAACTGACCTCTTTACTGGGCAGACATTTCAGTAAGATGGCCATCCTAGGTAAAGTAAATGAAGTTACTGTGATCTCTGCAGGAGAGGGAGGGGGAGGGATAGGGACGGTAGGAAACTCTTCAGTCCAGACATAAGCAGGGTTGGTTTAGGTACAGATGCACCTCTGAGCTGTATCAATGTATGTTCAAATAACAGTGCACCTCAAACTTAAACAAAGTACTGCCTTGCTTGTAATAATGTACCACTTGCGACCACAACTGTCGGTGAGTAAAAGAAAATGATAAGAAAATTTCCAGGGCTGTGATTGGTCAGTGTGAGTCTGAGACAGTGATGTTATTACACACTAACATCACTGTATTGATTTGCTGGATTGTTCTTTGATTCTCTCTTCAGAAACAAAGATATATTGCTGTACTAAAAATCTACTAAAACCTTTTTTTAAATATTTTTTTCTTTTGTATAACATCAAGCTATTGTATAATTGCAATAAGGCACTCCAAGGTATGTGTTATTGTGTAATAACATCACTCCAGGGGTGCTGGAAGCACTTGGCTTCACCTTGTGCTTCAACCCACCCCAGGAGTGACATTATTACATGATAACACACATCTTGTCATGCCTTATTGCTTAAGTAAAGCTGGCTGATTACAAGTTGCTCATAATGTCTAATGGGGATCGCTATGGCCTTAAAGAGTGCGCAGAGCCCGTGATGCAGATTAAATATAGCCTCATGTAAGAATCACACTACAAATACAATTAAGCATATTGTGCAGAACAAACAGGTTTTTTTGAGGGTCAGTACAACTGCTTTCAGGTAGTACCAACGTCCGGAGTTACTGAAAATGGGACTAGGGATGTCCAGCTAATGAGCATGGCTATTTATTTATTTAGTTTTTGTTAACTGGATAAGTGCACAAGCCATGAAATGACTATTTTCAGGCATGACCCAGGAGAGTACAACAATCAAAGACAGGTACAAAGCATGAGTACAATGAAATTACAATAGTATAGGTCGGAACAGTCAGTAGTAATAAATACATGCAGCCAGGACAATAACAATCAATGAAATTCACACAGAATGTTTCGGCATAAAAAACCTACACAGTCTAAGAGGAGATACCACAACACAGCAGCAAAGAAATACTGTTCAAATTAGCTGCATGATTCAAATAGGCAGCGAAACAAGGCAAGGGCAAATTCCTGACTGGGCAGGATGCATTATCACGGCCTTCAAAACAAGACTCGGGTGTGGGGGGTTCGGATAGATTAACTCTCAAGGAGATAGTTAAGGGTAAGAAGTGCTATGAGCTAGCGAGGTTAAAGTTAGGCCAGGAAGCATCTGGCGGGTGAGTGGATTAAGGAGGATTAAAACAAGTGCAGAGACCAGCAAGGGATATATGTAGGCACAGCTCCTTTTTGAAGCTGTCATGGGATCCAGATATTCGAAGTGCTTGAAAGAGAGAGTTCTAAAGCTTAGGAGCAGAGTGATGGAAGGCAACTGAGCCTTTTGATGTTTTACATCTAGGTACATTCAGCAGGGATTTATCTACTGACCGCAGTCTACAGGAGGAGGTTTGAGGTACCAGCAATGTTTGAGCACTGAGGGGGTCTGGTTTCTGAGTATAGAGTCAATCAGGGAGCCAAGAGAGTACTGACGGCAAGCTGAGGGGGATAACCAGCCCGGGTCCCTGTACAGTTGGCAGTGGTGCTTAAGCCGTGCTGAGGAGGAGGTATATCAACAGATATTATTATAAGTGACATCCCACTTATGAAGGATGGTTTTGTGTGCGGCAGCAAAGGTCAGTGTGCCGTAGGTGAGGGCAGGGAGTAATATGCCTCTGGTAATAGCAAGTTTAGCAGAGAGAGTCAGCATGAAACTGGACTTGTAAGCGACCCCCAGTTTAGCATTCACTGCCTTGCAGGCAGATTGTATATTTAGGCTGAAGTCCAGTGATTGGTCCAGAAGAATTCCCAGGTACTTAAAAGATGTAACGCATTCTGTTTGTGTGCCACTGTGGTCTTGCACCAATAGGGGAGTTTGACATGTCCTAAGTTTAGGGGGAGATCCAAGTAACATTGCTTGGGTTTTCTTAGTATTAAGTACAAGCTTATGTGCAGATAGCCAATTTTGGACATTTTTGAAATCTGAAATAAGGGATGCATTTATGCTGGCGATCTTGTCAGAGCTTGAATAGAGTACAAGATCATCTGCATAGAGAATAGGTGAGCATGAAAGAAAAACCTTATCTATGTTATTGATAAAAAGTGAGAAAAGAAGTCCCAGAACAGAGCCCTGGGGAACTCCAATATTGATGGTAGCACCATCAGATAAAAAGGAGTTGAATTTCACAATTTGAGTTCTATTTGACAGATAGCTTCCATACCAGGCGACAACTGGGTATGAAAAGCGTAGATTGCAAAGAGAGGAGAGGAGCAGGGGATGATCAACAAGATCAAAGGCCTTTGTAAGGTCTATAAAAACCTGCCCCTGTCAGCTGGCTAGTGTCCATACTGGTAAGTACATCGGTAGTGAATTTGAGAAGCACTATAGAGGTACTGCGACTTTTACAGAAGCCATGTTGTGTGTCAGAGAGAATGCTGTACTATGTGAGGTAGTCAATGGTTTGATTTGCAACAAGTTTTTCCAGAATTTTACTTAGGACCGATAGGATGGCTATAGGCTTGTAGTCGCAATCTCCTTGATATCACCTTTTTTAAAGACAGATGTTACATTACATGAGCAATCTTCCAGAGGTCGGGAACTTGGCTATTAGAGAGAGACAAGGTGAAAATTCTAGCCAGAGGGGAGGCTATGTATGGTGCTGCTAGTTTCAGGAGCTGATGCTCAAGTTTATCTGATCCAGAGCTAGTGTTGTCAGAGACAGTCCATAATAGTTTTAAGACCTCAGTCATTGAGATTGTCTTGAAGTAGAACGGTGGATTTTTAGACATTTGTTGGGAAGGATAGCTGGGGGTAGCGGACTATGTTGATGTTGAAAGCAGAGAGGCTGCCTGAGGAGATGGGAAGGCAAAGGTATACTGGGACAGGTCTGAGAATATTTGATTGAAGGAATTAGCAATCATGTTGGAGTCATTGCAATGTACTCCATTTAATACCGTGTAACTGGTGCTAGTCAACTGGGACGCACCGAGAAAGGTCTTGACATGGCCCCAGGATTTCCTAGAGTCCCCAGCAGAACCTAGCAGCAAGTCTCTGGAGGATGTATGATACGTAAGTTATTACAGGAGCCAGCTGCTCTCTGAATGGAGAGGTTTATTTTAACTACACAAAGTTTATGCCCCCAAACAGAAACATGTGTCAGAATCAGCCTTGCTGGTAAGTGGTCTGCTGCTGCCATGCCCATTGCTTTGTGAGTTGCATTGGGTCTGATGGAGACACATCTCTGAAATGCCATTCACTGTGACAAGAGGTTCTTTGTGAGCCAGCCTGGTGGTGCTGAGGGCACTGGACGCCACATCCCCTGCCACACCGGTGACCCAGGTTTGGGAACAGACCAGGGCTGTTGACAGAGGAGGGAGAGGATTGAGCATCCTGTGGACTGTTCTCCTCTCCTGGAGTGGGTTGTAGGGGGTTCCTGGTGCTGTAGTGATCTCTGGTGGAGACCAGAGGTAGAACAAGTGCATGGCACATAGAAGGGGGGGTAGGATGATGGCAGGCCCCAGTGGCAAGAGGCACAGTGGAACAGTCATGCAAGAGCCATAACACACTGCATTTCGAGGGGAAAAAACATACCAAGAAAACCCCTGGCAGACTAAGGTAGGTGATGGAGGCTCCAGAAGCCCAGGCCCACATCCTGTTGCTGGACCTGCCAACCACCGGCTCTCCTGAGCCCCTCAACCCAACCCAGGACCATCCCTCTAATTACAGATAGGCTGCCGGATAGGTGAAGTGGCCCTCCACTGGGGGGTGATCTGGGGGGCTGGATGGGACCATGAGTCCAGAGGGAGTGCTCAGCAACATGTCTCCTAGTAGTTCGGAGGTTTCAGGCTGGTAGTAGAGATAGTGGCTGAGAGAGCACTCCTGAGAGATGCCCTAGTCCCCAGAGCAGAAATAAAGTGTAAAAAAAAAGATGTGCTTTGCGCATGTGCAAGTGAACATAAAAAGCATTGTCTACTTCAGTGAAACCCGACCACACCCCTGCCCAGCTGATTGCCTTCCTGACCTGCATTGCAAGCAAACATTCTATATTGACAAATGCTTGCTACTTATAATCGCTGAGGAACTCAGTGATATATGGCATTTAATTATAAATTGATTAATTTTCTTACAGAAGCAAATTATTTAGTACAATACATTCATAATGCTGCTCATTATCCGTACACAGTCCCAGGCTTACAAAAGAGAAAGAGAAAAAACAGGTGTAGATACAAACTACCAGGTCATGCTCCGTGAGCACCCACTAATTTTCTTAGTACGTTGCCAAGTGATGCCTAGGGGATCCTCGAGAGACAGTATTCCCATGTGGAACATTTAGGGTCAACACCAGGGATTTGTAACAAAGATACAGAAAACAGAAGCATTAAATCATTTTTGAATAATAGCCATGAGAGGCGTACGTCAACAAGAACATAAGAGAGACAATTATTACAAAGTCAGTTTATAAAGAAATGACATATCATACAAGGCCATGCTGTTCTGCCAGTTAGATGCACTGTGCCGAGTGATGCTGTATCTACCCAGGATGTGGACAGTAACTGTTACCTTTCTTGCTGCAGCCCTGTACTTCACAACAGGTAAGTTACAGCAAATGTTTCCTCAGTCAAAAGAGATAGAAAGGGAATGAATCTTGCATAGACGTTGATCAGCAGGGCAATGTTCTTCAGATTTTCAATTAAAAAAATTCCTTGGCATTACCTTAATACAGTAAACGAACTGCTGGATACTTACTTATGGGTGTCTAATGAAGTCACGTAAAAAGCTGTAAGCCCAGCTCTAGAGATGTCTTTCGTAATGTCTACCAAGTGTGCTGCTAAATCCTGCCCCATCTCCCTGTGCACTGGGAGACACAGACCATCCAGTCCTGGTGACTTCCTCACCTCTAACCCCCCTCAGACCCTTGAGTACTCTGTCCTCAGTGATGTCCCTATCACCAGCTTGACCTACCTCCCAAATTTAATGCCACATTCCAGCAGTGGTCATTCTTCTTCAACTGTGAAGACTGAGCAGAAATATTCATTTAATGTCAGTTTTTTTTTATTTGTACTTTTTTCCATTCTGGTCTTGCTCTCCATCTGCATGAGCCAACCACTTTGCTCTGTTGCCTCTACTGTGGCTCTCACTTTTCAACCTCTGGCATATCCATGGGCTAGGGCCAGATTGGGGGCAGGTCCCCCCTCACTGGAGCACCCAAGGGTTGTGAGGGATACAGTATGCAGTGCAGGTCTCCGAGTGCACTGGGTGTCATACCTCAGGCCAGGGAATTTTATTCCCTTTTGTCCTTTCTCCACAGATGTCCACACATTGGGGTTTCAATACATGTGTATGTACACAGCTGCATATCGCCACATGGAGCTGTCAATCATCCACCCTCTTCAGCTTTGCCTGAACTTCAACCTGTAGTCACTAGGTGGCAGTGCTGTAGCAGAGCCTAGCTTCTACCCTCCCTCAGGAAGAAAAACATCCTCTGGGATGCTTCATCCTTCTCACTTGCCACCGATGCTCTGATGATCCAGGCTCGGGCATGAACCCAACTCACCGGTGTCGTAAGTGCCAGCTCTGCAGCTGCAGCAATAAGATAGTTTATGTTTACCTTTTCCACTTCTTCCTCCCTTCTTTAACCTTTCAGTCCTCTCCTTGCTTTTCCTCTTCTCCCTGACATACTTATAAAAAGTCTTGTCATTTTCCTTCATCCCTATTAATTGATTTAGCATTTGATAACCTGGTAAGTACTCTATGCCAGTATTTCTCAAATAGTGAGGCCAGCCTTACAAGGGAGGTCCCAGCCTGGTTCAGGTTAAGCTCAAGGCAAGCTGAAAATATATGGAAAATGCAGTGTGTTTAAATGTTGAGTCCAGGATGTTTTATGTGAAGGGGTGGGGCAAACTGAAAGTAGATAATGGCAAGTGAATGTATTTATGTAAGATCAAGGTAGAGCTGTGCTGTGTTAGCCCACACAAAAGCAGGAGAAAAGCAAAGACTGGGGTTGAATCTTAAAAGTCTGGCACAAGCCCCGTCAAAGGTGGCTTGCGCCAATTTCCAATGCACCAGGCACCCTGCACTCAATTCTCTATTAGGCAGGCTCCTGGTGGCAAAGTCCTGCAACTTAACCCTAGCAGCATGCCAAACAGAGGTTGCACCTGGACATGTTGCTGCAAGCCTGCGGAAGTGTACAGATATAGAACGGAAGCACTCCCCCAGTCCAATCACCAATAATAGTATTAAATTGCCCTGGTCGGCTAGCAACCCCCAAATCCTGATCACTGATACTATGATTGAAAGAGCCCTGGTGGAGCTGGCCCAGTGGCGTGGAAGGCTGAGGCATCATGCCTTACCTCCTGTCATGCTGACGACACATGTTCGTGGTGCAAGTGGGTCTCTGGGGGTCAGCTGGCAAGGGAAAGGATCAATCATCCAGGGGACTGCTCTCTCTCTCTCTCCTCTCCCAGGGAGGGTGGGGGACATGGACCGGTGCTTGCCTGACACCTACTGGAGGCTAGGTGTTGGCATGCTGAGTCCCATACATTGGGGGGTGGAGGAGGAGCAGTCAACCAATGTGCAGCATGTGGATGCATGCGCTGCATGCGATTGTCAGCATTGCACGCTCCCTCTCCACAAGAAAAGCAGAAAAACAGGTCCTGGCCACACTGCATTAATATCTTCCCCCACAGGTGCCGCCCCTGAGATGACACCTCCCTGGCTGGATCTGTTTCTGGTGGGTTGAGTCGCTCCTCACCACTCTGCCACAAAGAGTAAGTCATGGGGCTGTAAGGGAGGGGTCTGATCCTTGGGGGATGACACTGGGGGGTGGAAGGAAGGAAAGAGATGGCCAGGACCACAGGGAGAAAAAAAAAAGAAAAAAAAAAAGAAAGAGCTCTGGTGAACTAGCGCCCCCTCCCCCAAGCCTTGATCCTCAATAATATTTTTAAAATAGCCCTGGTGGGCTAGCACCTACCCCCAAGCCCCGATCACCCCCTTTTGAAAGCTAAAGCATGATCCACTGGATTCCCTGAGCCTAAGCCCCCATTAAATATATAATCAACATACCTGGTGGTCTAGTGGACAGTTGCTGTCAATCACTGAGCACATACTATGTACAGTACATACTCATGCATAGCTCAGTCAGCAGCTGGTCGCAGCGGTGAGAGGTGTCTGTGTCAGTTGCCAGCTGGGTTACAGATTAGGAGGAGGAGGTATGGCACTGCCGGGTGGGGGTCCACTAGACCACCAGGTATGCTGATTATGCAGCTAACAAGGGATCAGGCTTGGGGGATCCAGTGGACCACCAATGAATACTTCAGTTTTCAAAATGGGGCTAATGGGATTTGGGTGGGTGCTAGCCCACCAGGGCTATTTCAATAATGTGATCAGGGATAGGGCCTGGGGGACACTAGCCCACCAGGGCTCTTTCAATTATATTATCATTGATCAGAGTTTGGAGGGTATTAGCCCATCAGGGCTGTTTCAATAATATTATCTGGGATCAGGGCTGGGGGTGGGCACTAGCCCACAAGGGCTTTCAGTTTTTTTTCTATACATATAATGGGTGATCAGGGCTGTTTGTGGGGGGCTGCATGTAGTATGGGGGATTGGCCAGCAGCACATTGGTGCAATCCCAAGAGGATGCCTAAGTACACTTAGACCAGCCCCTGGCTGGTCTAAATTTAATTAGACTGTTGTCGTCTGCCAGTGGTTGTAGAATACCATTTTAAGGGATGTGGCAGCTTGTGTCTGCCGCAAACCCTCAGTGCCATGTCACAGCTCATTTTATGGGGCAAGGCTGGCAAAAGCCCTCTGCTTTTGAGAATAGCTTTTTGTGCATTGTTTGGCACAAGGTGCTACTTGAGTCATGGGTGTAGCCAGGCATACTCCAAGTACTCCATGGTGTGCAATTTTATTTAAGGAGGGTAGCAAATAGGCTCTGAACTGCTTCCTTTTTCCATGAAAACTAACAAAGAAAATGCTGAACCTTTCTGTAATTTTATTCATAGGAGTCAAAACTAGAAGGACTGGTCACTAACACTGTCTTTTCATCCCAAGGACAATACAACTTTACAGGCTCTGGGCTGGTATGTGGGTGTCTTAGGGAACAATGCATGGCATTTGCATTTACCCATGCATGGCAACAACCACTGTCATGAGGTACAAATGTTGTATTTATTGTGCCAAATGAGGCAACAAACACAGTCCTGGTGTACATTTGTATATTGTCTGGCTACACCCGGGGGAGGGGTTAGCACACTCTAACAAGGGGAGGGTAGCAGTGAGTCCACTTGGTGTGCAGGTCTGAAATCCCTGGCTACACCCCTGACTTGAGTCATTTATGTTTGACACGGGCACCTTGCGTCATTCTACGGGCTTTGAGAATTGACCACAATACCTGTATCTGGCTAATGAAAAGTTAAAGGTGCAAGCTTTCAAGACCAAAAGTATAGCCTCTTCTTCAGGTATATTATACATTGTACGCTGAAGCCCCTCATAAAGGGATTTGATTCTTTAAGTACAAAACTTGTAGAAACTTTGAAGTGCTGATAATATTAAAATAGTATTATAGTTTAAGTAAGTTGTGGCTTTATGCCAACTGCTTTGATATTATCAGCACTTCATGGTTTCTGCCGTTTTGTACTTACATATTTAAAAAAAACAATCCCCTACATAAGGTGCTTCAGTCTGCAACGTGTAATATTCCTGCAGAAGAAGCTACGCTTTAGGTCTCAAAGAGCTCGTATCTTTCACTTTTCAGTAGCCTAGTAAAGGTTTACCCAGAAAAAAGATTCTCTTTTTGTTTCTCTCCTGCTTTTATTTATGTACAAATTGATGGCCAGAAAAGGTACAGTGAGCCAAGGCTAATTTCCAGGGCCACTGGAAATTTGCAGAAAAAGTTACCTCAAATTGCGGAGCTTTTTGAAAAATTTTCAGGGAAATTGCAGAAGTTCTACTATAGACCCTGATTGCATCACAATAAATTTTTTACCGTTTTCTGCAGCATGTATTAGTCAGTATAAACTACTAAATGAATACACTGCCACTTGAATATGTTTTAAACATAAAGAAAAGCATATGTTCCTAAAATGAATACTAAACTGATAAGCTACCAAAGCTACCATAAGCATTGCCTACTGTATCTTCCAAACTTTTAAAACATCTGGCTCATACAGTGCTAAATAGATTCTATAAAGTGAGCCACAGCAAATCAATATTAAATAAATTCAGAATAAACACATTTTTTTCTGTTTGTGGATGTAGAATAATGAAGCCTGATCAACAGCTGTTTACAGTACTCTGTCAACTATTCACCCATTTTGGTGCAAGAAAAATAAGCAGATGCAGTGGTGAATAATTGAGTTTTAGTAAAGTGTTTAATGTTCATATTTGCACTACAGGTACTGTACATTATTTCCAAAATTACTTTTTTAAACATTAAATCTGGGGGTAATTGGAGCTGGCAGTTTATCCTAGATGTTAGAGTAACTACCTGTAAATGAGCTGGGAACATCTAGCAGACGTGGGTTTGATTCCCACAACCTCAACTTGCATATTGTGTGACTCTGAGCAAGTCACTTAACCTCCTCAGTGCTCCCAGGTTGCCACTGAAAACAGGTACTTGTGCCTTGTGGCACTTACCCAGTTACTAAAAAATATATAAAAAACAATTACCAATATGTTTTAATGCATCATACAGTAATCAGGGTACCCTGTATTTTACCTTTGTTTTACTCTGGCTGCAATGATTTTGTTTAATGATAAATGTTCAGATACATTTTATGTGTTTTATAAGCTTATTTTCAGACTTCGGTTTTTATTGTAGTCTTTGCCTGTAAGCATCTAGGTAGTAGATTGCTGAGAGCAAGATCACTGTTACCAACTAGTTTATTCAAGTTTATAATCAGCAGGGCCATCCAAAATCCTCAGCTGTTTGAATCAAAACTGTCTGAATGAAAGTATGCTCACAAGGAAAAACCTGTCCTACCACTTACAAAAAGGCTTCATAGTTAGTACCTCATTTAGGTGAATGGGATCATTTGCACCTTTTCTCCCATCTCTTATGTCAGTCTCTGTGGCAAAAAAAAGTTTTCTGATAAACTGCTTCAGCACAAACCAAATGTTAATTGTTTAAGTGTACTTATGCTTGGCCAGTAGATTTTGAAACCAAGCAAGACAAAGATTCAAAAGAAAGCAGTGTCACATAAAACCCTTCCCCTACCTTGCACTGCATTGTTTTGGCCAAACCCAAATCTTTATGCATAACTGTCAATATATTTGAAAGTATTTTATTAAAAATGTTAATCATATTTACACAGTTCAATGTAAAAACTCAAAAATTGCAAGAAACTGCGGAACATACTGTATCAGTTTTTACACAGAACAGTGAAAATTGTGGATTCCACAAAAATTATTGCAGGTGCAATTTTCCAGTGGCCCTGCTCATTTCAAGATCTGGCCTTGGAGAAGGGTACAGGGAGTGAATACATTTCAAAGGTAATTGTAAAAAATCAGACAATACAAAATAAACAATGATGAATGCAAACAGAAACAATGTGCAGATAGCGAGAGGTAACTGCTGGCCAATTAGACTGGTGGCAGAGCAGCACAAATGGAAGAGCTAAGCAGAGCAGTATTAGGAGTAATGGCAGGAGGGAACAAAATGATCCCAGAGAACGTGTTGAAGAGCAGCATAGGAGGGGGGAAAGGCAATGGTGGGTAGGAAGGTTGTTCCAGATAGAGAGGAAATGGACAGAAAGCAGTCTTATTCATGGAGGTATTGCAGTGAGTGATAACAAGGGAAGGGGAGTCAGAAGAGTCGAGTGAGTAGGCTGACCCAGGGTGTGGGGTTACAGAGGAGGGAGAACAATGATCAGCACAAAGAAAAACAAAAGCACTTCAAAAACCAAAATGTATGTGTTTATTTATTTGAAAATTGGTGACTGGGAAAAACACATGGAGCCAGGGCTCGATTCCTGGTGTGACCTGGGGTAGGGAATAGGGGAGGCGGAGGCAAATACATAGCATGAACACGGTTCACATTTAATGCAGTTACAAAGCACTGGCACAGTTCACAGTTACAGTAAAGTGGAACAGAGTACATGATATAAAACAGGAGAAAGTGCGACAAGAGCAAGCAGCAAAAGTCAGGCATTTCAGCCACACCTACACCGGAGTATGAGGAAAAATTAAGGGGGGAGAGTCAGGTAGGGGGAAAACAGGAGCGGGATTCAGCTGGTACCTGAGGAAAACAGAGAAGGAAGTGAGGTTGAGGGAGGACTGGAGGAGATCCCAAAGTGAAGCGAGATGATAGGAAAAGGCTGATTGCCCAGCAGAGGAGCTGGGACGAGAAATGGCAAAAGTGCAAAGATCCCTGGAGTAAAGGGAGAGGGAGTAGGAGGCAGTTGGAATGGAAGAGCAGAGTAAGGCAAGGTAAGTGGGAAGAGACCCACACCAACATTTAGATATGAATGAGGCACAGTGGTTCTGGTGATGTGAAGTTAGAGGAAGACTGGATAAGGAAGAGTAGATGAAGCAATGGTGAATACAAGAGAGGGAGCTGATAGAAAAATGACAGAAGGAGTCACAGAAGGTGTCCAGTCTGGTGAGGGTTGTGGAGAGAGCGGTGTCATAGACCACATTCACACAGTCAAAGATGGAGAGCACCATTTTGGTGACAAGCACACGGCATGCCTGCAGAGTCAGACAGTCTTTATTACAGTACAAGGCACCAAGTTTAGGGCGGAGCTTAGTGTGGATCGCGTCAACGTGGGCAGAGAAGTCAAGTTTGCTGTCTAGCCACAGAATGAGATAAAAGTAATAAAGGACTACTTAGTTACTAACATTTTCTGTCTGCTACTGTTTGGCGCTACTAGCTTTTTAAGGGTCAGGTGGGACACTAAGTCCATCATGTCCATCATCAGGGATAAAACATAAAACCCCTTTTTTGACCGATAATGGTTATATTGAAAAAACACAACTCTAGCAAGGAGATATTTATAGGATAAAGTAGTGACATGTGACTGGCTCTTGTACAATGAACAGGCTGATTGGCCAGATCCCATTTTATAAATATAAGTAATCAATGCTATCCTTTTTTCTTTTACAGTTGATTCATTAACCTGCAACACATGCACTGCCCAATCCAACAATGCAAACTGTCAGCAGCCCTCTAACTGTTCCGCTTCTGAGACCTACTGTATGACGTCTGTACAATCAGCATCAGTTGGTAAGGCTTGGCATTACTTAAGAATGTCCAATAACTGCTAAAAACTGTGGTTTGTGCTGTAAGGCCCAGATACTCAGACTGCGCCCAGAAATGGTGCAAGTGGTTGCTCCGTGCAACTGAGAAGTGCCAGAGCACAAAATTGACATATTTAAACGAGATACGCAATGGCATCTCTCATCTGAATATATCAGAAAATGTGTGCACCAGTGCATCTACCTGTGCTGTCTGAATACCTGAAGTGGGGATGCACCGCACATCTTGGGGATACGCCAAGCTCAAATTCCAGATATTCAGACTGCAACATGCAAATGGGGCCATTAGGCATACAAGGTGCAAATGGGGCCATTTGCATGTCATTATGGACCCATTTGCATGTCCTGTGCAGGGATGCATCTGGCAGGATGTGCCTTGTCCATAGGAAATGCATAAGCTGATTTCCTAGTAGTCTAGTGCACCCCCCCAGCCTCGAATCCCCGATTGTAAATAAAAACAAGATCCATAGCACCCTGGTAGTCTAGTGGCCCCCACTCCCAGCCCCAAAACCCAATTGTGATTAAAAATAAAATCCATAGTACCCTGGTAGTCTAGTGCCCCCCAGCCCCAAGCCCAGATTGTGTCAATAGTACATATTTAAAATGTGTCCCTGGTAGTCTAGTGGTACCCTCCTCCCATTCCCAATCATATAAAAAGACATTACCCCCAATGTTCCCTGGTAGTCAGCTGGCCCCCCTTCCATCCCCAAACCCCAATGTTAACATTCAATGGATGTAGCACGTATACCTGGTAGTGTAGTGGCCCCCCTAGCTGTGATCATCAATAAATGAAACACCCCAAACCTCCCTGATAGTCTAGTGGACCCCCCACACCCCCTGCCCACTGAGGAACCCACATCCCACCCCTCTCCCCTCATCCCTGCAGTGCCAAGGTGTCGGTTGGCAGCATCCCTCCTCACATCTCCACGGCTGCCTGCTGACTAAACTGTCATTAATGACAGTTTAGTGTTACACCTACAGTCCCATTGGTTGACACTGCTGACCTATGGGCTTGCAGTGTGTATTGTAAGCTATCATTTATAACTTTGAATCAGGTTGTGAATGATAGCTTACAATACACACTGCAAGCCCATTGGTCAACAGTGTTGACCAATGGGATTGTAGGTGTAACAGTAAACTGCCATTCATGATAGTTTAGTCAGCAGGCAGCCGTGGTGGTGTGAGGAGGGGTGCTGCCCGGCGACACCTTGGCACTGCAGGGATGGGGGGAGCAGGGTGGGATGTGGGTACCTCAGTGGGCAGGGGTGGGGAGCCACTAGACTACGACAAAGGTTTGGGGTGTTTCATTTATTGACAATCGGGGCTGGGAGGTGGGACCACTACACTACCAGGTATACGTGCTTCATCCTTTGAATGTTAACATCGGGTTTCGGGGACGGGAAGGGGGTCACTTGACTACCAGGGAACGTTGGGAGTAATTTCTTTTTATATGATTGGAGATGGGATTGGGTTCCACTAGACTACCTGGGACACACTTTAAATATGTACTATTGACACAATCGGGGATCAAGGCTGGGGGGGACACTAGACTACCAGGGATAACTGTGTAGTCATACATGTTTTTTTTTTTACAATCAGGAATGGGAGGGGGCTAGCCACCCAGGGACTGGTGACTGCTGTGTTGTGCTGTGCAGTACAGCAGCCTGCCTCTGGGTGGCTTCCATATCCAGTTAGGCGTGTTTTTGACATGCCTAACTTTGTGTGGCACATCTCCGAGATGTGCTATCAGATGCCCTGCACATCTCGGCTGAATATTGAGTTATGCCACATATTCATGGGCACACATCCTTGAGATGCGCTGTATACATTATAGATGCGCTTCGGCACATTCAGAGATGCGTGGCGCATCTCCAGGTTTTGAATATGGCCCAGGGGCGTATTTCTGGGAATGCGCCAGTGCAACTCAGTTGCACCAGGTGCATCTCCTTTGAATATCTAGGCCTATATGGGTGGGGTGGGGAAGGGTTCAAGTTTAGAACAGGTCTGATAAAAGCAGGAAGTTTGAAGGCGAGAGAAGAGGTTGCAGGAATCCTGTGATGCTGTTACCTTTTGGTGGGTCTCCAGTAACATTAGTCATAAGTGGTCCCTTACCTCCTGGGGGGTCTATCAACCTCAGATCACTTTACTGTTGCAGTAAACCTCATGGCACTATGATGTGATCTTTGAAAGTTCTGCCCAAGCCATTCGTTTTACCATACAAGACATACAAAGTTGGTAAGAGCTTATTTCCAGAAGTGTCCTGGGGGCGCATCTGATACACATTTTATGCTGTTTGCCTGCGAAGGTATTGAAAAATATCTGAAACAATGAACATTTAAAAGACTGATGACTTGCACTAGTTCAGTGTGGAGCCCACTATCACAAGGGACCTCAGCCATCACAGGGACTAAGGAGTCAGAGAGTTGAAGCCTAATAAGGAGGCTTTTCCAGGGGTCGGAAGATGGGAGGCTGAGTACACTCCACCCCCAATTCAGCAGTATTATTTTTGCAGTTCTTTTCCTGCCCAAGTAAAAAGACCAGAATCTTCAGCCATCTCGAGTGTCACATTCTTGTCCATGGAGCTCCTTTTGGCTGATATCCTTGGGCTCTCATGACACAATGTTTCACTGAACCATTGGTTAACGGGGTTCTGTGATTCAGCTTCATGGCAGATTTTCATGTGATGTAGCCATTCATGGCAGAGGTCCACAGGGCTGTCCCTGAGATAGGGAAGAAGGAAAGAGCCTGAAGTGGATTTGGGGGGCAGAGGGGAATCAAATACCCATCCAGCAGCCCTTTAACCCCTTACGTTCTCACCCCATGAGTCCACCAGAGTCCTCAGTTGCTGGCACGTAGGACACATCAATGTATCAATGTGCACATTCTTCCCCTTCTCAGTGCAATTCATGCTGTCTCTGCACTGCTACCCATGGTCACTAAGGAGGCAGTAGTGCAGCTAGTTACACTACCCTTCCTCCCCAGCAGACAGCACCATCTGGGACACTCTGTGGAGTGGAACAACTGACTGGGTGTGCCTCTGTTCCACCATCCTCACCCTCCCTGACTCCACTGTACTGCGTGCAGTTCTGGAGACCCAATCTCCGCAAAGACATAGACAGGATGGAAGCTGTCCAGAGGGGGGCAACTAAAATGGTGCAGGGTCTGCACCAGAAGACATATGAAGAGAGACTTAAGGAGCTTAATATGTATAGCCTCGAGGAAAGGAGGAGAGGGGGACATGATAGAAACTTTCAAGTACCTCAAGGGAATCAACAAAGTCCAAGAGGGTAGCATCTTTCAAAAAAAGAGGTGTGCAAGAACAAGGGGGCACAATTTGAAGATAGAGGGGCGGCTCAGAGGTAATTTAAGGAAGTATTTTTTCACAGAGAGGGTTGTGGATGTATGGAATGGCCTTCTGGAGGAGGTTGTGGAGTCAAAAACAGTGCTGGAATTCAAGCATGCATGGGACAATCATAAGGCAATTCTAGGGGGTGGGGGTAGGAAGAAGTAGGCTGCTGGTTAACTAGGATCTGCAGCTTATCCATCAGGTAGGGAAATGGGCAGACTGGGTGGGCCAAGCGGTCCTTATCTGCCGTCAAATTCTATGTTTCTATGTCCTCTTCCCCATTCCAGCTCTATGACAGTCAAGGCTTGAGGTGCAAACCTTGATAGTGTTTATATGCATAAATCAGCTGTAGCTGCTGAGCTTCAAAGGAAAGTGTGAACTGGTGAAGATTTAATGCCCTGTACTTCATGCTCGTCAACTTTAGAAGGTAACTGTATGCATTGTCCCCATAGACCTGCATTTTATGTGGGTAGTGGTTTGTACATACTGGTTCACATTCTTTTAATGCTTCATGTCTATTTGGTCTTTTTTACCTTCTCTTATTATTCCCTTGGGAAGACCATCCTAGGTCACTCCCCATCCTACCATATTTAGGTAGTCTGCTGCTGCCCTACCCATCACAGCCTCTAGGGCTCACTCTCCCACCTCCAGCAAGGCTACAAGCTCCCTTTATATGGATTCAGCCGGTGGGGGGGGGGTTCAAAGTGGCAGGTGTGCTATTGGGATGTGGCACCTGGAGGACATAATGCTGTGACAGCCATCCCATGTTACTCTGGGTTTTTTTTTATCCCCGCCCATGACTGACCCTGCACTGCTACACCTGGTCTTTGCTGGTGAAAGCTGAATGCTTTGTGGCACTGGCTATTCACAAAGTCGAGGCCATCCTTGGAACCACATCAAAGGAGCAAATATGAAAACCTCTGTAACTTGAATATTTGCATAATCCAGACCTTCAAAAGAAACAGTAATAAACACTGCAATCCAATATTGGTTAATTGGCAAAAATGTGAACATATCACTTTCTTATCAAACATGCATTTCTTACATCCTTAGATTGATCTCCAGTGGATTTTAATTTTCTCTTATATTTTTAAAGCAGCTTTTATAGCTAATTTTGTAACTCATGACTTCAGTCATTATAGAAGTTACTTGAATCTTTAAAAAGCTCTTCCACTGAGGTTACTTGTTGAATGTAGATGTGAGAGTCATATAGCGATTGTATTAGGATGGTGCTAAAACATGTTTCTGATGGAAACCAGCCACAGCACTGTACCAAGATATTTAATTTTTTCATTGTGGGATGGCAGGGGAGTGGGAACATTTAAAAACATAAAAATTCCATATCTTAGTTCAGTAACGAAGGAAAATAAAACGAGACATAGTGACCTATTTGCCAGAATAACATTATAGCCGAAAAATTACATAGAGACGTAACACATGTTGTTGCTGATCATTATTTCTTCTGCTGTATTTTTATTTGGGGGGGACAATGCGTATGTGGTTCCAATCATTTTTTCATTTGTTTTTCAGTTGGCATCAGCGTCATCCTCATCACAAAATGCTGCAGTTCGGTGTGCACACCGTCAGACGTAAATGTGGTTGCTGGAGCCACTAAAGTTACTTGCTGTACCTCCAATCTATGTAACGTCAGTGGGGCATCCAGCGCTAAAATCAGTTACATGGCACTTGTGGCTTCAGCTTCTGCCCTTTTCTTCTTTTTAAAGGCTAGATTTTAATGCAGTCTAATATTACACACTGTGCACCTTGCCATGAAAATGAATAAATCAACTCTTCAATGCCGCTTTGTGATTTTTGCAAAAACTATTTTAAAACCTATATGAAAATTGAAAACCTCACTTCCATGCAGGCACTGTTTGCAAAAGTGCCTTTATAATGCTAAGCTAGTTTGTCACAGTGTTCAATGCAATTTAACGTTCGTATGCAGTCATGACTAGAGAGCCAAGCTCAGACAGTTTTATTAGGTTTCCTTTTCCGGCACCAACTCTTACTTTAAAAGAAACAGGCTGACTAGATGGGCCTAGTGGTCCTTATCTGCCTTCAGTTTCTATGTTTCCATATTCGGTTGGTACATTTGCAGTCTTAATTTTTTTTAAATCGCAGCCCCACCCCCACTTGTTTTTATTTTAAATGGAGGATGGGGACAATGCCCATTAATTTAAATTAAAAAAAAAGAAACCTAGCAACCATGCCAACTAACCATATGCTGGCTTGGGCTAACATTGCATAGTGACCAATGTCAGCTTACATCAGCTGCACCACTGACCAGTGCAAATCACATGCACCAAGAAAGTGAACAAGCGTAATTTGCGCAAGTCACGTTACTTAGTACTATGTATGCTACGCTGGTCCATAGTCCTCCACCAGTGCTAAATATTATTTTGTGCTGATGGTTTCTGGGTCCAAATTTTTTTTAAAGCAAATTCCTGTCTGACGTTACTAAATGTTAGTGTTCTCAACATAAGGTGCTGTAGCAGTAATGTGCTTACAGACACCAATGAATTCAGAACACATACTTTCAGTTGCCTGTTTAGCTAATGAAACATAGAAACATAAAATCTGTAGGCAGATAAGAACTGCCTGGCCCACCTATTCTGCCCATTTCCCTGACTACTGTAACCAAAAGCAAATGATTTGATACCTTTTATTGGATCAACATAAATGTAACAAAAAGAACAAAGTGCTTTCATTTTCGGACCAACAAGTCCTTCCTCGGATGCTTAATGAAGCACTTTGTTCTTTTTGAATTTTGAATTTACCAACTGTTTTTGGCCCCACAACCTCCTCCAGGAGGCCATTCCATGTAGCCACCATATTGCAGATCTTGGTGTCATGTGCAAAGAGGCATACTTTTCCTTCAAGTCCCTCCACATTGTCGCTTATAAAGACATTAAAGAGGACTGGCTCCAGCACTTAACCCTGTGGCACCCCGATGGTTACTCCCCTTTCTTCAGATTGAACTCCATTTACCCCTACTCTCTGTGTCCTGTTACTAAGTCAGTTTCTGACCCACTCCCAGATTGCCCAACTTAACTAACCTCTTGTGCAGGACTGTGTCCAATGCCTTGCTAAAATCTAGGTAGGCCATGTCCATTGTCTCTCCCTGATCTACTACCCTGGTCACCCAGTCAAAGAAATCTATCTAATTCATTTGACAAGACCTTCCTGTTGTAAATCCATTTTCCCTTAAGTCTTGTGTCCCACTGGCTTCTACAATCCTTTCCTTCAGCAGTGATTCTATCATCTTGCTAACCACTGAGGTCAAGCTGACTGGTCTATAGCTTCCCGCTTCTACCTTGCTCCTACTTTTGTGAAGGGGTATCACATTCGCCCTCCTCCAGTCCTTTGGTACTACACCCTCCTCCAATGATTTGTTGAATAGGGCTGTCAGTGGCGTCAGTAGTACCTCTCTGAGTTATTTTAGGATTCTGGGATGTATCCCATCTGGCCCCATTGCCTTGTCCATCTTCAGTTTCAAGAGTTCCTTTAGTACCCTATCTTCTGTGAATGGACTGGTCTCCACCCCTCTTCCCTGTGTGTATCTACTAGCTAATTTTTGTCCATCCCCCTCCCCTTTTTTGTGGATACTAAGCAAAATATTCATTCAGTATTTCAGTCTTTCCAGGTCCCCTCCTCACCCCCCTTACTTAACCTCATTACCCTCCCTTGGCCTTCTTCTTCCTCAGTACCTGAGAGAAAGTTTGTCCCTCTTCACTGTCTGGGCTATCCTTTCCTCTGTTTGTGCCTTTGCAATTCTGGCTGCTTTACCTGCCTCCCTCTGCTTTGTCTGATACATTTCCTTGTCTTCCTCCCTCCCTTTGTGTTTCCTTGTACTTTCTGAATGACAATTTGTTCTCATTAACCTTCCCTGCCACTTCTTTTGAAAACTATAATGGTTTTCTGTCTCTTCTGGTTTTGTTCACTAGCTTCACACAAAAGTTTGTTGCCTCTGTTATGGCTCTCTTGAGGTTCTTCCACTGTAGTTCTACTCACCCTCCTTGACCCTTTGCCAGTGATTTCTTGAGGCATTTTCCCATTTTAGCAGTCTGCCCTCTTGAAGTCTAGGACTCTTGCTTTTGTCTGGCTTGATTCTTCTACTGTTTTTACACTAAACATACAGTTTGGTGGTCACTGGACCTTAGATGGCTGCCCATTGATACATCTGTTATTCTGTCTCCATTTGTGAGCACCAGGTCCAGTATTGCCCCCTCTCACGTGGGGGTCCACCACAAGTTGCATGAGGCATGCTCCTTACAGGGCATCCAGGATGACTTTGCTCCTGGATGTGGCTGCAACATAGGTGTTCCAAGTAACATCAGGCATATTTAGGTTCCCTACCACCACTTCCTTTTCACTGCCATTTTAAGGATGTTATCTACCATGACCCTATCTGTATCCTCCCCTTGTGTGTGTGTGTGTGGGGGGGGTCTGTGGATAACCCCTGTATGAATAGTGGTGCCATTTTCTGACTCCAAGGTGACCCACAGTGCCTCCTCTCTTCCCTGTTTTCCCTTTATCTCTGTTGCCTTGATTCCTTCTTTGATGTAGATTACTAATCCTCCTCCCCTTTTTACTCCCCCCCATCTTTCCTGTAGACCGTGTACCCTGTTATATTAATGTCCCTATCATAGCTTTCTGTATACCATGTTTCAGTAACTGCCACAATATCCAGGTCTCCATCCACCATCAAGGCCTCTAGGTCAGGGATCTTGTTACCGGTTCCACCATGCTGCATCGACAGTGAAAATGTCGAAGTGCAGCATGGCGAACGTCACAATGTCAACAGGTGAAATTTCAGCTGTCAGACAATGTGTGTTTCTTCTTGGGGGACCGTAGCATGTGGGGGACACCTCTGCACCCTCATTCTTAAAAATAACTAACTCTAAGTCGGAGTTATTTCGAAGGGGGGGCCAAGGATGGTGAAAGGAAGAAATTTCATCCTCGGGTCCCTTGCAGCGACAATCTTGAAACCTGTCAAGATTGTCCCTGTAAAGGATTTTGCTGTGTTCTGTTTGCTGTACAAATGGTATACATCTTGTTACCCAGGCTGTGGGCATTTGTACACATGGCCATCCATGTTTGATGGCTTTGCCCCTATTTGTTCCCATCCCATTATTTCCCCCAGTGCTTACCCTGTTTCAGTCCATTGTGTTTCCTCATCCTCAGTATCTTCTTGTCTAACTACCCTGGGGTTTGTTGTGTGCTCTCTGCTGTTTCTGAAATATTATTTGATATGTAGAGCAACTGTTTACATAGTACCAAGATGCTTTTCTGGAAACCTGTATGATTTACAGTATGTCTAAAGAATGAACTTATTAGGGCCTGAAAGTTTGTGTGTTATACTTTACATCCTAATCAAATAAAAAGTATCATGCTGTCTACTTTGTTGATGCTTTCTTTGTATAATAGCATGTAACAGTGAACAGAAGTGGGATGTTATTTTTCAAGCCTTTTTTTTCTTTTTATTAAAGCAGAAATTTAAATATGAACCACGGTACTATGGCCTAAATGTGCTGCTCACAGGAGATTGAGATTTGTGCATTGAGCACTGTCTTCCTGTACTGGGGCCAAGCACGGCTTGGAGATGAGGTGCACATCTTTGGGGGAGGAAGGATACGGGATACTTTGTATTCATGCACCCTCTGTCAGCCAACCAAGAAGTAATATTGGTGCTTGCTGTAAAGGCATCTGCGGACACTGTGATGAGATACCCCCATACATAATTGTACTGTTTGATATGATATATGTGTGTGTGTGTGTGTGTGTGTGTGTGTGTATGTATATATGTATATATGTATATATATATATATATATATATATATATATATATATATATATATATATATATATATATATATATATATATATATATATATATATAAACTGTGTTTCAGAATTAAGCCACGTGCCCTTTAAGCATTCCATGAAAAAAAGCATGGATCTAGCCCTCAGATAGCTTTACATATCAAAGGACTGGAAGCCAGGAACTGGCTTAAATTAAATCATTTAAAACTTCATTTGTGTTTGAATGTTCAGACATCACAAACAGGAAAATGGTGACATGGAGTCTGGTCTCCTTTTGTACTCTGTGTTGTGGGTTCCCCGAGATCAAAAGGGCAGAAATGACTTTTACCAGAAATTGTTCAGCAGGGGTCCCCATGCTAAACTAAGCTCATTAGACCACAGTGTGTGTGTGGGGGGGCTGGGATTGTGGACAGAGACCACATTTGGAAGGAATCTCTGGTATTTCATACTCTGAAGATGGAGCAAGAAAGACACCTCCAGGAAAAGGGATGAACTGCTGAAATATCTCAGCCTGAAATAGCCGACCAATCAAAAGGGTAGACTGGAATGACATCACTTGAAGTAAAAAAAAGGAATACATCTAGAAAACAGTGCTTTTTGGTATAATTTTTCCAAATGTTAGCTTTGGGTAATTTTGCTATAAAAGAACTACTGATAGTGAAGAGAACTTTGCCTCACCAGAGAAAGAGAGAAAAAGTCTTGGGAAAGGAGCTTTTATCTGAAAAACCCTGAATTTTGCTGTAGAAGAAAATTCAGAGACTGGCTTATCATCCTCCTGAATTTTTTGAGAACTCTCTTCAGAAAACTTGAAGAAGTTTTCTGTCAAATGGGACTTTTTGTACCTTGGACTCCAAACAACAATAAGGTAGAACATTTTAGCACTCATAGTGTGTAGGTTTATTGTGTAATTCCACATTTTTTTAACATTGTCTGTACCCCAATACTCTAAACTGCGTAGAATATTTTAATGTATTTTCTTTCTTTTAGTAAGCTTTTTATGATTTTCTCATCAACACTGCCTGGGTCTAATTTGTGTGGTATAACATTTTTTTTTTTAGTTTCTGTGTTTATACCTCCTTGACTGGGGGTGATCTTATGGTGTCCTTTATCCATCCACCCCTGCAGTGCCCTACCGGATGCAACACACGTGGTTTACCACCTCATCCACTCTCTCTCAGGCCACATTACAATGGGTACTTACCCCACATGCTGTAGAGACCTGAAGGGCCGGACATGGTGGGAGTAGCCTGGGTGCATCCGGTGTGCCAACGGAGGGGTAGGGCTTCATGCATGCCAGAGGATTAGTTTTCCCTTGTATTCTCCCCCACTGGTGCAGGTGTGCAATGATGCCAGGGATGCAACCCTGTGTGCTCCCACACACTGCACGCCCAACGTCTGCCTGCACTGACCCCACATCTTGACCTCTGCTTAGGCACCAGCCCCCAGCCACTGCTAGGAGCTGGTAGTGCAGTGATTTTCCCCTCCCTCCCTCCTTCCACAAGGAGGAGAGCAGTCCCTTAAATGCTCAATCCTCCTCTCTCTCCAGCCAACCCTTCAGTTCCCTGGGTCGCTCCTGACCTTGGGCCGCTGACACCACAAATGGTAGCACTACCATTGCACCAGTAGGCCAGCATGTGTGGTATAACATTTTAAGGGAAAAAGTTTTGTCAGACTGATGCCTCGTTTTAGTAGAACTGCTCGACTACTAACTATTGAATTTTAGGAAAAAAGGATCCTTGAATAGAAGAAGAGGAAGCTGTCCTTCTTGACAGTCAAAGTGACAGGGTTCATCAAATAGGGGGTATCCTAAGAGTAGGGGATCTGACTGTGCATAGGGGGAGCCCATGACAGGCACCACCCTCTCAGACAGAGGAAGGGTGTAGCTGGTCACTCTGTATTCACACACCCTCTGCCAGTCAATCAATAAGCAGAATTGGTGTTGGCTGTGAAGTCAGCTAAGGCATCACCCTCCCAGACAGTGGAAGGTTGCAGTGGGTCAATCTGTATTCACACATCTTCTTCCAGCCAATCAAGAAGTAGTACTGGTGTCTGTGATAAATGATTGAGTCGAGAGGTACAGACAGACCACAGAACAAGGTAACTGCAAATAGCATTTATTTATTCTAAATACAACAAAAACATTATACATTTTGACAGTCAGGTGGCTATAACACAGTAAACAAATGTGAAAAATTGATTTTTCAGCTGCTTTTCATCAGTTATAAACAGAAAGTTCAGTAAAGTAATTTGCTGTCCTTATCTGCTTTAACAGTTCTTGCTTGTATCAAAACTGTAGACCTACATTCTAAGCGGTAAGAAGTAATACACTGTAGCTTCAGATTTGACTACAGTAGGTCTTCCTTGTTCTTAGCTTCTTAGGCAGTCTTTATCTTCTTCTCAGAGTTCATTGTCTTAAGAGAGAGCCCCTGCAGCCTTCTGTGACTGTTTATTATTTTTCTGATTTGACCTCCTTGACTTTTTATTCTCAAAAGATCACACCAAATGAACTGTCCTTACTGAGAGTCCTGAGGCAAATACACTAGCGAGAAACAACAACCGTAGCTAAAGGCTGGAAAGCATTAACTCCTTCCTGCCTTCAGTATTGATTTTTTCTTTAATAAACAATGGCTGGCAGTATAGCCTAGTGTTTAGAGTAACAAGCAATGAATGAGCTTGGTACATCCAGTAGACCTGGGTTTGATTCCCACAACCTCCACTTGCATACTGTGTGGCCCAGAGCATGTCAATTAAGTTCTCCAGTGCTCCTGGGTTGTCCCTGCACACAGGCATTGTGCTTAGTGGGCCTTACTGTTATCAAAGAATAATAAAGAAACTACTAGTTTTTAGAAATATTATTTTTCCCTATACGAATGAGACAGGATTCTAACTGTAACCTCCCCCCCCCCCACAAATTGGGGTTTACCAAAATATCTTCCTGGGCTGCTTAATGCCCACTATCAGGATGGTGTCCTGTGTCTGCAGTAGCTGTATGTGTCTGCATGAGAGTGCTCCAGTAAGTCTTCATGCTTGTCTCTTTAAGAGAGCTGTATTCTGTGTGAGAAGATTAGTCTGGACTGGGTCCGAGTAATTAAGGCTCACAGCCAGCCAAATGTCCATATTTCTGTTACATTCTGCAGTTGCTGTCTGCGTAGAGGGAGCTCTATTGGGAAAGGTGATTATTTGTTGTTTATCTGCTGTATTAATAATAATATAGGAGTTTTCTAACCTGCTTTTCAATTGCAGCTGGGACCTTTTGAATTAGAGCCACCATCTTGGTTCTGGACTACCAGTGTTGGACCAATAGAACCTCAGGGGACCTAAAATGGAGGCTGTCCTGAGAGGTCTTGTGGGATTGAAATCTGTTGGAATTGTAGTTTTTAAGGTTTGGTGTCTAAATGGACCAGGAGAGGGAGCCCTTGCTGTGACAGAGAGTTCACTCAGCCAACCAAACATTTTGGATCTCAGAGGAAATCCCCAGAGCTGACTGCAGCAGTGAGTGAGATGAGTGTTGGAGTCTGGAGAGTGAACAGCTCGAGCCATTCGAGCAGCTGCTCCTGCGCAGTGGTGCGGGAGAGTCAGTGGGAAGGCTGTGTTTGGCCTACCTGCTGCCATCTTCCATTTTGTGAAGAATTGCTGTGAGTAAGAAAGTCAAACTTCATCCAAATTATTGATTGAGACCTCAAGCGAAAAGAGTGATCTTGCTGCCTGCAAGATACCGAAGACTTGTTCCAGAAGTGATCGGCCTCTCTGGTACTGAAGTGAGCCTCAGAGCTAAAGGTTTGTGCAGAAACCCTGCTGAATTGCAAGCAGATTTTATCTGAACTGTGGCTATTAGTTGTGTTGCTTATAAGTGTGCTGAATGCGTAGTTTGGGTAGCGATCTGGTTCTCCGCCACCATGTATGTTATGCTAGCTGGAAGCTGCTCCAGCACTCATTACGGACTGTATCTGAACTCCTTGCTCTGTCTGGGCCCTGTCATCTCAGCCTAGACTGCCAATCCCACCGCAGAGACTTTTCTGATGAAAGACCCGCTCAGGGATTCAGCCCCCTGCTCAACACCGACGAACAGGTAGCGACCACCACGGTGAGTCATGTCAGCCCTGAATCTCCTGGCAATCCAGTACAACATCCAGAGGTCTTCATCTCATCAGTCCTGCCTCCTGGTCTGGGTAGGATGAGGGCAGCTCCCTGCGACAAAGCTACAATCATTGTGTGTCATCTGATTTGCTTGTTTGGGTTTATTACTATGAACTGAGCCATCCAGCTCCAGATTACAAATTCTGGGTTGATGTGCATGCTAATTATTTTCTTTCCTAAGGGCTCCAACAACAGCTGCAATGCCAGCCTACCCCGGGCAACACTTCAGGGTAGCATGTTTAACAACTGGGTACCCAGGATTGTTGGACTGTATCAAAGGGACTCACTGTGCATGCCTGTTCAGCCTGAGTTAATCAGATCTGCTAATCATCTGCTAGATCCATGCCCCATCCTTGTTCACATCCCCCTGAATAAATCAGACTGTGGTTTTTCTACATTTAACCTGGCTAGTGTGTACCTTCTTGGTGGGGATATTGTACTGCCATTGAATTGTTGCATCACTGGTCTTGTTTTACAGGGGGTCTCCAGGGCAGTTGCAGCTGATCCAGCCCTGGTGGTAAGTGCAAGGAGTGTGGGCTCAGTATTACTGTCATATGGTATATGTGAATGTTATTCTGTTGATTTGTGTGGGCCACTAGAAGGGTTGGTGGGTGGTTATTGCATCCTAGAGGGCTATACCAACAGAAGATACGATACCCCAAAATCATTCCTCTTAGTGGAGGTACCTGTTGACCAAGCTCAGACCCCGCAACCTGTGCATAGTCATGCAGGCAGGGATAGTAGCCCATAGGATAGTGCCACCTAGGAGTTACATCTTGGAGGCACCACTGGGATTAGCCCCCCCAGTGGCCTAAATCAAGAATTACAACTAATGATCAAATGGGTACCACTGAAGAAATGGCTGTGCATCAGTTGGTTGGATGGTGTATGGGGCATGAAATTGACCCCCAAAATGCTTTGCTAATACTGGATATACCCCTGGGCACTAGTAAAGACACTATAGAAGGGGCACTTTCAAAAACTGAATGCCTGAGAAAAGCTGTAGTGGTAAGTCGACATGCTGACTTGATTGCCCAGACTCTAATGGCTCTAGCGGAGTGTAGCAACCCCATGGACAGCACCAAGGTGCCCAAAACTATTGCTGTTGATGGGCCCCCAGCTGCCTGGAGAGTTGTAACTAATGACAGTGAGGATCCCTCAGAGAACGAGCTCCCACCCTTATCTGAGACCTTTGAGAAAAAATTTGGCAAGTTGTTATTGGAGGAGGGTAATCCTTGAGGACTTTAAAAAGTTATTCATGCTGCCTGGGGGTGTTCCTTCCCTGACACCATGCCAGCTCTAGTACCTGCCCCTTCACCAGCCCCTGTGCCTGCACCAGTGCCGGCACTCACACCTGTGCCCACAGTTAATCACAACTCTTACCACAAGCTTAAAATGTTTTCTGGTATCCACCCCACACATGATGGGGAAGCCAACCTGGAGACCTGGATGGACTCAGCTACTACTGTAGTACAAGACTGGCAATGCTCAGAGGTTGAAAAAAGGGCACACCTGGTGGAAAGCCTCCAGAGGCCCACCCTAGCTGCTTCTCATTCCCTGAGGTCCTCTAAACCTAATGCCAACGCCCAAGAGTATTTAGTTGCCTTAGAAAATGTGCTTGGGGGTACTGCTAGTGTCAAAACCTTTAAGTGGAAACTCAAAGATGTTAAACAAGAGCTGGGAGAATTGTTATCGGCTTACATAAGTTGATTAGAGGAACTCATACAAACCATTTTTCGAAAAGGAGGCTGGGCCTCTAGTGAGTTGAACTAGATAAGACTGGATCATATACTTCGCTCTGTCTGACATTCTAGCTGGGTGTTGCTCAAACTGCAACTGCACCAAAGGATATCTGATCCCTTACCCTTCCATATGTTGATGAAAGAGGTACATGAAGCTGAAGAGGAGGAAGACTCTCGGGAACCCTGCGTGGTTGTAGCTACTGTGACTCCTGCTCTTGGTAAGGGGTCAGTCTCTGATGGCCTTGAATTTCAAGAGCCACATAATGGGATCTGAGAACTAAACGCTGGTGCCAGCCCCAGGGAGCCCAGTGAAAGAGGGACTGCTATGGGCCAAGCTGCTGAGGGAAATCAGAGAAATGAAAGCCAGTGTCTCTATCAAGGTTGTGACTGTGGGTACAGACTCCGACCCCTCTCAGAGCGTGGCTGCTATGGGAGTGGGAGTGCACACTCAGGCATCCCCTGCTGATGGCAGCTCGAAAACTGAAACAAGTGAATTGACTGCTGCAATAAAAGAATTATTGAGACGTATTGCATGCCTTCAACACCACTGATGGTAGTCAAATCAAGATTCTCAGTTGTTAGTGTTCCAACTCCAGCACCAAATGTGCACCTCTCCCAACCCCCTAGCTGTGAATGGAGACCAGCTCCTAATGCAATGTTTCAGCCACGACAGGCCAAAGGAATTGTAATTTGTCACAATTGTAGAAAGGATGGGCATATGAAGAAAGAATGCTGGTCTCAAACAGACCTAGAAAAGGTAGCAAACAAACTCCAAGGGGAGCTCTGAAAAGCAAAACAATTGCAGTGGGGTACAGGAAGCAATCGCAGTAGAGGTTCAGTCAATCCCAAATCCAATTTCTTTGTGGCTAAATCATCCATCCAGTTTCCTACTAAAGTTCCTCTGGATTGGTCCAAGTTGGCAGGCCCTTCCATGGACACTACTGTACACATAGATGGGATTTCGGCCCGAGCAGTTTTAGACGCAGGTTTCAAGTCACAATAATCTTCCAAGACTGGTATGAGCAGCGTTTATCTGATCACACATTCCAACCTCTCGATGGACTGCATCTGTGGGGGTTAAGTGAAATGTTATATCCATATCTTGGCTACCTCAAGGTATGGCTTTCTTTTCCAACCTCTGTGACTGGTGTAGGAGATTCTGTGGAGATGCTAGCCCTGGTCTGCCCTGCCTCTGGACTTTATGATGGTATCCTTGTATTGATTGGTACCAATGCATACATGTTTGGGTGCCTGGCCCAGCTATGTGAAGAAAGGCAGAAGAAAAAGACAGGAAAAGCCCTGCGTGTTCACGCCCTGATCCAAATGGCCAATGAAAAACAGATGCACTCTGAGGAAAGTGATCAAGGTGAGCCTGTTGGGATGGTTTGGAAGAAGGATCCTACTACTATCACATTACCTCCAAATGCAGAATGCAGTATCAGTGGTGAAGTGCGGCTGCGAAAAGATGTGATGAACAAGATTTTGATGCTGGATGCCCCAGACGAGGGAAAATTACCCAAAGGACTGCTGATTAAACCCAGTGTGCTTCCAGCCCAGGCTCATGCTTATGCTCAACGAGTGGTGGTACGAATATAAAATGTTACAGACTGAGATATCATGATACACAGAGGATGCACCCTGGCTACAGTCTATTGTGCTGACACGGCTGTGCTCCCATTCCAGGGCAAAACTGACAAAGGATGTGAGGTATCACCTGACATGTTTGATTTTGGAGATTCACCTATTTCAACCAGCTAGAGAACCAGGATCAGTAACAAGCTGGCTCAGAGAACTAAGGTATTCTCCCTCAAGGAATGGGATGTTGGTTGTGTCACTGGTGCTGAACGCCACATTCACCTGCATGGTGAGAGACCCTTCAGGGAGAAATCTAGATGCCTAGCTCCTGCCTACATAGACGATGACGGCACCATAGTCAGACGTCACCTACAAGCAGGGCCAACATCAGAGGGGTGCAAGGGATGCCACTGCACCAGGGCCCAGACAATCGGGGGAGCCTATGGCCTCTGAAGTCCAAATTGTCATTTTTTTTATTTAATAGCGGCACGCACCGGTACCCTGTCAGTAAAAACACTACTACCGGTGACCGCCCAGTCCCCAGGCCCCTGACACTTGTGGTTGTTTGGCAATAAGGACGAGAGACTGCTGAGTGAGCCTGGAGGCTGCCGCTCTACTTACTGTGCCATTTAAATCCCCTGGGGCCCTGCCCCCAGCCATTTAAAACAATAAGGGAATTTAAGAGCCTGTGCCTGTGCACTAGAGTTTGGCTCCACTTCACAATCACAGTCACTTGCTGCTCGTCTGCTTGTCCTACCTCCTCAGCTTGGCCCCTTCTCGATTCCTCCTCTTATCTCCGCTCTTGGTCTGGGAGTGGTTGCAGTTATGATTGCTCCACCTCATCAGTGGGCAGCTCCTCCTCCATGCTGGCTCAGGCTGTTGGCTGTCTCTCTGGCATGATAGGCTCCACAGCTCCACTCGCTCCCCACCCCTGGGCCCTCCTTTTTCAGTCCACACGCACACATCACTCGTCACTCCTCCTCTTCCCTTCTCAAGTGCTCCCTCCAATTATTGCTGCCGGTGGGGGGGCTTATCCACAGCCAGGCTGCTCGGCTTACACAGCTAGACTTCCTGGTGAGCAGCAGGAGGAGCTGAACCACGCTTGTGTGACCCAGTAGTACCCTCCCTCACACAATCTTCTGAGATGGGCAGATTGAGTGAGTGGAGGTAGCGGTTGGATGCAGCCAGCGGTTTCTGTCTTCAGCTCAAGTCAGAGAGTCAGCCTAACACAGGCCTTAAACAGCGCCAGGAGCTCTGTGTCATGCTGCAACTTTTAACAACAAATGAAAGAAATGAATACATTTTAAAAAAAGAAAACACACCTTCACATTGTAGGCCGTCCGTGTATGTGAAGTGCATACTGAGCTGACTGCCTGAGTTGACGGGCAGGCCTGGGCTGACCTCAGTTCCAGTTTGGTAGGCAGTTCTTCAGCAGCTGCTGGCAAAGTGGCAAACTTGGGGTGGGGTCCGGGGAGGAATTGAAAAGGAAGGAGGAGAGCAGAGCTAGACTAGGGGCCTCAGCAAATCAGCAGCCGGTGTGGGGGGAGTGACTGAGAGAATAGAAGTGAACATAAGAGATATACTGGGTCAGTAGTGGGCCCAGCTGTGGTGACCTCCAGTCCTGCTACAGCCTAGTTTTACAACAGTTGTGTCCTGAAAAGGCTGGGCGCAGTCAGTGGGTGGGCGAGCAGGCAGGCGGGGGGGGACTAACTTTAGGGTGTTTAACAAACCTCGGCGGGGCCCACTACAAAGTCTTGCACCAGGGCCCCGTACATCCTGGAACCGGTCCTGCCTACAAGAGATGTTAGCAGCTGGCCTCATACAAGAGTCACACAGCCCATACACCTCCCCAATTGTTGTGCTGCAGAAAAAGAATGGCTCTGTCCGTATGTGTGTGGATTACAGGACCCTCAACAAAAGAACTGTGCCTGATCAGTATGCAGTGCCACACATACAGGATGCCATGGACTGTCTAAATGGGAGTAAACTGTTCTCTGTTCTCAACCTCCGAAGCGGATACTATCAGATCCCAATGGCTCCTGAGGGCAGGGAGAAAACTGCATTTATTTGTACCTTGAGCTTCTATGAGTTCCTTTGCATGCCCCAAGGCATATCAGGTGCACCCGCAACTTTTCAGTGATTAATGAAGCATGCAGTGGGAGATATGAATCTGTTGGAGTGTCTCATCTACCTTGATGATGTCATAGTCTTGGCAAAATTCTCAAGGAGCATGAGGCTCACCTATTTAAAGTGCTGGACAGACTGGAGGAATTTGGTTTTAAGTTATCCATTGACAAATGCCATTTTTTCCAGAGCTCTGTCAAATACGTGGGTCACATTGTGTCAGCAGAAGGCATACAGACCAACTCCAGTAAGGTGGAAGCATTAATCCAGCTGGCCAAAGCCCAACAACTTAAAAGAACTTCAAAGGTTTCTTGGGTTCTGTGGCTATTACTGCTGATTTGTCAAGGACTATACCAAAGTAATCTGCCCCCTCCAGAATTTAACTCAAGGGTATCCCCTACTCACCAAAAGTTTAAGAAAGGCACTGACAGAGATGCTGAAAAAAATTATTTCAGACCAAATGAGCCGTTTGGGCAGAGATGGACTCTCAATTGCGACACTACCTTCGAAGAAATAATATATTGTACAGATTAACTCATGCCCCTATACTCACTTATGCTGATCCATCAAAGCCCTATGTGTTACATACTGATGCCACTTTGAGTGGTCTCAGAGCAGTACTCTATCAAGAATCACTGGAAGGATGGTATCCCATAGTCTTTGCTAGCAGAAGTCTGACATCTTCAGAAAGAAACTATCCGGTACATAAACTGGAATTTCTCGCTCTCACGTGGGCCATAGTTGACCAATTTCATGAATATCTGTATAGTGCTAAAATCTTGGTCAAAACCAATAACAATCCACTAACATATGTCCAAACAACCACCAAACTAAGTGCTACCAGACACAGATGGCTTTCCGCTCTAGCAGTCTATGATTATGTGATGGAGTACTGACCAGGCTTAAACCATGTGGATGCCAATGCTCTTTCACAAAGACCTGCTTCTGACCAACAGTGGGTTCATATTCCTGAGCAATCAGTGAAAGCACTATGCCATAAGTTTGACCAGAAACAGTCTCTGTCCTCTGAAACTGTAAACTGTCTGGCAGATTGCTTGGGACCTCCAGCGACTTGTATTCCAGTTGCCTACTGTAATTTTGCAGCCTTAGACTTAAGTTCTTTACCACAGCTAACGTCAGGTGACATCCACAAAGAATAGTACTATGACCCAATGATCAGACCAGTAGTTAATGCTTTAAGAAAAGGGGGAAGATATCTCCAAACTGTGATCCAGAGACCCCAAGACTGTTTTACTTCTTCAAGAGGGGCCCAAACACAAGCTTCGAAAACAGTTATTGTACAGACAACTTACTGACAACCAGGGTGAAATTGTGAGGAAACAGCTAGTACTGCCAGCTAAGTTCAAGAATATTGTTTTAAAAGCCTTACACGACCAAGTGGGACATCTGGGTAGTGAAAGAATCCTTGATCTAGCCCGTTTAAACTTCTACTGGCCTAAAATGGGCCTAGACATCGAGCAACATGTTAAAACCTGCAGTAGGTGTCTTCAGCGTAAGGCTCCACTACAAACACCACCAGTGTACCAATGGAACTTGTCTGTATCGATTTTCTTAGTTTGGAGCCAGATTCAAAAGGTATTGCTAATGTATTGGTAGTCAAGGATCACTTCATGAGATATGTGCAGGCCTACCCAACCAGAGACCAAAAGACATCAACTGTAGCCAAAGCTCTTGTTGAAAAGTTTTTTTTACATTACAGTGCCCCCACCCAGTGTATCCATCTGGATCAAGGCCGGGATTCCAAAAGCAGACTTATCAAAGAACTGTTGTCCATGTGGGGTGTAAGAAAATCCAGAACAACCCCCTATCATCCACAAGGAGATCCGCAACCAGAGAGGTTTAACTGAACCTTGCTTGATATGCTGGGCACCCTGCAACCTAAAGACAAGAAAAAGTGGAGCCAACAGATAAGTGCACTTGTCCATGCCTATAATTGCACAAAGAATGATGCTACTGTTTTTTCACCATACCACCTTATGTTTGGCAGAGAAGCTCACCTTCTGGTTGATGTGTGCTTTGGAGTGTCTCCTGATGGTGTTCAGTCAGAAAACTACCTGCAGAATGTCAAAAAGTTAAAAGCTCAGTTGGATCATGCCTATCAGCTTGCAAATACCATGGCAGCAAAGAGAAACCGGGCCAACAAAACTTGCCATGATAAATGTGGTAAGGCACAAGAGCTCCAACCAGGTGACAGAGTATTAATAAGAAATTTGGGGCTTCCAGGGAAACACAAAATAGCTGACCGCTGGAGTCACGTCCCATACATGATCTGCCTGTGTATAAAGTACACCCAGAAGGGGATCCTCGTGCTGTTAAAACCATTCACAGGAAACACCTGTTACCTATCAGCCAAATAGTAATCAATAATGTCCAAGAGACTGAAGCTCCTTGGTGCCCTGTAACTAGGTCTGCTACTAAGGCCAAGCAACAAGATCAGCCAACTTCTGCTTCCTCTTCTGTTGCTCTTAATAATGTCTACAATTCTGCTAACATTGCAGACACTGAAAATGCTGAGATTGAAACTGATGACGAAAGTGAATTCTGTGCTGCCTTCTACCCATCTTTTGAACTTAAGAGAGTGTTCCAGGGAATTCCTTCCATTGACTATGGTGATGACTCTGAACTCCCAGCTTTTTTATCGGATCCCAATTCATCCATTGTGCCTGTCACTCCATAAAGTGATGCTCACTGTGTGGATTTTGAGGAGGTTAAATTCCTTTGTGTGGTGGAACTGATGGCAATCAGTGAACCTGAATATAATGAAGCAAGTAGTGAAACTACAAGTGACCATGCAAGTGTTAATGAACTAAGTGGGCCAAGTGAACTGTTTCATGCTAATGATAGTAATCCTGGACCTGTTCAAGAACCAGAAAGATGTGTCCTGGATGATTCTAACTTTGCAAACATACCTCTGACAAATGCCAGGGAGCCTCAACAGCAAGAAGTGCCAGTGCCAATGTTGCCACGTCACTCAGCAAGATCTGTAAAACCGATCTTAAAGCCTACATCTGACACTCCAGGATAGCCGGTTAACTTGCCCATGAATGTTGTGCACAAAGGAGCATATGTCATGCCTAATTTCTTGTTCAAAATTGTGTTCACTGCCCCCACCCAAACCAAAGCCTCCACCTAAGTTAAGTTGCCCACTCGGTGTAACAAGGGGTACAAAGTTAAAGAGGTGGGAATAAGGTGAAATGCTATGATAAAATATGGTAACAATACTGAAATCGTGATTCTGTTTGATGTGAAAAAATGAGAATTCTAAACTACTAAGATATACCAGATGAAACATTTATGTATCTTTTCGCATAATGTGTTCATATGAACTGTTATAGTAAGTATAGACTAGACGCGGACGCCAATTTTGTGCAACCCCTACAAATTGGGATTTTCTAAGATGTCTTCCTAGGCTGCCTAATGCCCACTGTCAGGATGGTATTCTGTGTCTGCAGTAGCTGTATATGTCTGCATGAGAGTGCTCCAATAAGCCTCCATGCCTGTCTCTTTAAGAGAGCTGTATTCTGTGTGAGAAAATTAGTCTGGACTGGGTCCAGGTAATTGAGGCTCGCGACCAGCTTGAATGTCCATATTTCTGCTCCATTCTGCAGTCGCTGTCAGCGAAGAGAGAGCTCTGTTGGGAAAGGTGATTATTTGTTGTTTCTCTGCTGTAATAATAATAATATAGGAGTTTGTCTAGCCTGCTTTCAATTGTAGCTGGGACCTTTTGAATTAAAGCCACCATCTTGGTTCTGGACTGCCAGTGCTGAACCAATAGAACCTCAGGGGACCTAAAATGGAGGCTATCCCGAGAGGTCTTGTGGGATTGAAATCTGTGGTAATTGTAGTTTTTATGGTTTAACATAAAAACATAGAAACATAGAATTTGATGGCAGATAAGGACCACTTGGCCCACCTAGTCTGCCCATTTCTTTACCTAACGGATAAGCTGCAGATCCTAGTTAACCAATAGCCTACTTCCTCCTACCCCCCACAAGAATTGCCTTATGTCTGTCCCATGCATTCTTGAATTCCCCCACTGTTTTTGACTCTACGACCTCCTCAGGAAGGCTGTTCCATGCATCTACAACCCTCTCTGTGAAGAAGTACTTCCTCACATTACCTCTGAGCCATCCCCTCTATCTTCAAATTGTGCCCCTTGTTCTTGCACATCTCTTTTTCTGAAAGATGCTACCTCTTGGACTTTGTTGATTCCCTTGAGGTATTTGAAAGTTTCTATCATGTCCCTCCTCTCCTCCTTTCCTCGAGGCTATACATCTTAAGCTCCTTTAGTCTTTTTTCATATGTCTTCTGGTGCAGACCCTGCACCATTTAGGTTGCCCTCCTCTGGACAGCCTCCACCCTGTCTATGTCTTTGCGGAGATGAGGTCTCCAGAGCTGTACACAGTACTCCAGGTGTGGTCTTACCAACTGTCTGTACAGAGGGCCAGCAACTTCCTGTTTTCTACTGGTGATGCCTCTCCTTATGCATCCCAGTATCCCCCCCAGCCCTCCATACTGCCTTTTCACATTGCTGGCCCACCTTAGGTCGTCTGATATGACTACCCCCAGGTCCCTCTCCATTTTTGTTGTTGTCAGTATCTCACCCCCCCATTGTGTACTCTCCCTGGGTTTTGTTTCCCATGTGCATTACTTTGCACTTCTTTGAGTTGAATCTAAGCTGCCATACATTTGACCATTCCTCCAACCTTGCCCAGTCCCTTTTCATCCTTTCCGCCCACCTTGCATGTCAACCCTGTTGCAGATCTTTGTGTCATCTACAAAGAGACATACGTTCCCTTCCAGTTCCTCTGCAATGTCACTTATAAAGACATTAAAAAGGACCGACCCCAGTACTGAACCCTGCAGTACCCCACTAGTAACCCTCCTTTCTTCACTGTGGACTCCATTTACTATTACCCGCTGTGTCCTGTTGTCCAGCCAATGTTTTACCCAGGCTACCACCCTGGGACCCACTCCAAGGCTGACTAATTTGTTTATTAATCTTTTGTGCGGGACTGTGCCAAATGCATTGCTAAAGTCTAGGTAGGCCATGTCTACAGCCCCTCATTGGTCTACTACTTTGGTCACCCAGTCAAATAAATCAATTAGATTTGTCTGACATGACCTTCCTGCTGTGAATCCATGCTGTCTTGGGTTCTGTGCCCCACTGGCCTCAAGGTACTCAACAATTCTTTCCTTCAGAAGTGATTCCATCATTTTCCCTACCACTGAGGTCAAACTGACAGGTCTTTATTTTCCTGCCTCTGTCTTGCTCCCACTTTTGTGAAGGAGAATCACATCTGCCCTCCTCCAGTCCTCAGGTACCACACCATCCTCCCATGATTTATTAAACAGGGTAGTCAGTGGTGTTACTAGTTCTTCCCTTAGTTCTTTTAGAATTCTGGAGTGAATCCCATCAGGCCCCATTGCTTTATCCACCTTCAGTTTTAAGAGTTCTTTCAGAACCCTTTCTTCTGTGAAAGGACAAATATTAACCCCCCTATCCAGAGTGATTCTATTGACTAGATTAGGTATCTCCCCCTGCTTTTCCATTGTGAATACTGAGCAGAAATATTCATTCAGTATCCCTGCTTTTTCACTGTCACTTTCTGCCCAACCACCTTCCTCTTTATTCAGCCTCGGTATCCCTGCCTTAGTCTTTCTTTGCTCCTTAATGTACCTATAAATGGTTTTATCCTCCTTCTTAACCGAGTTGGCTAACTTTTCCTCAGTTTGGGCCTTTGCTATTCTGACTGCCTTCCCCGCTTCCTTCTGCTTTGACTGGTACAGTTCTCTGTTCTGCTCCTTCTGTGTTTCCTTATACTTCCTGAATGCTATCTTTTTCTCCCTTACCTTCCCCACCACTTCTTTTGAGAACCATAGTGTTTTTTTCTTTCATTTTGATATGTTTATTTGTTTCACACAAAGGCTTGTTGCCTCTGTGATGGCGGTTTTAATGTTTCCCCATTGTTGCTCCACCCCACCTTCTTGTCTGTTTGCTAGAGCTTTTCTGAGGCACTCTCCCATTTTGACAAAATCAGCCCTCCTGAAGTCCAGTACCTTCACTCTTGTGTAGCTTGACTCTACAGCTAAGTTTATTGTGAACCACACTGTTTGGTGGTCACTTGTTCCCAGATGGCTACCCACTTCAAGATCAGAGATCCTTTCTCCGTCCCCATTTGAGAGTACCAGGTCTAAGACTGCTCCCTCCTGAGAGGGTTCCAAAACTAGCTGTTTGAGGCATGCCCCCTGTAGGACATCGAGCATGGCTCTTCTCTTGGATGTGGTTGCAGCAAAGGTGCTCCAGTTAACATCTGGCATATTCAGGTCCCCCATCAGCATTATCTCCCCTTTCTCCATCATCCCAAGGATGTCTTCTATCATTTTCTTGTCTATTTTCTCCCCCTGAGATAGGGGGGTCTGTATACAACCCCTGTGCAGATTGTGGAGCCATTTCCAGTCTCCAGGGTGACCCACAGTGCCTCCTCTCCTCCCTGTTTACCCTTTAGTTCTATTGCTTTGATCCCTTTCCTTACAGATAAAGCTACTCCCCCTCTTCTTCTCTCCCTGTCCCTCCTGTAGATTGTGTACCTTGGTATGTTTGTGTACCCTGGTATGTTGACAACCCAGTCATGGTTCTCTGTGTACCATGTTTCTGTGACTGCCACGATATCCAGGCATCCTACTTCCATCAAGGCCACCATTTCAGGGAGCTTCTTACCTAGACTATGGGCACTGGTACTCATTACCCTCCATTTTTTTATGCCCCATCACTGTCCTTACTGCCTTTGTCTTTTTCTCCAATTACCCCTGCCCTTCTCACTATCGACTGCTCTATCTTAGTGTTTACCTCACTAACTACCCTGATTTTTTGGGGGGGAGCTAGGATTTCCCTTCTCCTTTTCAGTGCCTCCCCCCTTGGCTTGTTTAAATGCTTGCCAATGAAGCATTTAAACCTATCACCCAGGATCCTGGTTCCCCTCCAGGATAGATGCAGACCATCGCACCTCTATAGGCCTGCATCCCTCCAGGTGGAGCCCCAGTCCCCAATGAAGCAAAATCCCTGAGCTCTGCACCAGTTTTTCAACCAGTCATTGAATTCCATGGTGCAGAGTACCCTAGCCTCATCCATGACATAGACAGGTAGCACTACCGAGAAAGTTACCATGTGTGTTACTTATCTAAGGCCCCTTCCCAACTCCACAAACTCCTGTTGCACTGCTCTGATCCCATTCTCAGCCAGGTCATTTGTCCATAGGTGGATAATGACATCCAGCTCACTTACCCTTGCAGCTGCTCCCACAATGCTGAGGATTCATTTCCTGTCCCTCCAAGCCATGGTGCCGGGCAAGCACCTTACCTCCCTTTCCCCTCCCTCCCCCAGTTCTACCCCCCTAACAATTGAGTCCCCCACCAGGAGTTGTTTTCTTCCCCTGTGGGGTCCTTTGCCACCCTCCTGTGGTTCTCCATTGTGGAGGTTCCCAGCATCTTCCTTGGTCTCCACTGTAGGTGCCTCCATAGAGGAACCATGCTCCACCAGAGTGGTGAATGAATTGTGGAGAGGCACAACTGGAGGGATGTGCCTCTGTTCCACCACCCTCACCCTCCCTGAGCCCACCGTGGTCCAACCACTCCTGTTTCTTGGCAACCTCTGAGATAGTGGTGGTGGCCTGGGTGGTCCCTGGGTGGGGGAGCAGGTTTCCTGAATCACTGCCAGGTCAGCATGGAGACGAACAACCTCCTCCCTCAGACAAGAGAGGTGCCTGCAAATAGGGCAGCAACGCAGTCTCCATAATGTCTCCCAGAAGACTGCTGCTCCACAGTAAGTGCATTGCACCACTCCCCACATGGCTGTGTCCCTTCCTGTTACAGATGCTTTTCTTTTGTTGTTTTTTTGTTCTTGTTTTAGTGTGTGAGTGTGTGTCTACCCCTATTCAGTGCGCTGTGCCTTTAAGGATGTGAACAGGTGTATGTTGTTAGCAGTTTTGGGTAAGTGATGTCAGAACCCCCTGCTATAAAGGAAGTTATGCACTTGGAGTGTGTGGGGTGAGGGGAAGGGAGTAAACCTATGCTGTCCAAAAACAATCAACTACAACTCTGACCCTCCACCCCAGGGAGTGCCTTCCTTCCTTTCAGACACCTATTTCACAGAGGTTAAGTAACAGGTCTAGTCACAAATGACTGCAAATATCTCCCAGCTACAGTTCCTCCCTGGCAAATTAAAGTTAAAACTAAGAAAAGTCAACCCCAAAAACAGAATCAACACTAGTTACTTACACAGGTCCAAAAAGTAATAATTCAGTTCAGTGTAGTCTAGAAAATAACCTCCTTGATTCAAGGAAGCTGTGGCTGCTTTCTCACTCTCTCTGTCTCAGCAGACAGAGACCACAAACAACTCCTGTTATAAATCCACAGTTCAACTAGGCCCTTTTCAACTCCTCCCCTTAACAGACACCTATTTCACATAGATTAAGTAACAGGTCTAGTCACAAATGACTGCAAATGTCTCCCAGTTACAGCTCCTCCCTGGCAAATTAAAGTTAAAACTAAGAAAAGTAAACCCCAAAAACAGAATCAATACTAGTTACTTACACAGGTCTAAAAGTAATAATTCAGTTCAGTGTAGACTAGAAAATAACCTCCTTGATTCAAGGAAACCGTGGCTGCTTTCTCACTCTCTCTGTCTCAGCCAGAGACAGGTTTGGCACCTAAATGGACCTGGAGGGGGAGCCCTTGCTGTGACAGACAGTTCCCTCAGCCAACCGAACTTTCTGGATCTCAGAGGAAATCCCTAGAGCTGCCTGCAGCAGTAAGTGAGTCGAGAGTTGGAATCGGGAGAGTGAAGAGCTTGAGCCATTCGAGCAGCTGTTCCTGTGTAGTGGTGCGGGAGAATCGTCAGGAAGGCTGTGTTTGGCCTGCCTGCCCCCATCTTCCATTTTGTGAAGAATTCCTGTGAGTAAGAAGGTTGGACTTCATCCGAATCTGAAGCGAAAAGAGTGATCTTGCTGCCTACAAGAGACTGAAGACTTACTGTAGAAGCGTTTGACCTGTCAGGTACCGAAGTGAGCCTCAGAGAGAAAGGTTTGCACAGAAACCCTTCTGAATTGCAAACTGACTTTATCTGAACTGTGGCTAATAGTTGTGTTGCGTATAAGTGTGCTGAATGTGTAGTGTGGGTCGAGATCTGGTTCCCCACCTCCGTGTATGTTATTCTAGCTGGAAGCTGCTCCAGCACTCATTATGGACTGTATCCAAACTGCTCACTCTGTCTGGGCCCTGTCATCTTGGCCTACACTGCCGCTCACACACTTTTCCAATGAAAGCCCTTCTCGGGGATTCAGCCCACTGCTCAACACCATCGAACAGGTAGTGACCACCAGGGTGAGTTGTGTCAGCCCTGTTTTTCCTGGTAATCCAGTACAACATCCAGAGGTCTTCATCACATCAGTCCTGCCTCCTGATCTGGGTAGCGTGAGTACAAAACAGGGTAGCTCCCTGCAACAAAGCTACAATCATTGTGTGTCATCTGATTTTCTTGTTTGGGTTTATTACAATGAACTGAGCCATCCGGCTCCAGATACAAATTCTGGGTTGATGTGCATGCTAATTATTTTCTTTCCTAAGGGCCCCAACAACAACAGCTGCAATGCCAGCCTACCCCGGGCAACACTTCAGGCTAGCCTGTTTAACAACTGGGTACCCAGGATTGCGTGACTATATCATAGGGACTCACTGTGCATGCCTGTTCAGCCTGAGTTAATCAGATCTGCTAATCATCTGCTAGATTCATGCCCCACCCTTGTACACATCCCCCTGAATAAATCAGACTGTGGTTTTTCTACATTTAACCTGGCTAGTGTGTACCTTCTTGGTGGGAATATCGTACTGCCATTGAATTGTTGCATCATCAGTCTTGTTTTACAGGGGGGTCTCCAGGGCACTTGCAGCTAATCCAGCCCTGGTGGTAAGTGCAAGGAGTGTGGTCTCAGTATTACTGTCATATTGTATATGTGAATATTATTCTGTTGATTAGTGTGGGCCACTAGAAGAGTTGGTGGGTGGTTATAGCATCCCAGAGGGCTATACCAGCAGCAGTTACACTACCCCAGAAACATAGAAACATAGAATTTGATGGAAGATAAGGACCGCTTGGCCCACCTAGTCTGCCCATTTTCCTACCTAACAGATAAGCTGCAGATCCTAATTAACCAACAGCTTACTTCCTCTTACCCCCCCACTAGGACTGCCTTATGTCTGTCCCATGCATTCTTGAATTCCCCCACTGTTCTTGACTCCACGACCTCCTCAGGGAGGCTGTTCCATGCATCCACAACCCCCTCTGTGAAAAAATATTTCCTCACATTACCTCTGAGCTGTCCTACCTCTATCTTCAAATTGTGCCCCCTTGTTCTTGCACATCTCTTTTTCTGAAAGATGCCACCCTCTTGGACTTTGTGATTCCCTTGAGGTACTTGAAAGTTTCTATCATGTCCTCTCTCTCCCTTCTTTCCTCAAGGGTATACATATTAAGCTCCTTTAGTCCTTCGTCGTATGTCTTCTGGTGCAGACCCTGCACCATTTAGGTTGCCCTCCTGGACAGCCTCCATTCTGTCTATGTCTTTATGGAGATGGGGTCTCCAGAACTGCACACAGTATTCCAGATGGGGTCTCACCAACTGTCTGTACAGAGGGATAACAACTTCCTGTTTTCTACTATTGATGCCTCTCCCTATGCATCCCAGTATCCCCCAGCCTTCCTTACTGCCTTCTCACGTTGCTTGCCCACCTTTAGGTCATCTGATATAATTATCCCCAGGTCCCTTCCATTTTACTGTTGTCAGTGTCTCACCCCCCATTGTGTACTCTTGCCTTGGGTTTTTGTTTCCCAGGTGCATTACCTTGCATTTCTTTGCACTGAATCTGAGCTGCCATACATTTGACCATTCCTCCAACCTTGCCAAGTCCCTTCTCATCCTTTCCACTCCATCTGGTGTACCAACCCTGTTGCAGATCTTTGTGTCATCTGCAAAGAGACATACTTTTCCTTCCAGTTCCTCTGCAATGTCACTTATAAAGACATTAAAAAGGACCAGTCCCAGTACTGAACCCAGCGGTACCCCGCTAGTAACCCTCCTTTCTTCACTGTGGGCTCCATTTACTACTACCCTTTGCGTCCTGTTGTCTAGCCAATTTTTTATCCAGGCTACCACCTTGGGACCCACTCCAAGGCTGGAGAACTTGTGTATTAATCTTTTGTGTGGGACTGTATCAAATGCCTTGCTAAAAATCTAGGTAAGCCATGTCCACAGCCCCTCCCTGGTCTGCTACTTTGGTCACCCAGTCAAAGAAATCCATTAGATTCATCTGACACGACCTTCCCATTGTGAATCCATGCTGCCTTGGGTCCTGTGCCCCACTGGCCTCTAGGTACTCAACAATTCTTTCCTTCAGAAGTGATTTCATCATTTTACCTACCACTGAAGTCAAACTAACAGGTCTGTAGTTTCCTGCCTCTGTCCTGCTCCCACTTTTGTGAAGAGGAATCACATCCACCCTCCTCCAGTCCTCAGGTACCACCCCATCCTCCCATGATTTGTTAAAGAGAGTAGTCAGCGGTGTCATTAGTTCTACCCTTAGTTCTTTTAGAATTCTTGGGTGAATCTCATCAGGCCCCATTGCTTTGTCCACCTTCAATTTTATTAGTTCTTTCAGAACCCTTTCTTCTGTAAATGGACTGGTATCGACCACCATCTTCAGAGTGTTTCTCTTGTTTGGTTTAGGTGCTTCCCCCTCCTCTTTCTTTGTGAATACTGAGCAGAAATATTTGTTCAGTTGCCCTGCTTTTTCATTGTCACCCTTTACCCATATTCCCTCCCCTTTATTAAGCCTCAGTATCCCTCCTTTGGTCTTTCTTTGCTCCCTAATGTACCTATAAAAGGTCTTATCCCCCTTCTTAACAGAGTTGGCTATCCTTTCCTCAGTTTGGGCCTTTGCTATTCTGACTGCCTTCCCAGCCTCTTTCTGCTTTAACTGATAAAGTTCTCTGTCCTTCTCCTTCTGTGTTTCCTTATATTTCCTGAATGCTATCCTTTTCTCCTTAACCTTTCCTGCCACCTCTTTTGAGAACCATAGCGTTTTTTTCCTTCGTTGTGTTTTGTTGATTTGCTTTACACAAATGCTTGTTGCCTCTGTGATGGCTGTTTTGATTACTCCCCATTGTTCCTCCACCCCTCCTTCTTGCCTGTTTGCTAGTGCTTTTCTGAGGCACTCTCTCATTTTCCCAAAGTCAGCCCTCCTAAAGTCCAATACTCTTGCTTTTGTATGGCTTAATTGTATGGCTGTGTTTATCGTGAACCACACTGTTTGGTGGTCGCTTGTTCCCAGATGGCTACCCACTTCTAAATCTGAGATTCTTTCTCTGTCTCCATTTGAGAGTACCAGGTCTAAGATTGCTCCCTCCTGAGTGGGTTCCAATACTAGCTGTCTGAGGCATGCCCCCTGTAGGGCATCAAGAATGACCCTGCTCTTGGATGTGCATGCAGCAAAGGTGCTCCAGTTAACATCTGGCATATTCAGGTCCCCCATCAACAATATCACTCCTTTTTCTGTCATTCTAAGGAAGCCTTCTATCATTTCCTTGTCCATTCCCTCCCCCTGAGATGGGGGTCTGTATACAACCCCCATGCGGATTGTGGTGCCATTTTCTGTCTCCAGGGTGACCCAGAGTGTCTCATCTGCTCCCTGTTTACTCTTTAGTTCTGTTGCTTTGATCCCTTCCTTTACATAAAGAGCTACTCCTCCTCCTCTTTTACCCTCCCTGTCCCTCCTGCAGATTGTGTATCCTGGTATGTTGACATCCCAGTCATTGTTCTCTGTGTACCATGTTTCTGTGACTGCCACAATATCCGGCAACCCTCTTCCATCAAGGCCACTAGTTCAGGGAGCCTGTTACACAGACTATGGGCATTGGTACTCGTCACCCTCCACTTTTTGATGGCCTTACCCCTTTTAGTCCCGTTCCTGTCCTTACTGCCTTTGCCTTTTTTTATATTTACTTCTGTCCTGCTCCCTAATGACTTCTCTACCTTGGTGTTTACCTCACTAATTACTGTTGTTTGTGGGGGAGGCTGGGATTTCCCTGCTCCTTTTCAGTGCCTCCCCCCTTGGCTAGTTTAAATGCTTGCCAATGAAGCATTTAAACCTCTCACCTAGGATCCTGGTTCCCCCCCCCCCCGGACAGATGCAGACCATCGCACTAGTACAGGTCTGCATCCCTCCAGGTGGCTCCCCAGTCCCCAATGAAGCCAAAACCCTGAGCTCCACACCAGTCTTTCAACCATTTATTGAATTCCCTGGTGAGGAGTACCCTAGCATCACCCTTGCCATAGACAGGCAGCACCTCAGAGAAGGTTACTGTATGCGCTTCTTGTCTAAGGCCCCTCCCCAACTCTACAAACTCCTCTTGTACTGCTCTGATCCCATTCCTAGCCAGGTAATTTGTCCCTAGGTGGACAATGACATCCAGCTCCCTCCCTCGTTCAGCTGCTCCCACGATCCTGAGGATTCGCTTCCTGTCCCTCCAAGCTGTGGCGTCAGGCAGGCACCTTATCTCCCTCTCCCCTTCCTCTCCCATTTCTACCCCCCTAATGATTGAGTCCCCCACCAGGAGTTGTTTCCTTCCCCCTGTGGGGTCTCATGCCACGCTCCTCTGGGTCTCCTTTGTGAAGGTTCCCAGCATCCTCCTTGGTCTCCACTGCAGGTGCTTCCATAGAGGAACCACTATCCACCAGAAGAGTGAATGAATTGTGGAGAGGTACAGCTGGAGGGATGCAACTCTGTTCCACCACCCTCTCCCTCTCTGAGACCACCTTGGTCCAGCCTCTCCTCTTTCTTGGCAACTTCTGAGGTAGTGACATTGGCCCTGGTGATCCCTGGGTGTGGGAGGAGGTTTCACGAATCCTAGCCAGGTCAGCCTAGAGACGGGCAATCTCCTCCCTCAGACCAGAGAGGTGCCTGCAAATAAGGCAGTATCGCAGCCTCCAGAATGTCTCCCGGAACACTGCCGCCCCACAGCCATTGCACTGCACCACTCCTATCATGTCTTATTTTGTGTCCCCTCTCCTGTTTCTCTGTATGATTACTCTCTCCTCTCCTTACAACTCTCACCCTTCCTGTTCTGGGACAGTAACTTCCTATATTCTTCAGTAGCCTCCTTCTTCCTTGCTCAGTGTCAGACCACCAGCAGCTGGGGGGGAGAGTGAGCTACTTTTTTCCTTTAGGGTTGACAAAACCAACGTTTATCTATGATCCTTCCCTTCCTACTGCCAAACAAGAAGTTCCTGTTGACAGTCAAATCCAGTGGCTATAAAAGTAGAACTGGCTTAGGGTGGGTGGGTGGAGGGATGGGATGGAGGGCAATTAGTAAGAAAAAGGCTAGCAACAGAAAGTTGTAATTTGAGTCACCTGCTTTTATAGTGTCTAAGGCACACCCCCAATTAAGCTCTCTCTTCTCCTACTGGTTTAACAAAGTAAACTGATACAGAACCCTTCCTAGCACAGAACACACACTGACTTTCTTTCTTTCTTTAATTTTTTTTAAACCCTAAATAAGACCCCTTCTACTTCTAATAAAGTATCTGTTTGCTTATTCTCAACAGACACTGACTCCTACTAAGATACAAGTGTTAAATTAATAAGAAAATGTAGCTTATTTTAGTTAGCTGCTTTCTGCTCTACAAGCAAGGCTAGCAACAGGAAGTTGTAATTTGAGTCACCTGCTTTTGTAGTGTCTAAGGCACACCCCCAATTAAGCTCTCTCCCCTCCTACTGGTTTAGCAAAGTAAACTGATACAGAACCCTTCCCAGCACAGAACACACACTGACTTTCTTTCTTTAATTTCTTTTTTTAAAACCCTAAATAAGACCCCTTCTACTCCTAATAAAGTATATGTTTGCTTAATCTCAACAGACACTTACTCCTACTAACATACAAGTGTTAAATTAATAAGAAAATGTAGCTTATTTTAATTAGCTGCTTTCTGCTCTACAAGCAAGGCTAGCAACAGGAAGTTGTAATTTGAGTCACCTGCTTTTATAGTGTCTAAGGCACACCCCCAATTAAGCTCTCTCCCCTCCTACTGGTTTAGCAAAGTAAACTGATACAGAACCCTTCCCAGCACAGAACACACACTGACTTTCTTTCTTTTCTTTCTTTTTTTTAAACCCTAAATAAGACCCCTTCTACTTCTAATAAAGTATCTGTTTGCTTAATCTCAACAGACACTGACTCCTGCTAAGATACAAGTGTTAAATTAATAAGAATATGTAGCTTCTTTTAGTTAGCTGCTTTCTGCTCTATAAGCAAGGCTAACAACAGGAAGAACCATACCTCCAGGTGGAGGCACCCATTCACCGAGCTCAGACCCCTCAACCAGTGCATAGTCACGCAGGCAGGGGTAGTAGCACATAGGATAGCACCACCTAGGGGTTACATAACCCTGTCACAGTGTCAGATATAAAGGCAGCTGCAGGTACCGCCCTCCCAACCAGAGGAAAGTTGCAGTGAGCCTCTCTGTCATGCTCTCTCTTCTCTTCTCTTTCTCTCTCTCTCATAAAAACATGATACCTCCTGACCTACTGTATATAGAAAAGCCTGGGCATAGCTGAGGAGTAAAAGGAAAGTTACATTCAGAAAAGTTGAGAGACACCACACACACACACTCACACTCATACACACACTGCTTCATGGGGGGGAGTGAAATAAAATATCTGCCAGTTGTTCATTGAGTTGCTTGCCACCTGTCTGGTTTTAGACCAGGTAATCATGCTTTTAGATTCCTTGTCCATTCATCTGGTTTTGCTTAGATATAGTCTGATTTGGGAGCCATTTTTCAATAGTGTCATTTCACCAGAATCATAGGAGTTGCAAAGTCGTATTTCAGTGAATCACATTGGTTGCAAAGTTCCACAGTCACTAAACTACAGAGGGCTGCACTTAGCCCTGGAAGAACAGCAGGACCGGCAAACATCTGATCAAAGCTTAGAAAAGCTCTAATATGCACTGCAGGCTTTTGAATCTCACACTTCTGCAGCCTTCCTCTGATGTCAGCTACAGGTGATTCTGGGATTTGTAGTTAAAAAAAATGTCAGCTTGCAAGTAAGCAGAATTAGTCTGCTGTGTGATTTAAACAGTGTAACTGCAAAATAAATTACTTTGTCTTGGCTGGGAGGAGGAGGGCATTTAACTGAGGAAGGGAGAGGTTGGGAAATACACAGGAGGGGGAGATTTGGTCATGTGACTCAGACCAGCCAATAGCGGGGCTGGGGTTCAATTATATTTCAAAGGGGACCAAGTGACCCTGAAGTGTCAGCAACCCTGATGCTTGAGTGCCATGAAGCAGGAGTGTAGCATCTTTAGTAGTGTCTGCAGGGAGGACAGCAGTCAGTGGGGCATGCTGGTAGACAGGGAAGCGCCTAACTGGGAGGGCCACATATTTCCTGTACAGACATAGGGAGTTCAAGGTGGGGGAAGGGTTCCATGGAGTGGGGTAGGACCAGGTTAAGGGAGGAGAGGATGTGCAGGGGCAGTCAAATAGGGCAGGAGATGGGAAGGATTGTATGTTGCCAAGGATGTGGAGCAGCCATATTCCTGGGAGTGGCTTTGAGGGCAAGGGGGTGTAGGGTGTGCTGGCAGGTGGGCCAGCTCAGGCAGGACATAGGGTGGTTGAGGAGGGAACTGGAGGCATGGAGGAGACAGAATATGGGGGGAACACAGCAAGGAGGTGAAACTAACAAGGCAGCCAAAAGAGCTCAAAGCAGGCAAAAATAAGGGGGAACTAGGTGGGACAGCAGGAGGGCCACACAAGCGGGTGAAGCCAAGGGAAGAAAGTGATGGCTGGAGGAGGGTCAGGCACAGAGGCATGACTAAGACTGGGTCGGAGCAAAGATATCAGCCTGTGGGAAGGGGGACCGGACTCATTCAAGGAAAGGAGATTAGCACTGCAAACAGATTCTCAGTGTTGGCTAGTCCGAAAGACCAGGTAGCAGAGAGGAGCTAAGCTACAGTGAAGGAGCAGGGAGAGGACACTATATGGGAAAAGGTACACAGTGGGGAAGCAGTAGGCAGTACACCAAAAAGACACAGTAGCGGGGAAGGGGGCAGCAAGGTGATGGTGATGCAGTCTCTCTGGAGGGAAGGAAGGAGCAAGTAGACAGGAGAACAGGAAAGGTGGCAGGCAACCCAGGGAAAACTAAAGATAGGGACAGGAGGGGAGTCCGAGTGGGGGAGGGCCACATTTCAGGGAATAAATGGGGAAGTAATAGCAGAGGAGGTGGTAGCAAGGTGGATGGAGTAACAAGTGAGTGCAAAGAGGAGGTTCCACAGACAGAAAATAGTTCAGAGGTGGAGGTCAATAGCCTGGTCATTTTTGCGAGGGGGGAGAGGACAGAGCAAAGGTTAGGAGAAGCAAAGGGGAGGTGAGACGGAGGGAGGGGAGGGCCTCACAGGTTGGGGGCAGGGGAGTGGAGGGCAACAAGAGGGTGAGCAGGATAAGCATCAGAGAGTCATAATTCTAGGGGATTCTATAAGATGGGGGGAAGGGGTGCCAGAAAAAGTAACTTCTGGGTAGAATGCATACCAGGCATGACAGCAAGTAGAGTGGGGCAGCATATGGGCAGCTATGTGGGGAAGGTGGGGAGAAGCCACATATTATGGTGCACCTGGGAACGAATGATCTGGAAGGGAGAGGGATAGAGGTGGTACAAGACAGCTTCAGAGAAGTGGGAAGACTATGCAGCAAAGAGGGAACAACGCTAGCCTTCTCAGAAGTTCTGCCAGTGCCAATGATTAGTACACACAGGAAGAGAAGAATCAGTGACTTCAACAAGTAACTGAGGGAATGGAGTGGGACAAAGGGATTCGGATTGGTGGGGACTCAGGTAGCACATAGGATTACCCAGATCTTTATGCAGGGGATAGGTTACACCTCAGCAGGGCAGGGTCACAGGTGTTGAAGCAGAAGCTGGGGGATTTCATCAATGAGAAGTATCATTTAAACTAGGTAGAGGGAGGCATTGGAGCTGGGAATCACCTGGAGAGGGGATCCCATGGACCTCCCCCCACCACAGGGATAGATACAACCTTAGGTGAAATAGGGGTTGGAGTGAAGGATAAGGAATCAGGAAGGATAGAAGCAGCATGGAGAATGGTTTCACTAAATGCTAAGAGCATGGGGAACAAGTTGGCAGAGTTGCAGGCATTGACAGCAGAGGGAGAGGTGGACATAGCTGCCATTACTGAGACGTGGGTAACCAGTCACCATGACTGGGACCTAACCATCCCAGGGTACAAACTATTCCAGAGGGATAGAGATAAAGAGAAGGCTGGGGGGGGGCTGTCATTTATGTAAGGGAAGAGATCAGATGTGATAGGGAGGAAGGGGAGGAGGGCAGGTCGGAAGTAATCTGGCTGCAACTACACAGCCAGAAAGGGACCAAGATCTGTCTGGGGGTTGTCTATAAACCTCCAGCCCAGAAGGAGGACATTGACAGGGAACTGGGGGAGCAGATAAGGAGGCATAGTGGCAAAGGGAGCACAGTGGTGGTGGGGGACTTTAATCTATCAGTGGTGGATTGGAGCATCCCAGCCTCCACTTGCGCCAGGGAGCAGATCCTCCTGGAAGCATTCCAGGATGGCTTCCTTACTAAGAGGGTAATGGAGCGAATGAGGGAGGGAAGTATATTAGACCTGGTACTGGAAGATGTGGAACAGGTCAGGGATGTAAGGGTGGAGGAACCTCTGGCAAGCAGTGACCATCATACAGAGTGGTTCTCAATGAATCTGGGTAGGGAAGTAGCCACTACAAAAGCTAGGGTCCTGAACTTTAAAAGGGTAGACTTTGGCAAGATGGGACACATACTGGAAAGTCATATGGCAAGCATCAGCCCAGAAATGGACATGGAACAAAAATGGGCAGTCATCAAGGCAGGACTGGCTGAAGCCACTAAAACTTGTGTCAAGAGCCAGAACAAGAAAGCCAGGACCAAGAAACCAAGTTGGATGAGCACAGAGGCAGTGGAGAGGTGAGGGAAAAGAGGAATGCATTTTGGACTCACAAGAAATCCAACAGGGCAGAAGACAGAGAAGAATATGTGAAGAAATCCAGAGAAGTGAGCAGAGTGGTAAGGTCAGCAAAGGTGGCAGGGAATTGAGGTTATTGCAGGGGATCAAATAAGGAGAAAAGGATTTCTTCAGGTATATCAGAGAGAAGAGGAAGAGCAAGGATCAAATTGTTAGGATCAGGAGGGGAAGTGGGTGGGTAGAAAAGGGGGCTGAGCAGGCAGAAGTACTCAATAGTTCTGTTCAGTCTTCACCAAGGAGAGGGATGGGCCCATACCTGAGAGAAAGGGTGAGGTGGGAGAGGGTGGGGGAGAAGTAACCACGGATGGGGAAATCACAGTGGAAAGGGTGAGGGAGGGCCTTAAGTCCCTGAAGATGGACAAGGCACATGGCCCAGACAGAGTCCACCTCAGGGGTGCTGAGAGAGTCCTGGCAGGGCCATTGGTGGACCTGTTCAATACCTCTCTGAACTTGGGGTGCATGCCCAGGGACTGGAGGGAAGCACATGTGGTACCTCTCCATAAGAAGGAGCCCAAGGATGGACCAGGGAACTACAGACCAGTGAGCCTTACTGCAATTGTGGGAAAACTGATGGAGATAATCCTCAAGGAAAGACTGGTGCAATTTCTTGGGATAACAATCTTCAGGACAGCAGGCAGCACGGGGTTGTCTCAGGCAGATCATGTCAGACGAACTTGGTTGATTTTTACCACTGGGTTACAAGGGCACTGGACAGGGGACATGCAGTGGATGTCCTCTACCTGTATTTCAGCTAGGCCTTTGACTCGGTGCCACATGATAGGCTGACCTGCAAGCTGAAGAGTCTGGAAGCCAGGAAGAAATTAGTCAGATGGGTCAAGAACTGAACGCAGAGTAGACAGCAGAAGGCAGTAGTGGGGGGGGGCATCTGAACCCAGGGCAGTACCAATTGGTGTACCACAGGACTTGATGCTGGGACAGGTTCTGTTTAACATTTTCATAGCTGACATTACAGTAGAGATTAAGAACAAAATCAGTCTCTTCGCATATGACACAAAGATTTGTGCTGAGGTAGAAGGGGGGGAGCCAAAGTACTTCAGGAGGATTTGGCAAAACTGGAGGAGTGGCCTCACACTTGGCAGCTTGGTTTCAATGCCAAGAAGTGCAAAGTGATGCATTTTGGCAGCAAGAACCCAGGACACAATTACTGGCTGTAAGATGTCCCGTTAACAGAACCCAAGGAGAAGAAGGATCTGGGAGTGCTGGTAACTGAGGAGATGAACCACTCTGCTCAGTGCAGGAAGGCAGCAGCAAAGGCAAACAGGATGCTAGGGTGCATAGCAAGGGGTATTACTTCTAGGAGTGGAGAAGTCATTTTGCCCCTGTACAGGTCCCTGGTGAGACTGCAGCAAGAGTACTGCATGCAATTCTGGCACCCCTACTTGAAAAGGGACATCAAGCTACTGAAGGGAGTACAGCGCAAGGCAACAAAAATGATCCTGGGGTTGGGGGACAGACCATATGAGGAGAGACTGAGAGAGCTCAATATGTATACCCTGGAAGAAAGAAGGGAGAGAGGGGATATGATTGAGACCTTCAAATACCTGAAGAATTTAAGCAGAGTAGACACCAGGTGTATGTTCAATCTTACATGCAGCACACTGATCAGGTCGTCAAAATAGTGGACACCAAACTTGAAGTTCTCTACAGGCACAGACAGCCCCTAACTCCTGAGGCACTCAGGTTGGCAGTCTCCTCTTCCATCTTGTCTGTTATTGACTATAGACTCATGGTCTATGGGTCAGCATTCAACACTGCCAAAACAAGTAAGCACGGCCCTCAACAAGGCCTGCAGTCTGGCTCTAGGGGTTGATAATCTCCTACATACTTGCTCCCTCTATGACTGCACTAACTGTCTCAGTCTTGCCAGCAGAATCAAATACCAAATGTGCCTGCGTGGTATGAAATCTCTCCTAGGTAAAGCTCCATTGGCCTTCAAAGAGCTGCTCCAATGAGCTAGATCTGGGTACTGCACTTGAGGGCAGACTCGCTGCCCACTTACCATCCCCTTCAGAAAAACAGTGTTTGGTCAATGGTCCTTTGCATACAGGGCTCCCTCTTGGCTCCTATTTACAATGCTGCTGACCAGCAGGCTCACTCTCCTTGCTCTTCAACCTCCCCCCGTGGCTCCTCCGCCCCATGACCCCACCACCAACCCTATTCCTTTATCATTCTCAGACAATTGCTGGCACAGACACCCCAACGCCGTACGCCAATGCCCACTAGCCCTAACTTACCTTTCCTCGCATACATCCTCGTTCACACCCTCACTGCAAATGGGTAAACACTGTACCACAGCTTTTCCCCAACCTACACCCCAGCCCCCCTCCACCTACGAAAACAAAATGCTGGTACTCCCCATTGCTTCCTCCCTTCTTCCCGGCATCATCTCTAGTCTGCCAGTCCCCACCCACAACAAAAAAATAAAACATTCACCCTATCATTCTCAGCATGTGTCTCTTAAGCTCTGCAGGCTCTCCCTACTGCGGCACACATTACTTCTACTCCTACTTTCTGGAAATATTCACCCCAACCCTGGTCCCTCCTCAACAAAAATCTCCCCAAACAAACCGCAGGGAAGACTACTGCTAGCATCACTTAATATTTGTAGCCTTCCCAAAAAACACACACTACTACAAGGTTGGATTGCCCAACATGCCCCAGACATCCTAACTCTCTATGAAACCTGGCTATCCAAAAAAATCCCCAATGATGCAGTTTCCCTAAGTAACTATAGCATCTATAGGACAGATAGATCTGGTAAGCGAGGCGGAGGCTGCGCAATATTCATTAAATCAACACCCTGCGCCACCATCGTTGACACCCCCCCCCCCCCGAACATGGGGCCCAGACTCTGGCAGTCAAAATTAGATTGGGCTCTAAAACAATCAACATCATCTCAGCCTATATCCCCCCCAGAAACCAGAAACTTGCATTTGAATCCATCCTTCATGCTATCTCACACCTCCCTAATACTAATGAAACCATATTAATGGGTGACTTCAACATCGATTAGTCATCTCCATCCTCCTCCATCTTCAGAGACGCTGCCCAGGCTATGGACCTCACCCAAATAATCACCTCCCCAACAAGGTGCAACACAAGAACCGGGACATCCACACTATTAGACCTCATTTTTACCAACAGGCCACGAAATATTACCCAGGCCACAGTGCTCCCTGACTCTATCAGTGACTACTCCCCCGGTTATCTGCTGGTGGTCGGGAAAACTGACCACAACACCTCCAAAAACCACATGGCACCGAAAACTCAAAAAAAGGAGGCATTAATCATCTCAAAGAATACCTAGCCAATAACAACTGGCTACCTTTATATAACGCACAGTCAGTGGATACCGCTCTCACCCACTTTATAGTTACCTTTAACAAAGCCTGTGATATATTTGCTCCCCTCACTAGGCAGGTAGTGAAAACCAGGTCTACACCCTGGATCACACCCTTCCTCCTAAAACTTATGCAACACAGGGACAACCTTTGGCACAGAGCCATAGACTCCCAATGCACCCAGGACAGACAGCTATATAGCGAGGTGCGAAATAAATGCACCTGGGCCACACGACAGACCAAGGCTGATTACTATCAGCACACCCTCTCCTCCTCCTGGGGAGATGGGAAAAAGTTCTGGAGCAACGTACAAGAAATCAGTGGCAAATCACGTTCCCCCACCCCTACCCAACTCAGTCTGAACGGGGACGTTACCCAAGATCCTACTAAAATCGCTGAAGCCCTCAGCAGATCCTTCTCAGACCTCTCACATATCCTCCGCCTAATTTCTTCCACCCTCCCAAACCCCCTACTTCTCTTATGGCGAGTACAGACCTCCCTCCCCCTTTCCGGCTCCATACCATTCCCTGCACCTTGGCCAAACGCTATATCTCCAAAGCAATCGTTAACATTCGCTACAGCAATGACTCCCTGGACCTAAAACTCTTTAGGCTTACCCTCGATGTCACACTACCCCATCTCACAAAAATCCTAAACCTTTCACTTTGCCTCGGCCATTTTCCCGCTACCTGGAAAAAAGCCTTGATCACCCCTATCTTAAAAAGCGGTGACCCCACCCACCCCAGTAATGAAAGACCAATCTCTATACTCCCTCCTCTCTCCAAAGCTCTGGAAAAAATAGTCTCAGACCAGCTAACTGAGCTTCTAACAAAACACAACTTACTTAGTAAGGAACAGCACGGGTTCAGAGCTGGCCACAGCACCATCACAGCTCTCGCTGAACTCACAACATTCATCCATGAGGCACTTGACCAAGGGTCACTTGCACAAGCTATCTATATAGACTTAACTAAGGCTTTCAACACGGTCAGTCACGAACTACTCCTTCAAGTCCTACCACAACTAAATGTGGTCCCCGAGGCCTCAGCCTGGTTCAAGGACTACCTCTCAGGACACTCGCAGCAAGTAAGAATAAACTCCACCATCTCCACCCCCAAGCCTGTTCGCTCTGGTGTTCCGAAGGGGTCAATTTTGGGCCCATTGCTTTTTACTCTGTTCCTTAATTCACTCCCCAAAGCATGCAGCGGTCATCTCCTACTCTATGCTGATGAAGCGGTTCTCTACTGGAAACAACCCCAACCGTACACCCTCCAGCTCACACTCCAGGGATTCTTCAGGGATCTGGAAAATTGGTTCGCTGATCACTGCCTGATCATTAACTATTCCAAAACCAAGGCCATGACCTTTGCTCATCACCAAAGCCCGCACAGTCAGATGGCACTTCATATTTCCAACTTGGATGGTTCCCTACAGGAACACATCACTCACTTCAAATACCTGGGTGTCACCTTAGATACCTCCCTCTCCTACCACAGACATGCGTACTCCTCGGCAGCGATCAGCTCGAGAGTTGAGTCTAAGGATCAAACAGCCTGCCTGCTCAAGCCATGCAGATAGCTGTCACATCCTCCATCCTCTCCCTTATCGATCACGGATTGTTATCTACGGCACTGCTGATAACTCCACCCTAAGCTGCATAATCACTGCGCTAAACAAAGCCTGTCGCCTTGTCTCGGGATGTGACAGACTCACCCACACCTGCGACCTGCACAAACTGACTGGCTGGCTTAATTTCCACCAAAGACTCAAGTACCACACCTGCATTCTAGCAAAAAAGATTCACCTCCAGCTTGCTCCAACCGGTCTACTCCCCATCATCAGACCGGCCCCTCTCAGGCGTATTACCAGACTCTCGGCTACCACATCCTTCATGGTTCCCCCATGTCGTACATCCCTTGGGCAGAGATCCCTCCGCTATCGCACCCCCAAATGGCTTAACACTCTTCCCCCTTCCCTCTCCCAGTCCCACAGCATTCAACTCTTCAAAACAGGCCTTAGAACCCTCCTATTGGATAGCTCTAAATGTGAATGCTAATTCGGCCTAACCTCTCTCCCCCTTGCACCCACACAGGTCTCTAGGCCTGTGAACCCCCAAAGCTCAGTCTAGGGTCACAGGTATGTCTCCCTACTTGCTCTAACTGGATAAATAAGTCTCTCTGCTATCATGCCAGCAAAGTAATCTATAAATTATTTATTATGTATAGAAAGTTGTTTTCCTTTTGCCATTTACTGTCTTACGTCTCTCTACCCGCTGTAACCACCGTGGAGCAACTGTATAAAAAATGTTTGAACAAAAATCTGTATATAATTTTCCTTGTATATAATTTCCTTGTTCCGTCTGTCTTCCCCGATTCTTGTTTCCCCCTCCACCCTCTGTAACCGACGTGGAGTCTTTGTAAAAGAGTCTGTGACTCAAAGGTTTGTAATTCCGAATATACAGTAAATAAATAAATAAATGAGATCCCAGCATGCCTGTTTCTCATTAACAGTTTCCCCGTCTTCAAGGTAGAACTAGGATGTCACCTGGCCAAGGCTGAGGTCTGTAGCTGCAGGTAACCTGTAGCACTATCACCTGATAGCTTGGAGTCAGCCTGCTCCTGGGCTGCATTCTCCGATTTGTTACCCTGCTGCCCAGCAACCCTGAGTTTAAACTCCTACTTCCTCCTACTACTTGGCAGCCCTCAAACTTGAGCCTTCCATAGCCACAGCCTGTCGACAAGCCTTCTATCTACTGTTCTTAACTCAGCACTCTGTTTTAAGTCCCTCCCCTGCCACTGACCCTGCACAAATGTAACCATCTCAAAGCACCTGTCTTCCCCCCAGCTTACTCTGTGTGTGGTCCTCCCTCACATTGCTCTCCAGTGTGTTCCTACTAGGTCAGTCCTGCACAGAATATTAACCCCCCTTCCCCACCCTTGACTAGAATTAACGACAAAGCCTCCTCTAGGCTGTATTAACATACAGGGTGCGAAAGCCTATGTTGAGTATCCTCCCCTTCCCGACTTTATATGAAATAATGACAATGCCTCCCCTGACTGCTTTACCTCCTGCTAAATTAGTTTCTTAAATCCACAGCACTCACCATGTACCTTGGGCTGTACTAACTGCAATATGCTGCACCTCTATATGAGATAGTTTTCAATTGTAAATAGACCGATTGCTGTTATTTCTTGTATTTGTTTGTCTCTCTACTTGTGCACCCTATACTCTGTAACTTCCTTTCTGTGTTGTACTCCTGTCAAGACGTGGAACCTTTGTAAAAGAGCCTTTTGCTCAAAGGTTATGTCCGAATGATGAAACAAATAAATAGAAACCAGGGAACACTCTATGAAGTTGGAAGGGTACAAGTTCATTAGGGAACTGAGGAGGCACTATTTCACAGAAAGGGTGGTAGCAGGGTGGAACGCTCTGCCAGAGGAAGTCATATCGCTACAGAGTGTTGGGGGCTTCAAGAGGGGGTGGGAGAAGATTCAAAGGGATGGTACAAACTGGGAGGGGGCAGGAGATGAGGGGGAGGGCATATGAGGGGTGGGGCAGCTGCAGTCTAACAGACTGAAGTGCTGCACACTCGAGCTGACTAGATAGGCTGAATGGCCTTTATCTGCTGGCAGTTTTGTATGATACAGTCCATTATATAGATAAACATAGAATTTGATGACAGATAAGGACCGCTTGGCCCACGCAGTCTGTCCTTTTTTCCCTACCTACTGTACACTATTACCACAGACTATACTTGATCAACAGCTGTCCCCCACCCTTCCTTTCCATTATGATTCTATTTTGCCTATCCCAAGCATTCTTGAACTCTGCCACTATCTTCTCCTTCACCACCTCTGCTGGAAGGTTGTTCCAGAAATCCAGCATTCTTTCTGCAAAGAAGCACTTCCTAACATCTCTCCGGAACCTAACCCCCTCCGGCTTCATAGGATGTCCCCTTGTTCTTGAGCACCTCTTCTTCTGAAAACTACTTCCTTCTTGTACCATATGTATCCCTGTGAGGTACAGCGTCTGAAGATCTTTATCATGTTCACCCTCTCTCTCTCCTCTCTTCCACGGTGTTCATAGTGGGGTCCTTTGGACTTTCCTCTTAGGGCTTTTGATGCAGTCCCTGCACCATTTTAGTTGACCTCCTTTGAACAGCCTCCATTCTGTTTATGTCCTTCCGGAGATGTTGTCTCCAGAACTTCACACAATACTCTAGGTGGGATCTTACCAGAGATCTATACAGAGGTAACACTGCCTCCCTCTTTGTGCTGGTGATACCCCTCCCATGTACCCTAGCATCCCACTACCTTTCCCAGCTGCCTTGTCATACTGGCTGGCCACCTTTAGGTCATCCAGTATGATTACCCCCAAGTCTCATTCCTTCTTGGTGTTTGTCAATACCACTTGACCCATTTTGTACTCTGCCCCTGGGTTTCTGTGCTCTAGGTGCACTAAACAGTAAGTGAAACAAGCATTTTGCACACAAAGTGCAAATTGGGACCAGACACAAACTTGGGTATGGAGTTTTTAGTGCTGACTGTTCCCCTTTAACTGATTTATCAAGTAATTCATTGTTTTGGCTGCATGTCCAGGTTACAAAGACTTTCTGATGTAATTGTTTGCAAAACCAGTCAGTCGGGTGGGAGGGGGTATAAAGTGTGGCCATTACAACCATGAGCACTAAATCAACCTGATCTTTGCCACTTTAAATTTTAAGTACAGTATGGTGTAACCCCCCTACAATTGGGGGTTCCTGGAAGCCTTCCCGGGTCTTGTTTAAATGCCCCATGCCTGGCTGGTGTTCAGCAAAAAAGCCACTCAATATGGGGGTTGTGAGTGCTTTTAGAGCCTCCATGTGCTGTCTCTTTAAGAGCCATCTGCTTTCAGGCAAAATCATCATTATGAGGGGGACTGTGTGTTTCCCTGCTCGAGCCCTGCTCGAGCTGCACCATAATTGCCCCTCTTTTTGGTCGCTAGAAACGACAGGGGAGCTCCCTCGATAGGTGTAGCTGTGTGCCTAGAAATATTTAGAGTGATAGTAAAACTGCAGTTTATTTAACCTGCTTTTGTTGCAGATTGAGACTGTGTGTGCTGTTCCCTCCATGTTGGACCAGGACAGTTCGAGGGGTCCAATAGGAAGCAAGGGGGCATCTAAGTTGGAGTAGAAGAGCAGCCAACCAGAAACCAGGACTCTCGAAAGAGCCAGCAGACCAATGGAGGAACTGTTTGTAATTTTGGAAAAGGCATTATGGGCTATGGTGCTTTTTCGCACCACTGAGGGCCAGATTAATTGACTGGCATGTGAAACCAGCCAATGGAATCGGGTAGTGCCTGAACTGTAAGGAGTGCCCCATGCTGCTACGGGCAGATGCATTGTGACTGTGAAGGAGAAGGGAGTTCTGAGCTCCTGCGCCATTGAGTGTTCGTGCGGGAAGCGCATGAAAGGCCTGAGGTGGTCGTTTGCATTGCCAGTGCTTATCGGACTAAATCTGCCGGCGTGCGGTCAGAGGAGGCTGTGTGCAAGCACAGCTCTCTACCAGGCTCAACTTGTAGAGGACTGGAGAATCTGCTGAATCACGCTTGGTCTGTCAGGAAAATTGAAGCTGCAGTGTAACACCTGAAACTGCTGTGAGTTTGTTTGGGTCCTGGAAGCAGCTGCCTGGTATGGCCCCTCTGTTGTTTTCCATATAAATGTGTGAGGAGGCTTTTGAAGCTCAGGCTCAGCCCTGAAAGTGGTGAAGGAAGGTGTCTGCTGGAGCCGTGAGTACTGGATCAGGGTAGCTCCCTGTTAACTTACAAGCAGTGGCCAAAAGTCATTTTGTTGTACTGCTGACTGCACTAATTGAGCTTTCTGCTCCATTTGATCTTCTCAGGATTACATGCTGCCTGTGTCAGGGCCCCAACCAGCTGCATCGAGGAACTAGCCATTAGGGCTTGGGTACCCATAGACAATAACGGATAGGTTCAGGCCTGTGCACAGAGCTATAGGTAGTTAAATATAGGTAATAGTGATAAGCTAATCACCCTGATTTCCCCCGGTCCTTGTTATCCCCTTCAAATAAATCAGATTGTTTGCCTTGCAACTGTACCCAGGCTGGTTTGTGTCTTACTGAGGACATACTGCACCGTGAATGTTTGATAACTGTACCTTACTTTCCAGGGGTCCCCAGAGTGAGTAGTGTGTTTCGAGCCGGGGCAAGTGTTCAGGGGAGCATTGTAATTATTCCGTTTGAGCCACTAGTGGGAAGAAGGGGTTGCAGCAACCCAGAGGGCTGTGACCGAGTCAACCTAGACTGTCCTAACCCCGACCTCTGGGTGGAGGCACCCGTCAACAGATCTGGGCCCCTTACCCTGTCACGGCTGAGACAGGCAGGGGTGGTAGCCCTTGGGATAGCGCCTCCTGGGGGTTACAAATTGGAGGCACTGCTGGGATTAGCGCCCCTAGTGGCCAAGTGAGTGAAGTGCATAAGAAAAGGAAAAACTGGAAGGGTATATGTTGGCAAAACTTAAGTTGGGTCCTATTTAGACAATGGTACACAAGCTGATGGGGTGGGGTGAAGCAGAAGAGCTGGACTCCCAGAGAATTGTGTTACTGTTAGATGTGCCCCAGGGAACCTCAACAGCTGACATTGTTTCCACAGCAGAGCGTGTTAAATGTTTGGACAAAGTGAAGGTAAAGGGGCGTATGGCTGACCTGCTCGACCATACGCTGCAGGTGCTACTTTTGTGCAGTGTGGCCATTGACCCCGAGAGGGTACCTCCAGTGATTTACCCGGAGGGTGCCTCACAGGGATGGAGGCTGGTTCATATTCGGAGTGGGTGAGTCACTCCTGGGGGAGTTCCCCAGCCTAATAGTTTTAAAGATAAACTGCTTAAATTGCTGGCTGTGGAGGGGAGGACTACCCAGGAATTGCAGCAAGTATTGGATCTGTCTAGTGACGCTACCCCCCCAGATCGCCCCAGGTACCTCCCCCTGTCCCCCCAAGAGTTCTATTTTGGCTCCACTGCCCTTAGTGGTCCCTCCTATACAGCTCAATTCCTACCGTAGGCTGAAACTTTTTCTGGCACAGTGCCAGTGCCTACAGGGGAGGATGACCTGGAAGCTTGGATGGACTATGCCACCCCCTTAGTTCAGGAGTGGCAATGCTCTGAGGGGGAGAAAAGGAAGCGATTGATGGAGAGTCTGCAGGGCCCTGCTTTAGAAGCCATTAGGTTCTTGCGGGCTACCAACCCGGAAGCCACCGCAGCACAGTACCTTTCTGCTTTAGAGGGGCTGTTTGGGAGTGCAGAGACTGGGGAAGATTTATTATGGAAATTCAGGTCTGCCAAGCAGTGGAGAAATGAGAAGCTGTCCGCCTTTGTTACTAGGGTGGAGCGGGCCTTGCAGAAGGCCTATAGAAAGGGGGGGGATCACAGCCACGGCCCTGAACCAGGTCAGGTTGGAACATGTTTTGAAGTCTGCTAGATTCTCTAGTGTAATATTGTTAAAGCTTAAGTTGCATGATCGACGGGCTGCCTCACCTGAATATTGTCAACTGATGAGGGAAATTAGAGAAGTGGAGACTGATGAGGAGGGGTGGGAACCCTATGTGGGGGCAGTGAACCCTAGTGGGACCCCTGAGCCTAGTACCCCCCGAAGAAACCCACCTGTCGGGAAGGCCTGATGGATCCCCAGATTTTCCAGGTGATGTGGGGATGCGAGCTATTTCCTCCAATCCCCACGTAGAGAATGAGTTGAGGGCCGAGGTCAGAAATTTATGAGAACTGGTGAGGGACTTGAAGCAATCTACCATGTACCCTGTTAGGTCTGGGGAGCCTGAGTTATCCAGAAACCAAAGCCCTGGCCCAGGGGAACCCTCTCATCCCCCGCAGGGTCACCAACAGACAAGGTGCCCACCTCCCAATAGAGACCCCCCGGGACCCCAAGTTCTGTTACCATTGTGGGGAGGATGGACATTTTCAGCCTGAGTGCCAGATGCCGGAGAATTTAAGGAAAGTCAACAGCAGACTGATCACTTGGCATCGCAGGGCCCACATCCGACCCCCAAGGAAAAGCTTTGTGACCCGGGCCAATGCTCCAGCAACTGTCAATGCTGTGCCCCCCGAATGATCTGATGTGGTCGGGCCCTCGATGGAGGCCCCAGTGCGAGTAAATGGGATTCCCACCCAAGCTGTATTAGACAGTGGCTCTCAGGTAACCATCATGTTTCAGGACTGGTATCAGCACACCTACCTGAGGTGCCCCTACAACCCTTGGATGGTCTACATGTGTGGGGATTGAGTGACAAGGCTTATCCGTATTTGGGGTATATCTGGATCTGGTTGTCATTCCCTACTTCTGTGGCTGGAGTGGATGAACAGGTGGAAGCCTTAGCTTTAGTTTGCCCACCCACTGGACTGTATGGTGGGGTACCCCTTTTGATTGGGACGAATGCTCATATGTTTGGACAATTAGCCCAGTTGTGTTCAGAAAAGCAAGCATTCAGGACCGGGTGAGCCCTAAGAATACCCGCTGTGATCCAAAAGGCCATTGAAACTCAGAAAAAGGTTAGCCAGGAGGAACCTGAAGGCCCGGTGGATGTAGTGTGGAGAAAGGATCCGGCACCAGTGGTACTTGCCCCGAATGCTCAATGTGTCCTGCATGGAGAAGTACGACTAAAAACAGATGTTAAGAATAAGTTGTTGATGTTGGATGCGCCTGGGGAGGGAAGATTACCTGAGAGACTATTGGTCAAACCCAGTATCTTGCCGGCTAGAGCTCATGCTTACATTAAGAGGGTGATGGTTCAAGTACATAATGTGTCCAACAAAGAGATTCGAATAAGAAGAGGGTGCACCTTGGCAAGTGTACATTGTGCAGATACTGCAGTACTGCCAAATAGCAAGGGTTCCAGGAAAGATGACAGAGTTACTTCTGACTTGTTTGATTTTGATGACTCCCCGTTGCCGGCTGAATGGAAAATGAGGATCAGTGAGAGGCTTGCCAAGAGGGACCAGGTTTTCACCCTGAAAGAATGGGATGTGGGATGTGTGCAAGGGCTGAGCATCACATTCGGCTGCATGATGAACGGCCTTTCCGAGAAAGATCCCGGCGCCTGGCCCCGGCTGACATAGATGATGTGAGGCGACATCTGCAAGAGATACTGGCTGCTGGTGTGATACAAGAGTCCAGGAGCCCCTATGCCTCCCCTATTGTAGTAGTGAGAAAAAAGAATGGGGCGGTTCGGATGTGTGTAGACTACCGTACCTTAAATCGGCGGACCATCCCAGACCAGTATACCATGCCGCGCATACAGGACGCCTTGGATTGTTTAAATGGCAGTAAGTGGTTCTCGCTGTTGAACCTCCGCAGCAGGTACTACTAGATCCCGATAGCCCCAGAAGACTGAGAGAAGATTGCATTTATTTGTCCCCTAGGTTTCTATGAGTTTATTCGGATGCCTCAGGGGATTTCAGGTGCTCCAGCCATCTTTCAGCGCCTGATGGAACGTGCTGTGGGGGACATGAATTTGCTCGAGTGCTTGGTCTACTTAGATGATGTCATAGTGTTTGGCTGCTTGTTGGAAGAACATGAGCAACAATTATTCAAGGTCTTGGATCGGTTGGAGGATTTCGGCCTCAAGCTGTCTATAGACAAGTGTTAATTCTTCCAAACTTCTGTGAAATATGTGGGCCACATAGTATCCACTGAAGGCATAGAGACTGACCCTAACAAAGTGGAGGCTTTGACCACTTGGCCTCAGCCCAGGAATTTGAAAGAGGTGCAACAGTTCCTGGGGTTTTGTGGATATTATAGGCGGTTTGTCAAAGATTATTCTCGAGTGATTCGCCCCCTCCTCAACCTCACTCAGGGGTACCCTCCTACGCACAAAAAGTATAAGAAGGTTGTGCGCTCTGAAACGGAGAAGAAGTATTTCCGGCCGAATGATGTGTTTGGGGATCGCTGGACTGCTGAGTGTGAGGAAGCTTTCTATGACATCATATATCAACTTACCCATGCCCCAGTGTTGGCCTATGCTGACCCGGACAAGCCATACATTCTCCACACTAATTCCAGTCTACAAGGATTGGGGGCTGTGTTATATTAGGAGCACTCAAGTGGTCCGAGACCTGTAGCTTTTGCCAACAGAAGTCTGACTCCTTCAGAAAAAAATTATCCAGTGTACAAACTAGAGTTTCTGGCTCTGAAGTGGGCCATTGTTGATCAGTTTCATGACTATTTGTATGGTGCCAAAATATTGGTAAAGACTGATAACAATCCTCTGACCTATGTACAGACCTCAGCCAAGTTGGATGCCACTGGCCATAGGTGGCTCTCTGCCTTGGCCACCTACGACTATGCTGTTGAGTACGGAGCAGGCCTAAACCATATAGATGCGGATGCCCTCTCTCGGAGACCTATGCCGCAGACTGATTGGGTCAGGTTGTCAGAGCCTGACATAAGAGCCCTTTGCCAGAAATTTGACAAGGAGGAACAGGTGTCTCCTGATGCTGTAGACTGTATGGTGGATTGCTTGGGGCCATCCGAAAACTGCATACCTGCTGCCTACTGTCATTTTTCTGCATTGGACACTAGTTCACTGCCCTAGTTTAACAATGCTAGTCTTCAACAGGCTCAATCCCGAGACTCTATGATAAAAACGGTTGTGGAAGCTTTGCAGGCCGGGAGGGACGTGTCCAAGTTGCGTTCCACTGACCTGAGAACTGCCCTGTTATACAAAGAAGGGCCCAAATTAAGGCTGATTAACCAACTACTATACAGAGAGACTGTGGATAAGGAGGGCCGGGTAGACAAACAACAACTGGTGCTGCCCTCAGCTTTTAGGGAACTGGTCCTGAGGTCCTTGCATAATCACATGGGGCATCTTGGCTTAGACCGAACTCTCGATCTGGTACGGACCCGATTTTACTGGCCAAAAATGAGTACGGATGTAGAGCATTATGTCAAGACCTGTAGCTGCTGTTTGCAAAGAAAAGCCCTACCCCAGAGAGCTGCCCTCATGGTCAATATTACCACTTGTGCCCCATGGAACTGGTCTGCATTGATTTCTTGAGTCTAGAACCAGATCTGAAAAATATCAGTAACATATTGGTAGTCACTGATCATTTTACCCGGTATGCACAGGCCTTTCCTGCTAAAGATCATAAAGCAACCACGGTGGCTAAAATACTTGTTGAAAACTTTTTTGTCCACTATGGGGCCCCCCAGCAGATCCATTCCGACCAGGGGAGGGACTTTGTGAGCCACCTGATTAAAGAAATGCTATCTTTGTGGGGGGTGTGAAAGTCAAGAACCACCCCATACCATCCTCAGGGAGATCCCCAGCCTGACAGGTTTAACCACACATTGCTTGATATTTTGGGCACACTGCAACCCAAGGACAAGCCTAGATGGAGCCAGCAGATTAGCACCCTGGTTCATGCTTATAACTGCACCAAAAGTGATGCCACTGGATTTTCCCTATACAGACTGATGTTTGGGAGAGAAGCTAGAAGGCCTGTGGATGTGTGTTTTGGAGTTTCCCCTGATGGGGTGCAAGCAGAAAATCATCTACAGTACGTACAGAAGCTGAAGGCCTAGTTGAACCATGCCTATCAGCTGGCCCAGACCATGGCTGCTAAATGAAACCTGGCCAAAAAGGAGAGGTATGATAAGAAAGTGAAAACAATGGAACTGAGAGAAGGGGATAGAGTGTTACTGAGAAATCTGGGACTGCATGGCAAACATAAAATTGCTGACCGATGGCATCACCTCCCTCACATTGTTGTGGGAAAACTGGCAGATTTGCCTGTATATAAAGTGCGGCCTGAAAACAATTCCAAAGATGTGAAAGCTATATACGGAAATCATCTGCTGCCAATCGGGCAAATCCTGATTGAAGCTGAACCTCTAAATGCCCCCCGGCCCCCAGGCCTATGACTAGATCTGCTGCCAGGAAAAGAACCAGACCAACTGATTCTTCAGCAAGCCAACTAAGAGGGCCTTGTCCAAATCCCTCTGATGAAGATGATCACCAATCTGTGTCTGAAGACAATGAAAATGATATTGAATACTATCCCTCTTACGAACTGAGCCAACTGTTTCAGGGCAATCCCCTTCTTAACTCTGGAGATGAGGCTGGGCCTTCTGGACTGTTTGAGTCTCCTACTTTGTCTCCAGAACCAATGCTTCCAGAGGATGAGCTAGGTAGCAGTAAAGCCCAAGGGGTGGGGTCCTTGAGCCTGGCTGAATTGTCTGGCCTGGCTGAACTATCTGACTTTTCAGAAGAGGAGAGTGATGTGGGGGAACAAGCCAGTGATATGCCGGAACCTGAAGAATATTTTGAATGCCCTGATGGTTTCTTACTAGTATCTGAACAGTCCTCAGCTGAGCCAAGTAGTGTGGGTCCTGATGCAGATGGTCAGGCCCCCAACAGTACTATAAGCACTGGGTCCCCTTCCCCTGTGGAGATTCCCCCTACTAATCTCAATGAGGCTGAATTGGAATCAGGGCCTGTAACCGGGTTTTCCGAGACCCATAGACGATCCAGCTGAGAAGTACGGCCTGTAGTAAAGTTGAGTTATGAGTCGCTGGGTCAGCCTGTGGACCGGCCCTTAAATGTGGTCCATAAGGGAGTGTATGTGTCCCCAAGCTCCTTGCCTAAGTTAGCCTTGGGGGATAACTCCAGCCTGTTAGTATTGCCCTTCGAGTGTGATACCCCTACCCCAGTTAGCCCACTAGTAACTGATAGGGAAGGGCCCCCTCTTTTTAGGTGTCCTGGGCAGAGAGTAATGACCTGATTCAACAAGAAAAGGTTATGTGTGTGTGTAACGTTGTATAAACTGTAGTACACTGTCAATACAACATCCATGTATGTAAGCTAAAGTGTGGTAAATTTTTAATTAAAATGTTTGCCTTAAAGTGATTTAAGGGTAACTACTTGATGCGGACACCAAGTTTCTCCAGGCCAGGAAAAGTGTAACCCCCCTACAATTGGGGGTTTCTGGAAGCCTTCCTTGGGCTTGTTTAAATGCCCCATGCCTTGCTGGCGTTTGGCACAAAAGCCACTCAATATGGGGGTTGTGAGTACTTTTAGAGCCTCCATGTGCTGTCTCTTTAAGAGCCATCTGCTTTCAGGCAAAATCATCATTATGAGGGGGACTGTGTGTTTCCCTGCTAGAGTCCCACTCAAGCTGCACCATAATTGCCCCTCTTTTTGGTCGCTAGAAACGACAGGGGAGCTCCCTCAATAGGTGTAGCTGTGTGCCTAGAAATATTTAGAGTGATAGTAAAACTGCAGTTTATTTAACCTGCTTTTGTTGCAGATTGAGACTCTGTGTGCTATTCCCCTCCATCTTGGACCAGGACAGTTCAAGGGGTCCAATAGGAAGCGAGGGGGCATCTAAGTTGGAGTAGAAGAGCAGCCAACCAGAAACCAGGACTCTCGAAAGAGCCAGCAGACCAATGGAGGAACTGTTTGTAATTTTGGAAAAGGCATTATGGGCTATGGCGCTTTTTTGCACCATTGAGGGCCAGATTAATTGACTGGCATGTGAAACCAGCCAATGGAATCGGGTAGTGCCTGAACTGTAAGGAGTGCCCCATGCTGCTACGGGCAGATGCATTGTGACTGTGAAGGAGAGAAGAGTTCTGGGCTCCTGCATACCATTGGTGTTAATCTGAGAGCGCGTGAAAGGCCTAGGTGGTCTACATTGCATTGCCAGTGCTTATCGGACTAAATCCGCCGGCGTGCGGTCAGAGGAGGCTGTGTGCAAGCACAGCTCTCTACCAGGCTCAACTTGTAGAGGACTGGAGAATCTGCTGAATCGCACTCGGTCTGTCAGGAAAGTTGAAGCTGCAGTGTAACACCTGAAACTGTTGTGAGTTTGTTTGGGTCCTGGAAGCAGCTGTCTGGTATGGTACCCCTCTGCTGTTTTCCATATAAATGTGTGAGGAGGCTTTTGAAGCTCAGGCTCAGCCCTGAAAGTGGTGAAGGAAGGTGTCTGCTGGAGTCGTGAGTACTGGATCAGGGTATCTCCCTGTTAAGCTTACAAGCAGTGGCCAAAAGTCATTTTGTTGTACTGCTGACTGCACTAATTGAGCTTTCTGCTCCATTTGATCTTCTCAGGGATTACATGCTCGCTTGTGTCAGGGCCCCAACCAGCTGCATCGAGGAACTAGCCATTAGGGCTTGGGTATCCATAGACAATAACGGATAGGTTCAGGCCTGTGCACAGAGCTATAGGTAGTTAAATATAGGTAATAGTGATAAGCTAATCACCCTGATTTCCCCCGGTCCTTGTTATCCCCCTTCAAATAAATCAGATTGTTTGCCTTGCAACTGTACCCAGGCTGGTCTGTGTCTTACTGAGGACATACTGCACAGTGAATGTTTGATAACTGTACCTCACTTTCCAAGGGGTCCCCAGAGTGAGCGGAGTGTTTCGAGCCGGGGGGTAAGTGTTCAGAAGGAAAGCATTGTAATTACTCCATTTGAGCCACTAGTGGGAAGAAGGGGGGTTTGCAGCAACCCAGAGGGCTGTGACCGAATCAACCTAGACTGTCCTAACCCCGACCTCTGGGTGGAGGCACCCGTCAATGGATCTGGGCCCCTTACCCTGTCACGGCTGAGACAGGCAGGGGTGGTAGCCATTGGGATAGTGCCCCCTTGGGGATACAATGGTCTTTTAGTGCTGTGATAAGAAACTGTTTTTATACCTTTAAATGCTCTTTTATATTCCATTTCATTTTTCCTATATTCTGGTATGTTTAAGACTAATTTTCATTAAATTAATCATCAGATTTTTTGGCACTTTTCACTGCTTTGATGTCCTGAGTCTTCAGCAGCTACTGATCTCATTTTTCATAGTACCTGCATATTCCACAATATTAGATGCACCGTTATAGGCCATTCAGGTGAACAGCATGGAATGGCATGTTTGTCAGTGTGGAATGTCTTTGAAATATAAAAAATGTAAGCACCGTTTTGGCACTTACTAGTTAATTTTTGGTTAGTAAGGGTAGCTTGGCAGAGAGAGGGAGTCACTTAGTCTAGGATGTGGTGCCACCTGCTGATAGTAGGTGGGGCCCCTCTTGGCAGGGTATAAATAGCAGGGGGTTTTGGCACTAAGGGATAGGGAGGAGAGAGAGAGAGCCAGGGAGAGTAGAGCTGGTGTGTCAGCCCACAACCAACTTCAGCCTGAGGGCCTTGGTGGGACCAGGGTGGGCCACTTGCCACCCCAGCCCTCCATCCTTGAAGACCCGCGAGATGAAAAGTGACAGTTCAGGAGCAGTGAAAGGGAAGCAATGGAACAAGGCAAAGTAGAACGGACCTGTCGGTGCGTTTGGGAGCTGGAGCCTGGGAAGAAAAATGAAAATGGAGGCCCGCCATATGAACTCCTGCACCTTGGTGGGTCAGCACTGATAGGGTATAAAAGCCCAAAAGAAGTACTACCCATGGGTAGTTCAGATTGGTTTATTGTGGGTGGGCTCACTATGGAAAATAGGGTCTGGGGCATGGCTTGGAAGTGGCAGCCCAAGCAGTTGAGGGTGTAATGGTGGCAGAGTTATCCCAATTCCCCTGGCTGGAGGCTACTACAGAGTTGAGACCCATGGCGTGAGCTGCTTATTGAGGCAGGAAAAGTCCATTTGAGGAAGTGATATTTAGGACCCCAGCGTGGTGGCAGTCTGTTGGGTAAGCCGTGTGGCTCTGGCAGAAGTCCCTCAGATGAGTCAGTTCAGAGGCTGGAATCGCTGCATAAGCGGAGCATGCTGTAGGACTGGGATCAGGTCCAGGGCACCCAAAACCCCAGAATAAAACCCAGCCATCAGCCGAGGCATCAGCAAATTTGATCTTTAAAAGGTTTCTGGTGGTTCAGTTCTTGCTAATAGAACAACAAATGAAATTTATTGGCTTAAGAACATTTGAAAGAAAATCATGAGATGAGGAGGGGAGGTGCCTAAACCAAACAAGGGAGAAACTCTGAATGGGGGGGTCGACACCAGTCCATTCACAGAAGAAAGGGTTTTGAAAGAACTCTTGAAACTGAGGGTGGACAAAGCAATGGGGCCTGATGGGATTCACCCAAAAATACTAAAAGAACTAAGGGTAGAACTAGTAACACCACTGACTACTCTCTTTAACAAATCATGGGAGGATGGAGTGGTACCTGAGGACTGGAGGAGGGCAAATGTGATTCCACTTCACAGAAGTGGGAGCAGGGCAGAGGCAGGAAACTACAGACCAGTTAGTTTGACTTAAGTGGTAGGGGAAAATGATGGAATCACTTCTGAAGGAAAGAATTGTTGAGTACCTAGAGGCCAGTGTGGCACAGGACCCAAGGCAGCATGGTTTCACAGCAGGAAGGTCATGTCAGATGAACCTATTAGATTTCTTTGACTGGGCGACCAAAGTAGTAGGCTAGGGAAGGGATGTGGATATGGCCTACCTAGATTTTAGAAGGCATTCAACACAGTCTCACACAAAGATTAATATACATGTTAGCCAGCCTTGGAGTGGGTCCCAAGGTGGTAGCCTGGATAAAAAACTGGCTGGACAACAGGACGCAAAAGGTAATAGTAAACGGAGTCCACAGTGAAGAAAGAAGGGTAACTAGAGGGGTACCATAGGGTTCGGTACTGGGATCGATCCTCTTTAATATCTTTATAAGTGACATTGGAGAGTACCTGGAAGGAAAGGTATGTCTCTTTGCAGATGACACAAAGATCTGCAACAGGGTTGATACACAAGGTGGGATGGAAAGAATGAAAAGGGACTTGGCAAGGTTGGATGAATGGTCAAATACGTGGCAGCTCAGATTCAATGCAAAGAAGTGCAAGGTAATGCATCTGGGAAACAAAAACCCAGGGGAAGAGTACACAATGGGGGTGAGTTAATAACAACAACAAAAATTGAAAGAGACGTAGGAGTAATTATATCAGATGACCTAAAGGTGGGCAAGCAATGTGAGAAGGCAGTAAGGAGGTCTGGGGGGATACTGGGATGCATAGGGAGAGGCATCAACAGTAGAAAACAGGAAGTTGTTATCTCTCTCTACAGACAGTTAGTGAGACCCCATCTGGAGTACTGCGTGCAATTCTGGAGACCCCCATCACCACAAAGACATAGACAGAGTGGAGGCTGTTCAGAGGAGGGCAACCAAAATCTTACAAGGTCTGCACCAGAAGACATACGAGAAGAGACTAAAGCAGCTTAATATGTATAGCCTCGAGGAAAGGAGGGGGGGCATGATAGAAACTTTCAAGTATCTCAAGGGAATTAACAAAGTACAAGACGGTAGCATCTTTTAGAAAAAGAGATGTGCAAGAACAAGGGGGCACAATTTGAAGATTGGGGGACGGCTCAGAGGTAATGTTAGAAAGTATTTTTTCACAAAGAGGATTGTGGATGCATGGAACAGCCTTCCTGAGGAGGTTGTGAAATCAGGAACAGTGGGAGAATTCAAGAATGCATGGGACAGACATAAGGAAATTCTAGTAGGAGTAGGAGGAAGTAAGCTGTTAATTAACTAGAATCTGCAGCTTATCCATCAGGTAGGGAAATGGGCAGACTAGGTGGGCCAAGCGGTCCTTATCTGCCGTCAAATTCTATGTTTCTATGTTTCTATGTAAGTTAAAATACATCAGGTAGGAGAGGTCAACTTTATTGTAACAGTACTAAGAGCATACCTAAGGTGGACAAGCAATTTATAGTGGTAGCTGAGCTTTAGAGCATGCAGGTAGAGTTATGGAGGGCCAAAAGTGGTAGTAACCAAAGGAGGGGGAGGACAGAATAGATGAGAGCGGGGGGAGCAGAGACAAAGGGGGTGACAGAATAAAGGGGTTGATGAGTCAGAGGGGTGGGATTAATAGGAATCTACCCAGGGTTACGTAAATAGATGATAGGGCAGGGCTGGGTAATGTTGGGGAGAGAGGGATAAAGGAAAGGGTTTTAAGGTATGAGGATGAGATAAGGAAACCGGGGGAGAAGATGAAAACTTGGGGGCTTAACATTTGTGAAGAGAAAGCAGGAAGGTGGGGGATAAAGAGGGACATGGAGTAAGTGCTCAGTGGAGTCACACCAGGCAGGGGAGGAAGTGGGGGAGATGGGTGCTGTGCAGGAAAGATAATCTATCAATAACAGTAGGATTATGCACAGGTGATGCAGTCTGAGTTACCAAGAGTGGCCAGGTACTGCAGCAGCTTGGTCTTAAATGGGCGTAGTTTCATTTCCTCAATCAGCTCAGAGTTAAGGAAATTTAACCAGCAGGGGACCCTGTAATTGAAGGACCGTTGCCCTAGTGAGATCCGGTAGAATGGGATAATGAAGGCAGCTTTCCTCAACCCCCTAGTTAGTCTAGAGGAAGTGGAGTTTCTTAGCAGTTGCCTCACTCCAGGAGGAGCAAGACCTAGGGTGGATTTTTTAGCTAATAGACAGATTTGGTACTGAATTCTGCTATTCAGGTTTAACCAACCAGTGCTTGAGTATAGTTCACAAGTGTGAGTTAAACTGTCCACATCCAGAACTAGTCTGCAGGCTTTGTTTAAGACAATCTTGATTCGCTTAAGTGCTGTATCGGTACCGGCTCCATAGACTACCAGTCCATAATCTATGATAGAGAGCACGGAGCTGTTAACAGCAAGCTTCATGGCACTTTCGGTGAGGCACTGCCTATGCCAGTAGAGCTGGCCTAGTCTGGCACTAGCTGCCTTGGCAACATGGTCTATGTGCTGGCTGTAGGAGAGAGAGCTGTCAAGGTAGACACCAAGGTACTTAAAGGTGGTGACCATTTTAAGTGTATCAAACTTGTTATTGTAGATATTGAGGTGATGTGTCTTATGATGGTTTTGATGGGAGGCAAACAATATTGTTTTAGTCTTAGTGTAGTTGAGCAAGAGCTTAGACTGAAGGAACCATTTTTCCACAGCAGTAAAGTCATCTTGCATGCCTTTTTCCAGCTCTTCCGGAGTACAGTGGCACGTGTAGAGAACAGCATCATCTGCATATAGAAGGATCTTATTCTGGCAGACTTTGGTGAGTTCATTTATAAACAGGCTGAACAGCAGGGGGCCCTAAATGGAACCTTGGGGAACCCGTGTGTTGACATACCAATAGTCAGATAGAACATCAAGAATCTTGACCTGCTGGGTCCTGTTATAGAGGTAACTCTGGAACCAGCCTAGAGAGACAGAGGATATACCAATGTTAGAGAGTTGTGTGAGGAGCAAGTCGTGGTTGACCGTGTCGTAGGCCTTGGTGAGGTCGATGAAAGTGGCCCCCACCAAGAGCCCTTGGTCAAGTGCTTCATGGATACGACCGGTAAACTGAATGCCGTTGAAGTACTATGTGCCTTCCAAAAACCATGCTGTTCCTGGCATTGAATGTTGTACTTATCAATGTACGTACCTAACTGATCATATACTATCCTCTCTAGTGCCTTGAACAGGTGGGGCAGAATTAAGATTGGCCTGTAGTTGGCCAGGCAGGTTCTGTCCCCTAGTTTAAAGACCAAGGTGACCACCGCAGCTTTCCAGCATTGAGGGAAAATGCCAGTGGTTAGTGAGAGATTTAGGATCCAGGTTAGAGTGGAGAGTAACACATCCAGGGTGAGAGACACAATCTTTAGGTCAAGCGAGTCTCCACTGGATCAAGTGTTCCTGAGAACTTTTTCCAAGTATTTTTTTGCCTCAGTTGTAGAGATTACCTTCGGGTAGAAGGGAGGTGCTGTGTGTGTTGGAGGATGTCGGTACAACTAATGGCGGAGCTAGGCACAGGTCGGAGATTGTCTGGCGGAAGGACCCCACTAAAGTCTGTGAAGGCCTTGCTAAAGCCATCTGCGATAGTTTTGGTATCCTGGGTAATCACACCCTCAAAGTTTATTTGCGATGGTGGTGATTTACTTGCTCTGCTTGTTAGGGTTTTTATATTGTCCCAGAATCTGTGGCTGTCGTGCCAAGAGTTGCCCAGTTCATTTTTAAGGTGAGATCTTTTTGCAAGGCGAATGGCTTGAGTGCACTTATTACATTCTGCTTTGTATTTCTGTACGTCAGAGGGGGACCCAGTGCTCTTAGCCCTATGCCATAGGTTATCCCTGACCCCCATGAGCTCAAGGAGATGTGGTGTGATCTATGATTTGCTGGTTCCTTTGATTTTCCTCCTTTTAAAAGGGGCAAAGATGTTGCAGGCCGAGTTAAACTTGTCCATAAAGCACTCGAGAGCAGCATCCATGTCAGCGGCAGCATAGACCCCCTCCCAGTCTAGCTGGCGGAGGTAGGATTTTAGTGAGGCAAGATGTCCAGCTTTTATAATTCTGGAGATTATTGTTTTTTGGGGGGTTCAGGGTCTTGTTTGTCCAGGAGCATAAAACTGGCGAGTGGCCACTGATAGAGTCAGCTAGCACAGTGGTTCTAGTTATTCTTTGTGGCCAGTTGGTTAGTACCCAGTCTATGAGAGTACTTGAACCAGTGCGATAGTTTACACTAGTGGGGGATTGAGTGAGTTGGACCATGTCTATGGCCGCTATTGCATCCTGGTAAGGTGCAACATCTGGGGATAACCAATTTATATTAAAGTCCCCTAACATTATGATTTCAGATTGATGGTGATTACTAGATAAATAATCAAGTGCTAGTTTTAAACCAGCCTCTTGATCTTTAGGGGGTATGTACACCAAGATTATAGTTAAACACTTTCCCTGGGATCCAAGTTGAACCTGAATGGAGAGAATTTGCGATGTTATACCCAGGGGCGAGATGGGGAGTGCCCTGCACTGAACTTGAGTCATTAACATAAATGACACATCCTCCCCCTCATTTCCCTCACCTGTCTACCTTGAACGTTGTGTAGCCCTCAAACTGGATAGCAGAGTCAGGGGTTCTAGGGAGAGAGCCAGGTCTCCACGACTGAGATGACATCTGGTTTATGTTTGGCCATCCATACCTGGAGAGCATCACATTTTGCTAGCAGGCTGTATATGCTAAGAGATGCAATAGTTATTGCACCAGCCTTGCGGTCTGCTGGTGTAATTGAAACATAGAAACATAGACTTTGACAGCAGATAAGGACCGCTAGGCCCATCTAGTCTGCCCATTTCCCTACCTACAGGATAGGCCGCAGATCCTAGTTAACCAACAGCCTATTTCTTCCTACCCCCCACAAGAATTGCCTTATGTCTGTCCCATGCATTCTTGAATTCTCCCACAGTTTTAGACCCCTAACCTCCTCAGGAAGGCTGTTCCATGCATCCACTACTCTCTCTGTGAAATAATACTTCCTCACATTGCCCCTGAACCACCCTCCTTCTATCTTTAAATTGTGTCCCTTGTTCTTGCAAGTCTCTTTTCTGAAAGATGCTACCCTCTTGGACTTTGTTGATTCCACTGAGGTATTTAAACATTTCTATCATGTCCCCTCTCTCCCTTCTTTCCTCAAGGGTATACATATTAAGCTCCTTTAGTCTCTTCTCATACGGCTTCTCTTGCAGACCCTGCACCATTTTAGTTGCCCTCCTCTGGACTACCACTATCCTGTCTATGTCCTTGCAGAGATGGGGTCTCCAGAACTGGACACAGTACTCCAGATGGGGTCTCACTAACTGTCTGTACAGAGGGATAACAACTTCCTGTTTTCTGCTGATGATGCCTGTCCCTATACATCCCAGTATACCCCCAGCCCTCCCTACTGCCTACTCATATTGCTTGCTAACCTTAAGGTCATCTGATATGATTACCCCCAGGTCCCTTTCCTTTTTTGTTGTTGTTACTACCTCCCCACCCATTGTGTATTCTTCCCCTGGGTTCTTGCTTCCCAGGTGCATTATTTGCACTTCTTTGCATTGAATCCTAGCTGCCATACTTGACCATTCCTCCAACCTTGCCAAGTCCCTTTTCATCCTTTCACACCTCCTTGTGTATCAACCCTGTTGCAGATCTTGTGTCATCTGCAAAAGGCATAATTTTCCTTCCAGTCCCTCTGCAATGTCACTGATGAAGACATTAAAGGACTGGACCCAATCTGAACCCTGCGGTACCCCACTAGTAACCCCTTCTTCAGAGTGGACTCCATTTACAATTACCTTCTGTGTCCTGTTGTCCAGCCAATGTTTTACCTAGGCTACCACCTGGGTTCCACTCCCAGGCTGGTTAATTTGACTATTAATCTTTTGTGTGGGACTTTGTCAAATGCCTTGCTAAAGTCTAGGTAGGCCATGTCCACAGCCCCTCCCTGGTCTACTACTTTGGTCACCCAGTCAAAGAAATATATTAGATTCGTCTGACATGACCTTCCCACTGTGAACCCATGCTGCCTTGGGTCCTGTGCTCCACTGGCCCCTAGGTACTCAACTATTCTTTCCTTCAGAAGTGACTCCATCACTTTCCCTACCACAGAGGTCAGACTGACAGGTCTGTAGTTTCCTGCCTCTGTCTTGGTCCCACTTTTGTGAAGGGGAATCACATCCGCCTTCCTCCAGTCCTCGGGTACCACACCATCCTCCCATGATTTATTAAAAGAGTAGCCAGTGGTTTCACTAGTTCCTCCTTAATTCTTTTAGAGTTCTGGGGTGAATTCCATCAGGACCCATTGCTTTGTCCACCTTCAGTTTTAGGAGTTCTTGCAGAACCCTTTCTTCTGTGAAAGGACTGGGATCGACCACCCTATCAATAGTAGAAACATAGAAACATAGAAGTTGACGGCAGATAAGGACCGCAAGGCCCATCCAGTCTGCCCATTTCTTTTTCTACCTTATAAATGTACCATCGGCCTTTGCTCTGTCAGTGACCTATCTATTCATAGTCATTTGTATTGCTCCCTTATGCCTATCCCATGCCTGTTTGAAGCCCTGCACTGTATTCATAGCCACCACTTCTTGTGGTAAGCCATTCCATGCATCTACCACCCTTTCTGTGAAAAGAATTTCTCATTCCCCTTAATCGGCCTCCTCTAATCTCATGCTGTGTCCTCTTGTCCTGCTATTTTCTTATATTTAAACATGTTAGACTCTTTCACCTTGTTTATGCCCTTAAGGTGTTTAAATGTCTCGATCATATCACCTCTCTCCTCCTTTGCTCAAGGGTATACATATTGAGCTCCGTTAATCTGTCCCTATGTCTTCTGATGCAGTCCCTGCACCATTTTGGTTGCCCTTCTCTGGACTGCCTCAATTTGGTTAATGTCCTTGTGAGGTGTGGCCTCCAATACTGCACTAGTACTCAGATGGGGCCTAACCAATGTCTTGTACAGAGGGATTATTACCTCCCTCTTACGACTTGTGATACCCTACTAATACACCTAACACCCCCTAGCCTTACCTACTGCTTTGAGGTCTGCTTGGATGATTTTAGGTCATCAGTGATGATGATGCCCAAGTCTCTTTCTTCCTTTGTGACTGCTAACTCCCTCCCAGCCTATAAGTGGCTTCAGGGTTTCTCTTCCCTATGTGCATGATTTTGCACTTCTTTGCATTAAATCCCAGTTGCCACTCTTCTGACCATTCTGCTAGTTTATCCAGATCTCTTCTCATTCTGCCCACCCCATCTGGATCATCTACTCTGTTGCAGATCTTGGTGTCATCTGCAAACAGACAAGCCTTACCCTCTAGTCCATCTGCGAGGTCACTAATGAAGATGTTGAATAGGACTGGCCCCAGGACTGATCCCGAGGTACCCCACTTGTGACTTGCATCTCTTCTGACTGTATACCATTTACCACCACTCTCTGTTTTCTGCCAGTCAACCAGTTTGCCACCCAGTTGACCAACTTCTGACCCACCCCGAGCCTACCTAGCTTATTTATCAATCTTCTATGTGGAACAGTGTCAAAAGCTTTGCTGAAGTCAAGGTAAGCGACATCAACTGCTCCCCTTGGTCCACCACCTGGTTACCCAGTCAAAGAAATCTATGAGATTAGTTTGACAGGACCTTCCTTTGTAAACCCATGCTGTCTTGGATCCTGTGCCCCTATGGATTCCAGGTGTTGCTATCCTTTCCTTAAGGAGTGCCTCCATAATCTTGCCCACTACTGAGGTAAGACTGACGGTCTGTAGTTCCCGCCTCCTCCCTGCTACCACTCTTGTGGAGTGGGATCACATGAGCCTTTCTCCAGTCTTCTGGGACCTCTCCTGTGCTCAGAGACTCACTAAACAATTCTGCTAATGGCTCGCTAGTTCCTCCTTTAGCTCCTTAAGTACCCTGGGATGTATGCCATCAGGTCCCATTGCCTTATCCACCCTGAGCTTAGCAAGCTCTTGTAGGACCCTTTCTTTTGTGAAGGAGTAGTGCTCACCTCCCTCCCCTGTGTCCATGATGCTGAGCTGTGGGCCCTGCCCTACCTTCTCTTCAGTAAATACTGAGCAAAAGTATCTATTTAGGATAGATGCCTTTACAGGTCCTCCTCCTCACATGCTCCCTTTTCTCCATTAAGCTAATACCCCCTCTGGACTTTCTCCTTTCACTAATGTATCTATAGAAGTCTTGTCACCTTCTTTACTGTTCGTGCTAGTGTTTCCTCAGTTTGGGACTTTGCCTGCCTTACTGCCTTACCTGCTTCCCTTAGGGCAGTTTGGTATGCCTCCTATCTTCATCCGCTGTGTTCCCTTATATTTTCTGAAGGCCAGCCTTTTGGCTCTGACCTTTTCTGCTACTATATTTGAGAACCAAAGTGGTTTCCTTCTTCTTTTGCACTTCCTTTTCTGTCTAACACAATGGGATGTTGCTTCAAGTATTGTATCCTTAATGCTTGCCCACTTTGCCTGTACCTCCTCACCTGTGTTTCTTTTGCCAGGGCTAGCTTAACTCTGTTGGCCATCTTATCAAAGTCAGCTCCTCTGAAGTCCCATATTTTTGCCTTGGAATGGGATGATTTAGATGTAGTAGCCAAATTGAACCATACCATGTGATGGTCACTGGCCCCAGGTGACCTTCTACCTGGAGATCTGTGATCCCTTCTTTGTTAGTCAGTACTAGATCTAGGATAGCCCTGTCTCTTGTGGGTTGCTGTACCAGTTGTTTGAGGCCCTCCCCTGCAGGAATCCACTATGAGTCTAGTTCTGGCAGATGTTCCTGCTGGTATTGACCAATCTGTATCTGGCATGTTGAAGTCTCCCATTATCAGAACCTCCCTTTAGCTGTCATGTTTTGTATATCTTCTAACAGTAATGTGTCTATGTCCTCCCTCTGGTCTGGGGGCCTGTAGACAACCCCAGTTCTTATGGCTGTCCCATTACCTGTTTCCAGGGTGACCCACAGTTCTTCTGGCTCCTTATGTGTATTCTGAATTTCTGTAGCTTTGATATTTTCATTAACATACATATAGTGCTTCTGTTAATTGGATTAGGCACTTCCCCCTCCTCTTTTGTGAATACTGAGCAGAAATATTCATTCAGTATTCCTGCTTTTTCACTGTCCCCCTCTGCCCACCCACCGTTCATTCTATTCAGCCTCACTATCCCTTCCTTTGTCTTTCTACGCTTGCTGATGTACCTATAAAAGGTTTTATCCCCCTTCTTAACTGAGTTTGCTATCTTTCCTCAGTTTGGGCCTTTCTATTCTGACTTCCTCCCTGCTTCCTTCTGCCTTAACTGGTACAGCTCTCTGTCCTGCTCCTTCTGTGTTTCCTTATACTCCAGAATGCTATCTTTTCTTCCTGACTTTCACAGCCACCTCTTTTGAGAACCATAGTGGTTTTTCTTTCATTTTGATTTGTTTATTTGCTTCACACAAAGGCTTGTTGCCTCTGTGATGGCAGTTTTGATAATTCCCCATTGTTGCTCCACACCTCCTTCTAGCCTGTTTGCTAGTGCTTTTCTGAGGCACTCTCCCATCTTGCTAACGTCAGCCCTCCTAAGTCCAGTACCCTCACTTTTGTATGGCTTGACTCTGTAGCTGAGTTTAACGTGAACCACACTGTTTGATGGTCACTTGTCCCCAGATAGCAACCCATTTCTAGATCTGAGATCCTCTCACTGCCCCGTTTGAAATCGGTCTAGATTGCTCCTCACAGTGGGTTCGAAACTAGCTGTCAAATGCCTGCCACCTGTAGGGCATCAAGAATGACCCTGTTCTTGGATGTGGCTGCAGCAAATGTGCTCCAGTTAACATCTGGCTTATTCAGGTCTCCCATCAACAGTATCTCCCCTTTCTCTGCCATTCTAAGAATGCCTTCTATCATATCCTTGTCCATTCCTTCCCCCTGACATGGGGGTCTGTACACAACCCCTGTGCAGATTGTGGTGCCCTTTCCAGTCTCCAAGGTGACCCACAGTGCCTCCTCTCCTCCCTGTTTACTCTTTTGTTCAGTTGCTTTTATCCCTTCCTTTACATAGAGAGCTACTCCTCCCCCTCTTCTCCCCTGCCTGTCTTTCTTGTAGGTTATGTACCCTGGTATGTTAACATCCCATTCATGGTTCTCTGTGTACCATGTTTCTGTTACTGCTACGATATCCAGGCATCCCTCTTCCATTAAGGCCATCAGCTCAGGGAGCTTGTTGCCCAGACTACGGGCATTGGTACTCATTACCCTCCATTTCCTGATGGCCTTACTCCCTTTTGCCATATCCCTGTCCTTCTTGTCTTTGTCACTTTCTCCATTTACCCCTGCCCTTCTCCCTATCGACACCTCTATGTTGGTGTTTGCCACACTTACTACCGTGATTATTTGGGGGGGGCTAGGATTTTCCTGCTCCTTTCAAGTGCCTCCCCCTTGGCTAGTTTAAATGCTTGCCAATGAAGTATTTAAACCTATCACCTAGGATCCTGGTTCCCCTCCCGGACAGATGCAGCCCATCATGCCAGTATAGGCTTGTATCACTCCAGGTGGACCCCCAGTCCCCAATGAAGCCAAATCCCTGAGCTCCACACCAGTTTTTCAACCACTGATTGAATCCCATGGTGCGTAACACCCTAGTCTCTCCTATGGCATAGATGGGTAGCACCTCCGAGAAGGTTACCGTGCGTACTACTTGACTAAGGCCCCTCCTCAATTCCACAAACTCTTCCTGCACTTCTCTAATCCCTTTCTTAGCCAGGTCATTTGTCCCTAGGTCGACAATGACATCCAGCTCCCTCCCCTGTGCAGCTGCTCCAGCAATCCTGAGGATTCACTCCCTGTCCCTCCAAGCCATGGCGCCAGGCAGGTACCTTACCTCCCTCTCCCCTTCCTCCCCCAGTTCTACCTTCCTAACAATGGAGTCCCCCACCAGGAGTTGTTTCCTTCCCCTGCAGGGTCCCCTGCCATCCTCTTGTGGGTCTCCTTTGTGGAGGTTCCCAACATCTTCCTTGGTCTCCACTGTGGGTGCCTCCATAGAGGAACCACACTTTGCCAGTATGGCATAGGAATTGTGGAGAGGTACAACTGGAGGGATGCACCTCTGTTCCACCACCCTCACCCTCCCGGAGCTCACTGTGGTCCAACCGCTCCTCTTTCTTGGCAACCTCTGAGGCAACGGCAGTGGCACTGGTGGTCCCTGGATGGAAGAGGAGGTCCCACAAATCCTGGCCAACTCAGCCTGGAGATGAGCAACCTCCTCCCTCAGCCCAGAGAGGTGCCTGCAGATGGGACAACACCGCATCCTCCAGAACATCTCCCGGAAGACTGCTGTTCCACAGCCACTGCACTGCACCACTCCAATCATGTCTTATTTCTGGCCCCTTAACTGTTTGCAATCCTTACTCTTTCCTCTGTTTTTTTTTTCTCTCTCTCCTTACTTTCTGCCTGTGTGCCCTTTAAGCTCCTGATTGTCCTGTTCTGAGACAAGAATATCCTATATTTCTCAGTAGACCACTTACTTTCTCAGAGGCAGACCTCCAGCAGCTAGAGGGGGCCAGAGAGCTACTCTTGCCCTTCTAGGCTGGTGAGTCCTTGGTGGTTCTGTGATCGCTCACTTCCTGCCCCTAAACAGGACGTTCCTGTTGTCAGTCAAATCCTGTGCCTATAAAAATAGAACTAGCTTTGAGTGGAGGGGAAGGAAGGAGGGCAATATAGTCCCAGCAGAGAAGTTCAGTCACACAGCAGTCCTTTCTCCTGGTGTCTTCTGCCAAGCTATTAGCAGAATCTTTCTAAGGCAGTCTTTAAATGTAGCTTCCTTCTAGCTAAGCCACTCACCCTACTTACTAGATCTTTCTACAAGTAATTTAAACCTCACAGCAGTTAAGTCCTTTCAGTCACCTGAGATTTACACCTAGATAACTCTTCAGATACCCATTCAGTTCAGTTAACCCAAACACACACTTTTTTTTTTGTTTTGTATGTTAGTTTTTTTGCCCTAAATTAAGGTCCAAGTACAAAAGTTCTTCTACTTTAGTCCCAGCAGAGAAGTTCAGTCACACAGCAGTCCTTTCTCCTGGTGTCTTCTGCCAAGCTATTAGCAGAATCTTTCTAAGGCAGTCTTTAAATGTAGCTTCCTTCAAGCTAAGCCACTCCCCCTACTTACTAGATCTTTCTACAAGTAATTTAAACCTCACAGCAGTTAAGTCCTTTCAGTCACCTGAGATTTACACCTAGATAACTCTTAAGATAACCATTCAGTTCAGTTAACCCAAACACACACTTTTTTTTTTTAAATGTTAGGTTTTTTGCCCTAAATTAAAGGTCCAAGTACAAAAGTTCTTCTACTTTAGTCCCAGCAGAGAAGTTCAGTCACACAGCAGTCCTTTCTCCTGGTGTCTTCTGCCAAGCTATTAGCAGAATCTTTCTAAGACAGTCTTTAAATGTAGCTTCCTTCTAGCTAAGCCACTCCCCCTACTTACCAGATCTTTCTACAAGTAATTTAAACCTCACAGCAGTTAAGTCCTTTCAGTCACCTGAGATTTACACCTAGATAACTCTTTAGATACCCATTCAGTTCAGTTAACCCAAACACACACTTTTTTTTGTTTTTGTTTTGTATGTTAGTTTTTTTGCTCTAAATTAAAGGTCCAAGTACAAAAGTTCTTCTACTTTAGTCCCAGCAGAGAAGTTCAGTCACACAGCAGTCCTTTCTCCTGGTGTCTTCTGCCAAGCTAGGCACTAGTACTAGGTCCAGGGTTTGGGTGAACATTCCTTGAGAGTAGAAGGAGTAGTCAGGCAATTCTAAGAGCTTGTGGCTTTAAATGTTTCATTAGATAGGACTTGCTGTGGGAGTTGGCTATTTCCTTCTTCACTTTTGTGCTGACTCAGCATATTCAGCTGAGCCAGCAGGATAGCGGATGTATGTTTAACTGTATCCACTGCTCTTGTGGAACAGTAGAGGGGTGGCATAGTGGGATTGCCAGAGGTGGTCTCAGAGCACCTTGTAGTTGGGGCCAGAAGTTGGATTGCATTCCACATTATTTTGGAGAAGGGTAAGTCAAGTGTATGATCCTGCCCATTTCTTAGGAAGGCTTTGTTTGGTTGTTTGCCTTGGACACTATCAAGGGCAACGGTGCAGGAGTTTGGTGGGCAGCGGAAGTTGATCAGAGCAGATAATACTACCCTAGCAGAGAGGATAAGGGGGGGTCTGCTTAGAGAATGTTGGGCAGTAGGAGGTGTGAAGGGTTGCAAATGTGTAAGGATTACTGCCTTTTGAGGGAGTTAACTGGGCCACAGACACCATTGGGCTTATGTCCAGTCCTATAGGAGTATTCGGGCAGGATGAGTCTTTCCTGGGGTCCAAAACTGGCTCCACTGTCATAAAGAGGATGTAGCCAATGAGGAGAAGAGGGGCTGTGGAAGCCATCTCTTGGATTTATCACAATCGCTAATGAAACAGTACTATCTAGAGCTGTAAAACCACAACCAGGGAAACAGAGCAGGGCTTTAAGGAGAAAGTCTTTTATAGTGAAGATGCCTTTAAGAGGAGGGCAGGATCAACAAAGGGGGTGGGGAGACAGAAAGCTTTAAGCTCAGAGCGCTAGTACTGGGAGCCAATGGGGCAGGGTGGGGTTGGGAAGGAGAAGCTTAAGTGTACTTAAGGGTGGCCTGGCAGGGGGAGGGGGGGGTCAGCGAAAAATTGGCAGCCGGAGCAGCAGCTAGCAAGGCTGGAGCTGTGTATAGGCCGTACCTGATGCTTGATTCCAGGGGGCTGGTGGCAACAGGCTCCTTGGCGTTGAGAGAGGCACAGAGTGGTGTCCAGGCATGCAGGAGGCGAACCGCCCTATAGGTGATGCAATCTGCTGAAAGAATGGAGCCTGCTTCCCCATTTTGTGACCCCCAGTCACTAAGATTCAAGAACTCAGGTAACGAGTTATCTTTGCTTCAGATGCCTTAGACTATGTTGCTTGTGTTTATCAGGTGCCCCTCCCCACAACTTACCACCTGGATATCCCTAGATGGGGAGGGGGGCTTACAACGTAGGGGCTTGTCTGGGATTTGAAATAAAGGACATTTTGGGGAGCAAGTTTTGCCTGGGTGTTTGCTAACACCTGTAGGGCCCACCCCAACTAAAGTGCTGACCTCAATACACAATATCAGTGGAGGCACCATTTGTCTGTGGTACTGCCTCACTCCTATCAGTGCAACATGGACTTGGAACGTGACTAAACATGTGGTTATGCAAATGTTTAGCTGTGATTTGCTGTTGTGACTAAGAAACTATGGTGTTAAATTCTTCAGCTAACAGTTGTTGCCATTTTGTAAACCAAATGGGACTTGGGTGTTGTTCGTGGTTGTGCAGAACAGTGGAAAGCAACACAATGCAAGGAGCAACCAGAGAACATACTGTAATTATTCCATTGTCAATGTTGACATAGATTTGGGATAAGATGGAGCGCAGTTCCACTATGGATATTTGTGTTGTATGCCATGTCATAGACGAGAGACTGGTACACTTTCCAGTGTGTTTGGCTTGCGTAGATGGAGCTGTCCCTTACCCAAGTGATGCTATAGTGCTGTATTTAGAAAGCTGGGGCTGGCCAGGTGCCCTGCTCCTAGAGAGAGACTGGATTGCTTTGTGGGAGCACTGGCATGGGAGGAGATGAGGCGAGTACTGTGGGATCTAGAAGGGGAGAATGTAGAGAATGGCATCTGACGTATGCCCAATCTTTCCTTGTAGGTGGATTCCATGTCTCCCAGTGGCAGCAGGAGAGGCTTTGGAGATCCCCAGTCTCCAGATATATCTCAGTCTTCTCACCCTGGGAACCCCTCCAAGGCAGTGGAATTGCAGGAACTGGGTCTGGAGGCATCTGTGAGTACTTATTCTACCTAGTCGTCTACATATTCTACCCTAGATCCCCAGGAGGCAAAAAATATTCCACCTTTAGAGATTTGCTTTTCTGATTCTGAGGATGGTATTATGGCCGCTGCCCTCAGTCCCAAGCCCAAAGTGCTTTTGTTCATTGATCCATACATCATAGGGGATATTACACAACCACATACCTTACCACCCAATGAGTTGTCTGTGATCCCCTGGCAGCTGCCAAATCTATGTAAACGAAGGCATGAATGGACGGAGTCCATAAGCCCTAGACACCCTAATGTTTTGGACTATAAGTTTAGCCCCTGGCTGCAGAAAGATACTACTGCAGGATCAGGAAGGCTAAGTGTCATTCAGTGGTCTCATGCACAGTGTTGGATGAGAGAGCATGTTAAGCAGGAGTACAGTGCATTTGAATACCCATATATGACAGAAAACATTTGGACATTGTGGTAGAAAATTGGGAGGCATGGATGTTCCAAAAGTCTGTAACCTCTATGATGGCTCATGAGGACTCAGACTATGAGCTCCCCCAATCAACAAGAAATAAACTTTTCCGTAGAGCCAGGAGAATGCATGATTTTTCAATTTGGACTGGTGTTACTATCTTTAAGATATTTGCGTTAGTGCAAGAAGAGAATGGCCTGCAAATCAAATGGTACTTTATCTCCAAAGACTCCACTGGTGAAGCCATCACTAAGCCTAACCCAAGATATTATTAGATTATGTTGACTCCTAGAATAAATCTAACACTTCTTTCCTCCACAGGGTTTTGGTACTGGGTCACTAGGTGCCATAAACTTTTACTGTTAGAGTTTTGAATAAAGATCCACTTTATCTAATGTCATTAATCACATTGTGCTACGTTGTTACTATTTGAATAATGTGTTTGAAAAAGAGAGAGAGAGAGAGAGATGTTTTATTAGATTATAATGCTAATTAGATGTAGTTGTACCTGAAGGAGGCTAAATTAGAGCATGTCCCTTTAAGAATATAGTAAATTTGCAGTTTATTTAGAGAATGCAGTTAAAGGTTGCTTAGAGAATGCATGTGGGGAGAATTAAACTTTTTATAGCTTAAAGAATGATTATGAGTGATTGTGAGCTTTTGATAGTGGTAGTGTGTTTTAGTAGTGTATACTGTTTGCTGAAAAAAGAGAGAGGAACAAGAGTGGAACAAGAGAAACAAGAACTGCAAGTGTGTTTATGGTTACTGCTACTGTACAGTGAGTGTGAGTTTTGTTTAGGGGTACAGTGAGTAAAATTTTCCCATTCCTGGCAGCATTATTTTAATAGGTAGTAAAGGAGAAATCTGAGTATGAATGGTGAGAAAGCGAGTGTGTTCAGTTAGAAGCGGGAAAGGAACACCACTGCTGTAGTACCTGACAAGTGACCGTGAGAACCGGTGGTGGGTTGTCTAGTTAGCCCTGATATGAGAGGATTAAACCATGGATAAGTAAACAGCAGTAAATTCACCACTCTGGCGGCGTGACTGGTTTCATGCGTTGGCCACCGGGGGGAGGGGGGAGCTTGCACATCTTGCCTCTCGTGGGTTGGTGTTATGGCCTGATCAGGCGTTCATCAGGTGGTGAACGTTTTGTGTGAGAGGGAAAGTGTAAGCACCCTATGGGTGCTTACTAGTTAATTTTTGGTTGTTAAAGGTAGCTTGGTAGAGAGAGGGAGCCATTTAGTTGAGGATGTGGTGCTGCCTGCTGACAGCAGGTGGGGACCCTCTTGGCAGGGTATAAATAGCAGGGAATTTTGGTGCCAAGGGATGGAGAGTAGAGCTGGGATGTCGGCCCACAAGTTCACCAGAGGGCCATGACAGTGCCCTCTACCCTTGAAGACCCATGAGATGAAAAGCAATGATTCAGGAACAGTAAAAAGGGAGCAATAGAGCAAAGCAAAGTAGAAGGGACGTGTCAGTACATTTGGGAGCCAGAGTCTGTGGAGAAAAATGAACTCTAGCACCTTGGTGGGTAACCACCGATAGGGCCTAAAAGCCCAAAAGAAGTATTGCCCATGGGTAGTTCAGCTGCTGGGTTAGATTGGTTTACTGTGAGTGGGCCTGCCATGGCAAATAGGACCTGGGGCGTGGTTTGGAAGTGGCAGCACAGCTGTTGGGGGTGTAACGCTGGCAAAGTTACACCTGTTCCCCCAACAGGAGGCAGCCACAGAGTTGGGACCCATGGTGTGAGCTGCTTATGGAGGCAGGGAAAGTCCATTTGGGAGAGTAATGTTTGGGACCACAGCGAGATGGCAGTCTGCTAGGTAGTCCATATGGCTCTGGCAGAAGTCCCCGTGATGAGCCAGTTCACAGGTTGGAATCGCTGCATGAGCGGAGCATGCTGGTAGGACTGGGATCCTGTCCGGGGCACCCAAAACCCCAGAATAAGGCCCAGCCATCAGCCGAGGTATCAGCAGTTGGATCTCTGAAAGGGTTCTGGTGGTCCAGTTCTTACTAACAGAACAGCAAATGAAATTTATTGGATTAAGACCATTTGAAAGAAAGTATAGAGGAAAGAAAAGTATGTTCCATAAGTAATAGCCCCGACGGGAGAAGGTATAAGATCAGGCTAGTGGAAATAAATTGATGAGTGTGTAAAGATTTGGAACAGTAGAAACATCTCGTGTTATCATAAATGGAATAGCCTGAAGAGAGAGAGAAAGGAAAAGAAATGAAATTGCTGCAGAGAGAATGGAAAGGATGAGATATGTCAGTAGATGGTATCAGTGTCAAGCTACCTCAGTTAGTGGCCCTTTCAGCCCTTGAAATGCTGCCAGGAATTCTAGCCTTTTTGGCTGAAGGGAGATCTGCATGAAACAAATAGTCTGTTAGCACAAGAGACTGTTGCAGTAGATGTCCCAGCTGTGTCTGTGAAAAGAAACCCACAGTTTATTACCCTCTGCTCAGTGGAGTGGTCGTTACTGTTTTAATTTCAAGTTTAATTAAATTGTTTTTGCATATTACTTCTGGAGTGGACAATGAACTTACTCAAAATTATTGTGCATGCCTGCCTGTTTTCTAACGAATGTTGCCCTACAGGTGATGTAATCTGCTGAAAGAATGGAGACTGCTTCCCCATTTTGTGACTCCCAGTCACTAAGATTCAAGAACCCAGGCAACGAGTTATCTTTGCTTCAAATGCCTTGGACTATGTTGCTTGTGTTTGTCAAGTATGCCCTCCCCACAACTTACCACCTGGATGCCACTAGACGGGGAAGGGGACTTACAAAAAGAAACAGTAGTAGCTGCTGAGGTAAAGGCAGCACAATGCAGAATTGAGGGTACTACAAACACAGGTAATTAATTTACCTGGCCTATAGGCGCGGTGGGTTGAGGTGCTGGATGCCACACCTTGCTCTGCACCGGTGACCAGGGTTCGTGAATGAGCCAAGGTTGTCGGGGGTCAGCAGGGGGAGGAGGAGGAGTTGGATTGAGCTGTCATCTGACAGCTCTGCTCTCCTGAGGAGGTCTGAGACCAATCCAGTTAGCAGACAGTGTCGGGAGGGAGGGAGGGCACTGTTAGGTGCTTGGCGGAAGCCATGTCCCTGCATGGCTTCCTGCCTGGACTTCAGTCCTTCATGCCAGCACCCTATAGGGGGGTTAGGGATCATGAAGTCACTCATGTAACCACAAAAAATCCCTAGACCCCAACTGCCATGCAGAATGATCCCCATGTAGGGAGATAGGGCCATAAAATACAGAGCCCTTGCTGGCACGTGGGAGGAAAAAAAATAGGTCAGAGCTTATCAGAATATATGACTGGCATGTGTAACCCCTAGGTGGTGCTACTCCTAGAGTTACACCCCTGCCTACTACTTAGGATGTAGGTTGAGGGGTCTGGGTTCCCAAACTTTCTTTGGACTGGTTCTTTTCCATAAGGTTTCAGAATGTACAGTGCCTCTGCTCAGAGTATACTTTTTGGGATTGCTAGCTATTACCTGGTACAACCCCCTGAGATGTCATACCACCCACTTTAACCATTTGCCACCCTAACACATGACCCAAAATACAGTTCCCCACATTTCAGACATTTGGTAATTAAAGACTATCTAATAATATGCTCACAACAACCATTTGCAAAAATTGTAACAATAATATTTATTTTGGGGACATAGGAGTTAGGAGTGGGGAAACAGGAGGAGTAGAGGTTATGCATTGATTCTTTTTTCAAATGTACAATTGATTGATTGGATTGGTTGGTGGTGATGAAAACCCTCCAGCTGGGTAGATACCAGTTAAGAAGAAAAAGAATCACAATACTAGACCAACAGGAATGACACCCAGAGCCCTTTCTATCTAAACTGCATTAATCAGATGGAATACATTTTATTTCCCCAGTACTGGTACCAGTTCCCAGACTTGCAAGAAACCCCGCAGTCTCACACTTTACCCTGGGTACCAAGTTACCAAAGTCCTGAAAGCTTGCAGGCCTGGTGGATGTTGCAGCTTTGGCATTGGCCGGCTTTAATTTAAGAGAGGAAAGAGGTTTAACTTGGAAGACAATTTAACAAGCAACAACTTTTAGATTCTAGCAGAAACACAAGGGGCTGCCCTGCTTTAGGCAGTAGAGCAGAGGTTGCCCTGTATATAGCAGACTGAACAATTCAGGTGGAGGTAACCCACAGGTTACAATGGTTGGAACAAGGATTGGCAATCCTGAACATTCAGCACATCCATACGCTTGTCACATCCAGTACATTTATATTTCACGACACAATCAGGTAGGGTATAAAACTGTCATTTTCAGGTCACTAAGTATGGTCCGAAGTTTTCTTTCGTGGTCTCAGTCCGTTAATGTGGCAGTGCGGCTATGGCTGGTGGTTCCACAGCACTTCTAAACCAGATAATTAGCACAAGTACATATCAGCACATTTACTAGTCTGTCCTGGGCTCTCAGTGGGTACCCCCAGAACAGACACGGTCAGCAAACAGGTTTACTACAGGGGTCCACCCCCACCGGGCTAAGGTTATACGTAGCAGTAGGGTGCAGACTCAATGGACAGTCACAAATCAGTAGAAATAATTCAATAGAGGTGCACCCACGCTGGGCTAAGATTATGCACAGCTGTAAGGTGCAGACCAAAGAAAGATCTTCAATTGAACAGTTACTAGGCAATGCTGCCCCAAATTGGCAAGGTTGCTTTCTTTCTTGCACCGGGGGGTACAAGAGTGCTCACTCAGGCTCCTCACGGTATATTCTCCACAATCAAGGGCCCGGATGATCTTCAGTTCTCTCACAACTGAGGTTGTTCAGCTCTCTCTCACAGTTGCTTGATGTCATCTGGTTTCGGTCCACATCTTTCCCTGACATGGAAGGGAGGGCTAGCACCCGGAGGACATTCTGGCAACCTCCAGGCTAGCAGGTTCAACATTAACTAAATTACTTTAAACTTATGTAACCCCTGGGTGGCGCCACCCCCAGTGTTACACCCCTGCCTACTACCCTGGACATAGGCTAAGGGGGTTGGGTTCGCTAACTAATAATATTTTTTTTTAAACCTTTGCACAGTGCCTCCACTCAGGGTGCTTTACTTGGGTGAGATGGTACTGGGTGTAGCCCCCTGAGCTGCTTCACCACCCACGGTGACCAGTTACTTTCCCAGACACAGCCCAATACATAGTTCCCCACATTTCCACATTTTGAATTAAAGGCTCTCTCTAATAATATGCTCACACAGGATTTCAAACAACAAATAACAAGATATTTATTCCGGGGGTAATAAAGGAGCTAGTAAAGGGAAACAGGAGGAGTAGAGGTTATCTAACCATATTTACACATGTACAGAGATCATTTTGGATTTTGCTGGTCAACCCTCCAGCTGGGTGGCTACATATTAATAGGCAGACATGAATCACATTTTACCATTCGACTTAAGACATCCAGAGCCCTGGCTATCTAGCTGCTGATAAATCAGATGTTAAACATAATTATTAAAAATACCCACACTGGTACCAGTCCCAGATACAGCAGAAACCCGCAATCTCATTACCATACTGGTTAAACAGATACCACAGTCCAAGATGTTGCAGGCCTGATGGAGTTGCAGCTGGTCGAGGTGGCCGGCTATTAATTTGAGGTTGGGGGCAACTTGGAAACAGATTTTTGTAAAGCAGCAAATTACTATTTACAACCACAGCAGGGATTGCCCTGCACTTTTGCAGACAAACCAGGGATTGCCCTGCACTTGCAGACAAGTCAGGGACTGCCCTGCACTCGCAGACTTCTGAACATTTGAGAACAAACTATGTGGATCTTACATCCAGAACATTTAGCACAATATTTGAAAGTCCCATCCAATGCAATGAGAGTGATGCTTCTGTCAAGCATCCTAAACGCAGTTTAAAAATGGTCACATCCAGTACTTTATATACCAAAAGGCATCCATCCAGAATAAGTTGGCAACAACACATTTATCAAGTATCCCATACTTTAGTCACAGGCAGTCACATCCAGTACATTCTATATACCAAGAACATTATCCACAAGCGGAGTCCTATCCAGCACGTCTAGCCATTTAACAGTTATACCAAGCGCTCTTAGACGAAATTCTGTGCAGACACAGGTACATTCTTTTTAAGGTAACTCAGACATTAATATGCTCTAGGGCCTCCTGTCTCATGAAGTGGCAAGCGCGTCTTGGCAGACAGCTCCACGATGGCAGGACTCTAACCCATAGCTACACATTTATATGATTCACTAAGCCCAGTATCTTGCTGCACCTGCAACTTAGCCATTTGGGCCACAGACAAGATGCATCCATTACTTGAACTAGGCAGTCCCTTATGGGGTTAGTAGCCCAGACTGATGACTTCAATACTTCACACTTAACAGCACACATTTCTTAATGGGGCATGGAGCCCCCAAGATTACTTACTTAGCTTCTCCCTTGCACCGGAGGGTACAAGGGTGCTCACTCAGGTCCTCCACGGGTCTCATCCGCAATCGAAGGCATCCTGAAGACTTCTTCAGCTCTCTCACTACTGAGGTACTTGGTCAGCGCTCTCACCACTGCATGATGTCATCTGGTCTGGTCAGCGCTCTCACTGCTGCTGGACATCTGATTATTCGGTCCAAATCTTTCCCCGACGTGGGAGGGAAGGCTAGCCTCTGGAGGACAGTACTGGCAACCTCCAGACTAGCTGTTGCAGAAAGCACAATTACTGTAACTAGTTAACTGTTAACTGAAGAAAATAACAAATGTCCTCTGAAGACTGAAAGGGCTTGAATTAAGTGGCCCAGGCCTGATGGCATGGCTGGAGCCTGAGCCCCTTCCCCATGGGGCGCTCCCAGCAGGCTGGAGCCTGCTCTGCTGCTCTCTCTCTCTCAGCTCTGCATTTCTGAATCTCCCTCTGAGTCTCCAGACAAACTGGCAACATTGTCTCTTTATAGAGCTCCTAGCTGGACTCCTGATTGGTAGCAGGGATGGGGTGACAGGTCTCTAAGTTCCTAAGGACCTGTCAATCAGAACACTCGAGGCACAACTGGGTTATGGAATTTGCGCCTAAAATAATGTCCCTGTAAGCCCCCATAAGCACTTGGGTGCTTACCCATGAGATGCAGTGAATGTCCCACAAGTCCTGGCTCTCTATTGCTGCAATTCCAATTGGCTGTACTGCTGGCAATGGCTGCTTAATCCACTGTCCCTTATAGCAGATTAGATACAGTCCTGAATAATGTCCTGGTGCAGCCAGAAAGAAGTAATTATTTGCCTCAAATGCCCCACAGTTCTATAGCTTAAAGGCTGTACTTGCAGTCACTGCACAGATGAAGAACATGGCTCTTTTACTTTTCCTGTCGCTACTGCACTTATGCAAGCTCCCCCTGCAGCAGCTGACAGGCTGACACACAGAGTCCCAGATACTGGAATTGCCAGGGAAACAGTACTCATTTTAACTTTAAGCACTTTTCCCCAAATGCACAGTATATTCCCAACAAGCAGCAACAGTTCCATTATTTAAAACATTTTAATTTTTTACTTTTCGGCTAGAGCTGAACATATCTATTCTGGAGGCAGCCAGACACACTGTTATGCATTATTCAGATGAAAGGGGCCCTGCACAGGCATACTCAAATGAGCCCCGGTCAGAACTCCTTTAATTCCCATCTGAGCGGTCCCCCAGCAGGCTGTCCGTGGTCACCAGGTCCCAGATAGGTGGACGGGATCCCAGGACCCAAGGCACAGTCCCCGAGGTGACTGCAAAACAAGCAGCTCCACGTCAAAGGCGCTTTGCACGCCAATGCTACTCCCGCTGCCCTGGAGGCAGCGCTTTTGCAGCAGGAGCCCACGTTCAGCAGATTAAGCCCCGAGTGGCTGGATTTTCATTTGACTGCAAGCTGGGGCACACATGAGGGGAAACAGGACCTGGGAAGCCAGAAAAATTAGAGGCCAAGTCAGGAGAAGCCCGAGAGACAGCAGGAGAAGGACAGAACAAACCGGGCTAAGGTAAACCCAGACTGGCATTTCTAGGAACCCCCATTTGCAAGGGGGTTACACTTAAACTGCAAGAAAACAAGAAAACCCCCTCCTGGGTGAAGGGGCTTAGCTCGATTACCAGGCACATTTACTCTGCTGGGGGCCTGAGCCCCCACCCCTGTGGGGGGCTCCCACTTGAATCTGGCAAAAGGCTGAAAAACAGGTTCCATGTGATAACGGTGAAAGCCTAAAGGCGATTGCTGTTATCATGCAGTCAGAGTGCCGAAACCATTTTTGGCACCCTGACACGTGACCCCTCGGCGCACAGGACAACAGCGCCGGGGACATATATTTATATGCTTTCTTTGGGGGCTGTGCCCCACACCTCCACATGGGGACTTACCCCCTGCACCCCCCTACTTAAAGATTCTCAACTCAGGGGTGCATGTCGGGGGGGGGACATGGAAAAATAAAGGTTCAGGCTGGGCACAATAAAATCACACCAGCACCCGGATCCGGTACCTCACCCACCCCAACCACAAGCCAACCCCAGATGCCATGACTCAACTCGGCAATCCACCGCAGTGCCACTCCCTACAGCTCCTTCGCCCCCTCCCAGCACCACTTGCCGTGCTCACTCCCCCCCCCACGCGCATACATATAGTGCCATTCTGTCACCCAGTTCACCCACCCCCTCATCCGGTTGACTTGCCCTCCCATCGCCATGAGGGATTTCGCCGGGAAGGAGTCGCCATTATGGACAGCGCCCTTCCCCATGCACCCACCTCATGGGCTACCAAAAAACATAGTCTCTTATAGGGCTCTCCTGAGGTTCTTGATTGGCTGAAGCTTTTGGTTGCATGGCCTCCAATTTGTTGAAGGGCCTGTCAATCAAGAAAATGAATTATGCATGAACCTCACTTGATGCACTGTTGAACTGCTGTTTTAGCACCTGAAATAAGGTCCCTGCTAGTCCCCATGAGTACTTGGTTGGTATTTTCCCATGAGCTTTCGATAATGTCCCACAAGTCCTGGTTTTGTTATTCTGGCTTTTTGATTGGCTGTGGCTGCTTGCAATGGCTGCTTAACCCACTGTCCTCTAAGCAGATTAGGTGCAGTCTCAAATTAATGTTCTAGTGCAGCCAGAAGGAATAAAATGTTCGCCCCAATGCCCCACAGTCCATTAGCCCTGAGTGTGTACTTGCTGCCACTGCACAAAGTAAACAGATTGCTCAGTCCATTTTCCTGTCACTGCTGCCACTATTTAAGGATACCGATTTGCAGCAGCAGACAGGCTATTTCTCCGAGTCCCAACATTAGCCTGGTGCAGCCAGGGTAGAGCATTCTTTTTTTATTTAATACACCTTCCCCTCGAAACACGTTTCCCCCCAAACATACATTGCAGTTGCATTATTTCAAACATTTCTTCCTTCCACTACACTGAGTAAATGTATACTTTCATGTTTACCTCCACCTAGTTTGTCCATCTGATATTGTTGTTATTGTAATGCTTCTCACACTGTTCTGTAAATGTTTTATAGTGTATGTAAAGTCTGTGAACTGTGGTAAAACAGCATTTTGAAAAGGATGGATTTCTATATAGAACAATGTTTTACTATACAATATATATGTGTGTGTGTGTGTATTTTATATATAAAACACTTTCAAAACAGTGTGAGAAGTATTACAGTAACAACAATATCAGATGAAAGACAAACTAGATAGAGGTAAACATGAAAGTACACATTTAACTCAGCGTCCCAGGCTTGTCTCTAAGAACTGATGGTATGTATCACATTTTGTCTCTTTTAAGTACCCTACAATGTTCTGCGTCTGGGTGATGAAAACCTGAGATATATGGTGAGGTCACAATAACTATGTTAGCCTCCCGGTAAAGAACTTCTCTACATAATGAACCATCACCTTTTTTTTTCAGAAGCTAAACTATCTGATTGACCCCATCTAGTTGTCTTGCTTCAACTCTGACTATACAGGAAGCATCCGGCTACCCTCCTATTATAAAACTCCAGTGCAAAATAAGACAGGGAAGCAGCTTTCACTGCTGTTTGGCAGGAAGGAGATTGAGGACAGGACAGAGAGAGAGAGAGAGAGAGAGATATGGATAATTTATCCACTTAGATGGGACTTTCTCAGGTATTTTCTGTTTGAGTGGTTCCAAGGGATGTCACGAGGTATGGGTAATTGAAAACTTAAACATTACTGTATCACAAGGGTTCTGACATCTCTTACCTCACAACAGTGGCAACACAATGCTACAACCTCTGGGCTACCTCCATACTACCCTGGAGGCTAAGAGCCTCTAAGCAGATGCTTCTAAAGCCCCTCCAGTCTTTCAGAGAAATTAGAGGGGTGCCAAGGTGAATACCGCTCTCCCGAATACCAGAACTTTACATTAACTCCTGTACTGCCTGTTGGGCTTACGTACCATGTCACACATTATAATGCAATGCAGACAAATATTCTAACAGCACAATAAACAACAGCAAAATAAATCATCTGGAAAAAATGCTAGTTTGAAAAATTAACATAATACAAAGAAGTTTTTGACAAGTCACATACTGCTGCAGGTGTGTGAAGTCAGCCACTCACTCAAAAAGCATACAAAATTTCATGTACAGTATCTGGAGCACTTTTTAAAGTCTGAGATTTCTATTACTTAAAGGGTACCTAAACAAGCAGTTTTTTTAAAACTGCAAACTCCAAAAGCTGGCTTCATAACAAGGTAAAGTAGAGGCTGCTGTTTACATTTATGCTAAAACTGCATTTATGTAAATAATATAACTGCAGTTTCATAACTTTTGAAAAATGCAAACATCAGCCTTTCACTTTCAAAAAACAGCCTTGGTTTCTCCCTAAGATGGCTGCCAAGTCTGTTAAGTGATGAGTCATGATGACATCATCGGAGCCAAAAACAGAGACCCACATATATTTGTATAGTGCTTACTAGTTCTTCTTTCCCTCTTTGTTTTGAATTGTTGTACCAGAATGATCAACACCATGTATTAACTCATGGATTATTTTGATCAGTACACATGTTAGGCTATGATTTTGTTCATTTAATTTACTTTAACTTGTGGAAAATGTTTTGCAATCCAGCTGACCTTTTCCTTGGCAAACTGCATTACAGTACAACACTTCAATTACCTGATGATCTAGTGGTTATGTGATGCACTGAATTTTGTTTTTTGTCAGCCAGGAGAGACACACTAAGCTGAAAGCTTGTTTACAGGTGTGGCCTGGGAGCACAAGGAAGTGTAAATGACTTGCTCAGGGTCACAGAGCAAAGTACTGGTCTGGTTCAGTTCCAAAGCCCAAGCTCTCTTGTTAAGTCACAAATAAGGCTTTATTTTTCCATGTGAACCACCTGCACCTAGCCTGCCTTCTGTTGAACCCCCCCCCCCACCATCCATACTGTGTCCTTAGTACTGCCTGGTGCCACATATGTGCTTATGTTCTCATGAAGAGAATTATCACACCTCAGATTGTAATCTTGTACCTCAGAGAGTTGTGCACACCTATTCTGATATGCATCATCAGCTGGCACTGTTAAAAAATGCCTCCCAAATCACTCCCCAGTCCACATTCTCAGTGTTTGACTTCTGCTCCCACAGTAAACATTGAGTGGATCACCACCCTTCTGCACAGTGACGGTAGTATGTACAGTTCCCCTGTTGTGTTTTTTTCCCACCTCATTAACCAACAACTAGGTTTTCCTGGAGGGCCAAGCAATAAGCATCATGACCCACCAGAAAAACTGCTATTCATGCCCTCATAAGGGCTGCACTTAGTATGGGTAATGATATTATTAGCAGGAGAGGCATACTAATACCTTGAGCAAATCCACCCGACTTCCATTGTCAGTCTACACCTTTACCTGTGATCTGCAGAACCCCGCAGTACAGTTCCCAGCAATTCTTCTCCAGTACTTTTCTCTGCTGTACTCCACAATTCGAGTTGGCTGGCTACCACCCTTCCAAATCTTGAATGAGCTATACACAACTCCCTCAATACTGTCCTAACAAACGTCAACACCCCCCCCCACACCTGAGAGTAATCTCCCTACACTGAATTCAAGTAACAGTTTAGGTGCAGCCCTGCCACTCTGAGTATTTGTCATCACTGGCTACTCTCATCCACAGTCAGGTAGTGATCACGATGTTGGCAGCCCCACATTTCAGATCTCACAGTGATCTGCTCAACGTCCTCCTTCATGTCTTCAGCTAACCTGAATATAGCTATACCCTGCTGGAATGGCCTCTTCAGTCCCTCTCTGGCATTCATTCTTCTCACCTGCACCCCACACCAAAAACTGGTGAGTTTACTACCCTTCCACATCATGAATGTGGTTAGTACAGTCTCCCATGTTATTTTTACATATTAACAATAAACATGATCATCTGGTAAGCCAGGCTGATAGCCGCATTGCACAAGTGGAAAAATAGGTTTTCCTACCCAAGTAAGATCTAAGTCACCTATGATTAGGTACTATTAAATGACGTGCATAATGATGCACACACCCATCATTTAGCAGTGCCTAATCAAAGGTGGCCTAGATCTTTTAAGGATAGGAAAGCCCATCATTCCCCTTGTTCCCTGTTGCTATCAGCCTGACTTCCTGGAAAGATATGTTTATATTTGATATGTCAAAATAAAATTGGGACTGTACTACTTGCATTCATGATGCAGAAGGGTGATGAGCTCACCAGTTTTCTGCATGAGGAGGAATAGGGACCAATGAATACCAGAGGGGGACTGAGAAGGCCACTCTTGCAAGGTACTGCTATATTCAGGGAAGGGGGGAGACAGAGGAGAGGAGAGGAGAGAAATATGAGCAGATTACTGTGAGAAATCAGATGTGGGCTGCCAGCACCTTGATCACTACCTGACCCTGTTGTCTTGACCAACATTCCCCTTCCCATAAAACTAGTTCATGCAATTTTCCAAAGCTGTGTGTGGATATTAATGCATGAAATGGCTGTCACTACATGTTCAGTCACTTCACTACCCATCTAGTATTGCTTGTAAAGCACTTTGGGATACAATGTGTATGAAAACCACTATATAAATACTGATTATTCTTATTATTATTATTTCCCATGGAAAAAGAAGACAAGACAAGCATGTATTTGAGTTTCGAGAAAGTATGAACTCTAACATTGGACTGAACAAGAACTTTGCTACAAAAAAGTGGTGGCTCTAGTGGGTAGTGAAGTAGTAATGTACTTGCATGCTGCTGCTGCATTTCATTTTGTTGAAGAAGTCTGATTTATTGATTGTACAAATGTTTACATTCAAACTATGGATTACATTTGTAGGTTCTGTCAAAATTGTACTAGAAAAGAACAGCAGACAATATAAAGGTTTAATAAAAATGTTAAAAAGTGCATATTAAGCATGCACACCACCCCAGCACCCCCACTGTAGCATCTTGGATCCACCATAACCACTAGACCACCAGGTTATTCAAGATTTGTACTGCACTGTGGTTTGCCACAGAGAAAGTCGTTTGGATTAAAACACAATTTCAGCATGTTAAAATAAACAAAATGAACAGAACCATAGCCTAACATGTGTATTATAAAAAATAATGCACATGGTTTTGACCTTTTGGGTGAAACAATTCTATACAAAGGGAAAAAATAACTAGTTAGCACTATAGAGAGCCATATATCTTTCTGACTTTGGCTCAAATGATGTCATCACATAACACATTACCGGCCATTTTAGGAAGCAGGTAAGACAGTTTTTTTTTTAAATTAGAAGGCTGATTTTACAATATTCAAATGCTCTGGAACCACATTTAGGTAAATTATATATGTGTGGTTTTAGCCTTGATGAATACAGCAGCCTTTTCTTTAGTCACCTATGGAGTCAGAGTTTTGAATAGTTTGTTGTCAAAATGTTGTTTAGGTATCCTTTAACCTTGATATGAAATGGCCACCAAGGCAAAATTTAATTAATTCGTGTTGTATAGTGTTGCCAAGCCAGCCATTGTACCCATTTGGGCTTCCTTAGGAGTACTGTATTCTTACAGATACACAATATTCTAAATATATTGTATCCTACAAAATGTACAATAAATATTTGAATTCATATGTGATTATTTGTAACAGAAGGCTGTTACAGCATAAGGATGTGCAGTACTTTCTTGTTTGAATGGTATTCACCAGGGAATGTTATCCTGTCACTTGGTCAAGGATACAGTGGTCTACATGCTACAGAAATAATCTTTTTTTTTTTTTTACACTCTATGAACCTTAGTTACAAACTGATTTTGTAGAGCAGCTGGACTGAAAATCATGTTACCAAACTGTAGCTGCCTTTTACATAGATACATACATAGATACATAGACAGTGTCGGCAGATAAGGGCCTATGGCCCACCCAGTCTGCCCATTTGAGCTTGTAAGTTCAGTTTGTTTTCCTAGAAGTCTGTTTCCCCTTACCCCTGACCTCTAGAATTCCTTTATGTCTATCCCATGTATTCTTAAATCCCGTGATTGTTTCAGCCCCCACCACTTCCTCTGGCAGGGTGTTCCACTTGTCCACCACCCGTTCTGTGAAGAAATTCTTTCTCATGTTTCCTCTGAATCGTCCTCCTCCAACTTCATCCCATGCCCTCTAGTCCTGGAACATCTTTTCGCTTAAAATAGTGTTTTCCTGCACCTGTTCCTCCCTGTAAGATACTTGTATGTCTCTATCATACCCTCTCCCTCCTCTCCTCCAGGGAGTACATGTTCAGTTCTTTCAACCTGTCTTCATAGGACTTGTGATGCAAGCCATGCACCATCTTTGTTGCCCTCCTCTGAACCTTCTCTACCCTGTCTATGTCCTTACGTGGGGTATGGTCTCCAGAACTGTACACTGTACTCCAGGTGGGGCCTCACTAGTGTCTTGTATAGTGGAATTATGACCTCCCTTTTCCTGCTGGTGATGCCCCTGCATACATCCCAGCATCCTATTTGCTTTAGCTGCTGCCTTGTCACACTGTTTCCCCTTGAGGTCATCAGACATGACAACCCCAAGATCTCTTTCCTGCTTGGTGCATGCTATATCCTCACCCCCAACTGATATATTGTGCCAGGGTTTTGTGCCCATATGCATTATCTTGCACTTCTTTGCATTGAATTTCAACTGCCAAACCCCTGACCATTCTTCAAGTTTCTGCAGGTCACTTCTCATTCTGTCTACACCCTCTGGTGTGTCTACTCTGTTACAGAGCTTTGTGTCATCAGTGAACAGTGAAATTTGCCTTCTAGATCCTCATAATGTCACTGATGAAGATGTTGAATAGGACCGGTCCCAGCACTGATCCTGTGGTACCCCACTGGTCACTCTTCCCTCTGTGGAGTGACAGACCATTTACCACCACCCTCTGTGTCCTGCCACCCAGCCAGTTACCTACCCACCACACTACTGTCCTGCCCACACCATATTCCCCAGTTTGTGTAATAGTCTTCTATGTGGCACAGTGTCAAAGGCCTTGCTGAAGTCCAGATAGGCCATGTCCACTGCCTCCTGATCCACCTCCCTAGTCACCCAGTCAAAAATTCAATGAGGTTGGTCTGACACTGACCTCCCCTGGTGAAACCATGCTGCCTTGGGTCCTGTAGTCCATTGACAACCAGATGTTCCACCAATCTCTCCTTCAGTAGTGCTTCCATGATCTTCCCCACTACCGAGGTGAGGCTGACTGGTCTGTAGTTCCCTGCTTCCTCTTTGTTCCCACTTTTGTATAAGGGGACTACATCTGCTGTCCTCCAGTCTTTGGGTACCTCCCCTGTTTCCAGTGATCATCTAAACAGGATAGCCAGAGGTTCAGCCACCACCTCTCTTAGTTCTTTAAGGACCCTGGGGTGCACCCCGTCTGGCCCCATTGCTTTATCAACTCTTAATACTTCCAGTTCCTTCAGGACTCTTTCTCGTGTAAAGGGACTTGTGTCCATTTCTGCACCATTCTCACCCCTTGTACTCCCTTCAGACCCATTACCCCCCTCTTCCTCAGTAAAGACTGAGCAGAAATACCTGTTCAATATGTCAGCTTTACTGTTGTCATCCTCAGGTGGCTCCATCCTCCCCTTCAGTCTCATTATCTCTCCTTTGTCTTTCTTTTTCCTTATGTACCTGTAAAGGTTTTGTCCCCTTTACCACTGATTTTGCTATGTGTTCTTCTGTCTGAGCTTTGGCTTCCCTTACTGACTTCCCTGCCTCCCTTTGCTTCTCCTGGTACTTCTCCCTATACCCTTCTACCTGTGTCTTTTTGTATTGCCTGAATGCAATCTTTTTGGCTTTCACTTTCTTTGCTACCTCTTTGGAAAACCATAATGGTCTCCTCTTCCTTTTCCTCTTGCTAACCTGCTTAATGCATAACTCTGTTGTTCTTATAATCCCCATTTTAAATACTGCCCACTGTTCCTCAACCCCTGATTCCTGTCCCTTCCCTTAATGCCTCTTTCAAGTATCTCCCCATTTTCCCAAAGTCTGCCCCCTAAAATCCAGGATACGTGTTTTGTGTGGTTTGGTTCTGCTCTTTCTGTGATTTCAAACCACAATGACTGGTGGTCACTGTTACCCAGGTGCTCCCCACTGTTACCCCCATCACACTGTCCCTGTTTGTGAGCACAAGGTCCAGTATTGCCTTCTGCTGAGTTGGTTCCATGACCAGTTGCTTGAGGAAGGCACCTGAAGGAGTCCAGGATAAATCTGCTCCTAGTTGATGCTGCTGCTGGGATGCTCCAGTCCACGTCTGGAATATTGAAGTCTCAACCAGTACTACCTCACCTTTGTCTGCCATCCTTTGGATGGCTAGCATCAACTCCCTATCTGTTTCTTCCTCCTGGGCTGGTGGTCTATAGACCACACCTGTGTGGATGGCTGTCCCCATTTTCCTTTCCAGCTTAACCCACAGTATCTCTCCCCAATTTTGTTCCTCCTGGATCTCTGTGGCCCTTATGTCATTTTTCACATACAGTGCCACTCCTCCTCCTCCCTTCCTGCCTGCTCTGTCTCTTCTGAATATGTTGTAGCCAGGTATGGCCATCTCCCAGTCATGGTTATCATTACACCAGGTTTCAGTGATGGCCACAATGTCCAGGTCTGACTGTACCATGACAGCCTCCAGATCTTCCATCTTGTTGCTAAGGCTCCTGGCATTTGCACACATGGCTTTCCATGATTTGACCTCCTAGACTGCTTCACTGTTCTACTCAGCCCCTTCCTTGGTTGTCATTTATCCCTGGTTCTCCTTGCTGTCTGCCCTTCTGCTGAATTTTGCCCTTTCTGCTTATCCACCTCTTGGGCACTAATCTCCATCTTTGCACACTGCTTTGCAGAGATAGCCACTCCTCTGGTTCACTGGTTCCACTGCTAGCTGTGGGGGTGAGCAATGGGTACCCTCCTTGCTGGCCTGCCACCCCCTTGCTAGTTTAAATGCTGTCAATGTAGCATTTAAACTTATCATTGAGTGCTTGATTCCTCCAGGATGGATGCAGGCTCGTCAGGCTGAACAAACCTCCATACCTCCAGGTGGGTCCCCAGTCACCAATGAATCCAAACCCTTCCTCACAGCACCAGTTCTTCAACCATGAGTTAAAGTTCCTGGTGCATGCACTCCTATGCTCTCCTTGCCTCTCACAGGTAGTACTTCTGAGAAAGTGACAGAAGTAGCTACTTGCTTGAGACCCCTCCCCAGTTTCCTAAACTCTTCCTGAACTTCCTTTGGCTCCCCATTTGCCAAGTCATTAGTACCTAGGTGGATAATGACATCCAGCTCACCCTCCCGTCTTGCCTTCCCAGTGATCCCCAGTATCTTCCTTCTATCCCTCCATACCGTGGCACCTGGTAGGCACCTCACCTCCCTGTTCTCCCCCTCCTGTGTTCCTAGCTGGATCCCTCTTACGATGGAGTCCCCCACCAGGATTCGCTTCCTCCTCCTCTGGGGTCCACTGCTTTCCCCACTGAGGTCACCTCCTTGGCTAACCTCCATATCCTTTCCTTCCACTTCTCTGGTACCTCTATTTGGTTGTCCTCGTTTGCCAGTGTGGCATAGGAGTTCTTGAGTGGAATAGGGTCTGGGATGGCCTCTGCCTGACTGCTTTAACCTCTCTCTGAGCCACTGTCATCCAAGTGCTCCTCATTCTCGGCATCCTTTGAGGCAGCTGCATTGGACTGGGTGATCCTGGATAGGGTGATGGTACTCCTGACCCAGTTTACTTCCGCTCTGGGTCTGGCTACCTCATCCCGCAGTCCAGAGAGTGCATGCAGATAGGGCAGCACCTCAGTGTCCAGAAGGTCTGCCTGAATATGGCTGCCCACAGCCACTGCATTGCACCACTCCCACATTATACTGCAATTCCACTACTTGTCTGCTACTGAAGCTCTCCTAGTTCTCTTTTTTATTAATTTACTGTACTAAAATCCTGTCACTGATCCTCAGATAATTTTTTTTTTTTTTTTTAAAGAAAAAGAAACCAATAAATAAATAAATGAGTCAAAACACTTGTCGTGCTGAGGGTGGGCTTCTTCCCCCTTATGCCCCTCCTACTTCACACCTCTTACTATACCCTGTGTTTACTGGTGCCTCCTTTGAAAAGTAATGACTTTTAGCCCAGCTGCCTCCCTGGTCAAGATCTGCTGGTCTGCCAGAGAGATTCTAGATTTTAGGAAGCCAATTTTGTGAAGCCTGCTCTCTTGGCAAACCAGCACAGAGCTCTGCCTCCAGCACTACCTGTTGTGCCTTTGTGCTGTATCATATATTATACTGCCAATCCATACTGAAAACTATTTTGATTTCTGGTGGCATAGGTTGTATACAGTCCCAGCTTGGGGGGGGGGGGCTGTACCTTTATGTTTTTTCCCTTTGCTATAAAAATATACACATCAGAATTAATTATGTTGATTCCATTAATACTACCTAGAACACACAGATGCAGTTTGCTGAGGTGAGCAGGAGAGACACAACTAAGGGGCTTGTTACAGCATCAAAATAAATAACACATGACAAGAGAATATGAACTTAAAGAAACCTGGAGGGAATCGTGGTTAACTGTGTACTGCTTTATCTCTGATCATGATCTGCTGTACACTACACAGTAGCACATATACGTGCATAAAAACTCTTGCTGCCATTATGAGGAAGAACTAGTAGCACAGACACAGCTGTAATTAAAAATGTTTGACTTCCAATGCTGATTTGTTTCTACAATATTAATTTTTTTTTTTCAGTTTTTGTTGACCGGGTAAGTGCACTAGACAAATCCTGCCTATTTTCAGGCACGACCCGGGGAGAGGGGGATACAGATGAATACCAGCTGACCTTAAACCAGATTAAGCTGTTGGTGGTATTTTTAGTGAATTAAGTAGTAGATGTTTTACAAACCTCTACGTTATAATAAAGCAAGCATGCAGGCACACAGGCCCCAGAAAGCTTTGTAATTAGGACAAGGTGAATAAAGGAATTAAAATACTCTTTTTTGTCTTTTGAGGGCATATGCCTTATTCACGTGAACAAACTGACACAACAACGGGCTTTGGAGAAATGGCCACAGCCATGTGTTTATTAATGAAACCAATTATCCATAAATACATTCTCTTCAGCTTGCTGTACACAGCTAGGTAGCCTTGGGAGGAATCTAGCTCACCATGGAGCACTAGATCGTTGATGATCGACCTTCCCTCCCAGGAGAGAGCTGCCTTACCATCAACCAGGACGCTGCGAGGGACAGCAACCTCCAGGGCATGAGGGATGACTCTGTGACTGTCTGTGGCTAGCTCCTCTCCCATCAGAGGATCTGCCATACTGCAGGACACTGCCCGAAGAGGGTGCCCTCCGGACTCCATCCGTCAGGCCCGCCCTCCTGTCAGCCTCAGGGAGATCTGGCTGGTCAAGACACTTGATCCCCTGTTACCCCGTCCCACAGCATTCCAAGACTACCAAGCTGCCACAAGGTGAGTTCTCACCCACTCACCCCCACAAGCACCTCACACTAATACTCTCCCCACTGCCCTTTGTATGTCATTGAAAAAAAGGTCTAATCCTTCCTCCGATAGATTTACGCCATCTCTTCTATACAGATCAGGCTTTTTTGCAAACATTCCAAGGTGCGCTGCTATGGACCCCTCCACAGAGTCCATAATTGGTCTCATGGCAGCATTCTGCAGCCAGTGCACCTTCTCTATTGCCTTAATGTTTCGGGTGCGCTGCCACTGCTGCTGCTGCACGATATCGGACCAGATTATATGCATGAGGGGCCACCATTGCTTTACTCTTGTCAGGTGCTGCCTGACCCTCTCCTTAAGCTCCCTCGCATACATAACCCCGAAATCATTTCCCCCAAATAGATGACTAAGACATTTAGGTGCAACCTCTCCTGGGCTTTTGCTTGCAGTGTTGCGATTAACTCATTCCATCGCATCCCACACCATCCCAACCAATGCACCTCTGCCCTCTCAGGTGCCAGGAACAGGTTTTCTCCTCCGGGATACTGCCTCACCCTGCAGGCTGCCCAATGGATGTATGAGTGGCCACAAATCCAGATCTGCTCTGCTTGGGCCGCAACACCTGTCCAAACAAAGCAAAGAGAGTTATAACATGTGTGGTCTTATGTATCTTTCAAAAGCCTGTGACTTCCATCTGCCCAACGTCTGTATTGTCCTATCTGATAAGCCCTCTACCCTGGCATGCGATGCTGTGCCAGTCCTAAAGGAGTGCATGTTGTAGTGTTCTGCAGGGATGCCCAGCTATTGCAAGGTCTTTTGCCACACTTGCCTAAACTGGTACACCATTAGGGGGCCACCCTCCGATGGCAGAAGAAGGCCCCCCTATTGTCCGGCACTGAGTTATATAATCCTGTACCCATGCTCCCACATCCCACTGGAGCCTGTGCGGTGCCAGGGTGCCACTAGGCGGCACCACTGCCTGTGACCAGGCTGGTCCGTCTTGCTCTTTCAGATGTAGACAAAGACTCCAGAGGTTGTGGCCTTCATGTCAGCTTCTGCCAGCACTACTGGTCTCCCAGTAGCTTTGCTGGGCTGCACGAGCTCTGATATCCAGAATGCCCCACAAAATGCTACCAAGTATGCCGTCTGGAACAGTCTTGTCTCATCAAGGGATGAGCATACCTTAGACAACTCATCCTAGATCTGCTTGAATATGGTAGGGCTGATCGGGCGTCTGTTGTCCATGCTCCTCAGGGCTGCCTACGCCCAACCTTTCAGCATCTTCCGGAGGGCAAATGCCCTTGTGGAGTCAGAGAAGTCCCTGGCTTTCTGAAACCAGGCTATGCCAGCCATGTGCTGTTTGACTGTCGCCTGGGTGGCCCCCGCCTGTTTTTTTGATCAGTACGTATTTGCACAGCTGTGCCATTAGGATCGGCCATGTCGCTGCCCACCCTCGTGTGTATTGCACTTCCAAAAAACAGTTGACCCCCCCCCGATATGCTATCTGAGTCCTAGGAGCCACAGTATTCTCAATCAACTCCCAGGCCTCTGGGTTATCAACTCCCATAGGAATGACGAGACTTCCCTGGGCTGTCGGACCACCGCTGGTGCCAATTCTCGGAACCTCTGCCACTGTAAATGAGAAAAAGTGTCAGTGATGCCATTTTCAATACCTGGTACATGCACTGCCCTAAAGGTAATATTCAACATCAGGCACTTGAGGACAAACAGCTGCATGAAGTTGCCCATTGAGCCCTTGCCCCCCAACTGTTTGTTTATTGCATACACCACTCCGGTGTTGTCAGACCTGAATGTGATGTACTTGTCCCTCAGCACATCCCCCCCAGATCACCAATGCCATGACAATGGGGAAGAATTCCATCACCATTATCTGCCTCATAATGCCTTGTCTGATCCACTCTGGAGACCACTGCCCTGCGCACCATTTACCTTGCAGGTAAGCCCCGAAGCCCAGGCCCCCTGAGGCATTTGAGAAGAGTTCCAGTTCTTTGCTGGACACTGGAACTGGCCACATTGATACCCCATTGAAGCATTACAGAAACATCTGCCAAATGCCTAAGTCCTTCCGCATTGCCGCTGTAACCAGAGTTCAATGGTGCGATTTTGTACAGCCTGCCCCAACACCCGCCAGGCACCTCATGAATGTCCAGCCCATGGGCATTACCCAGCAGATGAAGTTGAGGTGACCCACTAGTTGCTGGAACTCCCGTAATGTGACTTTACGTGCCCTCATTACCAGGTCCAGCCAGGTGCACAAGGCCGCCAACTTGTCCTGGGGGAGCAGGAACACTTGCTCCCTCGTGTTGATCTCAGTCCCCAGGAAGGAAAGCCTTGTGAATGGCCCCTCCATCTTGTCCTGGGCCAATGGTACCCCCAGCTCGGAGCACACCTCGTAGAATGCTGCCATGATATGCACGCAATGCCCCAAGTTGGCCCTCCCCATAAACATAAAGTCATCCAAATAGTGAACCATGTGATCGACTTTGGCTTTCTGTACTGTGGCCCAGTGCAGAAATGTGCTGAATTGCTCAAAAACCACACACGCCACCTCACACCCCATGTGTATGCAGTTGTCCATGTAGTAGTACCCATCGAACTTCATGCCCAGTAGCTCCCTATCTGCCAGGAACCACCAGCAACAGGCGGAATGCTAATTCAACATTGGCCTTCCCCAGCAATCCCCCCTGGCCCACCTGTCGCACCACCTCCACTGCCCTGTCGAACAACGTGTACTACACCACGGTGTTGACTGGGTCAATGTAGGCATTGACTGAATCCTCTTCTGGGTATGACAGGTGGTTTATCATTCAGAACTCACCCTGCACCTTTTTGGGGACTAGGCCAATGGGAGACACCCTGAAGCATGGGCAAGGAGGAGAGGTGAAGGGGCTGCTGATCTGACCCACGGCCAGCTCCTTCCATAGCTTGCCCCGCATGACCTCCAGTTGCTCCTTGGCAGAACGCAAGTTGTTAGCCTCGTATGCCCTCCTTGGGCCATGGTAAGGTATACGAAACCCCTTCCTGAAACCTACTGCCAAAGAGCGAGCAGCCACCCTGTCTGGGTAGTTGACCAACCACCCTTCAATATTTTCAGCCTTGACTGGTGTTGGCAGCCTTTGCCCATCTGAAAGGGATGAAAATTGTTGGCCTTCCCTGCCCCGCTTCTGTCACTTTCCCACACTGTTGAAACAGGTGTGGTTTCCCGCACGCCATGCACTCATGCTTGTATCTACAATGCTAGGTCTTGCATGATCCCTGGTTGTAGCTGAAACAATACCCTTTTCCGCCCCCCCTTTACCCCCATTACCCCCTTGATAGCCTTTCTTCAGTGACAGGGGGCACCTCACTGGAAAACCACTGTCTGTGTGTTGAATCCCTTCCCCCAAATCAATTGTCCACAGCAGCGGGAGGTCCAAGACTGCCCATGACCATGCCGTGTCCATCTGCTGTCTCCTCCTATACTCCTCGTCATATTCTAACCACCCCCCACCTGGCTTACTAGTGTGCATAGTCATAATTCTATTAAAGTAGACCCACAGCTCATCTGCTTTCCCTGGGCTGCCCTGGGTGAGGATCTCTGCATAAATTGTGAACCCTGCAGCCCAGTTCTCCCACATCCGCTGCACAGTTGCTTTTCGCTTCTGCTTGACCCCGTCATCCCCCTCCTTGTCCTTTTTTACTTTTTTCGGCTTTTTCAGACGATTCAGAAGGGCAAAGATGTCAATGTATTCTCCGTTGATTATTTGTTGCCCCACCTTGTCTGGCAACTGTGACCCGATGGGCTCTGCCAGGGATAGTAAGTAAGTAAAAGTAAGTAAGTAACATTTTTATTTAAACACACCCATTCCCGGAGGCTCTGGGTGCAGTACAATATATTAACACATATTCAAAGCATCAACAAAGTAACAAAGTATAATTACACATATAATTATAAAATTATTAAAGTACAGTAAATAATCCACTAAGCTCTAATTAAAACCTGAGTTTAGATAATTTTCAATTTAATTCAAAAATGCCTTAGTAAACAGGTGGGCTTTAAGGTGGGCTTTAAAAACCTCCAGCGTCGGTGCCTCCTTAACCCCAGAAGGGAGCGAGTTCTACATGACCGGGGTGGCGACACTAAATGCCCTATCGCCAGCTGACTTCAACTTTGACCTGGGAACCGTTAGAAGGCACCCACTGCAGGAACGGAGGGGACAAGATGAGACAATGGGAACCAGAAGGTCTAACAGGTAACCAGGGCCCTGATCGTGTAGGACCTTATAGGTGAGAAGCTCCACCTTGAAGATGATCCTCCACCCGACTGGCAGCCAATGCAGCTCATGCATCACTGGAGTGATATGGCAAAATTTAGGCTACCCAGTAAGTTACCGGGCAGCCGCATTCTGCACTAGCTGCAGTCTACGGAGAGATCCTCCCGTGACCCTGAGATAGTGCGCATTACAGTAGTCAAATCTCGAGGTAACCAAGGAATGTATCAAAGTAGGGAGGTCCAGAGGTGGAACAAGGGGCTTTATCCTGGCATTATTTCTAAGATGGAAAAACAGGAGTGGACAACAGAGGAAATGTGTGTCTCCATAGTCAAACTCCTATCAAAAATAATGCCAAGATTTCGCACCCTTGAGGAGGCCTTCAATGAGACAGAACCCAGAACTAATCCAGTCCCTGAATCAACGGCTAACCTATCACACACTCTGTTCGACACCACTACGAGTACCTCCATCTTATCGGGATTCAGTCACAACCAGCTGGACACCATCCAGTCATTAATCTCAGCAAGACAGCTATTTAGCACATCTACTGGGTTGGATGTTCCTTGGGCAAAGGACAAGTATAGTTGGGTATCATCGGCATAGCAATGAAAACCCAAACTATACCACCTCACGACCCCCCCCCCCCCGGGCAGTATATGCACTGCAACAACATGGGGGCCAATACCGAACCTTGAGGAACTCCACAAGAAAGGAGACCAGCAGAGGAGGAGAAATTCCCCATCACAACTTGTTGTCTCTTATTAGATAAAAAAGATTCAAACCAGCAGATGACAGTGCTGGTGAGTCCACAGAGTTCCCTAAGATGGACAAGCAATACACCATGGTCTACAGTGTCAAAAGCTGAAGAGAGGTCCTGGAGAACAAGAATTGTCTCTTCTCCCCAATCTCTAACCCTGAGGAGGTCATTCTGCACCCGAACAAGCACAGTTTCTGTGCTATGCCTTGCTCAAAACCCTGACTGGAATTGTTCTTACAAATCATGGGTCATGAGGTGCTCCTCCAACTGAAGCGCCACTACCTTCTCCACAACCTTCACTAAAAAGGGAAGGTTGGAGATAGGTCAGTAATTTGCCCCTTAATCTCTGGGTCCAAGGCTGGCTTCTTTAAGAGTGGTCTCACCAGTGCCTCTTTCAAGGCATCAGGAAAGACCCCCTCAGCTAAGGAACACCTGACAATCAGGGCAAACACCAGGCCAACAGTGTCGATGTATCTCATCAAGAAACACGTTGGCACTGGATCCAGTTCACAAAAAGTGTGCTTCAGATTGGTCGTCACCTCAATAACCTCACTGGTATCCACTGGTTTAAACTCCCCCAACCAGGCGGAGTGCACTCAGGATACCTCTGATGACCACTGCCAGCTATTACATGGCTGGCTGGAGGAACACCCTGCCGAACACAGGACACTCTGTCTGAGAAAAACTGAGCAAACTCTTCACATTCAAAGTCTAAAAAAACCTTCTTTGGCTGCAGACAAGCAGGATGAAGTAACCTATCCACAGTCCGAGAAAGTATAGGTGGTCAGTTCTTCCCAGCAGCAATCTCCCTGGACAGAAATACTGCCTTATTATGATTGATTGCCCCATGGTATACATTATAATGCACATGCAAGGCCAGTTTGTCCGCATCCAGGCCGGATCTCCTCCAGCTGCGCTCCAACCTCTGACCCTTCCTCTTCATCTCCCTGAGGTCCCCATCAAACCAAGGAGACCTCAGGTACGAAGATTTGGGGTGCACACGGGCAGGTGCGAGGGAGTCAATGGCACCAGATAAAATCCTATTATAGGAGTTTACCATAGCACCAACATCTCTGATGCATACATTTCCCACATAAAATAGATCAGCTGCCACCAGAAAACCCTCTGGGGTCAAACCCCATAAAGGGTGGCAGCTCATCATCTCTGTAGAGGGAGGGCATCTGGTGGGAACCCTGAATGTGAACTGTACCATGCAATGATTGGACCAAACCACCCAATCAGTCCCGACATTATCTATCTCAAGCCCCAGTGAGAACACGAGATCCAACCCGTGGCCACCCTGATGGGTCGCAGCAACAACAGCTTGTGACAGGCCCAAAAGAGCCATAATTTGGAGGAGACTATATTCCGGCCGAGACAATTCATTGTCAGCCCAAACACTGAAGTCCCCCAGAATAATACATTTAGGGGTCTCCAGTGTTTCACCGGTGATGATTTCGGCAATCTCCTGCAGAACATTCCCCACCATCCCAGAAGGGTGAGAAACCAGGAATATTCTGCACCCTACACCTGGACCCCCACGAATGGCCATGCACTCAAAAGAATCTGTAGCTCCCACTGGGTACACGGTGAAGCCCAAGACAGATCTGAAACAGATGGCTACACCACCACCCCAGCGTTTCTCTCTGGGGCAGTGCACTACAGTATACCGGGGGGAACAGCAGCCTCAAAAACCGGGCCTGCATCATCCCCAACCCAGGTCTCTGTAATGCAAGACAGGTCGACAGAGGAAACCAAATCTGCAATAATTGCGGTCTTATTCCTAATCAATCTGGCACTGCATAGCACTACCCTCAGTGGATTTGTGGGAAAGGTAGTCCCACTGGTTATCTGACCATATGGTCTAGTGGAAATCCTGGGGACAGGCACCAAACACATCTGGCCTCTCTCTCATGCCCGTCGTCCAGGGTGCCCCTTGGACCCAATAATCTCAATCTTACCACTCTCCACCATGTATGGGGCATCCTCCTGGCCTCTCCAAATCCCAACCTCCCGGCAACGTCTTACTGTGGTATCCGACACCGGGAGACAGGTGAATGGTTGAATATCACATAGGAGAGATGACCCATACACAATTCTAGACCACCAAACAACCCTTACACATGTAACCCCCCTGCAAATTGGTGTTCCAAAAGTCTTCCAGGAACTTGCCTGAATGCTCCAAGTCTGGGCGGTGTTCGGTGTCTGAGCTGTTTAAATGTGGTTCCAAGTGAGTTCTATTATAGCCTCCACGTATTGTCTCTTTAAGAGCTGTCTGCTTGCAGACCAACAATTAGTTTGTATGGGGGGATCGTATTACTGCCTCGAATCCCGCCTGAGCTGCTGCCACCTCTCTCGCTTTCTGCAGCTGCTACATGTGCAGAGGGACCTTGTTGAAAAGATACAACTGTTTGCCAGAAATCATTTAGGTAACTGAGAAATGTAATTTGTCTAACCTGTCTTTATTTCAGCACAAACTGTTTCAGTGTAGCTCATTCATTTCGGTCCTGAATTGCTTACTTGACCAATCAGGATGATAGGAGGCCTTAAAATGGAAGCCCTGTGGATGAATCTGGAATTGGTTTAATTTCTGAGCCAGCCACAAGGGGATTGTATGAGCAGTGACTCTGGGAAAGGGTTTTGACCTTTGGCGCCTTTTTTTTCACCAACAGAGGGAGTCTTATTATGAGTGACAGCCGAACCAGCCAACAGAATGGTGTGGAGCTAAAGGCAATGCCCTGCTCTGTGACTGGAAAGATCAGATCAGTTGTGACAGTGAAGAGAGAAGGAACTCTGTGCTTCTGCGGTGTATAGTTTCCTGCGGGAAGCGCATGTGAGGCCCTGAGGTTCAGCCTGCAGCCATTGCAAGTGCCAGTTCTGACTGAATCCGACTGTGAGGAGAAAGAAGGAAGTCTGAAGAATGGAAACCAGGCCCACCCTGTAGAAGACTGGAGAAATTGCTGAATCGTGTTTGGTCTGTCAGGAACTGAAGCTGCTGTGTGTGCTCCCTGGTATTTTGCAGTAATTGTGATCGGGATCAAGGAGCAGCCTGCCTGGTATAGTACTTTCCTTTTACATATGAATGTGCATAGTGTTTGTGGGGAATCGCTATTTCCAATCCCCCGTGCTGTGTGCTGAAACTGGAAGCAAACCCCAGCTTAGCTTGGACTAAATACATTTGCTATCAACTGCAGTGGGGTCCAGTCACAAGGACCTTGTCTCCATGCCCTGTTGTTCTGGCAATCCAGAAGAACATCTAGTATCCGTCCTCAGCTTGGAGGTATTGTGAGTACAAATCCAGGGTATTCCCCTGCAGTCTGTTTTCAGTCACAAGTGTCATCTAATTCTTGTTGTTTCACTGCTTCATGGACTGAGCCATCCGGCTCGAGTTACAATTGGGTGTTGTGCATATATTTATTCTACAGGGCCCCATCCATCTGCACCTGCCGCCAACCCAGGCAATGGACCTGGCTAGCCTCAACCTGGGTACCAAGAGTGACTTTTCAGACCTGTATGTGTGCACAGTACTGTGATTTAATGCCACCAATTAACCTGATTTCCCCCTCCCATGTTACTGCCCCCTAAATAAATCAGATTTGTTGTTGTTATACTATATAGTGTCTGCGGTGTTGGTACTTATGGAAACAGTATTGTGTTTTGCTGTGTATGTTGTTTAACCTTATTTTACAGGGGGTTCTCAAAGACGTGCTGCAGAATCAGTCTCGAGGGTAAGTGGTATCTATATGAGTGAACAGTGTGTATACGTGGGGTATTGAGGCTGTAAATCCAGTGTACTGTGTGAGCCACTAGAGAGAATAAAAGGGGGTCTCAGTGTCCCAGAGGACTGTGACCAAGCTAGTCTGACCACTACAAACCCTGACCTCTGGGTGGAGGCACCCGCCATAGAACCTAGGCTCCTCAACCTGTCCGTAGTCAAACAGGCAGGGGTAGTAGCCCTTGGGATAGTGCCACCTAGGGGTTACATCTTGGAGGCACCGCTGGGATTTTGTGTCCTCTACTGGCCACATTTACAAACCACTGTTAAAAAAAATAAATGGGTACCCCTGGCAGAAGTGGCTGTGCACCGGTTAGTGGAGTAGTGTACTGGGGAGGAGATCGACCCCAAAATGCTATGCTTATCCTGGACATTCCCCTTGGTATCAATACGGACACTGTACAGGGAGTACTTTCCAAGGTGGAAGGTTTGCAAAACCCTGTGGTGGTGGGTCGACATGCTGATCTGCTCACCCACACTTTCATGGCCCTAGTAGAGTATAAGGACCCCACAGATATCTCCAAAGTGCCACAGACTATTACCCCAGAGGGAGCCCTCACTGCCTGGAGAGTGATAACTAAGGACAGTAAAGACACGGGGGGAAATGAGCCCCTCCCACTATTTGAAACTTTTGAGGAGAAATTTGCTAAGTTGTTGCTGGAGGAAGGGAAAACTGTGGAGGACTTAAAGAAGTTATTTCTGCCACCTGGGGGCTGTTCCTTCCCCAACACCCCCTCCCACTCCAGCACCCATTATTGCCCCTCTTTCTATGGCTGAACCAATGTAAGCTCCTATTTCTGCACCTGCCATTAGTCACAACTCTTACCAAAGGTTGAGGATCTTCTCTGGCACCCTCCCCAACCCCCAGGGGAAGGATGATTAGGACACCTGGATATATTGTGTTGGCTCCCCTGATACCCGAATGGCAGTGTGGGGAGGCTGAGAAATGAAAAAGAATCATAGAAAGTCTGAGGGGTCCTGCCCTAGAGACCATTCAATTTTTGAGGTCCACCAATCCTGATGCATCTGCCCAGAAGTACCTATCTGCACTTGAAGGCAATTTTGGGAGCATTGAGTCAGGGGATAGCTTGATGTGGAAATTTCAAGGTTCGAAATAGTGGCATGGGGAAAGTTTTTCTGCATATGTTACTTGTCTGGAAAGAGCTCTGCAGAAGGCTTACCGAAAAGGTGGGGTGGCCGCCAGTGACTTAAACCATGTAAGGTTGGAGCACCTACTACAACATGCAAAGCAGTCTAAATTGCAGCTCCTTCAATTAAGGCTCCCAGACAGAAGGGGTAACCTACCAGACTATTGTGACTTAATAAAAGAACTTAGGGAAGTTGAAGATGAGGAGGAGGAGGATTTTAATTCTGGGGTGAGTGCAGATCAAGTGATCACAGCATCGGAAGGTCCTTGTGAATTGGGGACCAATGATGGTGTGCCACCATGGGGTGAACTGCTGAGAGAGTTCAGAGAAATAAAAACAGTCTCTTTATGAAGGCCACTCCTACAAGTACAGGCCCCGACCCTCATCCGACTGCATCTGCTATGGGGGTTGGGGTACCCACCCATGCATCTCCTGCTGACAACAGCTCAAAACTCGATGTCTTGACCATGGAAGTGGGAAAACTGACGAGATGTCTCCAAATGCTTATCAAGCCACAGACAGAGATGGCACCAAGGTTTCCAGTTAGTAGTACCCCCACCCATTTTGACAAAGACATGTTTGGGAAACCTTTTCTCCTGCTATTGTCTGCTCCCCACACCATTCACTTACCCTCTCTGTTCTGGACTTTTTCCCTATTTGTTTCTCCTAATCTGTCATGACCTCTTTCTTGTAATAATAATGTGATTATTGATATCTCACGTCCTTTTGCACAAGTGATTTGATATGTATTTGTATATGTTTTCTTGCTCTTGACACTACACAAATTGTTGTGTTATCTATGTAACCTTTTGTACTGTACCTAATTAACGTGGAACCTTTGTAAAAGAGCCTCTGGCTCAAAGGTAGTAATTCCTAGAACAATAAACAAACAAACAAACCCTGGCTCCCAGTGTGATGCCTCGGCCAGCTCACACTCCAGAAAGTATGTTTTGCAATAATTCTGGGAAGGGTGGGCACATGAAGAGAGAATGCCGGTCCCCAAAAGACACAGACAAAGTTGCATATAGGCTACAAGGAGAGCTTCAGAGAACAAATTAGTGGTTAAGAGGTGCACGAAATGATCCCAGTGAGGGACCCAAAAATGCTAACTCACGTCCCTTTGTGGCAAGGTCAGTTGCCCAGGCCCTCGCTACTGCCTCTCCAGACTGGTCCAGAATAGTGGGTCCCTCCATGGAGACCACTGTAAAGATGAATAGAATGTCTACAAGAGCTGTATTAGACAGTGACTTCCAAGTGACAATTATGTTCCAAGACTGGTATCAGAATCATTTGTCTGATGTACCCTTACAACCGTTAGAGGGGCTGCATGTCTGGGGGTTAAGTGACAAGGCCTACCCCTACTCTTGATATATCTGAATTGGGCTGTCTTTTCCCACCTCCGTGGCTGGAGTGGCCGAGCAAGTAGAGACCCTGGCCTTAGTGTGTCCCCCTACCAGACTGTATGATGGGGTTCTTCTACTAGTTGGGACTAATGCACATATGTTTGGACGGCTGGCACAGTTGTGTTATGAAAAACAGGCGTCCTGGACTGGTAGGGCTCTAAGAATTCCGGCCTTGATCAGGAAGGCCTACAATGCCCAGAGAGATGCTGACAAAGTGGAACCAGAGGAACCGGTTGGAGTTGTCTGGAAAAAGGATCCTGAGTCTCTGATCCTGGTGCCAAATGCCCAGTGTACCTTACAGGGAGAGGTCCGTATCAGAAAGGATGTCAAGAATAAAATATTAATGTTGGATGTACCAGGCGATGGAAAATTGCCAGAGGGACTGCTGGTCAAGCCTAGTATTTTGCCTGCTAGAGCCCATGCTTATGCCAGAAGGGTAATGGTTCAAGTTCATAATGTGCCTGACAGAGAGATTTGAGTAAATAGAGGTTACACCCTGGCTAATGTGCATTGTGCAGACACTGCAGTGCTACCCAGTAGCAAGAGTTCGGGGAAGAATTACAGAGTAATGCCTGACTTGTTTGATTTCGGTGACTCCCCGTTGCCAGCTGAATGGAAAGTATGGATCAGTGAGAAGCTTGCCCAGAGAGACCAGGTATTTTCTTTAAAGGAATGGGATGTAGGATGCGTGCAAGGAGCTGAGACCCATATCTGGCTGCATAGTGAAAGCCCATTTCGTGAGAGGTCTCGACGCCTGGCACCTGCTGACATAGATGATGTGAGACGGCATCTGCAAGAAATGCTTGCTGCTGGTGTAATACAAGAATCCAGAAGCCCATATGCTTTATCTATCGTGGTAGTGAGGAAGAAGAATGGGACAGTAAGGATGTGCATGGATTATCGCACCTTGAACCGGCGGACTATTCCTGATCAGTACACAATGCCCCGCATTCAGGATACTTTAGATTGCCTGAATGGTAGTAAGTGGTTCTCAGTGTTGGATCTTCGCAGTGGGTACTACCAGATCCCGATGGCCCCAGAAGACCATGAAAAGACAGCCTTTATCTATCCACTTGGTTTCTATGAATTCATGAGGATACCTCAAGGGATTTCAGGTGCTCCAACCACTTTTCAATGACTGATGGAGCGTGCGGTGGGGGACATGAACTTGTTAGAGTGCCTGGTATACCTAGATGATGTTATTGTGTTTGGCAGCTCACTGGAGGAACATGAGAGCAGATTGTTCAAGGTGTTGGACCAACTGGAAGACTTTGGCCTTAAACTATCCATCGATAAATGTCAGTTCTTCCAAACCTCTGTAAAGTATGTGGGACACATAGTATCCACCGAGGGAATAGAAACAGACCTGAGTAAAGCTGAGGCCTTGACCACCTGGCCACAGCCCCACAATCTAAAAGAATTGCAAAGATTCCTGGGATTCTGTGGTTACTATCGCCGGTTCATCAAGGACTATTCAAGAGTGATTTGTCCTTTACTTAAGCTTACTCAAGGTTACCCTCCTACTAACAAAAAATATAAGAGGTCGGTTTCTTCTGAGCCTGAGAGAGTGTATTTCCATCCTAATGAAGTATTTGGAGCCAGATGGACACCTGAGTGTGAAGCTGCTTTTCATGAGATTATATACAGTATCAACTTACCCACGCTCCTGTCCTTGCCTATGTGGATCCAGTGAAGCCCTATGTCTTGCACACTGATGCTAGCCTGCAAGGCTTGGGGGCTGTATTGTACCAAGAGCATGAGAATGGCCTGAGACCAGTGGTCTTTGCCAGTAGAAGCCTGACCCCATCCGAAAAGAACTATCCTGTACATAAGTTAGAGTTCCTAGCTTTGACGTGGGCCATTGTTGACCAGTTCCACGAGTACTTGTGTGGGACTAAGAAACTAGTAAAAACTGACAATAATCCTTTGACCTATGTGCAGACTTCAGCTAAGTTGGATGCCACTGGCCATAGGTGGCTTTCTGCATTATCTACATATGACTATGCTGTTAAATACAGAGCAGGTCTGAACCACATAGATGCTGATACTCTCTCCCGGAGGCCTGTTCCCGGAATGACTGGGTCAGACTGTCAGAACCTGATATTCAAGCACTCTGCCAGAAGTTTGCAGGGAGGAACAAATGTCCACGGACACAGTGGACTGTATGGTGGATTGTTTGTGACCCTCTGAGAATTGCATACCTGCTGCTTATTGCCACTTTTCTGCAATAGACATTGGTGCACTGCCTCAGCTGGACAATGACAGTATTCAGCAGGCTCAATCCCGAGATCCCATGATCAAATCAGCTTTAGAAGCCCTCTACGCAGGGAAAGATGTGTCCAAATTATGCTCCACTGATTTGAGAACTGCATTGTTATACAAGGAAGGTCCTAAGCTGAAACTGATCAATAGACTGTTATACAGAGAAACAGTAGACATAGGGGGACAAATAGACAAACAACAACTAGTGCTGCCCACTGCCTTTTGAGACTCAGTACTGAGGTCCTTACACAGCCACATGGGGCACCTTGGTATAGACAGAACACTTGTCTTGGTGAGATTCAGATTCTATTGGCCTAAGATGGGGGCTGATGTTGAGCAACACATTCGAACTTGTAGTCGCTGTTTACAGAGGAATGCCCTGCCCCAGAGGTCTTCCCCCCCTTGTTAACATCACCACCAGTGCACCCATGGAGCTGGTCTGTATTGATTTCCTGAGTTTGGAGTCAGATCAAAGAAATATTAGTAATGTGCTGGTGGTCACTGACCATTTTACGAGATATACCCAAGCTTTCCCCACCAATGACCAGAAGGCATTCACTGTGGCAAAAGTACTTGTAGAAAAATTTTTGTTCACTATGGGGCTCCACAAAGAATCCTTTCTGATCAAGGGAGAGACTTTGACAGTTGTCTGATCAAAGAGATGCTTTTTCTGTGGGGAGTGCGAAAGTCCAGAACCACCCCTTACCACCCCCAGGGGGACCTGCAGCCAGAACATTTCAACCGCACTTTGCTAGATATGCTAGGCACCCTCCACCCAAAGGACAAGCCTAGATGGAGCCAACAAATTAGCACCCTGGTACATGCCTACAACTGCACCAAAAGTGATGCCACTGGGTTCTGCCCCTACCGCCTGATGTTTGGAAGAGAAGCTCGACTGCCAGTAGATGTATGTTTTGGAGTTTCTCCTGATGGGGTTCAAGCTGACAACTATTTAGAGTATGTGCAAAAGTTAAAGGCTCAGCTAAATCATGCGTACCAACTGGCTCAAACCATGGCTGCCAAAAGAAATCTGGCCAACAAAGAAAGGTATGATAAGAAGGTGAAAGCACAGGAACTCCAGGAGGGATATCGGGTATTGCTAAGAAATCTGGGACTGCATGGCAAACATAAGATTGCTGACAGATGGCACCATCTCCCTCACATGGTAGTGGGCAAACTAGATGATCTGCCTGTGTACAAAGTAAGGCCTGAGAATAATTCAAAAGATGTGAAAACAATGCATAGAAATCATTTACTGCCCATTGGACAAATCATGATTGAGCCTGAGCCCCCAGAAAATGCCCCCTCTGAACCAGTGACTAGAGCTGCTGCTAAGCAAAAATCAAGAAAGCCTGTACCTACAGAAGCTGAGTTAAAGTGTTCCCCTCCATGAGTCCCAGTTGAACATGAGTGTCAGTCCATGTCAGGGGAAAGTGAGTGTGGCTTTGAATACTACCCTTTTTATGAACTGAGTCAATTGTTTTGGGGCAATCCCCTAGTCAATCCTGGAGATGAAGCTGGGCCTTCTGGACAGTCTAAGCCCCCAACTTTGTCCCTGGAACCAATGCTCCCAGAAAGTGAAGTGCAAAGCATCAAGTCAGATGATATGGAATCATTGTGTGTGGTTGAACTGTTTGAGCTTTCAGAGGAGGAAAATGATGGACTGGGACAAACTGGTGATATACCAGAACAAGAAGAGTGTGTTGAGTGCCCTGATAGTTCACTGCCAGTGTCAGAAAACTCCCCATGTGAGCCAAGTGTTGTGGACTCTTAGATTGCAAATCATGGAGCTGAAAGTGCCCCAGGTTCTAGCCTCTCTGCCCCCAGGGAGACTCCCCTGGCAAGTAAAGACAGTGCTGAAAGTGAGTTTAAAAGTGCAGAGACTGTAACAGTTCCTCTAGAAAGACTGGTCAAGCTGTAAAGCCTGTAATGCACTTAAGCTATGATTCCCCTGGGAGGCCTGTGGACTTACCTCTCAATGTTGTCAATAAAGGAGTGTATGTGTCCCCAAGCTCATTGCCCAAACTAAGCATAAGTGCTACCTCCAAGTTAATTGTGTTGCCCTCCAGGTATGGTGCCCCTGCCCCATCCAGCCACAAGATAGTTGATAGGGAAGGGCCCCCCTCTCTTCAGGTTTCATGTACAGGAGGTAATAACCTGAGTTATGGTATAATATGTGTATAATACTGTGTAAAAAGTGATGTACTGAAAAGTTTCAGAAATGTGTTTCTGGTAAGGTGATATGTTGACTGATGATTACATGTATAAGTCTAATGTGATATTGATGTAAATGTATATGGTTGTATTGAAATTTATGGGGGTACTTACTTGATGCGGATGCCAAGTTTTTCCAGGCCAGGAAGGGTGTAACCCCCCCCCTGCAAATGGGGGTTCCCAAAAGTCTTCCAGGAGCTTGCCTGAATGCTCCAAATCTGAGTGGTGTTCGGTATCTGACCTGTTTAAATGTGGTTCCAAGTGAGTGCTATTGGAGCCTCCACGTATTGTCTCTTTAAGAGCTGTCTGCTTGCAGACTGAATTAGTTTGTATGGGGGGACTGTGCATTTAATGCTCAAATCCCGCCCGAGCTGCTGCCAATTCAACTCCGTTTCTGCCATCGCTACATGTACAGAGGGAGCCTTGTTGAAAGATATAACTGTTTGCCAGAAATCATTTAGAGTGACTGAGAAAATTTAATTTGTCTAACCTGTCTTTATTTCAGCACAAACTGTTTCAGTGTAGCTCTTTCATTTTGGTCCTGAATTGCTGACTTGGACCAATCAGGATGATAGGGAGGCCTTAAAATGGAGCCTGCAGACAAATTGGAACTTGGACTCTCAATTTTGGGCCAGCCACAAGAGGATTGTATGAGCAGTGACTCTGGGAACTGTAGTTTTGACCTTGGCGCCTTTTTTACCAACAGAGGGAGTCTTATTTGAGTGACAGCCAAACCAGCCAACAGAATGGTGTGGAGCTAAAGGAAATGCCCTGCTCTGTGACTGGAAAGATCAGATCAGTTGTGACAGTGAAGAGAGAAGGAACTATGTGCTTCTGCGGTGTATAGTTTCTCACGGGAAGCGCATGTGAGGCCCTGAGGTTTGGCCTGCAGCGGTTGCAAGTGCCTGTTCGGACTGAATCTGACTGTGAGGAGAAAGAAGGAAGTCTGAAGAGTGGAAACCAGGCTCACCCTGTAGAAGACTGGAGAAATTGCTGAATCGCGCTCTGTCAGCAACTGAAGCTGCTATGTGTGCTCCCGGGTATTTTGCAGTAATTGCGATCGGGATCAAGGAGCAGCCTGCCTGATATAGTACTTTCCTTTTACATATGAATATGCGTAGTGCTTGTGGGGAATCGTTATTTCCAATCCCCTGTGCTGTGTGCTGCGTGCTGAAGCTGGAAGCAAACCCCAGCTTAGCTTGGACTAAATACGTTTGCTATCAACTGCAGTGGGGTCCAGTCACAAGGACCTTGTCTCCATGCCCTGTTGTTCTGGCAATCCAGAAGAACATCTACCATCTGGTCCTCAGCTTAGGTATTGTGAGTACAAATCAGGGTATTTCGCTGCAGTCTGTTTTCAATCACAAGTGTGTCATCTATTTATTGTTGTTTCACTGCTTCATGGACTGAGCCATCCAGGTCCAGATTACAATTGGGTGTTGTGTATATATTTTCTTCTACAGGGCCCTATCCATCTGCACCTGCCGGGCCAACACCGGGCAACGGACCTGGCTAGCCCCCCCCCCAACCTGGGTACCAAGAGTGTGACTTTTCAGACCCTGTATGTGTGCACAGTACTGTGATTTAATGCCACCAATTAACCTGATTTCCCCCTCCCATGTTACTGCCCCCCTAAATAAATCAGATTTGTTGTTGTTATACTATATACTGTCTGCGGTGTTGGTACTTATGGAAACAGTATTGTGTTTTGCTGTGTATGTTGTTTAACCTTATTTTACATGGGGTCCTCAGAGACGTGCTGCAGAATCAGTCTCGAGGGTAAGTGGTATCTATATGAGTGAACAGTGTGTATACGTGGGGTATTGGGGCTGTAACTCCGGTGTACTATGTGAGCCACTAGAGGGAATAAAAGGGGGTCTCAGTGTCCCAGAGGGCTGTGACCAAGCTAGTCTAACCACTACAAACCCTGACCTCTGGGTGGAGGCACCCGCCATAGGACCTAGACCCCTCAACCTGTCCGTAGTCAAGCAAGCAGGGGTAGTAGCCCTTGGGATAGCGCCACCTAGGGGTTACACACATCAGAAATATCTAAACTCTCTATCAAAACACCATAAAATCTCCTGTCTATACCATACGATGTTTAAGCTAAGCGTTAAACATACAGCAAATATCCCCCTTCAACACAATTGACTGCCCTCAAAGCACCATAAATATTTTTACCCTAAGGAAACGATCATATGAAGGAAATCTATTGATACAGAATAACTCCCAATCCCATAAATATTTCAAATATTTTCTTCTGAGAGTGCAGGGTATTAATGCAGGCAGCAGTCTCTCGCCCTGCACACTCGTATTCAACCCTTCTCTGCGTGGTAAAAACAGCACTCCACAGGCAGACAGTAAAGGGGATTCAATTCAGACACCTTCTCCCATGTATGGCAACAGAGATCAAGCGCTAGCGAGCAGCGTGGACATTTAACTCAAAAGTAGCCCCTCCCAACAGCTGAAATCACTTCAGATAGGCTGTTTAACAATACCAATGTCCCGAGCCACTGCTTGCTGGCTGCGTTGTAGAGTGCAGGGTATTAATGTAGGCGGCAGTCTCTCACCCTGCACACTCACATTCAACCCCTTCTCTGCAAGGTAAAAACAGCATTCCACAGGCAGACAGTAAAGGGGATTCAATTCAGACACCTTCTCTCACGTATGGCAACAGAATGATAGGATGCTCCCTGCCCCTTGCTGCCCTGGTATAGGTGGAGGCATGGATGCCACTCCTGCTCCAGCATCCCCAATCCCTGTTACGGGCGGGGCCGCCTGGACCACTCCTGGCTGCGCCCTATTCTGGTCCGCCAGTAATTCCAGCAGCCAGTCAAGCTTCTGCTCCACACCTGATTGACCTGGGTTTCCCACTGGAGGCCATATGCTAGGCTCCCCCAACCCTTGGGGTATCACTGTGGCCCCACCCCCGAGCCCTGCCACTGGCTGGCTGACCCAACCCCCGAGGGCCATCTGCTGTGGGACCCATGGCCCGTTACTCCCAGATGAGAAGTTTGCTTGTGGCAGGACGGGTTGACCAAGCCCCAATTGTTCAAGAGTCCGCAAGCTCGCCTGCGGCAGTGCTGGCTGGCCCTCTGGGAGGCACCCCGGCAGTCCCAGGCTTATGGGTGCTGGTGCCTCCATTTCCGTCCTGTGCCCTGCCAGCACCTTTTCCATGGCCTTCTACTCTCTGCCCCATTTCAGCTGATGCCCCCTGTTCCTTTTGGGGGCACCCCCGCTCCTAAGCAGGGCCCTCAGCTCCTCAGCTGAAAGCCGATCTAAGTCTGGCATACCCGCTACTTGGTCCTCTGCTCCTTGATCGACCCTCTTACTTCATGGTTTCTTCTTCTTCTGAGGAGGAGAAGGGTGCACCAGTGTCTCATCCAGACTGCGCATCAGCTTCCTGGCTCTTGCCCTGACATGCCCGGCATCCCCGCCGGAGTCACAGGTTCAGCCGGCAGGGTCAGCAGTGCCAGGTTAACTGGCTGCTTCCTCAGGTTGGCGTCTTCCGGGTTCTTGGGCTCCGGAGGGGGCAGCAGCCCCGAAGGACCTGCACCCCCCCCTTCACCCTGCTCCCTGAACATCGCCTCCCACCATGCCTTGCCCTTGCCCCGGACGAGGGCGGCCAGCTGCTGTTCCAGGTCTCCACTCATCTTCACAATATACTGTTCACACTCTGTAATCAAAACAAAATTACGGCCACTCTCCTCTTGCTGGTGCTTAAGCATCTGCTGCTGCACCCAACATGGGTAATTGACCATGGGACATTTTAATACCTTTGCTTATTTAATAACTTTTTTTTTATGTGAGAAACTCGCTATGTCTGTTCTCCTGGCAACCTAAGAGCCCCATAATGAAGTTACTTGATCAGGCCCACGCAGTATGCCAGAAGGGGCTGTGGGATTCAAACCAGGGTCTCCCCCTTTTTGCATTTCAGCCTTAAATCCTGTCTTCTGCTGCCTCCCCTGCCCTTTTCTTGCTTCCAAGGAAATGCCCAGTGGATCTGGGCTGCCCATATACAGCCAGCATCCGTGTTCCTCATAACATCACCCAGAAAGCCATTCCTCCAGCTTACCACCTTTACTGGGTACCACTGTCTAACTCACATCCCACATGAGGCCTCCTATTGCCCCTCGCTTCTACTCAGTCCTTATTCCCCTTTTATTGGCCCCTTCAATTTACTGATGTATTTATCTATTCCTTCACTTATTTTTTAATTTTTTATCTGCGCCTGCGCACTGCTATTCCCCACCAGCTGCCAGTGCCATCCCTAAGATGGCAGCCATTGCAGCATTGAGCATGCATGGGCCCTCTTGCCCATGCGCATGTGTGCAACTATCTTGCCCTTAGCCCTGAAGCGCCAGAAGTCTCCCCGGTACAGCCAGAGGTCACGCGGCCCCGATCCATCTCTAGTAGGCTCGCTTACTCTTTTTACACACAGCCCACACATGCTGACCCCCAGGAGCCCTTTTCAGGTGACAGGCTGGTGATGGCGTGGCCTCTGAGCTGCCAGCCGACTCAGGCCGCCATTGCCATGCCTGCTCCCGCCCCAATGTCCCCCCGCTATCCCCCCTGAGACGAGAGAGCGCTCCAAGGACTGCGGGAGCCTGTCCTAAGATGGAGGGCCCGCCGAGAGCATCCTGTCTCTGGAACTACCACCCCCCGCTGGACCGCTGCTGCAGCCAAGGTAAGCTCTAGCTTTCTTGCTGTTATCGATCGTTGAGCTTGACTGCCCAGAATTGCTGCCATACTGCCAGTCGGGCCTTCCATGTGCTCTTGCATGCCTGCTTGTCCGGGATCCGACTGCCCGGTTAACCGGCCTCCAGGCTACCACGTGCCATTAGTCTGTGGCACGGAGAAGCCCCCAATAAGAGGGGACAGCACCACTGTACTTTGCAAGCTCCCTATATGCTTTAAGCACTTGGAAAGGATGATTCATTGCTCCGGAGCAGGTTGGACACCAGGCCCCACCGCGAGAGGCCATCCTGTGAGTTGGTCACCCCACGGGCTGCTCTGGGCCACCACAGGGTAGCTAACCTGGCCAATAATAGGAATCTCCGGAAAGGTCGGTGCCCCGAGAGGATGAGGGGACTACCCACGGTCACACTACTTGCAAGTGAAGGTAGTGGGAATCAGTCCCCCAGTCTGCTGCATGCACCTACTTCCACAGAAAAGCAAAGAAAAAGTTCTGTTTTTTTTTACATCCACCATTAAAAAATGAGAAACACCAAAGTCTGTGCCCAGGTATGGGTACAGCAACTACCCCCAATGCCAATTACTCCACCTCTGGGCTGCAGAACCAGCACATGAATTGTCTTGTTTCTAAAGTGGTATTTAACTGAACTTTTACCTAAATGTCTCACAATAAATCATTTGCTTCTTTCCTATAGCTGAGCAGCTGGAGGGGCCTGCAAGGTTTCCCAGACCTTGGCTCTAGGCCTGATCCCCCACCAGGCCATGCGGCCAACAGGCCCAGTCCAAGCCCTTACCTCTGTTTGCTGTTGGTACTGATCCTGGCTACCTTCTTCTTCGGATTGCGACCTAGGACAAGGAGGAATGAGGAAGAATTCCTCCTGTGCAGCCCCTCTTAAGGGGCCTGGCCCCTCCCTGTCCCTGGCCGCAAGCTCCCTCCCCCCTGGGAACCCTATCCCCCAGCCCTTCTGGGCAGTCATACCTGGGTCCCTATTGTTGTTCAGGTGTCTCCGGCCATGCCCCCCCAGACAAAACCCCTCCTGCTGCGATATCTTGCAGGCTCCTCCAAAAACTTCAAATATGCATACTTAAATTGAGCCACGTTTCAGAGATTGTGAGTATGTCTGGGTTGCATAGGTGCAGCCATGTCTCCAGTTCAGACATTTTAGCTACTATACTACAGATGTTAATGTGTACACACTTGAGGTGTTTTGCTGATAACCATTAAGTAACATTACTTGTTAGTTTTTGGTTGTGCAAAGGGGCAGGGGACTGTGATTTCATTCGTTATCACCTGCCAATGCAAGTAATAAGAACACAAAACTGAAACTTCCCTCTGGGAGGCTTTTGGAATAATGCTGGCTGAGACGCATATAAATAATGTACCATAAAGAGCAGCCCAATTTCTTTAAGTCAGTACTAAGGATCAGAGTTGTAAAGCAGGGGACTTCCGGTGATGTCATCGGACTAATGGCGGCTTAGCTTAGCGGCTCCCACCCCGACCCGACAGAATCCAAAGCCAATGCTAAAATAACTAATGCCTTCCCCAGCTAAAACTACTAGAATGAAGGCCAGCAGACCATCGCACACTCCGGTGCAAAAATTAAGAGAATTGCTTCACGCAGAACAGGAGAATGCAACAGAGGCCCGATCAGGAGAGGATGGCCCTCATACACTCGCACAGCAAGAAGCAGGCCTGCCAAAAGAGCTTGTCAAGACAATTATGCAGACAGCACAAACGGTCCAAAACATAGACCAGAAACTCTCGGTCCTTCGTGCGGAGCTGAATACTGTCGATCACAAGACAGAGCAACTGGAGCTGGGTCTCATTCAAACATCAGAACAATCAGATAGACAGGATCGATTACTGTTGTATTTGCTGGCCAGGGATAGAGAGCTGACCCAAAGGATTGATGATTTAGAAGGAAGATCCAGACGCCAGAATGTGAGATTTTACGGGATTCCAGAGAGAGCAGAGGATAAGCATGGAGATACTGGAGCCTTTTTAAAGGATCTGTTAAAGGAAATACTAAACCTCCCGGAGGAACTCGATCTCTTGATGGATCGCGCTCACCGCTCCCTGGCCCCAAAGCCCCGTGATCCTAATGCTCGACCGAGGCCACTGATTGCTCGCTTTACATACTATAAAACCAAGGAAGAAGTCCTGAGAAGTGCTTGGCAACATAGCCCTCTAACCTATCGTGGCCAAAGAATTGCTCTGGACAATGATCATACCACATCAGTGCAGGAGGCTCGACAGGTGCTCTGGCCTATAGTGAAACTACTACGAGCCAAGTCTATCAAGGCCCAGGTTCTTTTTCCAGCATGACTGAAGGTAACAACAGACAAAGGTACGAAGATCTTCCCTGATTTACTTGGCGCCTCCCAATACTTGGAATCACTGTCAATACCCATACCAGCGATGTACAAGAAGAAGCTCGAGAGGGATTTAATTGCGTTGGCGTGGTTGGTGGCCCAGAAAGGAGCGACCCTCCCAGGCTCGTCGAAGAAGGTTCCCGACTCGGATCTGTGCTCGGATATTTCCTCGCTGCTTTGGAAATACGGCGACCCTTCCAAAGTGAATAAAAAAGCGCAGCACCTGAGGGAAGACCCAAATCCCACCCATTTGGAGACAACATGCTCTTGATTGCATTGACTGGCAATGTAATAAACTTTTGTTTTGATCTCTTTGCACTCCTGGGCCAATTGGACCTCTCCCGCAGTGTCCCCCCAACCCAAACTGCAATATCTGGACTTGCTCCCAATATATTCATGAAACACTGGTCGGATTGCTTACAACTGTAATTTAGTCTATCTGCTTAAGTGTGGAATACTCAAGGGGAAGCAACGGTACCTAATTCCTTGAGTATAGACGTAGGTGTAGGGGCTGATGAAGGTGTTCAGTAAAGGAAAAACGAGCTGTATCGCTTGAGGGAGGGAGGGAGGATGGGCCTGGATGGAGAGATAAAGCCGGGAAGAGGGGAAGGTCCAGGGTTGGAAAGAACGAGGCTATGCTCACCACCTAAAGGGAGGTGGTTCCAAGGGGCGTTGCCTGGGTTGGGTTTATGAGGGTGAGCCAGGGAACTGCTGCTGGGACAGGGAGGAGCTTCCTCCAGATTTGATCCAGAGGGCTTGAGTTGCCTGAAAAGGTAGAATGTGGACTTGCCGGGTCTCGGCTGTCCCTAAAAATGGTTGCTGAGTCAGGTCGGGGACTCAAACCCGCCAACCACCAGGAGGAATAAGAGGCTTGACTAAAGCAACATATAATACCTTAGGATCCTCTGAGCAGAGATCGTGGTGCTGCGATTGGCTCTTTCAAGAGGGGGAAGGATGTACATATTCTCAGCACAGGGAAATGGCTTTAAAATCTGCATAAAGTATCTTAATCAATGTGTCGCAGGCGGGGGGGGGGAGCAGGCTTAGCCGCCCAACGAAGACTTTGTCGTTATGACGCTATGTCCTAAAAGAGGGATCTCCCTGGAACTAATGGGGTATCTCTTGATGTATTTGAGTCCCCTTTTATTAGCACTAGAGGCTACAGCATACAAGCTGGATAACTCCCAGCTTAACCTAGGAAGTCAGCAAAATCCATACTTGCTAAGTGGGAGTGGGGGTTGTTTCACCCACCCACCCCCGAAATGTTCTAGTTCTGTTCCTTTTACAGGAATTATGTTAATGCAATATGTTAAGAACACTTGGTTGCAAGGTTCACAAGTTTGTTTGCTTTATATAAATGTTAATTACTTGGGTAACAGCTTTATTAACTACCTAGGAAACATCGGACATAAGTTGACAAAATGGGTTAAACAGTGCAAAGTAAAATGACAAAATAGAAGTAAGTCACATGAGTAAACAACTAGCGAAAATCCTATCGTTTAACATAAATGGTTGTACAAGCCCGATAAAGAGGAAGAGGTTGCTGAGATATCTAATGCTCCAAGACTGTGGGGTTAACTTCCTCCAGGAGACACACCTCTCCCCATCAGAGATATTGAAGCTGAGGTCTAAGAGATTCCCCCAGGTATTCCACTCCTCCCTTCAGAAAGGCAGGAAGAGAGGGGTTGCAATTTTACTTGTGGCATCTCTCCCCTTTGAGGTGCAAGAAGTGGGGGAAGACCAGGGTGCTAGGTACATTATAGTTATTGGCAGAATACAAGACACCATAGTTAAACTTGCAAATGTATATGTACCTCCAGGGTTACCGGTTTCTTTCTACTCCTCCCTGATACAACTAATTGTAGAAAGGGCAAAGTGTGTCTTGGTCATGGGAAGGGATTGGAATTTGTTTTTTAACAGAGCGCTTGATACCACATCCCAAATACCAACAACGGATATCAAGAAGGCCAGCTCTGTTAAAAATACTAGAGCAGGGGGGCTGAAGGATATATGGAGAGAAAGGTATCCTAAAACTAGAGAGTATACTTGCTACTCCCCCAGGTTCAAGCTTTTCTCCAGATTGGATACTTTTTTCACTTTTTCACAGAGTCTGACCAAGTTCCTTGAAATGTGGGTGGGGACCTGTACAATTTCTGACCACAACCCAATATTTGTAGAAATAGATTTTTCTCTCCCAAAGAAAAAAACACACTGGAGATTGAACTGCTCCCTCCTCCAAAACAAGAACATAGTCCAAGAAATCAAACAGCACATTACTAGAACCCTACAGGAAAACAACAAAGGAGGGATCTCCCCGCAGATAGTTTGGGACACCATTAAGGTCATGGCTAGGGGAAAGCTTATAGCCATTGCCACGGCGAGGAAGAGGGAAGTTAAACAAAAGCAGCAAGAACTTTTGACTCAGATTAAACATCTGGAAGATGCTCAAAAACTTAAATGGGAAAAAAGCAGAGATCAGGAACTTAAAATAAAACGGAAGGAGGGGGAGGACTTACAAAAGACTGAGGTAGAGTAGGCCCTATACCTTCTGAGGCACAAGTTCTATGAAGGGGATCCACGGGCAACAAAATTACTGGCTTTTAGACTGAGGAGACACCAGGCAAATACTGCCATCACTAAAATAGTCTCTCTAATCACAAATAACATTGTCACGGAGCTATCGGACATCTCAGAAGCCTTTGTCTCGTATTTTACTAAGCTTTATCAGGCCCCCAAAAAAACATCCCCTACAGAAAGACGGAGGTTTCTGACTTCCCTCTCTCTCCCCACCTTGTCACAAGAGGCTGGTCATTCCCTGACTAGACCAATCTCTCAATTGGAAATTCTAAATGCAATTAAACAATTAAAATCGGGCAAATGTCCTGGACCTGATGGGTTCAGTGCGGAATTTTACAAAACTTTCAAAAAAGAGGTGACCCCTCTCCTCCTGGAGGTCTATTCAGCCGTCTGGGAGGATGGATCCCCTATTCCACCCTCCTGGCAATATGCCACTATCTCCTTGATTCATAAAGAAAATAAGACTCATCTAAATGCGAATCTTATAGACCCATTTCGCTTCTTAACGTAGATTATAAAATATTAACCACAATTGTAGCCTCTCGACTAAATTTATACCTGCTGAATCTGCTTAATATGGACCAAACGGGCTTTGTCTCCGGACTCCAAGCTGCAGATAGTGTTCGGACCACTCTAGACACTATTGACTCAATACACCGAGCCCGTACTTCAGCATGTCTTATGAGCCTAGACGCAGTGAAAGCTTTCGATAAAGTCTCCTGGAGCTTTCTCTTTCTGGTGCTGGAGGCTATGGCTTTTCCCCGCCCATTCATAGATGGCATAAAATCATTGTACACTGGCCCACAAGCATATATTCGAGTGAATGGAAGTTTGTCAGAGAGGTTTAGATTAAGTAGAGGAACTAGGCAAGGCTGCCCCCTCTCTCCACTGTTATTTGCACTGTACATAGAGCCTCTGGCAGAGGCTATATGTCAGTCAAAGATTATACAGGGTACTGAAGTGGGGGGAATGGAGAGGAGAATCTCCCTATACGCGGACGACGTGCTCCTATCACTGGCAGCCCCAGAGTCATCTATCCCCGAAGTATGTTCGATCTTAGAGGAGTTCGGGAGGCACGCAGGACATTCCTTGAACAAAATTAAGACGGAGGTGCTATGCTTCCATTATGTACCATCCCAGGAGACCCTTAGGGCGCTACCCCTGAAATGGGAAGCCGAGAGGATGAAATATCTAGGCATGGTGATAACTAAACATCCTTCTAGGCTCTTTGAAGTCAATTATAACCCCCTAGTGTAGAACAGATTAAAAAAGATTTTGAGAGGTGGTCCTTAATTAATCTCCCAATGTATTCTAGAATCCAAATAATTACAATGAATGTCCCCCCTAGATTCCTCTACTTATTTCAATGCCTACCTGTATATATTGGAAAGTCACAATTCCTTAAATGGAACAGACTAATAACCAACTATATTTGGAATGGCAAAAAAACAAGGATTAATCTTAAGATACTTCAGGCACACAAAAGAGGAGGGGGTAGATCACTACCAGACTTAGAAGACTATTATTTAGCAACTCAATTAAAGATGGCCCTGACCTGGTCCATTCCCTCATATACTTCAAACTGGAAGACAATTGAACTGGGGGAGATGGAGGGGGAAGTCCCACTGGACGTGAGAGTCCTACTGTCCAGAAATAGGTTGGGCATACCTCCACACCCACTCATGGCTGTTAGGAACACTATAGCAGCCACAGACAGGATTTGGCAGAAATATAAGTTGACACGCTCTACTTGGCCTTTGGTCAGAATAGCCTGGGCCCCTGATTTCCTCCCAGCAAAGCTAGACCATAGTTTTAGGACCTGGGAGAGACTAGGCCTAATCTACCCAGAACAATTTCTTCAGGGAGAACAAGTCTTGGCCTTTGCCACATTTAGGGAAACCTACACGCTTGGAAGCTTTGGTACGGAACACTTCAGATTCTTGCAAATTAGGGCCTATATACTGTAAATCACCGACAGAGCTTAGATCATGCCTCATCTAGAGCGGCCCCCCTGCTAAACTGTGTTTGAGAAATTCGAACAGGGCAGATCCAAAAAGGTCTCATCGCAAACATCTATAAAGCAATATCACAAATTAAAAAAGATCCCTTAAATTAAATTAAGGCTAGGTGGGAGGAGGAAAGCGGATTTGACTTGGAGGAGGGAGACTGGAACAGAGCTTTCCAAGTCACCACTAAAACCACAAGCTCCCCCCATTGGCAGGAGTTTGAATGGAGAGTTAAAACACGCTTCTTCCTCACTCCGGCAGCCCTGCATAAAAGAAACCCTGCGCAGTCCCCAGAATGCTGGAGACAATGCAAAGAAAGGAGGAGACACATGTGCATGTCTTTTGGGAATGCCCAAAGCTAAAAGACTACTGGGATGGGATTCGAAACATTCTAACAGATGTCTTCTCATTAACGCAATCCTTGAGCTTTGCAAATCTAATTTTAAGTGTCCCCCAACCCCAGGGCCTTGGTAGTCCTGATGCCCTATACTTGTGGGCTATACTCATTGTGGCAGCACACAAAACTATAACCTGCTCTTGGCGAAGACCAAGTTCACCATTGCTACAGAGTTGGGTCAGCATAATACATGAGTTTTCAGAGATGGAGGAGTTAACCTTTAAACTGAATCATAAAACAAGCTTATACATAAGAAGATGGACAAGGTGGTATCTGTGGAGAGACACACACCCAGAAATTCTCTCCTGATTCAGGTGGAGGTAAGAAGAAGTGGAGCGGTTAAGGGATGGGGGTTGCAGGTCAGGGGACCATAGGACTAAGAAGAATCCTAGAGGGCTTGTGGTGACAAGATTACTTATGACATTGAACTTTGCACTGAAGGAAAAAATGTAAGAAAGCTATGCTAACTGAACCTAAGAAACAATGTATTTGAAAGAAATAATTAATAGTACTGTAGACTAGCTGTAACCTGATCTGATTGATTAAGAGGTCTGATGGATGTAAATGCATTTGTACCCATTTGTCAATAAACTTGAGTATAAAAAAAAAGAGTTGTAAAGCGGGGGGGGGTGTTGACTGGGTAAGTATATCCACACTCATCCTTGTCTACGGTGAACATGAATAGATGATCTGCGAAAAGAAACAAGTTAACAACACTATATAACAAAGACCACTGCAGTACCCCAAAATTGCTGTATTCCCATATCAATATCAATAAGATGCCAAGCTAAGAAAAATTAATTTTCAAAGACCCTAGACACCACTCGAGAGGTGTGAGACTGAGAAATGAACTTTAAACTGTTGTGAGCAACATTAAAAAAAGGCTTGAGAAGTTACAATTAAAACACTGTTGAGATTAAATCTATTATTTACCTGGTGTTGGCATAGCAGTACCAGGCGCAGCTACAGTGCCAGCAAAGTGGAGTCACCTATTCAGAATCTTTCTTGAGTCCCAAGGGTCCTTCCTGCTACCTATCCGGGTTCAAGTCACCCGAGACCCAGAGGTTTTCAAAAGGAGAAGCAAGGAGGCTATGACTGGACCACACTGACCTACAGTCCCACACACACGGACCGCTGGGACGGGGACTGATGTTCTGATTGGGCAAGCACTGCAGAAGCAAGAAAGCGGTTGGCAGGCTAGTGGCGGCTTACAGTTATGGGACCATCCAGCGTTATTATTGCTGCATCACAGGGATCCGGGGAAGTAATTATTTTTAAAAAATGTGTTTTTAAATCAAATCATCCAGTGCAGATGGAAGGAGTGAGTCAGTCAGTTTCAGCTATTCAGCGCACTCAAGGCAAGCGGCAATAACAACAACCAACCCCAAGGTCCAACACAAAGCCAGGTTAGTAAGTAAGGAAGGAGTTAGGAGAAATGGAATGTTTGTGAGATGAGTGGCCACCTTATATTTCCTTGCTAGCCTGGCTTCTCTCGGGCTCAGAACTTCGGCAGGACATTAAATTCTCACGTCATTTCCCAAATTCCAATTGTTGACACAGACTAAGAGGCACCAGCGCACAGGACATATATCAAACTTAATTACTGCTAGCCAGATGCTAAGTCCTCACTCCTCGACCCCTATTCAGAACCACAAAGAGATGTTAAGAGTTCTTGGGCTGCCAAAGTAACAGGGAGTGTTGAAGTTGGAGCTGTAAAGTAGAGTCATTATGCAGCCAGCAACAGTAATAAGTTTTGCTAGAAGAAAAGGGTACAGTCATTTAACATAATGACTCTACTTTACACCTCAGCTAGGAGGCATTTAACACAGCAGCAGCTGTTTCTTTTGTTTAGTGTAGTGGGGCAGGCAGAGCACAGGGTGTCAGATTCAAGGCACTGAACTGTCATGCACTGACATCCTGATCTGATCATCTGCAGCACAGCTGAAATAAATAAAAGGGGTAATCTCCTTTGGCCCCAAAAAACTGGGGAGGTGGACGCCATTTCTGCCCCCCCCCCCCGGTTCTGGCGCCTATGTACACATGGAAAGAAAGCTGGGATGGTGTTTCACAGAGGTTTGAGTAACGAGCTGTGAATGAGCTTAGTACATCCAGCAGACCTGGGTTTCATTCCTACAGCCTCCATTTGCATATCATGTGATCCTGAGCAAGTCCCTCAAAGTCCCAGTGCTCTTGGCTCACCACAGTATATGGACCATGTGTCCAGTGAGCCTTACCTGGTTACCAAAGAACTACAATAAAAATAAATAAATAAAAATAACAGCATTAAAATGATGTCCTATAACTTGCAACATCTTCTCTGACTTTACAAATGGCTTTGGAGGAGGACCAATATACTCATCAGTCTAAAAAAAGGGTGTGGAGCCAGGGATAGGGTTTGGGGTGTGGTTTAATATCCATTTTTCACCTCATCCAAAGGTGGCAACCCTCTGGGAACCCAACTCCCTGCAGTATTCTGCGTATGAAGCCACATGGGGTCCATATGTGCCCAGGCTGAGACAACCTCCCAACTGTTTTGTTAAGCATTATTCGAGAGATGGGGAGGGAGAGCAATCAAAGCACCAGAAGGCTGAAACTAACAAATATCTGTTCAGCATCCCCCCCACTCCACCCACCCACCCACACATACACACACACAATCTATAATGAAGCCTGTGGGACGTTGCAGTACTGCTTGGCACTGACTAAAGCAATGAGATCCATTTGCAGCAGGAACAGGACCAGGACCCTTGCATAAATCAGCTGTTAATGAGAGGTGGGGGAAGGAAGAGAGAGAGAAAAACAGAGAAAGAGAGATGGAGAGGGAAAGAGAGAGATTACAACGCACCAGAGGTCTGACATAAAAAGCATTGTCTGCTTTAGTGAAACCACACCCCTGAACAGTGATCACACCGCTGCCCTGCTGATTGCTTTCCTGACTTGCATTGCATGCAAACATTCCATTATTGACACATGCTTGCTACTTATAATGGCTGGGAAACTCAGTGATATATGGCATTTACTTATAAATTGATTAACTCTCTTACAGCAGCAGATTATTTAGTACAATACATTCATAAAGCTGCTCATTATCCACACATAGTCCCAGACTTACAATAGAGGAGAAAAAACAGATGTAGATACAAACTACCAGGTCATGCTCCGTGAACACCCACTAATTTTCTTAGTTTGTTGCCAAGTGATGCCTAGGGATCCTCGAGAGACAGTATTCCTGTGTGGAACATATAGGGTCAACACCAGGGATCTGTAACAAAGGTAGAGAAAATAGAAGCATTAAATCATTTTTGTATAATAGCTACAAGAGGCATACATCAACAAGAAAATGAGAGATAATTATTACAAAGTCAGTTTATAAAGAAATTACAGATCATACAAGGCCATGCCGTTCTGCCAGTTTAGATGCACTCAATGGGCTTGTATTGAAAATTAAGTCCCGTTCTGCTAGGTCTCCCCAACTCCTGACTCCAGGAAAATACTATAGCTCGTTGGCATGTACTGCTTAAGGCATGACTGAGCTCGAGTTATTGTGGGATTTGCCCACACCTTATGTGGTGTGGCACAAGAAGTGAGTAAATTCCAGACCCACACCCATCAGTGGTATATTGCAAAATATGGACCGATGACTGAGAAACACTAAAGCACAAAATCAATACATTTTTAATTAAATATTTTTATTTAACATGCAATAAATAATGATAAAATGCATCTGCCAATTAATAAAACAGTCCCACATTCAACAGTTATGTGCCGCTGGCAGTAGAATTGTGAAGGCACAGACTAAACAGGTTCACCCATCCCTGTTGCCAATATGTGTGCTTTTCAGTATAGGGATGTTTTTTAGAGCAGTTAGGGTCTGCCTTCCTTTCCCATCCTGTTTCTTTTTTTTTTTAAATTTAATAAACTTTATTGTGGTATTAGATTCACTATTACAGTTATGGTATTGCATACAATTCAACGTATACAGACAGTTGAGTAATCAGTAATAGTACATATCAAGTCTTTATGATTCTAAAAAAAAAAAACTCCCGTGATACATAAGACTGTGGATTATTGCAGGGAAAAAAAAACCCTTCATGTAGTTTCACCCAACATTAAAATCCAGGGATAACTGTCAGGAGCAAAATTGAAGTTATCTAACAAAGCTAGCTAAATACCAAAACAGAATATATGAAACAGAAAAATTAATAACACCTTATCCCCCCCCCCTCCCATATCGCAACTGCACTATATGAAAATGGGAATAGTTTTCATTCAAGAGGAAGAAAAGATGGAAGATTAATCATTAACCTCCGCAGCACTATGTCAGGTCCAGGTCAGGTCCAAAACAACCCTAAATGGATAGTAAGGTGTGTAAGGTGTGTAAGGGTGCCCATACCTTCTGATATTTATTGCTATGCTTAGAGATATTCGCAATGAAATATTCTGCTTGTAGAGCAAATAGAATTTCTTTATGCCACTCTGTATACGTGGGGGTTTGTTGATCTAACCAGTGACGTAATATGATTTTCTTAGCACAAAGGGATATCAAGGACATATGCTTCTTTTGGTTTCCTATTAGGGTTTCTCTCAAATCTTCCAAGATACAGATTTCTGGCTGAAAAGCATTCTGTAACCGCAGTAGGAGGTTGAGTTTAGATCGGATAGCCTCCCAAAAAGGGCTTACCTTGTCACATTCCCAGAGAATATGAAGAAGGGTACCTCTCTGGGACCCACATCTGGTACACATGTCAGTTGATAGGTTCCCCATTTGATTAAGTTTTACAGGCGTGTAGTATAAGTCATGCATTACATAAAATTGAAGTAATCTATAGTGATACCACCTAACATCTTTATACAATCTTTTCCAAATTTGTGAAGATTGGAGGGGGACCAAAGAGGTTGGGGGAAGAATCCTATCCCAGATATAACAAGGAGCACCTTCTAATTCACTGAATCATGTCTGGAGCTCCTTATAATAAAAGGCAATATAGTGGGAAGAGGGTCTCTTGGAAAGTGAACCAAGTATAGGGCCAAGCATGTATCGATCCCAAGGGCCACTACCAAAATGCTGTATTAATACATGGGAGATTTGGAAATATTTAAAGCAGAAAGAAGCTGGCAAATTGTATTTTGTCCCTATAGCTGAGAAAGTGAGTAATTTGTGGTTTTCTGTTAGATCTACTACCACCTCTCCACACCCTGCTGGCCAAATAGACAGAGTAATAACTTTTCCCCCAATTTTGAAATTGGGGTTCTTCAAAATAGATTGAGAAGAATCCTTTACTATTAGGTATCCGAGGGTTTTATTCATCTACATATGGATCCGAAGAGAGGCCATGATAGGTGTGGATTTATACTGCTTAGGGACTTTATTAATGGTCAGATAGGGAAGACTCTTAATATCTACTCCTGTTAGGTTACAGATAGATTTTTCTATTTGTACCCACAATGGGGGATCTTCTGTGGGTTTCAGCCATTGTGAGACTACGGCACAGTTAATCGCCAGGTAATGGTAGATATTGAGAACCTGTAATCCTCCCTGTTCTTTAGACCTCTGTAATTTAGTAATTGCTCTTCGAGAAGACTTATTTTTCCAGATAAATTTGGAAATAATACTATGCACCTGAAGAAACCAGGATTGAGGAAGAAAATGATTAAGCATTTGAAGGGGATATAACAAATGGGGCAGGACATTCATCTTAATTATGTTGATACATCCCCAAAGAGAGATAAGAAGTAACATCCAACGGTTTAAATCTATCCTGATATTTGTAAGTAACTGATCCAAATTATATTGCTTCATTTTAATACTGGATTGGGATAAGTATATGCCCAAATATTTTATTTTGTACCTCACCCAGGTGAGCCCAAGATGTTCAATGTCCGTTTTTAAAGTATGGTTATTTAATGGCATTACTTCTGTTTTAGCTAAATTTAATTTATAACTAGAGCGATCCCCAAAATTTTGTATAATACTAAGGGTAGCTGGTATGGCTATAGATGGATGAGTGATGTGAAGCATAATATCGTCGGCATACACCGATAATTTGTATTGGGAATGATTGATCGAGATGCCGGATATTGCTATGGAAGTGTTAATTTTCCTAATAAGTGGTCCTAAAAATAAATTAAACAAGTAAGGGGAGAAGCGGAAACCTTGCCTCGTGCCCTGTTGAAGGGGAAAGGATGACAAAAGAACCCCATTACATAGTACACGAGCAGAGGGATGTGAGTAAAGAATTTTAATCCACTGTAAAAACTGCTTGGGAATATGATATCTCAGGAGCAGGTTAAACAAATAATCCCATGATACCTGATCAAAGGCCTTTTCTGCGTCCAGGGACACCAAAGCTGCAGGAGTATGGGAGTCCCTGGACACAGAAATGATATGGTCTGCTGATAAGCGTCCAGCCACTAAACCGACTTGTTCAGGACTTAATAGCGTGCGCCAGACCTTGGCCATCCTGTTAGCCAGAATTTTGGCTAGAATTTTCAGATCTACATTTATAAGTGATATTGGACGGTAATTCGGCAACAATGTAGGGTCCTTACCCGGTTTAGGAAGCACCACAATAGTAGCCTCAGTAAAACTAAGATCTGAAAGGTCGTGTTTGTAAATATAATTATAAGTATCAAGCAGAGTTATACCCAATTGAGATTTAAAAGCTTTGTAAAAATTAGATGTGTAGCCATCTGGACCCCGCGCTTTATGAACAGGAAGAGCATCGATGGCCTCATGTACTTTCTTTAAATTCAGGGGAGCTTGTAGAAGAGCGATTTGATGTTGGGACAAATATGGAAGGTCTATGTCTTGTAAAAAATGATCTAATGCAGTACTGTTAAAGGGTAAAGGGGAACGTGAATAAAGAGATTGGTAGTAGGACTTAAAACAAGAAACAATCTCTCTGGGAGAAGTATGGAGGCTGCCTACCGGATCTTTAATAGCTGACACAATCCTATCTGTGACTTGTGGAGATGCTCAACCTTATCACTAAGAAGAATATTGTATCGAAAACTAAGGCTTTCTAGTTTTTCAAATTCCGTGAGGTGAGTTTGGGAAGCTAGGGATTGTTCTAAGGCTCTGATTTGCTGTAACAACATAGAGGATTCTGATGAAATTTTATTTTTCCTAATGGAAGCCGAACGAATAATTTCTCCCCTTAGTGAACATTTCAGGGCTCCCCATAATACATCTAATTTCAACATAGAGGGGGCATACTTGTGAAAGTTTTCTATATACTTTTGAAGGAGGTCTACTAGGTTCTAGGACTTTAATAATTGAGGATTGAACCTTCAGACTTTGTCTTGTTCAACTGAAGAAGGCAAGAACCACTGCAAAAAAGTTGGGTGGTGATCAGAGATCACTTTAGAGAGGTAGGCGCAGCTTTGTACCCTCGCTAGTTGCTCAATCCCCAACAAAAAGAAATAAATTCTTGAGAATGTATTATGGGGCAGGGAATGAAATGAATAATCTCGTGTAGAAGGAAAAAGGGTCCTCCATGGATCAGCAAGGCTCATAGTATTCATAAAGTCTTTTAGAGCTAGTTGTGTGGGAGTAAAGGGAGCATGTCTGGATTTGGACCTATCCAGTGTATTACAAAAGACTAAATTCCAGTCTCCACCGAGTACTATAGGGAAATTGGACCAGGAGGCCAAACTAGTCATAAGGCTTGTAAAGAATTGTGGATCATCCCCAACTGGTCGATAGACCAAACCCAAAATCAATTCGGTGTGGCCTAAAATGGCTCTCAACAATATATATCTACCCTAGGGATCGCATATCGACTGAAGCAGCCTGAAATGTATGTGACGTGCAACCAGTACCGCAACTCCACATTTACTGGTATCCAATCCAGCTCCCAGTACATGTCCCACCCATGTTCTTCTTAAGCTGAGAATTTGTGAACTGGGCAAATGGGTCTCCTGGAGAAAGGCTACATCAATATTAAGTTTACTGAGATGTAACAGAATCTTAGCTCTTTTAGTGGAAGATTGAGCACCTTTAACATTCCAGGAACAAAACTTTAGTACTGCTGCCATAGCCAAATGAAGTATCGATAATAATTCTGTATCATTAGATCATTCTCAAAGAAGACGCTTACCCAGTAGGTTATTCCGTGAATACTAAGTGGCGACCCAGCTAACTCCCCCAACCCTTTGTAATAAACACTATATTCAAGAACAGCAATCCCCTTATCCCAAAGTCATGCTCTATTCTATAATATAAATGTAGAAAATTGAAGCAGAAAAATGCTACACCCCCTCAGGAACAAACTTACTAAATTAACCCCAATCCCACCCCACTCCCTCCCCATCACCCAATTTTCCCCTTCCACATCAAGGTAATCAATATCCCGGAAAAATAGGATGAATTCTGAGGCTAGAATCCTGAACAGTCTTGAAACCGTAAACAATGATGTTAGTAATTCCCAGAGTCTAACCCTGGACACTACTGTGGACACCCAACCCACCCTATGCCAGTATGTGGTGCACTGAATGGACTGCAGGATAACCCAGGAGCCCTTACTTCCCGCCCCAATCCCCAGCTCAATAACGAAAAAACGTAAGTATTTACATTCTTCTAGTAACCACCCCACGGTAATAAAAGGAAAAAAAAAGTAAAGATCTGCAATATTGCAATCAATAAACACAACTGACCTGGAGAAAAAAATTAAAAAGAGTTGTAGTAAGGAAATAATAAAACCAGTCACTGTAAAGCAACTATTGCAAGGCAATCATCTGCCAGTTGTAGCTTAAATGAGTACCTTTAGTATGGCAAAATAGGAAAGGCTTAGAATATTCAGCCAAACATGTGGCTGTTACTACTACTATCTGCCATTGCATCAAACTTTTAATGCAAGGTTGTGCTGCCCTCATGTGGCCTTTCTAGGTAATGTCTTTTAACAGAAGAAGTAAAAAAACAGAAGGTCTTAATGCAGACTTGTGTTGATAGCAGCAGCGATACGCCGACTGGCAGCTTGTAAGGTATTCAACCTTCCTTGTGTTAGGATTATAGAGAAAAGAAAAAAAACCAAAACAAAAGGAAAATAAAAACTATAAGAACCAATGAGCATCCGATCGCGTTTGCTTCAACTGGTCTATTGCAGGTAGAAGAGTACAGAGCCCATCCTCTACAATACAGTGGATTCCAGCACCCTCCAGTGATCACAAAACAGAACGTTCCAGGTGGATTCCTCGAATATGCCCTCTTACAAACAGCCCCTCTACGAAGGAGAAATGATTACTCAAGCAAATCTTCCGTGGAGCATCAGCGAGCAGGGAATAAGTCAGGATAGAAACATAGACTTCGATGGCAGATAAGGACCGCTTGGCCCACCTAGTCTGCCCATTTCCCTACCTAGAGGATAAGCTGCAGATCCTATTTAATCAACAGCCTATTTCTTCCTACCCACCACAAAAATTGCCTTATGTCTGTCCCATGCATTCTTGAATTCTTCCACAGTTTTAGACCCCACAACCTCCTCAGGAAGGCTGTTCCATGCGTCCACCACCCTCTGTGAATAAATACTTCCTCACATTGCCCCTGAGCCGTCCCACTTCTATCTTCAAATTGTGTCCCCTTGTTCTTGCACATCTCTTTTTCTGAAAGATGCTACCCTCTTGGACTTTGTTGATTCCACTGAGGTACTTAAACGTTGCTATCATGTCCCCCCTCTCCCTCCTTTCCTCAAGGATATACAGTAGATACTGTATTAAGCTCCTTTAGCCTCTCCTCGTATGGCTTCTCTTGCAGACTCTGCACCATTTTAGTTGCCCTCCTCTGAACTGCCTCCATCCTGTCTATGTCCTTGCAGAGATGGGGTCTCCAGAACTGGATGCAGTACTCCAGATGGGGTCTCACCAACTGTCTGTACAGGGGGATAACAACTTCCTGTTTTCTGCTGGTGATGCCCCTCCCTATGCATCCCAGTATGTCCCCAGCCCTCCCTGCCTTCTCACATTGCTTGCCAACCTTAAGATCATCTGATATAATTACCCCCAGGTCCCTTTCCATTTTTTGTTGTTGCTACCTCCCCCATTGTGTAATCTTCCCCTGGCTTTTGTTTCCCAGGTGCATTACTTTGCACTTCTTTGCATTGAATCCAAGCTGCCATACTTCTGACCATTCCTCCAACCTTGCCAAGTCCCTTCTCATCCTTTCCACGCCTCCTTGGGTATCAACCCTGTTGCAGATCTTTGTGTCATCTGCAAAGAGGCATACTTTTCCTTCCAGTCCCTCTGCAATGTCACTTATAAAGACATTAAAAAGGACTGGACCCAGTACTGAACCCTGCGGTACCCCACTAGTAACCCCTCCTTCTTCAGAGTGACTCCATTTACAATTACCTTCTGTGTCCTGTTGTTCAGCCAATGTTTTACCCAGGCTAATACCCTGAGACCAACTCTAAGGCTGGTTAATTTGACTACTAATCTTTGGTGTGGAACTTTCCCTACCACAGAGGTCAAACTGACAGGTCTGTAGTTTCCTGTCTCTGTCTTGCTCCCACTTTTGTGCAGGGGAATCACATCAGCCTTCTTCCAGTCCTCAGGTACCACACCATCCTCCCATGATTTGTTATAAAGGGCAGTCAGTGGTGTTACTAGTTCTCTGCTTAATTATGTTAGAATTCTTGGGTGAATTCTATCTGGCCCCATTGCTTTGTCCATCTTCAGTTTTAGGAGTTCTTTCAGAACCCTTTCTTCTGTGAAAGGACTGATATCAACCCCCCCCCAGAGTGCTTCTGTTAATTGGATTAGGCACCTCCCCACTTCCTCTTTTGTGAATACTGAACAGAAGTATTCATTCAGTATCCTGCTTTTCACTGTCACTCTCTGCCCACCCACCATCCATTCTATTCAGCCTCACTATCCCTCCCTTTGTCTTTCTACCCCTAATATACCTATAAAGGTTTACCCCTTAACTGAGTTGGCTATCTTTTCCTCAGTTTGGGCCTTTGCTATTCTGACTACCCTCCTACTTCCTTCTGCCTTAACTGGTACAGTTCTCTGTCCTGCTCCTTCTGTGTTTCCTTATACTTCCTAAATGCTATCTTTTTCTCCCTAACCTTCACCGGCACTTCTTTTGAAAACCATAGTGGCTTTTTCTTTCATTTTGATTTGTTTATTTGCTTCACACAAAGGCTTGTTGCTTCTGTGATGGCAGTTTTGGTATTTCCCCATTGTTGCTCCACCTCTCCTTCTAGCCTGTTTGCTAGTGCTTTTCTAAGGCACTCTCCCATCCTGCCAAAGTCAGCCCTCCTGAAGCCCCGAACCCTCACTTTTGTATGGCTTAACTCTGTAGCTGAGTTTATCGTGAACCACACTGTTTGGTGGTCACCTGTTCCCAAATGGCTGCCCACTTCTAGATATGAGATCCTCTCACTATCCCCATTTGAGAGTACGAGGTCTAAGATTGCTCCCTCACAAGTAGGTTCCAAAACTAGCTGCCTGAGGCATGCCACCTGAAGGGCATCAAGAATTGCCCTGCTTTTGGATGTGGCTGCAGCAAAGGTGCTCCAGTTAACATCTGGCATATTAAGGTCCCCCATCAATAGTATCTCCCCTTTCTCTGCCATCCTAAGTATGCCTTCTATCATATCCTTGTCCATACCCTCCCCTGACATGGGGGTCTGTATACAAAACCTGTGTGGATTGTGGTGTCATTTCCAGTCTCTAAGGTGACCCACAGTGCCTCCACTCCTCACTGTTTACTCTTTTATTCAGTTGCTTTTATCCCTTCCCTTATATAGAGAGCTACTCCCTACCCCTTCTGCCCTCCCTGTCTCTCCTGTAGGTTGTGTACCCTGGTATGTTAACATCCCAGTCATGGTTCTCTGTGTACCATGTTTCTGTGACTGCTACGATATCCAGGCATCCCTCTTCCATCAAGGCCACCAGTTCAGGGAGCTTGTTGCCTGGACTACGGGCATTGGTACTCATTACCCTCCATTTCTTGATGGCCTTACCCCTTTTTGCCCCATCCCTGTCCTTATTGCGTTTGTCACTTTCTCCATTTAGCCCTGCACTTCTCCCTATTGACATCTCTGTGTTGGTGTCTACCTCACTTAGTACCCTGATTTTTTGGTGGGGGGGGCTAGGATTTCCCTGCTCCTTTCCAGTGCCTCCCCCCTTAACTAGTTTAAATGCTTGTCAATGAAGTATTTAAACCTATCACCTAGGATCCTGGTTCCCCTCCTGGACAGATGCAGACCATTACGTCAGTATAGGTCTGCATCCGTCCAGGTGGACTCCCAGTCCCCAATGAAGCCAAATCCCTGAGCTCTGCACCAGTTTTTCAACCACTGATTGAATCCCATGGTGTGGAGCACCCTAGCCTCATCCATGCCATAGACAGGCAGCACCTCCGAGAAGGTCCCATGTGTGCTATTTGTCTAAGGCCCCTTCCCATCTCCACAAATGCTTCTTGCACTGCTGTGATCCCTTTCTTAGCCAGGTCATTTGTCCCTAGGTGGACAATGACATCCAACTCCCTCCCCTGTGCAGCTGCTCCTGTGATCCTGAGGATTCGCTCTCTGTCCCTCCAATCCATGGCGCCAGGCAGGCACCTTACCTCCCTCTTCCCTTCCTCCACCAGGATACACTGCATTCAGTGCCGGGGCAGCTAGTTGTGCGGTATCATAGGAATGCCAGGTGTCAGCATGTAGAACCATCAATCGGGAAGGATACTGAACTTTGTATTTAATGCCTGCGACTATTAATTTTGATACCAAAGGATGGTATTCTGCCCGACACTGCCTCACTGTAGCTGGAAGATCCTGCGCCAGGCGTAGCTGCTGGCTCTTCCAAAGGACATGCTGCAAACTTCTAACTTGGTCGAGAATATGAGCCTTATCGAGGTAATTCGAAAACTTAATAATGACTGGTCTTGAGGGTTTGCCATTCGCAGGTTTAGGAAGCTATGACCGATGGACCCTCTCTATTATATACGTAGAATTATTTGGAGAAGGGTCCAGCTATTTTTGTGAGCAATTTCTGGAGGAATAGGATGGGAGAAGATCCTTCAGCTTCTTCCAAAAGGCCGACGATAACAATATTATTCCTCCTGCTTCGGCCTTCCAAATCCTCCAGTTTTGATTCAATTTTGTGCAATCGCTACTTTAGGGTCACGAGTCCAGCCCTTATAGAGGATCCTGAACTTCTTGAAATGTCTGCTTGAGCTAGCCCTCCCACCCTTGAGGAATGCAAAAAGCATGTTTCAAGGAACTGCAGCAAATGGCTGTGCCACCTCAGTGTACCTATAAACATGGATGGTATGAGAAACATCCCAGCATATGCATCCTCACAGCATGAGCCCTTATTTACATAGATTACACTAAAAAATGTGATTATACAATGACAAGAATGAATGCTGGCTTCTGATTGATCAGTCTTGGGCTAGACCCATGATGTTATCCTAGTACATCCGATTCATCACAGGTCTAGTCTCAGCCTCTCCGTGAACCTCTTGATGATTGCTAGCATTAGTGCGTTTTTTGTATCTTCTCTTAAAAATATTTTTCCACTCCAAATAAAACATCTTTAAAATTATTTTTTTTAATTCTGTATAACAACACGCCATTGTATAATAGCAATAATGCCCTCCAGGGTGTGTGTCATGGTAGGATAACGTCATGCCTTATGTATTGGATGCACTCATGCCCAACCACCTGAGCGTGGCGTTATCATGCATGACGCGCCTGTCAGGCATTATTGCTTACGCACCCAGTGTTAACACTTTCTTTGTTATAACCAAGTTAATTCATTAGTCTCCCATCCTATCCCATATTATTCAATGTCACATGCCTGAATCTGGTTAGGTAAGGTAAGCAAAGAGGATAATGTTCTCCTCAAGTAAGCAAGCATTGCATACATAAGCATGGGACTTGCTGATATCCCTCAGGCAGTGCTCCTAACAAGCATGCTGATGTACCTGGGACAGTGCAACAGAACAATGTAAATCCCCTAATTGTTCAAGATGATCATGGGCATGGCGTGGTCACACCACAACCTTACCACTCTCCTCCCCTGGGCTCTAAGGAATATGCATCTCTGTCCATGCCCAGGGTTACACAACCCATCCAAGCAAACACGGACTGCCCTGGCACAAAAGTGGTCACATCACATAACCTAAGAACAGGCATACAGGAAGTTTGCTGGAACAACGACTCCAGATACTTGTGCACAGCCTTGCAGGACCCACCCTGAAAGGTAAGTACTTGGTTGGTGGTTTTTATTAGCATCGCCTATGACAGTGTGTGGTGGGCCAGTTGTGGTAGCCCCGGTTGCCATGGATGCTCCCCCACAGACTACTTCAAAATCATCTCATCTGACAGTTTTGAAGGGCACAAATGAAACATGGTTGCTTCAGTTTGATGTGGTTTAATACAGTTTTTTTTGTCCGAGCGTGTGTTTCTATTCTTCTACACACAAACACAGACACACACATACACCACCAAAAAATGAACTTTTTTTATACCATGTTTACATTCAGAATAGAGACAGGGTAAAGCAGGTCCAGGCAGTACAACACAGTAAATGAGACAATGCATTTTACAATGACCAACAAACCACCAAAAGACCACAAAACAACGGACCTTCCCCCTGCCCGGGGGGGGGGGATGCTGAGTCTGAGTCATGGTGCTAAATGAGGAGGAGAGACCACAGAACATCTTGTCGAACCACACAGTAAGGTGAAACCACATAAACATGCACAATTTTTATACTGTAGGATTTCATACCTTCCAACAGTTCCTAATTTTGACACAGAAACTTATCTTTAGTGCTCAGAAGCCCCTTGTACGAGGGAGGTAAGCATGGCATGGACCCAGCAGACTGGCATACATGTTGAAAAAAATATTTCTGTGCCAGTATGCCCGAACACCCCTTCCTCCTCCATCACCAGTGGCCAGAACCATTTTTTTCAGCATGTGTACCAGGCCGCCCTGGTCAGCACAGCAGCACAAAGCTGGCAGGGCAGCAGAAGGCACAGCAAGCAACAGTGAATTAAATGTCCATGCAAAAAGCTACAGCCCACTCTCCCACCCCAGACCTGCAAGGCCACTCTCCACCCAGACTGGCCAGCTCAGCTACTCTGCACCCTGATGGACTTGCACAGCCACTCTCACACTCTGTGTCCACCCCACTAACATAGCCACTCTCCCACCGCACCAGCATAGCCACTCTCCCCACCCACCCACCCAACCAACACCATTTCCAGCTCCATTTATCTGGTATCCACTCCAGGCATCCAGGTCTGTGCCTCCCCATCACAGGCACACAAAAATAAATAAAACCACATTTTATCCTACATTTTGTTTATGTTTCTTTCTTTGTCTGGAAAGAGAGATGTTGAGCTACCGGTCAGCACAATTTGCCTGGTATACAATTACAACCCCGCCCCACCGACACAATGCCAGTGCCTCCACCACCCACACAACAGTGCCCCCGCCACACCCACACAATGCCTGTATCCCCAACCCCACCCACACAAATGACCAGTGTCCGCAACACCACACACACACGATCAGCAGTGTCCCCAACCACACACACAACCAGCAGTGTCTGCAACCCCACCCACACGCACGACCAGTGTTCCAACCCCCCAAAAAAATCATGGCCAGTCAGTAGTTGCTATAACAACAGCCAGGTAGTAGTATAATCATTTCTTTAGGGTGCATGTTTTAGCGCAAGATATTTTTTGCTAGTCTTGTAACACTGTACGGGGGAGAACACAAAAAGCTACCCCTTTGGTTGTGTTTGCCAGGCAATGAAGACAGAGACAGTAAAGCCAAGGAATCTGTCTGTTTCGCCCCTCCACAGTGGACGATCGGAGAAATCAAAAAAGTGAAAGATTACTTTTACAGCCAGGTAAAGGATGAGAGGGAAATAATGTTTCAACATTTACTAATGTTCATAAGTTAGCTGCGGGCACAAGTCAGTGAGATACATCCCTTGACAGGTAAAGGATGAGGTGGAAATTACGTTTTAACATTTTCTTATGTTTATATGCTAACACCCAGTCAGCAAGCACAGAATGTCCCCCCTCCTAACCAACACAGACAGTCCACCAGAAACCCAGTCAGCAAACATGGACAGTCCCCGCCTTCACCCCACCTACAAGGACAGTCCTCCTCCCCAGACACCCGAACAGTCCCCCCCTCCCCACCAGACACCGGGCCAGCGAGCATAGAATGTCCCCCTCCCAAATGACAAGGACAGTCCCACCAGACACCCAGGCAGCCAGCAAACATGGACGGTCCCCCATATCCCAGCAAGGACAGTCCCCACCCCCGACACACAGCTGGCAAACACAGAATTTCCCCCCCACCAACATGAACAATCCCCCCAAACACCTGGCTAGCAAACACAGAGATTCCCCTCCCCAACAACATTCGTAGTCTGTCCTAGACACCTGATCAGCAATCAGTGACATTCACCCCATAAGCCAAAATGGAAAGATCCCCAGACACCAAACCAGCAAATAGTCCCCCACAAGACACCTGGCAGGCAAACATGGACAGTCCCCTTTTCCATTATTATGGACAGTCCCTCAGACAAATGGCCAGCCAAATCCACCAAACAATGGCTAGTGTCACCACCCCATCATCACAGCCAGTGTTCCCATATCACCATGGCCTGTGTCTCCACCCCAACAGACCCCAGAATAGAAAACAGACTGTCCCCCCAGCCCCACAAAACACTGACTGCCCTCCCAGTCCCAAACACTAACCACACCAGCCCCAAACACTGATCATCCCCCCAAGCCCCACCAAACTCAGGCCCTCCCCCAGCACCAAACACTGACCATCCTCTCAGTGAGTCAGCCCCAAAATACACAGACTATCTCCCCCGACCCCAACCCCACAAAACAGACCATCCCCCTCAGCCCCACCAAACACAGAACATCCAGTGAGTTTCCCCAACATACCCCACCACACCAGTAGCACAGTAACTGAGTGTCCCCACCCCACCAACATGACCAGTGTCCACACCATACCAAACAAATAGGCCCCCCCTCCACTCCACCAACATGGACAGCCTCAACAGCCAGCAAATCCCCTCCCACCCAAAGAAACACAAGCTGACAGCAAACCTTCCACCCACCCCCCAGACACATGACCATGGCTAAGACAACCCCCCCAAAAAAAACACATTTCTGGGATGTGAATGGTATTAATTTCCAACAACCAGCTTGCAGCACAGTTACTCACCAAATCAGTAAGGGCACAGATAGGGCAGCATGCAGCAGGGCACAGCAAGGCCAAGAAGGCAGGTCAGGTAGCCAAGTCTCTCCCAACAGTCCCGTTCCTCTCCCGATTAATCCCCTGACAAGACAGTATCTCATTTTTTCTGACACCAGATGAACGTGTCGCATTATGGGTCTGCTATAGCCTGCATGACCGCTGTTCTGGGCCTGGCTGTTCACTGACCTGAATAATCCCTCTTGTGGACCATGGAACTGGTGGGCAATGGGCATGGTGTGGGACTCGCCGACAACACGGTAAATCATTTTCTGGCCTGCTGGACACAGGAGCTGGGTGTGCAGGCAAGCCTGGCCGTGCCTCAGACTCACTGTAATTGTACTACTCGCTCCTCCGCCTGGTCTGTCTGGTGGTAGAGGCCTTGTGGCCGCAGGCCTCCTAGGCTCTTGGGGATGGGAGGCTCAAGTGGCAGTGAGAGAGCCCAGAGCACAGCTGGCTGCACTGAGAAACAGAGAGTAGGTAGTCAGAGGACTCAGGTGAGGTTTATTTAAACTGGGCTGTTCAGGACAGGAGAAGGGTGGGAACACTAGACTGACTGAGACACTGGTGACACTTGACAGACAACCAACAACTGCTGCTTGACATCCTCGAATAGCTATCTCTCCTCAGCCCTCCGCTATATGGATGCTGCTGCTGCTCCTTCATGGAAGGCACACAGACAACTAAATGGCACCACTAGCAATTACTGCTCACGTGATGGTGCCAGCTTGCAACACTCTCTGATTGGCTGTAACATGGCTACTATGGTTGCAGGCTTGCAGCCAATCGGAAAAGGGATAGTTTTTGTTTAAGAGACACGGCGCCATGATGCCACCCCCCTCCCTCCCCCAGAGAGGTGCAGGCAGTCCGAGCATAGCCCTAAGCCCATTCAATATTAAAAAAAAAAAAAAATGATAACCGGAGAACAGTGGCTGGGCTACTAAAAAAGTCCTGGTCTAATTTCTCAGGGGGGGCAGCTTGCCCCTCTGCACCCCCGCAATCTATGCCTATGCTCAGCTGCTAATCTGTGAGCATGCTGGTGATGACAGTAGACTTCAAAGAGAGCCAAAAACTTGAAATCTGCCGCTGCAATCAGGTGCAGTTTCATCATTGAAGCAACAGATGACGAGACTCTGGCCATGTGCATTACAGTGCACAGTAATGCGCATAACCAGAGTTTTAACAACAATAAATACCATAATGTGGCTCCTGCATATGACACAGTCCCAAAAAGCCAACATTAGGGGTGCCCAATCCATGCATCGGCATATATTCCCCCCTCAAAAAATGTGCCACACTGAGACCCCACCCCAGTGTGCTGAAACATGATGGCTCCTGTCGCCTGACACACACTCCCGAAAAGCCAAAATCGGGGTGCCCAGTCCCCGTGTCAGCATGTATCCCCCCTCCTCCCCATTAATGTGGCACACTGTGAGCCAACCCCAGTGTGCCGAAATGTTTTTTATTTTCTTCCGATATTGGAATGCCCACTTCCAGTGTCAGATGGGCCCCCCAAACCCCTCTAAATGATTTACCAACATCAGGGTACCCAATTCCCATGTCGGCATGACCCTCCACTATTATAGTACACTAGGAGCCCACCCCAGCATGCCCACATTAATAAAAAATGTTTTCCCTGTGAAAGAAGAAAACCGTCCTTCACCAGTTATTTTTTTGTACCTGTAAAGGGAAATGGTCCATCGTTGTCTGCTATCCTCTCCCCATCCCAACCTCCTCTATGCACCCACCTCCACACACTCCATTTCACTCATACCCACCTCTGAAGGTCGGGCGCTGTCATCTTCTGTGGACCGGACACGCCTGCGCCTTCAAAGTCAAGTGCAAAATGAAGAATCGAAGGTAAGCCATGTAATGGGACTCAATGGGGGTTCAACTTAGATTGATATCTCAGCTATTTTTTGGATATGGGCTCAAATTTTCAACATGGTTCTGTCCCACTGTCACCACTGGCACTGTCATTTTAGGGTTCGTCCCGAAGGTGATTTAGCGGTCGCTGCACGGAATCACCTTTCGGGACCGAGTAACAAAACAACAGTGCCACTGTTCACGAGGAGAGGTCCCAAAAAGCCCATGTTGCAAATTTGGTGAAATAATTCCAAACAATGACTGCGTAACAAGTGTGCATTGCGCAGTTTTTGCACACATTCGTAACTTTGCCAATTTTTAATATTTTCAACAGTAGTGCCATTCTTTCACACCTCCTTATGAACAGTACAGCTGTCATTTTTCACATTCTGCCCAAAATGTGTTTTCGCACCTGTGGCGTAGAATGGTGCAGTCTCTGTGGAAAATCAACTTTTGAGACAGATTAACATAATCACAGTGTCACTGTTTATGAGGGAAGGTCCCAAAATGTCCACATTGAAAATTCAGTGGAAAAATTCAAAACAATTATTGCATTATGAGTGTGCGTTGCGCAGTTTCTATGCATGCTCTTAACTTCACCAATTTTTCATATTTTCACTTCAGATTTTCAGCATTGCCATTTTTTCACACCTTCTCATGAACACTACAGCTATGTTTTTTCACATCTTGCCTGAAACGTGTTTCTGCATCTATGGCACCAAATGGCGCCGTCACTGCGCGAAATCACCTTTCATGATTGAGTAATGAAATTATACTGCTACTGTTCATGAGGTGGGGTCCCAAAAAACCCATGCTGAAAATTTGTATTGAAAATACCAACAAACACCCGGGACGTTAGGGTTTCGAACCATAACACCCCACCCTGTACAGACTGACCGGCGTCGGGGGTGTGACTTGGGCTCATTAGCCGTAATGCTCATGGCATTCCACCCCTACCCTGCAGCCATCGACAGGCATCGAGATGTGCCTTGGGGTCTTTGGCCCTAACGTTCACCCCATTCTCCTATACTGCACCCTTCTCAGCTTATTTCCTTATGGAATGGGGTGAGCATAAGGGCCGAAGACCCCAAGGCACACTGCAACACCTGTTGCTGTCTGCAGGGTGGGGTGAGGTGGCATGGTGTAAGCGCTATGGCCGATGACCCAAAGACACACCCCCAGCAGCTTTCAGTCTCCAGTGGGGTGGTGGTTGGAGTTAGTTCAATACTTCCTGCCATTCCTATTATGCATCACTCTAACGCCTGCTCTACCAATGCCAATTCCAGCAGGCCAACATTCAGCACAGACAAGTGCTTGTTTCTGTATTGGCAACACTACTGCTTCTTTTCTTCAGTCATTTGGTACTTGATATACACTGAATGAATTTTAAAATCGATATTTTAGCATCAATGTTATTTCCCCCTAGCGAGTTCTTTAAGCACCCTAGGATGAAAATTATCACCTGCTAAGTGACACAGATCTGTTTGTCTAATTACCTGAGTTGCTGTTTCCATCCATGGCTCAGTCACAGTTCTGATACTTCTGGATATGGTGAAGAATAACAAAAAAGTTACATTTAACTACACCATACATAGAAAGTTTCTGAAAAAAAAAAAATCAACAGTCCTTCTAGTCTGCACAAGATCGCTACCTAGTTATTACCAACTTGGCAACCCAAGACAGCATTACACCCTGATTTTTGCATGATTTAGGTGCATTTTGTTATGATGTAAGGTCCTTACTGGACAATGACATAAACACTGAATGATTACAGGCTTATCAATTGTTCAATGCTTGCAGTACATCACATCAGTACATCACATAATCATTAAGTATAGGCTGAAGCACTGCAAGTTTACATGACTGTAAACTCCTGTCATTTATACAGTAATTATCATTCATCATATATTATACTTATAATGCTTATAACAGCTTAATCTGGTTTAAGGTCAGTTGGCATTCATCTGTATCCCCCTCCCCCGGGTCGTGCCTGAAACTGGCAGGATTTGTCTAGTGCACTTACCCAGTCAACAAAAACTAAATAAATAAAATAAATATTGATTTTCATTACAATAAAAACAAGTATTTGTCAATGCCAAATGTTGATTGCTTTGCTCCATTGAGCTCGCTCACTCCACCTCTGTCAGTCGCTCATTCTGTTTCTTTTGGCACTGCAGGCTACGCTTTTGTACTGGGCTCCTGCCTGAATTGGCACCTTTGTCTGTCCACAAAGAAATCCGTAGCTGTCCTGACAGAGCTCCGTTGAGGTCGCTCAGTCTCCCTCTCTCATGTGCTCATTCTGTTTCTCCTGGTGCTACACACTGCCCTTTTGTACTGGGCTCCTGCCTCTGTTGGCACCTTTTCTGCCCACAAAGAAATCTGCAGCAGTCCCAACAGAGCTCCGTTGAGCTCACTCACTCCCCCCCTCTCACTCACTTGTTCCATTTCTGGCACAGCCACAGGCTGCCCCTTTGTACTGGGCTCCAGCCTGTATTGCTGCCTTTTTCTGCCCACAAAGAAATCCACAGCAGTCACGATAGAGCTCAATTGAGCTCGCTCACTTCCCCTTTCTCAGTTATTCATTCGGTTTGTCACACGCTGCAGGCTGCCCTTTTGTACTGGGCCCCTGCCTGCACTGCTACCTTTTTCTTCCCACAAAGAAATCCACAGCAGTCCCAACAGAGCTTTATTGAGCTCCGTCACTCCAGCCCCCTCACTCACTAGCTCGTTCTGTTTCTCCCGGCACTGCAGGCTGCCCTTTTGTACTGGGCTCCTGCATTGGGGCCTTTTTCTGCCCACAAGGAAATCCACAGCAGTCCCAACAGAGGTCAGTTGAGCTCAATCACTCCCCCCTCTCACTTGCTTGATCGTAATCTGTCCCAAACACTGATTTCACACAGCGACCGTGCTATTCTGCAGCAGGAGTGCAAAAACATATTTAGGCCAGGATGTGAAAAATGACAGCTATATTGTTCATAAGGAGGTGTGAAAAAATGCCAGTGCTTAAAATGTGGCATGAAAATATTACGAATTTGCAAAGTTACAAGAGTGCATGGAAACAGTTCAACGCATGCTTGTAACACAGTCATTTTATGGACTTTCGTCACCAAATTTTCATCACAGGGATTTTAAGACCTCTACTCATGAACAGTGTCACTGTCATTTTCTTAATCTGTCCCAAACACTGATTTCCCACAGCAACCGTGCTATTCTGTGCCGCAAGTGCGAAAACACATTTCGGCCAGGATGTGAAAAATGACAACTGTACTGTTCATAAGGAGGTGTGAAAAAATGCCAGTGTTGAAAACCTGGTGTGAAAATATTACTGGTTTGTGAAATTACAAGGGTGCATGGAAACTCACATTGCACGCTCGTAACAAAGTCATTTTATGAACTTTCATCACAAAATTTTTAACATACACATTTTAGGACCTCTGCTCAAGAACAATGTCACTGTGGTTTTCTTAATGTGTCCCAAACACTGATTTCCCAGAGTGACCGCACTATTCTGCGCTGGCAGTGTGAAAACACATTTCGGCCAGGATGTGAAAAATGACAGTTGTATTGTTCATAAGGAGGTTTGGACATATCCAGTTATTGCTTTGTCTCCACTCCAGAGACCCTGCTGTAATATAGGACCACAGAGGACCCTGGGCGGGAGGGTGGGCAACTCTAAAGTTCGGCACAGCTCCATTGACCTCACTCAACTCACTCCCCTCTCACTCGCTCGTTCTCTTTCTCATGACACTGCAGGCTGCCCTTTGTGCTGGTCTCCTGCTTGCATTGGCACCTTTTTCTGACCACAAAGAAATCTGCAGCAGTCCCGACACAGCACTGTTGAGTTCACTCACTCCTCCTCTCTCACTCACTCGTTCTGTGTCTCCCCGCGCTGCAGGCTGCCCTTTTGTACTGGGCTTCTGCTTGTGTTGGCACCTTTTTCTACCTACAAAGAAGTTCACAGCTGTCCCAACAAAGCTCCGTTGAGGTCGCTCACTCCCCCGTTCTCACTCGCTCATTTTGTTTCTCCTGGCGCTGCAGGCTGCCCTTTTGTACTGGGCTCCTGCATCCATTGTTGCCTTTTTCTGCCCACAAAAAAATCCACAGCAGTCCCAACAGTGCTCCGTTGAGCTCGCTCACTCCCCCTCTCTCAGTCACTTGTTCCATTTCTCCCAGTGCTGTAGGCTGCGCTTTTGTACTGGGTTCCTGCCTGCATTGGTGCCTTTTTTCTGCCCACAAAGAAATCCGCAGCAGTCCTGATAGAGCTGCATTGAGCTCACTCAGTCCCCCTCTCTCACTCGCTCATACTGTTTCTTCCACCGCTGCAGGCTGCCCTTTTGTACCCTGCCCCTTCCTGCATTGACGCCTTTTTCTACCCATAAAGAAATCCGCAGCAGTCCTGACAGAGCTCTGTTGAGTTTGCTCACTCCCCCTCCCTCACTCGCTCTCTCATTCTGTTTCTCCCAGTGCTGCAGGCTGCCCTTTTGTACTAGGCTCCTGCGTTGGGGCTTTTTTCTTCCCACAAAGAAATCCGCAACAGTCTCAACAGAGCTCAGTTGAGCTTGGTCACTGCCCCCCTCTCACTTATTCAATCTTAATCTGTCCCAAACATTGATTTCCCACAGTGACCGTGCTACCTTGTGGCAGGAGTGCAAAAACATATTTTGGCCAGAATGTGAAAAATGACAGCTGTACTGTTCATAATGAGGTGTGAAAAAATGTCAGTGTTGAAAATGTGGCGTGAAAATATTACAAATTTGCGAAGTTAAAAGGGTGCATGGAAACAGTTCAATGCACACTTGAAACACAGTCATTTTATGGAGTTTTGTCACCAAATTTTCAACATAGCAATTTTAGGACCTCTGCTCATGAACAGTGTCACTGTCATTTTCTTAATCTGTCCCAAACATTGAATTCCCACAGCAACTACGCTATTCTGCGCCAGAAGTGCGAAAACACATTTCGGTCAGGATGTGAAAAATGACAGCAGTTCTGTTCATAAGGAGGTGTGAAAAAATGTCAGAGTTGAAAATCTGGCATGACAATATTACAAATCTGCGACGTTACAAGGGTGCGTGGAAACTGTGCAACGCACATTGTAACACAGTCATTTGATGGGCTAACATCACCAAATTTTCAACATAGGCATTTTAGGACTTTGGCTCATGAACAGTATCACTGTCATTTTCTTAATGTGCCCCAAACACTGATTTCCCACAGTGACCGTGCTATTATGCACCGGAAGTGTGAAAACACATTTCGGCCAGGATGGGAAAAATGACAGCTGTACTGTTCATAAGTAGGTGTGGGAAAATGGCAATGTTGAAAATCTGACATGAAAATATTGCAAATTTGTGAACTTAAGAGTGTGCGTAGTAACTGCGCAACGCATGCTCGTAAAACAGTCATTTTTGGGATTTTTTCCACCATATTTGCAACATAGGCTTTTTGAGAGCCCACCTCATGAACATTTGCACTGTTATTTCATTAATCGGTCCCAAAAGGTGAGTCCGTGCAGTGACCCCAAAATCACCTTTCGGGGCCGAATAATGCCATGACAGTGGTAGAATTCATGAGGAGGGGGTCCCAAAAACCCCATGTTGAAAATTTGGTACCAAAATTCCAAAAAATGCCTGAGCTATGCATCAAAGTTGAAAAAAACTCTATTTATCCCATTATACAGCTTTTCAGCTTTTCCTCAGTTCGCAGTCAGCTTTGAACAGTGCAGACATGTTCCCAGTCCACCGAAGATCGTCGCGCCAGACTCCAGAGGTAAGTATGGGGTGAGGGTGGGTGTGGGGAGGCAGGGTGCGCAGTGGGTGGGCACGGGTTGTGGGAGGGGGGCAGGGAGACCACGAGGAACCATTTTCTTTTTTTAAAGGGTTACAAGAAAAAAAAGACCATCGCTGGATGGTTTTTTTTTAAAGGGCCATTTGACATGCTGGGGTGGGCTCCCAGAGTGCTAACAGAGTGTTTTTTTTTTTGAGGGGCAGCTCTAGCCAACAGGGGATTGGGCACCCCTGTTGGCACAAAACGGGGGGGATGCAAGAGCCGAGGGGGATTGGGCACACCCTTGGCACAACTGCACTGGGTGTTTGAAGGGGGGAATTATGCCAACAGGGAGTTGGCTCCCCCATCGGCAAATGAAAGTGGGAGGGGGGACATAATGCCATCAGCACTGAAACCGACGGGTATTGGGGCCCCCATCGGCAAACAAACATGGTGGGGGGGCACATGCTGCCGAGGAGGATTGGGCACACCCTTGGCAGTAGGGCTGCTTTAATATTGTTTGTGAACATGGCGGCAAGCCGCTGACATGTTCACAAACAATATCACAGTAACAAGGTTCCATCCAGCAATGATGGGTCACTCCCTCATTGCAGCGGAATGGCTTACACTGCAATGACAAGGTGACCCCTGATTGCAGCGGCTGAAACCTTACAAGGTTGTGGCACACTGGCTGAACTAGTGTCAGCAGCAGCGTGCCACCCCATTGGATACAGCTGGCCAAACTTCCAAAGGCTATGGGGGCATTGGCCACAACAGTGCCGCGCCTCCACAACCTGCTTCTGCAGCGAGCTGCTGAAATATGTTTCTTGCACCTGAGCACAATCAACATAAAAAGGAATCACCCACACACTGATCAACTTTGAAAAACAAGGGTATCAGAAAAGTAAATCTGGGTGAGCTAGAGAGCCATCTTCTTGGTTGGACGTGCTTCACTTAGGCTCTCCACCATTATCTACAATTATCACAAAAATCAGGGAAAATTTTAAACAAAGCTCTTTTCACTCTACAGCATATTGGTTCTGAGGGTATAATAATCATAATGGTATCCTTTTTGAAATGGGGTGACCAAAGAATCCACAACAGGGACCTACTATATTGGGGCAGCAGCAACCAGAGAAAGCCGCAGACACATCAAGTAGCACCACAGCAGACAACTTGACTAACAGCAAGTAGCCCCCCTGTCAAAAGCTTCTAGATTCCATGAGTTCGATGGACTCTAAGTTGGAGAGGTTGGAGAGGTTGGAGAGGTTTCTGTAAAAGCATGATGCCCAATTAAAGGATCTTAATGCCAGGGTAGTGAAGGTAAATAATTGCTCAGCTTCCACTCTCTCTACAGTAGCCATCCTGACTCAAGAAAACTCTCAACTTAGGAGCCATCTTGAAGTTCTTGAAAATGAAATCAGGGCAGGAAATCTGTGTTTTGTTTAGTCCCCGAGGGAGTCACGGGACAAAATCTTCTTGCATATATTAGAAGTTGGTTGACAGGAAAACTAAGAATACCAGTGGACTTTGATTTTGAACAGCTCTAGTGGGCATCCGGGTCAGTCTGAGGGTTGCAGCACAGCAGCTGAACCAGCCACGAATGATCCTCCTGAAGACTGCAGGAGCAGAGGTGAGGGACATTGTTTTAGCAGCAGCTCATTCCGCATACCCGCTGGAGTTGGACAGGCCAGTTGTTAAGTCCTACCCTGATTTCTCTTGTCAAACCAGGGCTAGGAGGAAGAGATTTGATGCAATACGACTCCATCTCTGAGCCCCATGGATCATGCACTCCAACCTCCTCCCCGCCCATCTTAGGACAGTATACAGAGGCAAGATGTGTCAGTACACTGATCCAAAAGACACTGGGAGATGGCTGGAACTCTACTGCTACCAGACAGGACAATGAAGAAGGAGTTTGGGAAGAGGACTTTGAGGGAGCATGAAGAAGTTTTCACAATGACTTTCAGGAGTCAGCTCATTGGTGAGCATTATTCAGGCACTGCAGCAAGGGACTTGTAAAGAGCAGCTGACACCATTAGGACAACTTTAACAAAACATAATATTTGGACACAGCTGAGCTTCTATTTCACATTAGTTTTGCATTTCTCCTGCCCATTATTTATTACTGAGGCCATTTGCATGAAAATCAGATCTTTGCTCCTGAAGAATTCATCTATTCCTGTTTCTATCTCCCTGCCCGAGGTCATAATGCTCTACTTGTGACATCACAATTACTCCCATGGCAACAGAGTGTGATGTCACAACAGAGGACTATGACGTGAAATAGGGAGTAAGCTACTGAGGCAAATTACCGCTAAAGGATATAGAGCATGTTTCCAAATTTCTCAGTAATAAAAAATGGGGAGAAGTCTATTGAATACATATGGAATGCAAGCTGAACTATACCTAAATATAATGTTTTTTAACATTTTATTTGCGGTGTCAGCAGCTCTTTAATGTTACCACTACATTTGGCTGTTCTTCTTGGACACTTGTTAAAGATATGCAGTGTTTGGTTCAACTTTTTTTTGTACAAGTACTCAAGATTTGTGGCTACTGTACTGTGTGGGCTGTATGTAGGATCTGCAGGGTTCACTTCTGCAGAGTAGGCCTGCTTTAGGACTGGAAAGTCATTATATGATCTTTGCCAAAGGATTTAGGGCAACTTTTGCAGCCTATTTACATGTTCTGATGAGTGATAATGTTTTTATATGAGTTTACATGTGGGACTGTGGATTTGGTTGGGGGACTGCAGCTGGGACCTTAAATTCTGAGTGACAACCTGGAGTGATGCAGGCATTTACTAGCGTGATGGTCTGCATCTGTCCAGGAGGGGAACCAGGATCCTAGGTGATAGGTTTAAATGCTTCATTGGCAAGCATTTAAACTAGCCAAGGGGGGAGGCACTGGAAATGAGCAGGGACATCCTAGCCCCCCCCCAAAAAAAAATTCAGGGTAGTAAGTGAGGTAAACACCAAGATAGAGATGTTGGTAAGGAGAAGGGCAGGGGTAAATGGAGAAAATGACAAAGGCAATAAGGACAGGGATGGGGCAAAAAGGGGTAAGGACATCAAGAAATGGAGGGTAATGAGTACCAGTGCCTGTAGTCTGGGCAACAAGCTCCCTGAACTGGTGGCCTTGATGGAAGAGGGATGCCTGGGTACCGCAGCAGTCACAGAAATATGGTACACAGAGAACCATGACTGGGATGTTAACATATCAGGGTATACAACCTACAGGAGAGACAGGGAGGGTAGAAGAGGGGGAGAAGTAGCTCTCTATATAAGGGAAGGGATAAAAGCAATGGAACAAAAGAGTAAACAGGGAGGAGAGGAGGCACTGTGGATCACCTTAGAGACTGGAAATGGCAGCACAATCTTCACAGGGGTTGTATACAGACCCCCATGTTAGGGCGAGGGAATGGACAAGGATATGATAGAAGGCATACTTAGGATGACAGAGAAAGGGGAGATACTGTTGATGGGGGAACGGAATATGCCAGATGTTAACTGGAGCACCTTTGCTGTAGCCACATCCAAGAGCAGGGCCATTCTCGATGCCCTACAGGTGGCATGCCTCCGACAGCTAGTTTTGGAACCCACTCATGAGGGAGCAATCCTAGACCTCGTACTCTCAAATGGGGACAGTGAGAAGATCTCAGATCTAGAAGTGGGTAGCCGTCTGGGAACAAGTGGTCACCAAACAGTGTGGTTCATGATAAACTCAGCTACAGAGTCAAGCCATACAAAAGTGAGGGTACTGGACTCCAGGAGGGCTGACTTTGTCAGGATGGAAGAGTACATTAGAAAAGCACTAGCAAATAGGCTAGAAGGAGGGGTGGAGCAACAATGTGGAAACATCAAAACTGCCATCACAGAGGCACCAAACATTTGTGTGAAGCAAATAAATAAATCAAAATGAAAGAAAAAGCCACTATGGTTCTCAAAAGAGGTGGCGGAGAAGGTTAGGGAGAAAAAGATAGCATTTATAAAGTATAAGAAAACACAGAAGGAGCAGGATAGAGAACTGTACCAGTTAAGGCAGAAGGAAGCAAGGAGGGAAGTCAGAATAGCAAAGGCCCAAAATGAGGAAAAGATAGCCAACTCGGTTAAGAAGGGGGATAAAATCTTTTATAGGTACATCAGGGAGCATAGAAAGACAAAGGGAGGGATAGTGAGGCTGAATAGAAAGAATGGTGGGTGGGCAGAGAGGGACAGTGAAAAAGCAGGGATACTGAACGAATACTTCTGCTCAGTATTCACAAAAGAGGTGGAGGAGGGGGAGATGCCTAATCCAATTAACAGAAGCACTCTGGATGTGGAGGTCAATCCCAGTCCTTTCACAGAAGAAAGAACTCCTAAAACTGAAGGTGGACAAAGCAATGGGGCCTGACTGAATTTACCCCAAAATTCTGAAAGAATTAAGGGGAGAACTAGTGACACCACTGACTACTCTTTTTAACAAATCAAGGGAGGATTGTGTGGTACCTGAAGACTGGAGAAAGGTGGATGTGATTCCCCTTCACAAAAGTAGGACCAAGACAGAGGCAGGAAACTACAAACCTGTCAGTTTGACCTCTGTGATAGGGAAAGTGATGGAATCACTTCTGAAGGAAAGGATTGTTGAGTACCTAGAGGCCAGTGGGGCACGGGATCCAAGGCAACATGGGTTCACAGCGGAAGGTCATGTCAGATGAATCTAATTCATTTCTTGACTGGGTGACCAAAGTAGTAGACCAGGGAGGGGCTGTGGACATGGCCTACCTAGACTTTAGCAAGGCATTTGACACAGTCCCACACAAAAGATTAATAATCAAATTAACCAGCCTGGGAGTGGGTCCCAGGGTGGTAGCCTGGGTAAAGCACTGGCTGGACAACAGGACACAGAAGGTAATTGTAAATAGAGTCCACTCTGAAGGAAGAGGGGTTTCCAGTGGAGTACCGCAGGGTTCGGTACTGGATCCAGTCCTTTTTAATGTCTTTATAAGTGACATTTCAGAGGGACTGGAAGGAAAAATATGTCTCTTTGCAGATGACACAAAGATCTGCAACAGGGTCGATACACAAGGAGGCATGGAAAGGATGAGAAGGGACTTGGCAAGGTTGGTGGAATGGTCAGAAGTAAGGCAGCTTGGATTCAATGCAAAGAAGTGCAAAATAATGCTCCTGGGAAACAAAAACCCAGGGGAAGATTACACAATGGGGGGGTAGTAACAACAACAAAAATGGAAAGGGACCTGGGAATAATCATATCAGATGACCTTAAGGTTAGCAAGCAATGTGAGAATGCAGTAGGGAGTGCTGGGGGGATACTGGGATGTATAGGGAGAGGCATCAGCAGCAGAAAACAGGAAGTTGTTATCCCTCTGTACAGACAGTTGGTGAGACCCCAATCTGGAGTACTATGTCCAGTTCTGGAGACCCCATCTCCGCAAGGGCATAGACAGGATGGAGGTAGTCCAGAGGAGGGCAACTAAAATGGTGCGGGGTATGCAAAAGAAGCCATACGAGGTGAGACTAAAGGAGTTTAATATGTATACCCTTGAGGAAAGGAGGGAAGGGGGACATGATAGAAACTTTTAAGTACCTCAGTGGAAAAACAAAGTCCAAGAGGGTAGGATCTTTCAGAAAAAGAGATGTGCAAGAACAAGGGGACACAACTTGAAGATAGAGGGGGGAATGGCTCAGGGGCAATGTGAGGAAGTATTTTTTCACAGAGAGGGGGGTGGTGGAGGCATGGAACAGCCTTTCTGAGGAGGTTGTGGGGTCTGAAACTGTGGGAAAATTCAAGAATGCATGGGACAGACATAAGGCAATTCTTGTGGGAGATAGGAAGAAATAGGCTGTTAGTTAACTAGGATCTGCAGCTTATCCTGTAGGTAGGGAAATGGGCAGACTAGATGGGCCAAGCAGTCCTTATCTGCCGTCAAAGTCTATGTTTCTATGTCTTTATATACTTCTGTGTTTTCTCCTGATTTTGTTCTCCCTAACGCATGTCCCCAATACCACTAAAGAGGCTAGCATTTTTTTTAACATTTCTTAGTATTGTTCTCATGTCTTGTACTACCTAAGATGTAACTTGAAGTGCATTCTGTTTTGAATTGCTCTGTATGAAAGCAGGAAAAGAACCGGTGGGCCAATGGCAAGAGGAGGGACCGCCGGATTGGCTGCAGACAGCGACAAAGCAGACAGCCAAACTGGCAGCAGGAAAAGTGGAGGAAGGTGGCCACATCAGTGGCACAGGAAGAGAAGACCAGGAGGCATCTGGAACTGTGTGGCTGGGCTTGACAACTGTGTCCAACTGCAGGACTGAAGCTACAGGGCAGACAAAAACCCCCCTCCTCCGACCTTAATTAAATGCAAACCAATTGGTTATAAGGACAGTGGGGGAGAAGCTCGGGGGGGCAAGATGCTCCCATTAAGGGGGGAAGGAACATAAAGTCTCATTTGTAAGATTAATGGGTTAATGGGTACAGTGATACAGTATCTAAGTGGGAACTGGCAGACTGGGCAAAGGCTCAACAAATGGAGTTGTGTTGAGGGGTTAAACTGATATTGGTTTTGAATAATAAGGGCTCATTGGGCATGGTTATTGATGTGAAAAAAAAGTCAGGTGTTAGCAGTGTGGGTTAAGGACAAATTGCGAAGCTGTGTTTATTGGTTTTGAATAATAAGTCATGTTAAGGCAGAGAAAATTGAGAACAAGTTGCTAAACTGCATTTGGAGGTGGCCAGGATCTGGTAAAAGAGGGGAAACTGGTAAAGGAGGGGAAACTGCTCACTGGGAGCATGGTACCAGAGGGGTGAATAGGAGAGAGAGGAGTATGGCCTTGCGGGCAAGAGAGGGGGGACTTGAGGGAGGCAAGCCTGAGGAACGGTCGAGGGCAGCATCATGGGATTAGGCAGTATGGAGGGGCGCAGCACGGTGTGGGTCAGAGGTGGCATGGGGGGAGGGACGACCAGAGGAAGGAAAGAAAAAGGGGGCATGGAGGAGGGAGGGTCATGGGCTGTAATAACAGTGGTGCAGCGGTGTTCATGAGCACACTGTGGAGACAGGGGGCATACCCAGTTTGAAAAAGGCTGGGGAGACTGGAGGCCGAGCTACTGTAGCATGGCTGAAAAGAGAATGGTCCTGCACAAAGAGGGACATTGCCAGAGAAACTACTGAAGGTGAGCAAGTAGAGGGCAGGAGGCAGGCCGATTGGGTGGACAGGGGGTGGAAGAGACAGGTCACACAGGGGATCAGGGAAGGGACGACCAGGCCAGAGGATAGGGACATGATGGGCAGGAGTGCCGGCATTCACGAACTTAGGTGCACAGCAGGGTCAAACAGATACTGGCTCTTAATGGAGCTAATGGAGTAAGAGGATGGAAATGGGATTGAGGCCATGGGGGATAAGGAGACAAGCCAGGAAAGGCAGAAAAAGTCAGAAGCAAGTGGAGGATCAGGCTATGGTAATCCGGGAGGTGAAGGGGTAGGGAGAGACCAACAAAAAAGGAAGGGGTAGCATGGGGGGACAGGTTGTAACAGGCAGGGGTGAAAAAGGGAAGGGGAAGAAAGCAGAAGAGGGCATCCTGAAAGGAGACCGGAGAAGGACAGGCGTACAGGGAGAGGATGGGATGGACAGTGGAATAGGTGAGTGTAGGAGGGAGCACGAGGCCGAGGACCATCCAGTAGGGCAGGGGGACAAAGGGACAGTGAAGGAAGGGGTGGAGGTGGGAGGGGACTGGGGGGTCAGGAGGAAAGAGAGAAGCAGCTTGATAAGGACAGCTGTGGCACCCTTGGAGTCAGCATACGAAAAATCAATGATAGTGTATGGGGACTCTATTACTAAAGGGTTCCACTGGTTAAGAAAGGGAGTAGTCTTCTGTGAGCCAGGGGTGGAGGCGAGCAGGGCACTTCCAAAAATTAAGGCGTGCATTAGGCTGATTGGGGGGAACTTCACCTGGTTTTACACCTTGGTACAAATGACCTGGTTAGGGAGGAAGTGGATGAGGTGCAGAGGAGATTTATGGAACTAGCTAGAGGGTGCATGGGATGGTGGATACCATAGCTTTCTCAGAAGTCCTGCCAGTACACTGCACCAGTACAGCGAGGCAGTTGAGAATTAAGGACTTCAACTACTGGCTAAGGCAGTGGTGCAGGAGGGAGGGCTATGAATGTATAGGTAATTGGGGAGACACATGGGTAGACCAGCGTCTGTATGCGAGGAACAGGATGCATATAAAAGACAAGGGGACTAGGATTTTGAGGGGAGAAACTGCAAGGATATATAGATAAAATACATGGAAATGCTTTAAATTAGGAAAGGGTGAGGGTGAGGCTAGGAGTAGCCCAGTGAGGATGGGAGGAACTGGCCTAAGTCGCTCTCCCCCACAGATGGGGGCAGGAGAAGCCAACAGGAGGGGAGCGGTAGGGCCTGGGGAGAGGCTGGTGGAGGGACTTGCTGACAAACATCAGGAGCCTGGGTAATAAGATGGGAGAACTGCAGGTGAGAGTAGCGAAGGATGACCTGGATCTAGTTGCAGTTATGGAGATCTGGTGGACTGAAAACCACAGCTGGGAGGTGGAAATCCCTGGGTATGTTCTGTACAGGAGAGACAGGACAGGAAAACAGCAGGGGGAGGGGGGTTGCTCTTTATGTAAAACAGGGGATCAAGGCAATGGTGCGTGGGGGGGGATGGACCTGTGGAGACCCTATGGGTGACTTTAAGCAGAGCTGGAGGGAAGGCAGTGAAGATAGGGGTGGTCTACAGACCACCGACTCAAGGGGATAAAGTTGACAGATAGATGGGTAAGGAAATACAGGAAATGACTGACAAAAGGGAAATCATGGTGTTGGGAGATCTAAATCTGCTAGACGTAGAATGGGAAGTCCTAGCAGCAGCCACAGATAGGAGTGGAGAGTTACTGGGAGCCTTGCAGGAGGTATTCATCAACCAACTGGTAACAAAACCGGGGCATACTTGACCTAGTTATGATGAACAGGGACAGTGTCAATGGGATGGGGGTTGGGGAAAACTTGGGCAACAGTGACATTAGGATGGTAAAATTTAGAATCCAAAAGGGGCATGAGAATGGCAGCTCCAACAGTAGGGTGCTAGACTTTAGAAAGGTGGATTTTAGTAGGATGAGGGCATTGGACTAGGAGGAACTGGAGGGGAAGATGGGCCTGGAAGACGTGAAGGAACTATGGGGGAAATTAAAAGAGGAATATTGAGGGCAACAGAGCTATGTGTTAGGATGGTGTGCAAGAAGAAGAGGGGAAGGAAACCACTCTGGTTCACACCAGAAGTGAGGAATGCAGTTAGGGAGCAGAGGAGGGTGTTCGGGAAATATAAGGCATCACAGAGGGAGGGAGGCAGACAGGGAGGTGTATAAGATAAAACTGAAGACAGTGGGGAAGGTGATCCGGCGGGTGAAGGCTGAGACAGAAGAGCATATAGAAAGGGAGGTGAAAAGGGGAGACAAAAGGTTTTACAGATACATGAACGACAGAAATAAAGGGAAGCGCGGGATTATGAGGCTCAAGGAGGAAGGGGGTTACTGATGGAGGATGACAGAAAAAGTCGATGCCCTAAATAGATACTTTACATCGGTCTTCACAGTGGAGGAGGGGGATGGGCCGAAATTGGATAATAGGGGGAGTAAGGGTAGGGAGATGGACTCAAGTCCCTTCACAGAAGCAAGGATACTGGAGGAATTGGGAAAGCTATGGATGGATAAGGCGATGGGGCCAGACGGGATCCATCCAAGGGTACTCAAACAATTAAATCAGGAATTGGCAGCACCACTCACGAGGCTGTTTAACCTGTCACTGCACAAGGGAAGGGTTCCTGGGGATAGGAAAAAGGCTGAGGCAGTACTCCTACATAAAGGGGGGAGTAAGGGAGGATCCGGAAAATTACCACCCGGTTAGCCTTACCTCCATGGTCAGTAAGCTAATGGAGGCACGGGTTAAGGAAAGGCTGATTAATTATCTGGAGAGGGAGGGTCTCCTAAATGACAGTCAACATGGAGTCACAGGTGGTAGGTCTTGTCAGTCCAATCTGATTGAATTCTTTGACAGAGTGACAGACATATGGGGCCAGGGCGGGGCGGTGGACATGGCCTACCCGGACTTCAGGAAGGCATTTGACATCGTCCCCCACAGGAGACTGGTAGGCAAGGTAGATAGCTTGAGAGTGGGGAGCAAGCTCACAAACTGGATAGGGCATTGGTTGGAAGGGAAGACACAGAGGGTTGTTGTGAATGGGGTGCACACAAAGGAAGAAATGGTAACAAGCGGGGTTCCCCAGGGGTCTGTGTTGGGATCCATACTTTTCAACATATACATTGGGGACATCACAGAGGGTCTACGGGGGAAGGAGTGTCTGTTCACTGATGACATGAAGATATGTAGTAACAAGGTAGATAAGGCAGAGGGGGGAGGTGGAGGATATGAAGGAGGATTTGACCAGGCTGGAGGAGTGGTCAGAAAGGTGACAGCTATGGTTCAACTCAAAAAAGTGCAAAATTATGCATATAGGGCACAATAACCCAAAAACAAAATACCGGCTTGGGGAGGAATTGCTGGAAGAGGCAGAACAAGAAAGGGACCTGGGGATAACCATTTCAGACAATCTGAAAGTCCAGAGTCAATGTGACAGAGCAGCAGGAAAGGCACTAAGAATGCTGGCATGCATAGGGAAGAGTTTCACAAGCAGGAGTAGGGAGGTGATCCTGCCACTCTACAAAACCATGGTAAGACCGCACATGGAATACAGGGTCCAGTTCTGGAGGCCTTACCTGCAAGGGGATAAGGACAAGCTGGAAATGGTCCAGAGAAGAGCAACCAAAATGGTGTGGGGGCTACAGGGGAAGTCATATGAGGAGAGACTGGGAGAACAGGGCCTGTACACACTGGAGGAGAGGAGGGAGAGGGGGGAATATGGTGGAGACATTCAAAATACTTGAAGGGCATAAATAGGGTGATGGTCGACAGCATCTTCAAAATGAGAAAGAACAATTCAACTAGGGGCCATACCTACAAACTGGAGGGGGGGATTCAGAGGGGACATCAGGGGGAGGTGCTTTACCAAGAGGGTGGTACAGCCATGGAACAGGCTGCCAGAATGGGTGGTAGGGTGGATACAGTAGACAACTTTAAAAGAGCCTGGGACATGTACGTGGGCCTAGCAGGCAGAGGGCAGGCTGGTAGGGGGAAGGGGTCTTCCTAGAAGGGGAGGTCTACTGGTAGACTGGATGGGGTCTTTTTCTGCCTGCAGATTTCTATGATTCTATGTTATTATTTGCATATTTGAAAATAATAAACAGAAAGTTAAAAAAAAGAAACGTAAATCTTACATATCTGATCACTATTTTAAATAGGTTTGCCCTTTAAACTTAATGTGGTTTGACTCTTAACAGTTTCAGTCCTATGACCATTATCAACATTCTATGTGAAAGCTTTCTTTTTAACACACTATGGGCCCAATTCCAGAATGAATGTTGCAACTCGCAGGCGTATGCAAGTTGCGACATTTGCCGCATCGCCGGGGACCCTGCGCCCTATTCCAAGACAGGCAGGGTCCCCGGCACTTACATTCTGCAACTTATGGCAGCTGCAGGATTGCGCCATGGGAATGGCACAATGGACCTGGGTGCTGCAAGCCACAGACCACAAGTAATAGCCCCCCAGAGCCCCCCACCCCAAAACAAGCCCACAATCCCCTGGGGGCCTTGGGGGTTAGGGCTGGTGGCATTGACATAAGGGGGACACATCGTGATATGGACCAGGGTGGCACCCCGAAATGCAAGGGGTGGGGGCATCACTGTGCTGGGGGTGGTCCGTGGGGCATGGCAATGTTCCTTTAGCAGCACTGTGGGGGGGGGCATCCACCATTTTGCTAGGATGGATTCCCCTTAGACCAGCTAAGTGCTGGTCTAACCCCGCAGTGCCATAGTGGAACCTGGAATGGCATAGGTGGGTTACGGCAGCCACCCTTTCAGAATAGGGCACTGTCGCTGCCATAACCCCCTCTTCCGCCATGCCATAGGGGCTGCAGACAGCGGACAGCCCCTTGGATGTAGGCCGCAGGTGCCATGGGATGGCACAGGCTGTGTCTTGGAATGGCAATAGGTGTAATGCATGCCGCAAGATGCAATTTGCACCATAGGGTTTGGCTCAAGTCACCTTCGACATGCATAAACCCTTTTGGAATCGGGTTAACTATGTTACACTATAGGAAGCCAGAGCTGTTTCAGTCTCATCCTTTCAACATTCAATTAAACACCACAATCTCAACCTCACGTATAATAAGCAAAATCCATTTCAACTGAGATCAAGATCATTCTTACAGTCAGTTAAAATATGTACCTACTGTTGCTATACTCTGGCTTAGCTGGAATACAGCTCCACCTGCTGTTTATATAAAGTATAAACTGCATAAAAATGCATTAATGCTCTAGTTATAGATAAAGCCACAAAAGTAGGGAAATGTGGCATTAGGGTTTTCAAAGCTAACACCCAAACCCACCTTGCACACACCAACAGACGTCAGGTGTGTGCCTTGGGGTTGTCGGCCCTGTTATGTTCTGTGTCCATTGACTTGGAGCCTTTGTAAAAGAACCATACTGGCTCAAAGGTATTAATCCGAATCTGAAATAAATAAATTAAATAAATAACTAGAGCATTAACGCAGTTTTTTGCAATTTATTTCCTTATTATTTGTGATAGTATAATCGTATCCTTATTTGCCTGTAGGAGCGTAGTGCTCTCCGGGCCCTGCGCTCCCATCCCTCCACAGATGCATGTACGTATGCAGCTGTGGAAGCACTGGGCCCTGCACTTCCATTTATAAGACAACAGTGAGCAAATTGCCAGCATAAACAACTTATTACCCCACCTCATATACCCAGTACAGAAAATGTTCACATCGCTGCCAAAACGTAATTCTGCGCAACTGCAATGCCATTCCACACCAAAGGTGCGAAAACACATTTTGGACAGGATTTAAAAAATGACAGCTATCACATACATGAGGTGGGGTAATAAGAACACTATGCTGAAAATCTGGGGTCAAAATATTAAACATTTCCAAAGTTATGAGCAGGTGTAGCGAAATTGCAATGAAAGGTCATAACTTTGGCATTTTTTCATATTTTGACCCCAAATTTTCCACATAGCCTTCTTATCACCTCATCTCATAATCAGGGCCACTGGAAAATTGTGCCTGCAATTTTTCTGCAATTTCTGCAATTTTCACCCTTCTCCATACAAAATCCACAATTTCTTGCAGTTTCTTCTATTTATTGAATTTTTGACTGAAATTGTATAAAAATATTTAAATTCTCAAGGAAAGCTTCTCAGATATGCTAACAATTTAGTACACAGACTTGGATTTGACCAAAACAATACAGTGTAAGGTGAGAAGGGGTCCAATGTGAGTCTACTTTCATGTGATTCGCTTCCCTGCTTTGGTTTCAAAATCCTCTGGTCTTGCACATGTAGACTTGAGCACTTAAAATCTGTGTGAAAGCAGACTATCAAAGAACTTTTTGCTGACACACAGACTGAAACAATAGGTGTGAGAAGAGGTGTAAAGTGCTCCATTTGCCTAAATGAAGCATTGACCACAATGCTTGCTTTTGAATGGTGAGGTATGTTTTCCTTGTACAAATACTTTCAATCTGTGTGGAGTTTGGATGGTCCTGCTGAATATAAACTTGATGGTGCTTCTGAGGGGTTGGTGACAGTGATTCCTTACATGTCAATCTGCCACAACTGCATACTCACATACAAAGCCCACAAAAAGCAAACCATTTCTGAAAACATGCTGAACAGGTTAAGTATATTTAAACAGTTACCTTCAAATAGACAAAAAAATTGCAACCCAAGTAAAATCACTGCAAAACGAGGAGAACAAAAGTGCCATGTATTAGAAACATTTGTATGATGTAAAGAAAAGCTATTGGCATAAATGAATACTTTTATCATGTGATTTTAATATGTATTTACAGTGCTGATTAAGAACAGTAATTATTTTATTATTTTAACAAAATAAACATTGTTTTTACTAGAACTTTATTAGGCATCCTGGCTATCTGTTTTTTTTTTTTTTTTTGCACCAAAGCAAGTAGTTGTTAAAGAGGCTTCATTTTTTAACATCTAGAAACTGGCAAACTATCGTGATTCATGATTTATTCGATACAGACTGACTGTGAATTACTAAATAAAATGTAGTTAGCACTGCGTGACTTAGATGTCTTTAGATTTTTAGAAGATGTGCTACATAATGATTCATTTGCAGTGCATTTCAAAAACACACACCTTTATTCATATTGAAAGCATTTACAAGTGGTAATATATCTATCTAACAATATATGTGACCAATACATGCTGCAGCAAACAATAAAAGATTTATTAGGAGGCAGTGGGGATGTATAGTGAACCCCCGCAATTTTCCCACAATTTCTGCAAAAAGTCACCGCATTTGTTAGGTAGAATTTTCTACAGTTTTCCAGTGGCCCTGCTCATAAACCACATAGGTGAAAATTTTCAAATCCATGCCAAACCACCATTCTGAACCACAACAGTGAAAACACATTTCGGACAGGATGTGAACAATTATAGCTATACTGTGCATGAGGTGGTGTGAAAAAATGGCTATGTTGAAAATTTAGAGTCAAAATAATGAAAATTACCAAAGTTATGTGCGTGCGTAGAAACCTTTTAACAAACATGCATAAATCGGCATGTTAGATTTTTCACCAATTTCAACATGACCTTTTTGGGACCCCACCTCATGAACACTGGTGGTGAAATTTTCATTATTCTGTCCCAAAAGGTGATTTTGTGTACTGATTGCAAAATCACATTCTGGGCCCGATTAACATAATGACAGTTGCAGTGTTCATGTGGTGGGGTCCCAAAAAGACCATGTTAATAATTTGGTGAAAAAAATCCAAAACATTGCAAAGTTATGGACATAAGTTCAAAATGCCATTGAACTACATTATACAGCACTTACCTTTATTCCTCAGTTCACAGTTCGGCTTTCAAGAGTGCAAACGTGTCTCAATCCACAGAAGATGACTGCTTACAACCTTCAGTGGTAAGTATAGGGTAAGGGAGGTGTGGGGTGGTGTGTGCTCAGTGGGAGGGTCAGGATGAGGGAGGGGGATGGTGGGGACGAGGGACCGTTTTCTTTTTCAGATTTAAAAAAAAGACATCAGAGACTGTTTTCTTTTTTACAGGAGTTAAAGAAACATACAGGGGGGAGCCACTAGCTGCTAATGAAGAAACATGAAATACGGGGATCGGAGAGTGGGACATGCCACTAGACACTAGGGAAACATACGGGAGGGTTGGGGGTACCACTAAAACCAAGGTAGAGATAGAAAATATTTAATATGGGGATTGGAGGGTGAGGGATTCCACTGGACACCAAGGATACATAAAGGAGGGTGGGCGGATACCACTAACACCAATGGACGAATTCTTATTAAAAAATGAAGTATGAGGATCGGAGGGTACAGGCGCCACTAGACACCATGGAAATGATGTCTCACAGCTGAATCTTCAGCCCACAGCACGAGTTCCAGATGTAGCTACAGAAGTCAAGAAAATCCTGCTGTTCTCATACAGAGAACACAGGGAAGTGCTCCTCTTACTAAGCTGGGCACATGGAATTTGGGTGCCTAGAAAACAAATATGTGGCACAATATTTTAAAACAAACATCAGGATCTAGCTAAACGAGTCCCGTTTAGCTAGGTTCTGATGTTTGTTTATTAAAATCACAGCATTTTTGCATTTTTTCCACATTTGTTGATTCGTGGAAAAGGTCAACAAGATGGTGGTTGGCACGGCACAAAATAAATGTTTGGTGCCTTGCAAGCAAGTGGCCTGAAGCAAAATGGGCATTTGTGGAATCAATTTTTTACTTTTGCCACACAACAGTATCTGAAAAACTGTGCTGCATATGTGCAGGTTGAAAAACACTAAAATGTAAAGCTTAATAACTCTGGAATCCCTTCAATTGTTTTCACCAGACCTGTCAAAGGCACTACCTTGGGACATGATTCATGTCCCCTGCAAGTTTGGAGCAACAGTTCCTTTCCATGTAGGCTGTAGGCGAGAGTAAAAAAAAACAATGTTAAGTATAGGAAAAAATGTAGCTTTTTTCCTAAAATTACACATGCAGATTTCAGAAACCACACAAGCTGCCATCAAAAACATTTCCACACAGCAAGACAACACATACAAAATGTCAGCTCATTCTGTCAAAGAGAGCCAAAGATATTAGTGTGCAAAATTTGAGGTTTCACACTGAACAGGCTACTCAACCCTAACTATAGGGGCACTATCGTGTATAATATCGCCTATAATATAGACCACGGGCAACTTAGATAAGAATTCTGATTCACTTCCTTTTTGCATGGATTTCCATATTTTTTGCAGACCAGGGGTCCAATATTCAAAACTGCACCTGGCAATGGCGCAAGTAGGTGCACAGCGCAACTGAGATGCACTGGAGCAACCAAGGGATATATTCAAAAGAGATGTGCCATGGTGCATCCCTTCTGAATATATCAAAGAATGCACCCTACGCATATACAATGCACCAGCGCATCCCTCCAAACAGGTCTGAATACCACGAATGGATAATGCGCCAGCGCATCAAAGATACACCATGCACAAATTCTTGATATTCAGAAACCGATATGCAAATGGAGCCATTATGCATGCAAGGTGCAAATGGGGCCATTTGCAAGTCATTATAGCTGCAAATTTGGTGACATCCAGCAGACCAGACCTGGGTTTGAATCCCACAGCTTCCACTTGCATACTGTGTGACCCTGAGCAAGTCACTTAACCTCCTTGTGCTCCCAGGTCGCTCCTGTAAAAAAGCTTTCAGCTTAGTGCGCTATACCTGGTTAAACTACTAAATAAAAAAAAAATTTAAAATTATGACCCCATTTGCATGTATTGTGCAGGGCTGGCCAGCGAAATGCACCTGGCACCCTGCACAGCATGCAGCAGTATCCCCCCCCCCATCCCAACCCTACGATCGCTGTAAAAGATAACAGCATCAACCCTGGTGGTCCAATGGTCCCCCCCATCCCAAAAGAAGGGTAACAATTCTAGACCAGAAAATTACTGCCCAATAAGTCTGACTTCTGTTGTAAGTAAGATCATGGAGAAAGTTATTAAGAATCTACTAGAGCACGAATCTGTTAGGGGTAAATTGACTGACACTACACAACATGGCTTTAGACAGGGATACTCCTGTACTACTAACTTAGTTTCCTTTTATAATCATGTCAGTACGGCAATGGATAATGGCATTCCTATGGATGTGATACTTCTCGACTTTAGTAGAGCATTCGACAAAGTCCCCCATGATATCCTACTTGACAAAATGAATGATATGGGATTCTCTTACTACATAATCAACTGGGTGTCAGGTTGGTTGAATGGAAGATATCAGCAAGTTAGAATTAATGGCTCACTTTCCCACCCACTCAGTGTGACCAGCGGGGTCCCTCAGGGGTCTGTGTTGGGACCCACCCTGTTTAACATCTTTATTAGCGATTTGCAGACTAGCCCTGAAAATGTTCTCTCAAAATTTGCTGATGACACCAAACTGTGTGGCTCTGTTCTTACATCAACAAACAGGAAAATTATGAGGAATAACCTAAAATACATCGAAGAATGGGCAGTTTCAAACAAAATGACACTCAACTCAGATAAGTGCCATGTTGTACACTTTGGTAAAAACAACCCTAGGCAGACTTATTTTCTGAACAGCGTGGCCCTCCATGTGTCACCATTAGAACGTGATCTCGGGGTAACCATTAATAATAAACTATCCTCTAGTGATCATTGCAGGATGATAGCTAGGAAGTCTAACGCCTTGCTCACTCGAATCCAACGTTCATTTGTGTCTAGGACACAGGAATGCATAATCCCCTTGTATAGAGCTTATGTCAGGCCCCATCTGGACTATGGATCCTCTACTGGAGCCCCTACCTGGTGCGGGACATCAATGGGGTTGAGAGGTGCAGAGAAGAGCCACAAGAATGGTCCCCTATTTATCCAAACTTGATTACGAAGAGAGATTAAGAGTTACAGGGTTACACTCACTACGCACAAGACGTACTAGAGGTGACCTTCTCCTATTGTACAAAATCAAGAATTCTCAGGAGTTAATGCGCGACTGTGGCTTACATTTCTCTTCCAGCTGGACTTCCCCACGGTATCACAACAACCAGATATTTGTATCTAAAGCTAAAACAACGAAAAGGTTAAACTACTTTACAGTAAGAACCCCCAAACTGTGGAATCTCCTTCCACAAAACTTAGTAAACAGTAGCTCTAATACAGTCTTCAAAAAGGCGCTGGATAGCTGGCTCGAGTCCTACAACTTCAAGGTATAATTATCCCACCAATGTGGTGGGGGACAATCTTGATGGGCAGTAGCCTTCTTTTGTCCTTTGAAACCAAGTAAACCAAGTAAACCCTCTGATCACCAATTATAAATATGCATAACTCGCTGTGTAGGCATTGTGTTATTGTACTTAAATTATCAATTACAAATGAGACGAACAGAGATGAGACTGATGGCGGAAGAATTTAATGATTATAACAATAATCACAGCGAGAGATTACAAGTGGTACATTCTTCATTCTTCAAACTAACAGTATAGGCTGGCTTGCTTATATAGTGGAAGACAGCATCATCATTTCCTATGGTTTTCTATGATTGGTTCATAACAAGTACAAACATCAGCTTAAAAGGCAATTCTCCTTTTGGTATATGTATGAGCTCATCTTTGGTCAGCACAAATGTATAGATAGTGTACATTCTATTATTATATATGGCTAGTAACAACTGTCACTATCAGTTACCAAGGTCTAGGAGGAAGAAATAGGTTTGGACTTAAGAATGTGCATACAAGCATTTTAGCATGTCCACATAATAATAAACACTAAAGATAGTCAGAAGGGATAATTTAAACTCTATCCTGTATTTCTGCTTTGCAATCACATAAGACAGTTGTTTGCTATTACTCACATGGTCAGTACAAATATCAAAAGGCACTTTAATATTGCAACTTGTGGTTTAGTTTGTCTTGTGGCTTTACAAGTTTTATATGATCCAGCTTCATAGGTCAATATTTGTTACACAGATACATTATGTTTTAGACCAAAATGAGGTTTGCCTGAAATATTGAGACAAACTTCTTTATCCCTTGTTACAAGCCCCCCTTGGCCCAATATTTTCGAATTATTATTTGTGCAACAATGCAGCTCCTCGGAGCATGTACATCTCATTACGTACTTGAATAGTAAGTCTTAAGCGACACAGGCCTATAATTACCAAGAACACTAAGATCACTTGCAACACAAGTAAAGCTTTAAAAGACAGGACTCCTAAGGATCCCCCCTGCATAGCTATAAATCAAGTGCTCATTATCACTCTCACTGAGCAATTCATTTACAACTACTTGTGCCTTATGGGTAGTATTTTGGATTTGTATCAAATGAGTATTTTTTTTATTTAAAAATGACTGTACATTAAGAGACAGGAGAGGTATCACAGCTCCAAATGATGGCACTTAACATGTCAATCAACATAGTGGCATAAAACTTTGACACACCAGTGTATGCACAACTACCATTAACATTTATATTCCAACCAGAGAAATCTAAGTTTATATGCACTCTACTGTACTTTACATTATTTACAAGCATTTGATCAATAGGTGTTGATGTAAGTCCACTCTCTGGCCCTGTTGTCACATTTGGGCATTTGGTTGGTTTTACAGTTAAGTATATGGCATCTGAGACTGCAAACATAATGAGTTGTTTACACCAGCATAGTTTCAAACACTATTATTACCCCAAAGACAGTAGGACAGAGTTAACACATAAACACCATTGTCCTTTGGTGTGGCTCTGTTTATAACAAGAGACTCATTTTTCTGTTTTTAGTCCATGTAGCTTTGCTCTGATCCAGTCTTGAGCTTTGATGCACAGCTAGACCAGCTGTTAAGTATGTCCACACACCAATTTGTAGAAAAGTCAGTGTTTATATTGCTGGCTGCTGGATGGCTGATTAGCAGACACACTGGCCAGGGGTGCATTAGATTGTGCATTGAGTCCTTTTAATGGAGCAGCCACACACTGGCATGACATTTGTGTTGTGGTAGTTGATTACACCCTGGCACACAGAGTAACAGTCCATAAAAAAGTAATAGTTTACAATAAACCATTAAAAACACAGTCCATAGTAAAGCAATAGGTTTGCATAAAGTATCAGCCATGTTTGGAACAAACAGCAGTGAAGAAAATGGATGTCTTGCTTGAAGATCAATTGAAGAAGAATCTTCTTGCTGAAGTTAGGGGATTGCCCCTACCCCAGACTTAACTTTATAGTAAGTAGAAACAATAAGCTTGATTGCAGAGTTTACTGGACCTTTTTCAGTTGATTTAAAGTTTACAAATAGATGTAATTTTGCTAAAAACATTACACTTGCAGAGGTAATAATGACTTGATTTATGCAATAGTCCTTATGTGGAACCAATTAGACACAAAGATAGTGATGACATCAACACTGTGGCAGTTGTTTTTTTTTAGGAAAAAGATGAAGGTCTTGGCAACCTAGATGAAAGTATTACTGTTGTTGAACGTGGAGATTTTATGTGTGTCACACCGTGGAAACCTGCAAACTTGCAAAGTGTAACATAATTTTTTTAACTGAGACCCGAGTTATAAAATCTTGTAATGTTACAATAATACACTTTAAACATATAGTTTATAGCAATATGCCTGTTACACTATGTAATAGTGGGACAAATACATATATTGTTGGCCTATGCCAACTTAATAATAGTGCCTATTGCACCTGTGACAAATGAAAGGGTCTATTATGGAATCTTGAAGCATAGGTTTTTTAAGAAGAATAACAAGATTATTTCCATAGGATAAAAGAAGCCTAGCATCCCTGGGTTCCCTTATCCTAAGCATAATAAAATGTCAGCTGAGTTTATAAAAGATCCGGATTGATGGTAATACCGTACGTGCGTATTTTTTAGAATGCATTTAAAAAAAAATGATTACACCATGGTCACACATAAAAACAAAAGCCATTGTTTTTTAATTGTAGATGGTAAACTCTCAAAAACAGCTGTAATAGTCTTTTTTTTTTAAAGTGTACTGTATACATATATTAAAAGGTAAAAAAGTATGGGGAGGTGATGAATAATTCTCCCCGTCCAGCTGGACTGCCTTACATAGTATAGGAATCACGTGATATTATTCAGAAACAAAGAAGTTTTGCTTACAGTTAAATGTTGATTGACTGTGTTTGCTGCAAGCCCGGAAGAAAGGAAAAAAGAGAGGAAAAAAAAAAGTTTGTTCCTTTTTACTTAGAATGCTAGTTATGTAATAAAAAGTTAAATTGCATGGTTCACTCTTGGTGTGCTTTCATAAAAACACACATTTTGTGAAAAATTGTGCTTTAGGTATGGAATACATATCAAGTCTGAACTGGTAGTTGAAACACAAGAAGGTCAAATAAATTGCAAAAGGTCACATAGTGTGCATGCAAGGGTCGCTCAAACCCAGTTATTTTTGTAGTGTCCTTGAACACTACTGATATTAAAATATCTTTAAATAATAATAGAGCACGAAATGAAACTGCTGGCCAAGACAGTACCCACACATATACATACACCACAAGAGATACTCAACATAAAATAAGACTGACATTATTTGACACCAATTTGCTGATGTAATGCCCATAGTTTTATTACAAAACTGTACGTGTTTTAGATATATGATGCTGAAAATATTACAGCCACGGGCATTTAGAATTAGGGTTGTCCCCTTCCCATCAAATGTAAAGTGGGTTTTTCTACCGGAATGTTGCTGTATGGTAGCAACATTGTTTTTAATATTGCAGCTTAAGGTATTAATGCACTGCATAGGAAAGGCAGTATGTTTAGACTTCTTGGCTAATGTTACATTGCACAGGAAATGAAAACAACTTTTCATGTAATTAACTTAAACATTTTTTATCCAAGGACACTTGAATACCATATTTAAAAGTATGCCAACATCATTTTTAATGAGAATCTTTTGTCCTTCAGAAACGCTAGTGTTACTGATAACATTATTAATCATGCCAAACAACTCCGGGTGGTTTGTTTGGTTATGGTAGCAATCACAGAAGAACAAGTGGCTAGCCTTTGCTCTAGTCCACCCCACAGCATACTGAGAGTTTTAGAATCAAACTCTTTAACATTAGAAGAGGCAAGGTCTTTGGGCATTAAGTTAGTATGCCTTGCCAATACCTCTGGCTGACGGCACAAGTTTGCCATATCTGACTTTTTACTCCTACATTTTAACTGCTCAGATACAGGAGTTAGCACGCTGTAAAGTGCTTGTTTTTAGATTTTAAGACATTTACATCTTACAAATGTGCTATTTATTAACAGAAGCTGTGTTATAGTTTATATTGCAATCAATAAAAGAGAATTATCCCTATCTAAAAGACAAAGGTCTCCCTGTACCTTTACTAACTGTAACTTTAGTTGTTGGTTTTTCTCTTGCAGGGATTCTGGCTTTTGACTTATTTGCGTTTCTAAACTATCTATTTTTGACTGTAGCTGGATTATTACATCTTGGTGCTCATGCAGCTTTTTTTTTTAAAGTCTCATGTGTTAACGAATTACCACCTTGCTATATTATCACAGACTTTGTACAGTATTTACTAGTTTCTCTTTTTTTTTAATTTTTAATTAAAATACTGCTGTGCCTGTTGATCATGGTTTGTATGCTCCCCCCTTTAGGTGTTTCCTAAGAAACAACCTATTAATGTTTTCATACTCATTTTTCATCTTTGTGCCTGCCTAGCCTTTACAGCCGGGTGCACTGCACTGGTGCCCTGGTCCGTTTGGCCATGTTCCACGGGCTCTCCTGTGAGGTCCGCTTGCAAGTCCCAGCACCTTCACTTACCTACTCTGCCCCATGAGTTCCTACAGAGTTAAGCATTACTTTTATTTAAAGAAATTGGAAAGCATACCTCACCTGATTAGCAAGTGGCTAAAACTGTCTGTGTGCACCTTTTTTCTCTCGCTTTAAGCCATCAGCACCACATCTCTGAGCGTCATCACCTTCTTATTGGGGTCTGCAGACTAACCAACCAGTAGTTAGGCAGCCTCCTCAGCATGCAGCACCAGCGATCCGAGTCACGGCACCAAATGTAAGCATTGTGTTATTGTACTTAAATTATCAATTACAAATGAGACAAACGGAGACGAGACTGATGGCGGAAGAATTTAATGATTATAACAATACTCACAGTGAGAGATTACAAGTGGTACATTCTTCATTCTTCAAACTAACAGTGTAGGCTGGCTTGCTTATATAGTGGAAGGCAGCATCATCATTTCCTATGGTTTTCTATGATTGGTTCATAACAAGTACAAACATCAACTTAAAAGGCAGTTCTCCTTTTTGGTATATGTATGAGCTCATCTTTGGTCAGCACAAATGTATAGATAGTGTACATTCTATTATTATATATGGCTAGTAACAACTGTCACTATCAGTTACCAAGGTCTAGGAGGAAGAAATAGGTTTGGACTTAAGAATGTGCATACAAGCATTTTAGCATGTCCACATAATAATAAACACTAAAGATAGTCAGAAGGGATAATTTAAACTCTATCCTGTATTTCTGCTTTGCAATCACATAAGACATCTGTTTGCTATTACTCACATGGTCAGTACAAATATCAAAAGGCACTTTAATATTGCAACTTGTGGTTTAGTTTGTCTTGTAGCTTCACAAGTTTTATATGATCCAGTTTCATAGGTCAATATTTGTTACACAGATACATTATGTTTTAGACCAAAGTGAGGTTTGCCTGAAATATTGGGACAAACTTCTTTATCCCTTGTTACACCCTGGTAGTCCAGTGGTTCCCCTCTCCCTGTCCATACCACTGATCGCTCATAATTTGGTGTCATAATACCTTGGTAGGCTAGTGGTATCCCCCACCTCGCCAGTAACCACGATCACCCGTAATGATAACTGAAGCAATTCCCTGGTGGTCCAGTGGTACCCCCCCTTTGCTCTGATTGTCATGCTAACATCAAAAGTAATACCCCTGGTGGTCTAGTGGAACTGTACTAATTCACAACTTTGTGAATGAATGACTCCATTCACAATGTTGTGCATTAGTACAGTATGCACTGCAAGCCTATTGGTCCACAGTGTGGACCAATGAGCTTGCAGCTACTACTATAAGCTGTCATTCCTTGGGCAGCCATGGTGATATGAGGGTTGGTATGCTACCTGCCAATGATGGGGGGGCTAGGTGGTCTGTGGGTCCTGTGTGGGTGGGGGGACCACTGGACCACCACGGATATTCATTTGATTATTTTCATGGTGATTACTGCTATGGGAAGGGTAGGGAGTTCCACTGGACCACCAGGGATGGCACAGGCATCATTTATGGCAATAGCTGCTACAGGAGGGGTGGGGGGTTCCACTAGACTACCAGGTCATTATGACTCAGATTTATAAGTGATCAGCGGCACAGGCAGGGAGGGGGGAACCACTGGAATACCAGTGAGTTATTCATATTTATAATCAGCAATTAGAGGGTCAGGATGGGGAGGGGGGAACCATTGAACCACCAGGGACTGTTGTGTGTGCTTGTGCATGGTGGGAAGTGTTGCCACCCATGGCCAGCAACTGCTATGTTGTGCACTGCAATACAGCTGGCCACCGGTGGGTGGACTGCACTTGAGCCATTTATTATGGGCTCAACTTTGAGCACTGGTATGTGGCACATCTCTGGGTTGTGCCAACAGTTGCGCCACACATCCCAGGCTGAATATCGGGATGTGCCGCATATGCATGTGCATGCCCCTTGGAGATGTGCCGCATACATTATCTTTGCGCCCTGGCACATTTTGAATTGCACTGTGCATTCCCCTGTTTTGAATATTGCCCTGGGGTGCAGTTCTGGGGTTGCACTGGCACAACTCAGTTGCGCCAGGTGCAACCCCTTTGAATATCTAACCCCATATGTGTTTAGAAAAGTTATTAGAACATTGTAAAGATCCAAAATGGCTCACCATCATTCAGTTCCTTATTTCAGAATGACACAGCATGTCAGAAAAAGAACATCATGTCCCGTATATTAATGTGTTTTTATTTCCAATTCTATTTATCTCCCTAGCTGGCTCCTAGGGATATATCTCATCAGTCCCCTTACTGAGGCACCCCAGTCCCCTTACATGATATTTCCTAGGGACTTTCCTGCCATTCAAGACTCCGTGGCATACCTCCCATGATGGGTCCCCTCGAGACCACTGGCTAATCTCAAGAGAGGATCAAGATGCTAATCTAGGTGTCATGCCCCAGATCGACAGGTACAGGACCTGTGGGTGCACTGGGAAGCCATGCTGAACTGCTATATGGGCATTTTCCCTTAGGTTTCTCCCTCCCTCCCTCCCTGGAGGCTGGTGCACTTGTGGTAGCCATGGCAGCTATGCATGCTGAGTAAGCACATGTCCTGCAATGATCAGCTCCAGACTTTCCCTCCCGCACTGCAGGGTCCTCCAACTGCACCAAGACTTGTGATTATCTAGGCGGCAGTAGAGCAGTGAAGTACACTGATCTTGCTCCCCAGAATAGGAGCGCATCTGCTGTGACACTCAGTTCTCCTCCCCACCTGCCAGCCTTCCATCACCAAGGCTTGCTTTTAAACCCTGGTCATTGGTGTCAAAAGCAGTTGTGTTACCGCTGCAACAATGGGCTGTCACACATGTGTTTTTACTAAAACTGTATTTTGCAATAATCTTGATGAAGGAACCTGGCTGGAAGTGAACTATCAGTGGCAGAGCATCAATTTCAAGTGGTGGGAAGCAAACACAATGTAATCAAGTAGCAATTACAACAGAACTGGTACTGACAAAATACTTAATATGGTTAGTGCAAGTATAATGCTGAGTCGAGTGCATGATATATAACACTGAGTCTAGACATGACATATCCCAGAGTACTAAAGAAACTCAAAGAGAATTTGGCAGTCATTCCACAGATTGTTTTTAAATCCTTGGTAACAGAGCAGGTGCCAAGAGATTGGTGGACAGCTTGCATGATCACCTTGCTCAAGAAGAGATCTTGGGGACAGCCTGGAAACTACAGTCCAGTTACTTTGATCCCAGTCACAGGTAGAATGTAAGAGGCCATAACTGAGGATGTCTTGGTGTCTGAGCACAGGATAAACCTGAAAGTCGTCATTGTTTTGTATTGAGAGCTGTTATCAAACTACTACAGTATAATGATTTTTTTATCAGTTAACCATCAGGAAACATTAAGGGATTCTGTACACTTAATATATTTGGATTTTATCGATCCTTTGACAAGGTAACCCATGGGATCAGCTCATCCGCCTTGGCTCCCAACAGCCCTCCGGTTTAAATGATAGACTTATTTTCTACTAACATATTTCAGCCATCCCTTGTTTTCCCTAAAGTCTGTTTGTATCTGTACACATTTAATTTCTATTTTCATTTTCACCATATGTCTCCATCTCTTTTTCCTTCCCCCACATTTGTCACAATTCAGCCTTCTTACTAGCCCTGTTAATTAGTCTCCACCTGGGAACTTCTCAGCTCATTCACTACCATTATGCCTTGTCTTTTCCATCATCACCTTTTTGTTTCCCAGATTCTCTCTTAATCTTGCCATTTATCACCTCTTCTCCCAGAGCCTTACCCTTTTTTCTTTCCCCACATATATATCCCTTATTTTACCTCCCCTCTATACTAACTTAGCTTTTTTCTCTTTCAGATATTTCCTGAAGAAGACCTAAGGTCGAAACGTAGATTTTTAACTTTATTTTCTATTTTCAGTGTGTTGTTCTACTGTAGATAAACTAGGTAACTGGTCAGATAGGTGGCAGATGCAGTTCAATGTGGGGAAATGAGAAGTAATTCACCTAAGGACCAGAAACAGAAAATAGGCTTATCGATTAAATGGTACAAACCTGGATGTGGCAGAGCAGGAGAGGGACTTTGGGGGTTATGGACTCATACACAGCAAACAGCACTTGGCAGTGGACAGCAGAATGTTAAGTTACATTAGAAAGGCTTTAAAGAGTAGACACTGAGGTGCTAATGCCACTATACAAGGTACTGATTAGACCCCATTTAGTGTATTGTGTGAAGTTCTGGGCACCCCATTACAAAATGGGCATAAAGGAGCTTGAAAAAGTACAGCAGGAAGGAATTAGTAGTAGTAGTAAGTAGTAGTAGTAAAATGTTTTATTCACATATATCAATATGGTGCACCCACCTTCTCATTCAATCTTATGTAGCCATTTGGGTCAGGTTAAGCAATGGATTTTTTTTTTTGTAAATACAATGTTTATTGAAAGAATTTTTCATGTACAGCATGAACAACCTCAGTAGCGTTATTAATATGGTACAACATTTAAAGACTAAGGTTTGCTGACAAAAAGCATCTAGCTTCACCTGAGCGTTTTGTCTTCTAGGTTTGCTTGAAAAGACAGAGCAAGCAGCAGACACATTAAGGTTTCTTTTGGCTAAGCAGGGTTACTGTCTTGTTATTATTTTGTTTTGTGCTTACAAGGTTGTGCTTACAGGTTTTGTTACTATTTTGTTTTGTGCTGACAGATTTTACAGTCTGATCTCTCTTTAGGCTAAGCAGAGTTACCGTTTTGTTACTATTTTGTTTTGTGCTTATAGGTTTTGTTCTGGGCTTACAGGTTTTGCAGTTTCTTTCTCACATTGAAGAAGCTAACTGTTTTTCTTCCACAGCTCTTCCAGGGGATTAGGAGTGTAACTGGGGGGTGGAGCTGACAAAGGCTTAGTACCTTCCAACAGAAGGAAGATTTAAGAGTTCAGGTTACCTTTACTTTCGTCCGAGGGTACTGTGGTTGGTGGTGTTAGTTGGAGCCACTGCCAAAAGTTGATTGTTTTTTCTGCAGGTACCTCTACTAATTTTCTGCAGGGAAGTCCCTCCCACCCAGCCCCATTCCCACCCACCCAGTGCTCATCCTCTAAATCTAGCCCCTGACCCCCTCATATCCTTCTGCAGAAATAAGGAAGGGGCGGGACTTACTGCACATTTAAAAAAAAATTATTTAGCTTTACTCTACAGGTTCTCATTCATCCACTCAAACCCAGGACAGGAGATTGACATCTTAATTGTTTACTTTACACTCTCTTTTTCATTCATCCTCAAGCCCATGACAGGAGAATGGCATCTTAGTTGTTTAGAATTATAGAAATTTGCCAGCAGAAAAGGACCCCATGGCCGATCCAGTCTGCCCGATATCCCCCCCCACTAATTAATCTTACACACTCCATTTCCTTACCCTGTCTCTCTTATTTAGCACCATATGGGTGTCTCAAGCTCTCTTGAATTTGTCCACTGACTCTAACCCCATGACCCATTCTGGTAGCCTGCTCCATGGCCCCACAACCCTCTCAGTGAAGAACTCCCCCTTAACATCTCCTCTAAATTTACCCCCCTCCAGTTTAAATACATGCCCCCTAGTAGATTTGTTCACACTCATCTTGAAGGTGCTACCCACCCTCACTCTGTTTATTCCCTTCAGATATTTGAAAGTTTCAACCATGTCCCCCCTTTCCCTCCTCTTCTCCAGTGTGTACAAGCTTAGTTCCCTCAGCCGTTCCTCATATGACCTCTCGTGTAGCCCTTGCACCATCTTGGTTGCTCTTCTCTGGACCTTCTCCAGCCTGTCCCTGTCCCTCTGTAAGTGTGGCCTCCAGAACTGGACCCCGTATTCTAGCTGTGGTCTGACCCTTGTTTTGTGTAGTGGCATGATCACCTCCCTTCTCCTGCTTGTGAATCCCCTTCCTATACATGCCAGCATTCTGTTTGCTCTCCCAGTTGCCCTGTCACACTGGCTCCGAGCCTTCATGTTGTCCAAAATGTACTGCTGTTTCCTCCAGTTCTCCCCCCCCACACCAGTATTTTGCCCTTGGGTTTCTACACCCTATGTGCACAACTTTGCACTTTTTTGTGTTGAGTTGTAGTTGCCACTTTGCTAACCACTCCTCCAGCCTGACCAGAACCTCTTTCATTCTCTCCACCCCTCCCGGTGTGTCCACTCTATTACAGATCTTTGTGTAATCTGCGAACAGACATGCCTTCCCATTTAGGTCCCCTAAATGTCCCCAGTGTATATGTTGAACAGTATGAGACCCAGCACAGACTCCTGGGGAACCCCACTCATCACCTCTCCTTCTTTGGAGTGCACCCCATTTACTACTACCCTCAGTGTCCTCCCCTTCAACCAATTTTCTACCCACTTTGTGATTTTGCTCCGCACCCCTAAGCCACCCAGTTTGCTTATTAGCCTCCTGTGGGGGACGGTGTTAAAGGCCTTTTTGAAGTCCAAGTAGGCCCCATCCACCACCCCCCAATCCCATATCTCAGTTACTCCATCAAAGAATTCAATCAGGTTGGTCTGACAAGACCTCTTCTAGAAATTGTACCAGCCTTTCCTTTGTAAGTGCCTTCATTAGCTTTCACACTATGGAGGTAAGGCTAACCAGGCTGTAGTTTCCTGGCTCCTCTCTTCCACCCCCCTTGTATAATGGCACCACATCAGCCCTTTTCCAGTCCCCTGGGATCCTCCCCATGTCCAGTGACAAACTGAATAACCTTGTGAGTGGTGCCGCCAGTTCCTGCCTTAGCTCCTTGAGTACCCTTGGGTAGATTGCATCTGGGCCCATTGCTTTGTCCATTCACAGTTTTCCTAGTTCCTCCAATGCCCTATCCTCCCTAAAGGGGCTTGTGTCCAACTTTCTGCCTACCCTTCCCCTGCTTTTTAGCTCTGGCCCTCCCCCCTCCTCAACCGTGAAAACTGAGGTGAAGTAATCATTCAGAAGATTTGCCTTTTCCTCTTCCCCCTCTACCATAGTTCCCCCCCCTTGAGCTTCATAATCCCCTTGTTGCCTTTCCTTCTGTCACTCACATATCTGAAAAACCTCTTATCACCCCATTTCACCTCTCTCACTATTGTCTCCTCCGTTTCCGCCTTAGCCTTTCTAACTATTTGCTTCCTTCAGTCTCTCCCTGTAAGTTTCTTTATCTGCTACTTCCTGGGAGGCTTTGTACACCCTGAACATCTTCTTTTTCTCCCTGACTGCTCCCCTCACTTCTGTTGTGAACCAAAGTGGTTTCCTCCCTCTCTTATTTTTGCTCACCCACCTGACACATTGCTATGTTGCCTGCAAAATTCCCCTTTTACTTTACACTCTCTTTTTCGTTCATCCTATTTGTTTATTTTCCACTCTCTTTTTTCATACATTGGCAACACACACATATGAATATATGAAGAAGCCAGCAGATGAAGGCCATTTGGTTTATCAAGTTTGCATGTACTGCAGGGTCCACAGCTTGAGCTAATGTCCCTGATCACCCTCCCCACTCCTTCCATCCTCCCTACCCATGAATCTTACCTTCCCCCTATGCCGATCCCAGCCTCTCTTAAAGCTTCCCATTGTCTTCAACAACATGACCCCTTCCAGCAACGTATTGCAAGTGTCTACCACCCTGTCTGTGAAGAAGTGTTTCCTGACCTCCTTCCTAAACCTCCCACCCTCCAACTTAAGACTGCACCCCCCATTTTCTGGTTGCCACTCAGCTTAAAGAGACTCTCCTTATGAACCTTATTTATCCATTTCAAGTACTTAAAGGTCCCAATCATGTTACCACTCTCTCTCTTGTCTTCCAGGGAGTACATGTGTGACAGAAATGGTAAAGAAGGAGTTAATGTTTGGATTTTCCAAAGACATTTTTTTAGCAGTCTGGAAAAATAAAAAACACTCATGCAAGCTGAGTAGCTGAAAATTTCAGTCCTCCCTAGCTGCTGGATAAGAGCTGAGTCATAAATCTCATGTGGACATCTCCACACACAGAGACCTGTCCACACACACACAGGCCAGTTTGAATGGATTGGTTCATTTAAATATAAACTTAAGGTTAAAAGGGAATATAATAGGTCACTGATAGGTGTTCAGTCGGATTGGGACAATTAAATACATACATGTTAGATGGTTGGTGCAGTCAAAGGGGGACTAGGCATTACCTATTCCCAGGAGAACATATAAGAGGCTGAAAGACAATGAAGAGTGTTCTTCTTACTTTGAAGCTGGAGGAAGAATCTAAGATTAGAGTCTACCCTTCTAGCTATGTCCGTGGGAGCTGGCAGTTAGCATAGGACACAGTGGTCTCTTGAAAGGACAGGGAAGGGTAAGTTTAGTACTAGCATATTTCAGTAATAGCCTTCTTCTTTTGCCATCTGTTATTTAAACATTTGTTTACGTTTCCTGTATGAGTGTTATTCTCTTGTGTTGTAAATATATATCCTGTAAATGCTCAGTGCACTTTCTGTTAAGTAAAAAGCTATTTATTTGCTCAACAGTTCTGACTGTGATGTCATTTTTCTAAGGTAATATTTGGTTTCCACTGGCTGAGGTAAACTCTGTGTAGCATCCGCCATCGAGAGAGACACACTACCAGACTTTAACTCGTGCAATTGCACATTTAATTATTCAAGTTTGTACACTTGAATGAGGGGCTGGAAGATAGTCTGGCTGGTGGCAGCTAATACCCGAGGGCAGACACCTCTCTAAAAGCTGTTTCAGCCCAGATGGAGAGGTGGGTTGTCACAATTGGTTGGCAGTGGTAGGGTGATGATAGCGGACTGCGTAGCACACTGAGATACAGAGTTTGCCAGTGGAACAGTTACCTTAGCATTGCAAAACAGGATATATAAGGGAATACATTTGTATAACAGTTTATTTGTTTCTAGTTAGCACAGTGTAGAGTAAGTTAAGAGAATGAACTCCACGGAGTATGACTCACTTACTGTGCTACAGCTTTGTGAAAGGTGCCAGGAAAGAGAGATTCAGCTTGAGGGTCTAAAACAGAAGAAAAAGGCAGACCTCATAGCTGCCCTCGTGGCACATGACCAGAAGCAGACAGTCTCTGGGGGTGAGACAGGAACTGAGGCAGCAGACCCCCACATCAGCTAGATGCTCTGTGACTGCAGCTGTTACTGCAAGACAGGGCACTGGAGGCAAAAAGACTGGATGCTGAAGCAGAAGCAAGAAGCTTGGATGCAGACACAAAACGATGAGAAGCAGAGACCAAAAGACTGGAAGCAGAGAAAGAACTGGAAGAAAAAAGACTGGAAACAGAGAAAGAACTGGAAGAAAAGATACTGACAGAGAGAAAGAATGTGAAGACAGAGAGAAAGAATGTGAAGAAAGAGAAAAAGAATGACAGCACAAGAAGGAGATGATGACCCTGCACAGCCAGCAAACCGTGAGTAATGGTGGAGTGAGTTTGCCTCATGAAGCCAAAATTAATTCTAAATTGTTCCCTCAGTTTAAAGAGGGAGATGACCTTGATTTATTTTTAAGGTCATTTGAGAGATCATGTGACCAATTCCAATTGACTAAGGCTGCCTGGTCAACTTATCTCACACCCTTACTTATGGGTAGGGCTTTGCATGCGTTCTCTAAAATGAGTAATGAAGACTATGCTGATTATGATAAAGTTAAAACAGTGTTGTTGAAATGTTTTGAATTAACTCCTGAGGCTTATAGAAGGAAATTTAGGGAGCTAAAGAAAAGCCCAGAAGACAGTTATGCAGATCTGCAGGTTAAACTGTGTACTTACCTTGATAGGTGGGTGGAGGGGGCCAAGGCAACCACTGTAGAACTAATCAAAGATGTATTGGTGAGAGAACAATTCCTTAAAATTGTACCTGAGGACATGCGCGTATGGCTCCTAGACCGGGCATGTGCCTCCTCAACAGAGGTGGCAGCAAGCGTTGACATGTATCTGTCTAGCTGGCTGTACACACAGTGTAAGTCTTATGGTGGGGGGGCAGCACATGGTTATAAGGGATCCTATGGGGGCAGCCCAAAGGAAATCAGCCTGAACCTGAGTCCAAAGTAGAACCCTCTGGTTCTATGGGGACTCAAGAGATAGGACCAAAGAAATGTCATATTTGCAATCAAGTGGGACATTTGAGATATAACTGCCCTCAGAAACTGGTTAAGGGGCAGAGGTATGTGGGAGGGGGTGATCAAAAGAGCACTGGTGTGTTTGTAGGGTGTGTCCAGTCTGAAGAACCACTCTCCTCTGATGAGAATCTGCATCCCATTACAGTTAATGGAATAGTAACACAAGGACTGTGGGACACAGGCGCTGACATCTCCCTGGTAAGGTAGGATCTCATCCGGGCAGAGCAGATGGTACCTGGGAAATACTCCAGGGTCTGGGCATTCACAGGGCCACCAGTCCAATTACCAATGGTTAGGGTCTTCCTGAGCTGGGAAGGGGGCCAAGGAGAAAAGGAGGTGGGAGTTGTAGAGGACCTACCTGTAAATATGATTGTGGGGAAGGATTTGGACCTCAGGAAAACACTGGTGTGTGTTGTAACTCATAGTCAGGCACAAGGGCAAGCTTCTGAGGGTGAAGAGAGGGTGACTCTGGGTGGTCCAGCCACACCCTCAGCAGCTGAGAAAGTGTCTAGCACAGGGAAGGGGCTGGCTAGAAGCAGCAGTCCAGAACCCCAGTCACAAATAAAGGAGCCTACAGGACTTCCTTCTGAAGGGGCACTGGGAAGGGTCAGATGAGGGCAGCTGAGTGCTGCACAGCGAACTGACCCTACCTTGCAAAAACTGAGGGAAATAGCTCATAGAGCTGAGCGTCCTCAGGAGGGTAAAGAGTCCATTTACTGGGACAATGGGCTATTGTACAGAGAATGTACAGCAGAGGAAGAGCTAGACGGTGAGGTACCCCAGCAGCTGGTAGTCCCTAAGGTTCACCATCAGCAGCTTTTGGCCCTCACCCTTGACATCCCTTTTTCAGGGTACTTGGGGGTGAGGCGCACGAAAAAGCGTCTAACCAACAATTTATTCTGGCCTGGTATTGGCAAGGATGTGGAAAATTATTGCAAGACTTGTCCACAGTGCCAGCGGGAGGGGAAAATGGGGGACAAGGCCAAGGCAACTTTGATGCTCCTGCCCATTATTGATGAACCCTTCAAGAGGGTAGCTGTGGACACAGTGGGGCCATTGAGCACCCCAAGTCACACTGGCAAGCGGTATATCCTGGTAGTTGTCAACTATGCCACAAGATACCCAGAGGCAGTGGCCCTAACATCCTCTGAGGCAGAACCAGTGGCAGATGCACTGTTGGGAATATTTAGCCGGGTGGGCTTTCCCCAGGAGATCCTGTCAGATCGGGGTGCCAATTTCATGTCAGGGTTAATGAATAGTTTGTGGAAGAAGTGTGGGGTAAAGCAGCTCAAAACTTCCCCATACCATCCCCAAGCTAATGGTCTGGTGGAGTGATTTAATTCAACCCTTAAGACCATGCTAAGAACTTTTGCTGACCAGCATAAGAGGGGCTGGGACAAATATTTGCCTCATCTCCTACTTGCATACAGGGAAGTCCCACAGGAGTCCACAGGGTTTTCACCTTTTGAGCTCCTATTTGGTCATAGGGTACGGGGTCCCCTAGATTTGATTCAGGATGAATGGGAGGGTGACCGTGCCTCCCAAGGGGAGTCTGTTGTGGAGTATGTCCTGAATTTCAGGACCCACTTTAAGGAGCTCATGGAGTTTGCTCAGGAGTACCTGGCCACTGCACAACAGTGTCAGAAAGTCTGGTATGACCACGGGGCCCGAGCAAGAGAATATGAGGTAGGACAGCGAGTGACAGCACTCATCCCTGTCCGACAAAATAAATTACAGGCAGCATGGGAGGGGCCATTCTCCATTGTCCAAAAGGTTAGTGATGTCAATTACATGATAGAGCTACTGGACAGGAGATGCAGGCTAAAGGTGTATCATGTTAACATGCTGAAACCCTACCATGACAGGGAGGAAATGGTCCTCACTGTATGCAGTGCCCCAGAGAAGGAAACTGAGATGGATCCACTGGTGGACTTGCTTGGGGAGGCCAGGGTTGCATCCTCTGTGGACAACCTTACCCTCTCGGAACAGCTGACACCAGGCCAGGTGCAAGAAATTAGGGGCGTGCTGAGAGAATTTGAGGACATATTCACAGGGAAACCAGGGTAAACCACGATGGCAGAGCACCACATGGATACAGGGACCCAGGTTCCCCTGAAACAGTCCCCTCTACAGGGTGCCTGAGCTCATTAAGCAGACTGTGAAAGAGGAGCTCAAGGAGATGCTGAAACTTGGAGTAATCCAGGAATCTAGTAGCCCCTGGGCATCACCCGTGGTATTGATCCCCAAAAGGGATGGCACGACATGATTCTGCATTGATTACCAGAGGCTTAATAGCTGCATGGAGTCTGACACCTATCCCATGCCCAAAACAGATGAGGCTCTGGAGTGACTGAGGGGAGCCAAGTATTTGACCACAATAGACCTAACAAAGGGCTATTGGCAGGTACCTCTGACCCCTACAGCCAGGGAGAGATCAGCTTTTGTTACTCCATTTAGTTTATATGAATTCAAGGTAATGCCATTTGGAATGAAAAATGCACCTGCAACCTTTCAACGGCTTGTGGATTGCATTCTGTCTGGGGTAGGTGAGTTTGCATTGGCTTATATGGATGATATAGCCATATACAGCCAGACCTGGGATAAGCACATTAAGAATGTACTGGATGTGTTCCACAGGTTAAAGAATGCAGGTCTGACAGTCAAGGTGGAAAAGTGCCGGATAGGTATGGCAGAAGTATCCTACTTTGGGCACCGGTTGGGTAGTGGGCACATCCACCCGGAGCCTGCCAAAGTTGATGCCATCCTGGCCTGGCCTACTCCTACCACCAAAAAACAGGTCAGGGCATTTCTAGGGACAGCAGGGTACTACCGAAGGTTTGTTCCTCGCTATAGTGATCTGGCTAAGCCCCTAACAGACTTAACCAAGGAGGGAAAGCCAGATACAGTAAAGTGGTCAGAAGGCTGTGAGGTCGCTTTCCAGGAGCTAAAAAAGGCCTCAAGTGGCCCAGCTGTATTGGCCAGCCCCAATTATAGTCAAGGCCCCTGGAATTCTGCAGTTCTGCAGTTGCGGAATTTGCAGCAGAATTTGCATCATGCCGCAGAATATATATAGTGCCGGAGAAGTCATTGTTTTTGGTGAATTTTCATATAAATATACTGTTTTTCCATAGTGTCAGGCTTTCTTTCCTACCTCGTTTATCCTGAAGCCCCTCCTCTATGCTCAGCATATGATGTCATCAATGACATCACATCATATTTAGCCAATGACAGGACTGCATTCTGCCAGAGAAATGAATAAATCATGCCACAGAAATCAGAAAATGCTGCCGCAGAAGTCAAGGAGCCCTGCCGCAGAAATCATAAAATTCTGCCGCAGAACACCAGGGGCCCTGATTATAGTTTAAAGTTTATGGTCCATGTGGATGCCTCAGATCATGGGCTGGGGGCTGTCCTGAGCCAAGTTACCCCACAGGGGGAGGAGCACCCGGTTGTGTACCTCAGCCGGAGGCTTTTTGCCCAGAGAGGAAGCATACGCCACAATCGAGAAAAAATGCTTGGGAATAGTGTGGGCCCTTCAGAAGCTGCAGCCTTACCTATATAGGAGAGAATTTACTGTGGTCACAGATCATAATTCCCTGATATGGCTTCATAGGTCAAGTGGGCAAAATGGAAAACTACTATGTTGGAGTTTGGTACTGCAGGCATACAACATGACCATCCAGCATCACAGTGGCAAACAAAATGCAAACGCGGATGGGCTTTCTAGGCAGGGCTAATGACATGGCCGGATACATTGGGCACTTCCCAGTAGTTGCATGAATGGCTGTGTCACTTGGGGTGGCCCAAGGGACATGCCTTCATCATCTGGGGGGCAGATGTGACAGAAATGGTAAAGAAGGAGTTAATGTTTGGATTTTCCAAACACATTTTTTTAGCAGTCTGGAAAAAAAAACACTCATGCAAACTGAGAAGCTGAAATTCTCAGTCCTCCCTAGCTGCTAGATAAGAGCTGGGTCATAAATCTCGAGCAGACATCTCCACACACAGAGACCTGTCCACACACATAGGCCAGTTTGAATGGATTGGTTCATTCAAATATAAACTTAAGGTTAAAAGGGAACATAATAGGTCACTGATAGGTGTTCAGTCTGATTGGGACAATTAACATAGAAACATAGAAACATAGAATTTGACAGCAGATAAGGACCGCTTGGCCCACCCAGTCTGCCCATTTCCATACCTACTGGATAAGCTGCAGATCCTAGTTAACCAGCAGCCTACTTCTTCCTACCCCCAACCCCTAGAATGGCCTTATGACTGTCCCATGCATGCTTGAATTCCACCACTGATTTTGACTCCACAACCTTCCTCCGAAGGCCGCTCCATGCATCCACAACCCTCTCTGTGAAAAATACTTCCTTAAATTCTCTGAGCTCTCTCCTCTATCTTCAAATTGTGCCCTCTTGTTCTTGCACACCTCTTTTTGAAAGATGCTACCCTCTTGGACTTTGTTGATTCCTTGAGGTACTTGAACGCTTCTATCATGTCCCCTCTCCTCCTTTCTCAAGGCTATACATATTAAGCTCCTTTCATCTCTCTTCATATGTCTTCCGTGCAGACCCTGCACCATTTTAGTTGCCCTCCTCTGACAGCTTCCATCCTGTCTATGTCTTTGCAGAGATTGGGTCTCCAGAACTGCACACAGTACTCAGATGGGGTCTCATCAGCTGTCTGTACAGAGGATAATAACTTCCTGTTTTCTACTGGTGATGCCTCTCCCTATGCATCCCAGTATCCCCCAGCCTCCTTGCTGCCCTCTCACATTGCTTGCCCACCTTTAGGTCATCTGATATGACTACCCCAGGTCCCTTTCCATTTTGTTGTTGTTAGTATCTCACCCCATTGTGTACTCTTCCCTGGGTTTTGTTTCCCACGCGTTACCTTGCACTTCTTAGCATTGAATCGAAGCTGCCATACATTTGACCATTCCTCTAACCTTGCCAAGTCCCTTCTCATCCTTTTCACCCCACCCTGTGCATCAACTCTGTTGCAGATCTTTGTGTCATTCTGAAGAGACATACTTTTCCTTCCAGTCCCTCTGCAATGTCACTTAAAAGACATTGAAGAAGACGTCCTAATACTGAACCTCAAGGTACCCCACTAGTAACCTCCTTTCTTCTGAGTGGACTCCATTTACTATTACTTTCTGTGTCCTATTCTCCAGCCAATTCTTTACCCAGGCTGTCATCTTGGGACCCACTGCCAGGCTGGCTAACTTGTATATTAATCTTTGTGTGGGACTGTGTCAAATGCCTTGCTAAAGTCTAGGTAGGCCATGTCCACAGCACCTCCTGATCTACTACTTTGGTCACCCAGTCAAATAAATCTATCAGATCTGCCTGGCATGACCTTCCGCTGAGAATCCATGCTGCCTAGGGTCCTGTGCCCCTCTGGCCTCTAGATACTGGACAATTTTTCCTTCAGAAGTGATTCCATCATTTTCCTATCACTGAGGTTAAACTAACAGGTCTGTAGTTTCTGCTTCTGCCTTGCTCCCACTTTTGTGAAGGGAATCACATCTGCCCTCCTCCTGTCCTCGGGTACCACCCCAGCCTCCCATGATTTGTTAAAAGGGTAGTCAGTGGTGTCACTAGTTCTACCTTAGTTCTTTTAGAATTCTGGGATGAATCCCATCAGGCCCCATTGCTTTGTTCACCTTCAGTTTTAAGAGTTCTTTCAGAACCCTTTCTTCTGTAAATGGGCTGGTATCAACTTCTGTATCCAGAGTGTTTCTACTGCTTGTTTTTATGTACCTCCCCTCTTCATTTGTAAATACTGAGCAAAAATATTTGTTTAGTATCTCTGCCTTTTCACAGTCTCCTCTGCCCACCCTCCTCCCTTTATTAAGCCTCACTATCCCTCCTTGGTCTTCCTTCGCCTCCCTGATGTACCTATAAAGGTTTTATCCCCTTCTTAACTGAGTTGGCTATCTTTTCCTCGATTTGGGCCTTTGCTGTTCTGACTGCCTTCCCAGCTTCCTTTTGCTTTAACTGATACAGTTCTCTGTCCTGCTCCTTCTGAGATTCCTTTTACTTCCTGAATGCTTTCTTTTCTCTTGAACCTTCACTGCCACTTCCTTTGAGAACCATAGTGGTTTCTTACATCGTTTTGTTTTGTTTATTTGCTTCACACAAAGGCTCGTTACCTCTGTGATGGCAGTTTTTATTATTCCCCATTGTTCTTCCACCCTCCTTCCTGCCCATTTGCTAGTGCATTCCTTAGGCACTCACCCATTTTGGCAAAGTTAGCCCTCCTAAAGTCCAGTACTTTTGCCTTTGTATGGCTTGACTCTGTTGCTGTGTTTATTGTGAACCATACTGTTCGATGGTCACTAGTTCCCAGATGGCTACCCACTTCTACATCTGTGATCCTCTCTCCATCTCCATTTGAGAGAATCAGGTCTAATATTGCTCCCTCTCGAGTGGGCTCCAATACTAGTTGTCTAAGGCATGCCCCCTGTAGGGCATCTAGAATAACTCCACTCCTTGAAGTGGCTGCTGCAACTGCGCTCCAGTTAACATCTGGCATATTCAGATCACCCATCAGCAATATCTCCCCTTTTTCTGCCATTCTAAGTATACTTTCTATCATTTCCTTGTCCATTTCCTCCCCCTGAGAAGGGGGTCTGTATACAACCCCTGTGCGGATTGTGTTGCCATTGCCTGTCTCCAAATTTACCCACAGTGCTTCTTCTTCTCCCTTTGTACCCTTTTGTTCTGTTGCTTTTATTCCTTCCCTTATGTAAAGAGCTCCTCCTCCTCCTCCTTTTACCCTCCCTGTCACTCCTGTAGATAGTGTATCCTGGTATGTTTACGTCCCAGTCATGGTTTTGTGTGTACCATGTTTCTGTGACTGCCACGATATCCAGATGTTCCTCCTCCATCAAGGCCACTAATTCAGGAAGCTTGTTACCCAGACTACGGGCATTGGTACTCATTGCTCTCCATTTTTTGATGGCTTTACCTCCTGTTGCAGCATCCCCCACTGACCTTTCTACCTCGGTCTTTTTCTCATTTAGTACCCTGTTTTGTAGGGAGAGGCTGGGATTTTCCTGCTGCTTATCAGTGCCTCCCCCTTTGACTAGTTTAAAAGCTTGCCAATGAAGCATTTAAACTGATTGCTCAAAAGACCTGTTCCCTTCCTGGACAGATGCAGACCATCCTGCCAGTATAGGCTGGTGTCCCTCCAGGTGGAACCCCAGTCCCCAATGAAGCCAAACCTCTGTGCTCCACACCAATTAAATACATACATGTTAGATGGTTGGTGCAGTCAAAGGGGGAATAGGCATTACCTATTCCCAGGAGAATATATAAGAGGCTGAAAGACAATGAAGAGTGTTCTTCTTACTTTGAAGCTGGAGGAAGAATCTAAGATTAGAGCCTATCCTTCTAGCTATGTCCGTGGGAGCTGGCAGTTAGCATAGGGCACAGTGGTCTCTTGAATGGACAGGGAAGGGTAAGTTTAGTACTAGCATATTTCAGTAATAGCCTTCTTCGTTTGCCATCTGTCATTTAAACATGTGTTTACTTTTCCTGTATGAGTGTTATTCTCTTGTGTTGTAAATATATATCCTGTAAATGCTCAGTGCACTTTCTGTTAAGTAAAAAGCTATTTATTTGCTCAACAGTTCTGACTGTGATGCCATTTTTCTAAGGTAATATTTGGTTTCCACTGGCTGAGGTAAACTCTGTGTAGCATCCGCCACCCGAGAGAGACACACTACCAGACTTTAACTTGGGCAATTGCATGTTTAATTATTCAAGTTTGTACACTTGAATGAGGTGCTGGAAGATAGTCTGGCTGGTAGCAGCGATTACCCGAGGACAGACACCTCTCTAAAAGCTGTTTCAGCCCAGAGGGAGAGGTGGATTGTCATAACATGTTCAGTGCCCTCAACCTCTCCTCATATGCCTTACACTGCTAACCTGCTATCATCTTTGTAGCCCTCCTCTGGACCTTCTCCAGCAGGTCAATGTCCTTTTTGAGGATATCATTGGTTGCCAGCACTGCGGAACACTCTTCAATGAATACATCACCTGGAGGCAGAGTCGCTAACCCATATGCTGAGAGATATGTCACCTCAAAGCTCAGCTCCACGAAGCTTGGGGTGAGATCAACCTGCTATGCAGGGGTTTATTTAGGGGGCGGGGGTGTCTCCGCTCACTGCAGGCCATTGTTGTTTTTCTTGTTTTTATTTAATTTTATTTTATTTAGCTTTGTTAACTGGGTAAGTGCACCAGCCATAAAATGACTATTTTCAGGCACGACCCGGGAGAGTACAGACATGCAGGAACTTAACAGGATAACAATTTATGAGTGCTTTACATACAATGAGTTAAAGAGGATACAATATATCGGAACATACAAGGTAAAGCGCTTTACATACAATGAGTTGAAGTGGATACAATATATCAGAGACATACAGAGTAGACCATTCATAAGTTCATAGGTGCCTACCTATGCAATGAATAGAGAGGACCTTGGACAATAAATTATCAGGTGACATATCATATAAACAGAACAAGGTACACAAAAGCAGGTAATACAACAGGAAGAAATAACCATTGAGAGCAGGGGGTGTTATTAAGGAAAAGGTCGGTAAGTGAGCAAAAGGGAAGCTAGCCATGAAATTAGATTATATGAGTATATGTAAGTGTAAGGGAGATGCCTGCAGTGCAAGATTGTATATGGGCAGGGAAAGGGAGCCAGGACAGGCTGAGGCAGTAAGAGCATTATATAGAGGTGAGGAAATACTATTGTATGGCAAGAGACATCATTCAGCACCTGGATCCACCCCCATAGCCCCTCGACCAGTTGTTGCCCCCCCTGTTGAAAGCCGAAATGGCCCCCCTGCTCCTACGTAACTACATACAGGAAAATGTTTCTTATGGGAATGCACCTCCACATCGCCGGCACCAAACCAGCATGCCTCTCCCTCAAAGAACAACTAAGCCTCGGGGATGGCAGCTGGTTAAGAGAAAAGAATGCAGAACCCGGGCAAAATTCCTTAACAGACAAAACACTCTAAACATAGAAAACAGGTACACCCCTCTTGCATCTGTACCATCAGAAAGAAGAGAGGAGGCCTCTGGTCAACACAAAGCTGAAAGCAACAGGGTAACAAAACACCATGATAAACAGAATTCCATGGACAACAGGAAAAAGCTCATAATCATAGAGGACTCCATGATTTTTTTCTAGGTTCAGTCCTGGGGATCCCTGGGGAGCACTAGCACAAACAGTAAAAGAAGGGGACAAGACTTTCTATAGATACATTAGTGAAAGGAGAAAGTCCAGAGAGGGCATTGTTAAGATCAAAGGGGATAAGGAGGAGTGTGTGAAGGAGGACCAAGGAAAAACATCTATCCTAAATAGATACTTCTGCTCAGTATTTACTGAGGAGAAGGTAGGGCAGGGCCCACAGCTCAGCACCATGGACACGGGGGGGAAGGAGGCTTGCACAAGTCCCTTCACAAAAGAAAGGGTCCTACAATGAGCTCGCTAAGCTCAGGGTGGACAAGGCAATAGGTTCTGATGGCATACATCCCAGGGTACTAAAAGAGCTAAGGGTGGAACTAGCAGAGCCATTATCAGAACTGTTTAGTGAGTCTCTGAGCACAGGAGAGGTCCCAGAAGACTGGAGAAGGGCTCATGTGATCCCGCTCCACAACAGTGGTAGCAGGGAGGAGCCAGGGAACTACAGAGCAGTCAGTCTTACCTGAGTAGTGGGCAAGACTATGGAGGCAGTCTGTTAGGAAAGGATAGTGCAACACCTGGAATCCATAGGAGCACAGGATCCAAGACAGCATGGGTTTACAACAGGAAGGTCCTGTCAAACTAATCTCATAGATTTCTTTGACTGGGTAACCAGAGTGGTGGACCAAGGGGGTGCAGCTGATGTTGCCTACCTTGACTTCAGCAAAGCTTTCGATACTATTCCACATAGAAGATTGATTAATAAACTTGGGGTGGGTCAGAAGTTGGTCAACTGGGTGGCAAACTGGTTGCCGGGCAGAAAACAGAGAGTGGTGGTAAACGGTATACAGTCAGAAGAGATGCAAGTCACAAGTGGGGTACTCAGGGATCAGTCCTGGGGCTAGTCCTCTTCAATATCTTCATCAGTGACATTGCAGATGGACTGGAGGGTAAGGTTTGTCTGTTTGCAGATGACACCAAGCTCTGCAACAGAGTAGATGATCCAGATGGGGTTGGCAGAATGAGAAGAGATCTGGATAAACTGGCAAAATGGTCGGAAGAGTGGCAACTGGGGTTTAATGCAAAGAAGTGCAAGATCACGTACTTAGGGAAGAGAAACCCTGAAGCTACCTATAGGCCTATAGGTTGGGTGGGGAGTTGCTGACGATCACAAGGGAAGACAGAGAGTTGAGCATCATCATCACAGATGACGTGAACTCATCCAAACAGACCACTAAAGCAGTAGGTAAGGCTAGAGGGATGTTGGGGTGTATTAGTATGGGTATCACAAGTCATAAGAGGGAGGCAATAATCCCTCTTTACAAGACACTGGTTAGGTCCCATCGGAGTACTGCATGCAGTACTGGGGGCCGCACCTGCACAAGAACATTAACAAAATGGAGGCAGTCCAGAGAAGGGCAACCAAAATGGTGCAGGGACTGCATCAGAAAACATATGAGGACAGATTAACGGAGCTCAATATGTATACCCTAGAGCAAAGGAGGGAGAGAGGTGACATGATCGAAACATTCAAACATCTTAAGGGCATTAACAAGGTGAAAGAGTCTAATATGTTTCAATATAAGAAAATAGCAGGACAAGAAGATACAGCATGAGATTAGAGGGAGGCTGATTAAGGGGTAATGTGAGGAAGTTCTTTTTCACAGAAAGGGTGGTAGATGCATGGAACGGCCTACCTCAGGAAGTGGTGGATATGAATATAGTGCAGGGCTTCAAATAGGCATGGGATAGGCATGAGGGAGCAATACAGATGAGTATGAATAGATAGGCCATTGACAGAGTACAGGCCTATGGCACATTCATAAGGTAGAAAAAATGGGCAGACTGGATAGGCCTTGTGGTCCTTACCTGATGTCAGTTTCTAGGTTTCTATTATGGGCAGCCATCCCTTTCAGAACTCTTTTTACTAGTGAACAATGGCTGTCTCATTTCTGGGATTCCCTTAGTGGCCACTTTAATGCCACTCTCTGGCATGGACCTGCTATCCTCCTTAATGAAAACTGAACAAAAGTAGTCATTTAGGATGGCAGTCTTTTGCCCAGCCTCCTCTATTACCCTACCTCCCCTCAACTAGCCTTACAATTTCCCCACCTTTTTTCCTTTTCTCACTAATTTATCTGAAAAACTGTTTTTCTCTGCTCCTGACCCCCTCTCCCTGATATGTAGCGCTGTGTCTGCTTTGGACTCCCTAACAGCCCTCTTTGCCTCCCTATTTTTCAGTAGATAATTTTTACACCCCCCACACTTTTTCTTGTATTTATAGAAGGCCTTCTCGTTGGTCCTTACTGTTTCCCTGACCCTTGCTGAGAACCACAGTGGTCTCTTTAACCTGTTTTTCTTTGTTACTGTTCTTATGCATACTTTAGATGCCTTGAGGATGGCTCCCTTAATTACCCCAATTTCTCCTCCACACTGCCTGTGTCCTGCACCTCTACTAGCATTCCTGACCAGTTCCCTGATCCTATCAAAGTCAGCCCTTCCTTTTTTTTTTACCAGGAGAAACACACTAAGCTGAAAGCTTGTTTACAGGTGTGACCTGAAAGCACAAGGAAGTTAAGTGACTTGCTCAGGGTCACATAGTACGCAAGTGGGAGCTGTGGGATTCAAACCCAGGTCTCCAGGTCTGCAGCTCAGAGCCTTAAACCACTGCACTATACTGCCTCCAAAAGTCTTCTTAAGTTAAGGACTTCAGTTCTCGATTGTGGCTTGCTGGCCCCATAGGCAGTTTAAACCAGAGTTATGGTCGCTGTTCCCCAGCGGGTCCCCTACTCCCACCACTCCCACCATCCCTGAGATGGTGAGAACCATATCAAGCACTGCAGTCTACCTGGTGGACTCCTTAATTAGCCGCACCAGTAGACAGTCTTGCAAAGTATCCAGCAAGGCCTGACTAATTTCCAATGAGATCCTTAGAGTGTCTTATTTATGTTACATAATACAATTATTTCGTGGCTTATAAAGATCAAAACATCAGATTCACTGTATATAAAAATACAGACATGCAGGAAGACACATTTTCAGGGAGACAGACATCTTATATACAGTACACATTATAATAACAGATCATAAAATAGATCTAGAATCTCAAATAGAAATAGAATTAGAAAGATCCTACCAACACTGCCAGTTTTAACCCTATCTCCAACCTACCATTTTTGGCTTAGATTGTTGAGCAGCTAGAGAACCACTTGGAAAATAATTATGTCCTCAAGGCATTCCAGTTTGATTTCTATATGTACCCACAGCACTGAGACAGAGTATGCAATGATCTCCAGTTAGTGAGGGATCGAGGGGACGTGTCAGTCTTGGTTTTCCTTGGCTTGTCATCTGCATTTGACACCATGGACCTCTGGGAATTAGAGGATTGACCTGAGAAACATGGGTGAATTGACTGGGACTGTTTTCAAATGGTTCAGTTCATTCCAAGGTGCTTTGTAGTTAGTCTATTTTTTGCAAGGTGCTAAGCTATATATTTTGTATCTTTGCTCTGCAGAGCTCTGTGTAATTTATCCTGGCTGTGCAAGGTGCCTTGTCTGTTTGCCTCCATGCATGCCTTTATTTTCCTTTGTGTTTCTCCTTAACTATCCTTTCCTCTCTACTCACCCCCTACCTTTCTTTCCTCTACCCCTTCCTTTTGATGCCAATTCCTTCTTGGTCCTATCTCCTCTTCCTATCCACCCTGGACTCCTCTCCACACAACTCATCCTCCCTTAATTTCTAAGTCCTGCACAGGGCTGTCACTCTTCTGTTTCTCCTCTTCCCCTTCCATCCTCACCTCGCCCCTCCCCAACTAAAGTATTTTTCCACTTTACTACTTTTTACCTTCTTACTACTCTTGTGAGGTGATGTTTAACTGAACTCTGGTACTGTTCTCTCTACCTTTACCTACTCTTCCCCTCTCCCCATCTCCCTAAAAGACTTAGCATTTTTCATCATAATGCTAGGAGTCTCCTCCCTAAGGTTGATCCCCTTAGGGTGTGGTTCTCCATGACTTCCAGCAACTAACGGACATCCTCTGTATCACTGAATCCTGGCTGTCTACTAAAATGCTAATAGCAATGTAGCTATTGCCAGCTGCAACCATCACAGACAGTAACATGGCAAACAAGGAGGTATGGTTGCATGCTACATCCGTCATTTAGTCAGTTAAGGTCATTCAAGTCTCCAGTCTGCACTCTTTCCTCCTTGACCTCTCCTCCACAGAGTGATTCTCCCTTATTACTGTTGTTGACATTGATGAAGACTTCACCTTGTTCCACTCAAAATTCCCTAGTTTTGGGGGCAAACATGCCCCCACTTTGGGAAATCTCATGTAAGAAGGTATCTCCTCCCCTGGGTTTCTGATAAAAACATTGACCTATGCAGGGTGCACGATGCTGCCAGGTCTGGCTTTAAATTAACACACTCCGCTACAGACTTCCTGAGTTACAGGAGGTGTAGAAATTCCTGCACAAGGCTGTCAGAGCTGCAACAGTGAAGTTATTTATTTTGTCGCCAACCTCCAAAACAATCTTAAGTACCCTATTAAATTCTGGAAAGTGATCCACTCCCTTTTTGTTCCTCTCTCCCATTCCTCCTCCCCAGTCCTACTACAGGATGGGTCCCCCATCTCTGAACCCCCCTTCTACATTGCCTCCTACTTAAATTTTTCACAATCTGTACCCTCTCACCACTACTTCAGTCCTCTGCTCCTCCTCTCACTCCACATTAACCCTCCTCTTAGCCTCATCTGGCCTCTGTTTCTCCTTCTCTCTTAACTCTTCCTTCAGGATACCCAACTGCCTCTCTGCTCTCTCAGTCCCTCTAAAGGTCTTAGTCCAGACAGGCTGGACTCTAAACTACTTCACGTTTCTTCCCTCACTAGTAATACCCCACTCACCAATCTTCATAACCTGTCTTTTAAACTCTGCTCTGTGTCTAAGTCCAGGTAGTTTATCAAGGTTTTTCCCCCACCTGGTAACTTTTGACCTATCTCACTCATCCCTGTTCTTGCCAAGCTCCAAAAGAAGCTGATATACACTCAGCTATCAGACTTCCTCTACTCCTTCACTTTCTCTCACCATTCCAGTCTTGCTTCCTCAAAAACCACAACACCATTTTTTCACTCCTTCATGTCACTGACTCCATCCTTTAGGGTATGGACAAGGTTCACATCACTGCTGCCATCTTCATTGATCTGGTTAAGGAATTAAATACAGTAGACCATACCTTCCTTCTGAGAGGTGCGGGTCTTTCCATTCCTGTTATCAACTGAATCAGATTCTACCTCACTGGTCATCTCCAGTCAGTCCAGGTTGGCAAATGCTCCCAGGTCGCCCCTGAAAACAGGCACTTGTGCCTAGTGGGCCTTACCAAGTTACCAAAGACTAAAATAAAATAAATATAAAAAAAAATATATAAAAACATGCATTGTCACCCCCCTCCCACCCTATTTAGTTTGGAGTTTCCCACTACTCCACCCTGTGTCCCATTTTGTTTTCTGTTTATCTTAATGACCCATCAACTCATATCAGCTCACACATTCATATGTATGCAGATGAAACTGTACTCAATGCATCTAGTGCCTCCATCTCTGATCTGGAATCATTGCAACAGTATGCCTTCATTTTTTCATTTTTATTTTTTATATTTGTAGACTAATGAGCATAACTGCCCTTCTTCATCAGTGAGACGTTCTTACATACACAAATACTAAATAATGCAACACATTTTAATAGTATAAAAATAAAGAGTACATACAATAATGAATGAACCCCAATTTTAAAAAATCTTGTGCAAACATTACATTGAAAAAGCCATTGTTTTAAATGAACTTCAGTAATGTCCAACGCTGGTTCTAATCTCACCAACTTATGGTCAATGCCCAAAAGACTGTCTCAGACCTTTGGCACATTCCAAAAGCTTGGAAGGTTCTCCTCCCCCACAATCTTATGTTAGCCTCCATGAAGTTGTTCCCTACTTCAAATACCGTTATGTGTGGCTGGATTGAAAGCTCGTCTGCTCTACCCACATCAATGCCATTCACAAAAAGTTCTGCCATGAAGCCAGTGCCTTCTATCACAACAAGGATTGCTAACCACTCCCAGTCTGACAGGAAATTGTCATCAAAATGGATATGGGGTTTATGGTGCTATCCTCTCACTCCTCTCTGGTGGACTGGACACTCTTTGTCATGCCTTCTGTCAATTTACCTCTAATGCCCCCTGCATATCCATCATTGCTCTGCTCTACATCAGTCTCTCTCTCTCCCTCCTCTTGTTTCCTGACACCTTGTATACTATGCCTCTTTTCAGTCTAAATGCAGGTTCTCATTCATCCCACCTTATCTCTCCTCTTCCCATCCACTTCACCTTCTACTCACTCCCCTCTAGGGACTCCTGCATCTTCTCTATTCCAGGCTCCAAATCTGCTGCTGGGTAAACTGCTTCCTCCTCTTGTCTCACTTCCATCTGGAACAACCTAACCCCCCACCTGTCATTTTTCTCTCTCTCTTTTTCAAACGTCAAACTAAACTCCCTTTTGCTCCCCTGTTCCTGCCCTGGCTAGACTGTACTTGGCTCCTTCTTTTGCTAGCTCATTCTCCCCCTGAGCAGTTTGTTGCACCCAGTGCACACTTCTTTCATTAGTTATTCTCTAGGCCAAGTAGCCTGCACTTGTTCATTTATTTATACTGTAGCTGTATTTCTTGTACCCAAGCTTGCCTGTACCTCACTTGATGTACATATTGCCAGTACAATATTTGCAGTAAATGTTGTCTGTATCATTCTCACTGTATATATTTTAATTCCACTACCCCACCCCCTGGGTAACTCCTGGAAAGCAGCCTTGATTCACTGTGCCTTTCCCAGTTACCAATTTTCATTAAGTAAATTCTTGGGCTGGCCCATAAGAGCAGTGGTTGGATTTCTGCTAGCGACACTGGTGACCTAGGTTCAGGAATGGACTCGGGTCACCGGAGGGCCAGCCAGGGGGAGAAAGCCTGAGCATCCAATGACTACTCACCTTCTCCCGGGGGGGGTGGAGGGAGGATCCACAGTCCAGTGCTTGTTGACTCCTGGTGGAGGCCAGGGGAATGGCAATGCAGCGGGGCCCCAGCTACATCGGGAGTGTGGCAGACGTTCGTGTGCAACTTGACATCAGTGGCATGCCATGGTCCCCTGGGAGAAAATGAGGAAATGGAGCTCCCTGGCCAGATGATGGTTGTCTGTCCCCACTGCCGGGAAGCCCCGGATAGCCTGGACCACCTCAGCAGCACCCTGGGCTGAGGTAAGAGACAGTGCACTGGCCAATCCCCACTGGGCCTTCCCTCTCAGAGGGGGGACCCATCTGGTGAAGGGTTGCACCAGGCTACCCGGGGAGGGCTGTGATGTGAGATGATGGTTGGAGGTGGGGTCTGAGTGCCGGTGGGATCCTTGGTGACCTGAAGGAGTGGTCAGCCAGGGGGCTGGGAGGAGCAAAAATAGATAAGTAACTAAATAAATTCTTGGCAGAGAGTGGGTGATGACTGGGTCCCACTGATTGTGTCCGGTTGGCCTTAACAGTTGTGTCCTCCAAGTGTTTGTCTTTTTGCCAGTGTTGTTCCTTGTGTACATGCTGCCACTGGGTAAAATCATAAGGTGCTAAAGTATGGGTTTTCAGTGCTACAGTATGCTCATGATACCCAGTTATATGTTACTTCCCTTACTCCAGACAAGCCAGAGTTGCTGCTTCTGCTAGAACAGTGTATTTTGTACTGTATGCCTGTTCCTGGAAGGCCTTCAACTGATTGACACGATGTCTAGGCAAGACAAAACTGCTACTGATTGCCTCTGATTAGCAGGTTTAAGCATTTTAGTGTCCCTCAGGCTGCACTCTGTTGATGGGATTAGACTGGAGGCTATTAGGAAAGCATGTAGCCTGGGAGTGGTCCTTCATGGATGTCTGGAATCTGAATCTGAGGTGTTGATGTGACAGGATTGAATAAGGCCCTGCCCCATTCATTATGCAGAATAAGTTTAAATGCAAAGATCTGTTCTAGCCTCTCCTTTTTTTTTGTCTCTTGTCTGTCTGGTTGCGCAACCAAATTTTCTTGTGAGACCTAGGAATTGATCACCCAGACGGTTTCGCAATTCTCTATCTCTCTCGATCTCTTTGCCTTCCCTTGCTGTTCTGTATTTTCTTCCGCCTTGCATATCTGCCCGTATAAAAATATATGTGAATCATTTTGTAGTGGCTTGGAGCAGAGAACATGCCACTAGTGCTCATGCACGGGATTTTGGCTCTACTTTCCAATTGTGTTTTTTAGTTGTATTATTACTTGGTTTTTGTTACGAGAGGCACAGTTCAATATATGCTGTAGAAATACACCACCTATGCGCTTCGTTTATAGGGCATGCTAAAAATTGCACATCGCAACTGTGCTCTGTTACAGATGCGTGTCCTCGGGATGGATGTGCTTCTGGAGGTCGGCTTACTTACGTTAGGACTGTTTGGACAAAAAATAATGGAAAATAAAGGTAAACGAGCACAAAATATTACTTTTGGCACATCCAGGGGCATTTTACTCTAGTAGTTTGTTTTGTAGGTGCTTCGCAGAACACTGATCAGAAATTAGCAAAAACACTGGGACAAAGTCGACAGTGTACCTTTAAACCTCAGACACATGACCAAATAGAACAATTGGTTACACCAAAAAAGTACAGATCTGAGTTGTTACAGATACTGTAGCACATGCTAGTCCTATGGTTGGTCACTCGGGGAGGAATCGCACCCTTGCCAGATTGCTGTGCACATTTTACTGGCCTGGAATTCATGAAGATGTTGCTACATACTGCAGTTCCTGTGCTGAGTGTCAGAAAGTAGCCCCAGTGACTAAAAAAGACAAGGTGCCCCCTGGTGCCTCCACCTTTGATAGATGTGCCTTTTGAGAGAATTGGAAAGGATGTGGCTGCCCCCTTAGACAAAAGTAAAAAGGGTAATCAATTCATTTGGGTAGTATGTGACTATGCTACTTGATACCCAGAGGTAGTTCAGTGCTTATTGTTACAGCCCCAAAAGTGGCAGCAGAGCTTGCCAAAATTTTCAGCAGGGTGGGCATGCCTAAAGAGATTATTACTGATCAGGGTAGTAATTTTGGTGCTGCATCACTGAAGGAGCTGTACCGACTAGTAGGTATCACTGCCATAGGAACCTCCCCTTATCACCCTCAGACAGATGGTCTTGTTGAGCATTTTAATCAATCCCTGAAATGCATGTTATAAAAGTTTGTAGAAGGAGAAGGGGAAGGGAAAGATTGGGACCAGTACTTACCTTACATGCTTTTTGCTTACAGAGAAGTGCCACAGGCATCAACAGTTTTTTCACCATTTGAAATGATGTAAGGTAGACAACCTAGAGGGCTACTAGATATAATCAAAGAAGCATGAGAAGATAACCACATCAGAAACAATCTATTACATCTTATATATGTGCCCTGAGAAGGAAGCTGGCAAAATACAGTATGTTGAAATTGCCCATAGTAATCATGAAGAGGCCCAAAACCAGCAGAAGGTGTATTTTAACCATGTGGTAAAATAAAAAGTTTTTGAGTCAGGTGAAAAGGTCTTGCTACTGTTACCCACTACCGAAAATGAACTGTTACTAAAGTGGCAAGGGCCTTAAAACGTTCTTAGATGTACTGGCAGAGTTAATTATGAGACTTAGATCCCAATAGGAAAAATCCTACTAAGATATACCATGCTAACCTCCTCAAGAGTTGAAAAAATGCCAAAAGTTGTTTTGCTGTTTTACCAGAAACTGGTGAAGATACTGATGTAGCTTATGATAGACTGGAACAAACTGTAACTGCTGATGCTGTAAAGGTAAATGTTTCTTTACTCTCCGAACAAACTGCAGAACTTGCTAAAGACATTCAAGAGTACTATATATGTGTATATTTATATATATATATATATATATATATAAAATCATGGCAAAAAATCTATTTAATGTATCAGTTGGGTTGTTCCACAGTGACAAAAGCAAGGAAATTCAGTGTTAGTTTGCCACCTTGTATTCACATCATCTTAAACTTTCACCAACAGTATCGGTGTGTATTAGTCATCGCCCTAACTCACCCCATTCTATGTATAAATAAGATGAGGCAGTGCAGTACAGAGGAATGGGGTGAAAGTTAGTACCGATGACCCCAACGCACACCCAATGCCTGTTGGTGGGGACGGGGTGGGCATGGATACCAAAGGAATCACAAATGCAAACGGAAACGCAAACAGAAGCGCGCACACAAACGCAAATTGTAATGCACATGGTGACGCAAAAGGAAATGCAAACAAAAACAGTGATGGAAATTCAAATGGTAACAGTAACGCAAATGCAAGCGCAAACACAAAGCGTAACGCATGGTGATGTAAACGGAAACGCTAACGCAAACAGTTACAGAAACGCAAGCGGAAACGCTAACTGTAACAGTAATGCAAACGCACACACTTTTTTCCCCAAAAAGGTGCATTCAGAAGCACAGTGAATACAAAGAATGTATGAATAATAATGGCCCTCGGAGTAGAAAACGAACACTTGGAATACTAAATTGCCTATATCTCAGGAACCGTGCCATGTACAAAAAAAATTTAAAATCTCATATTATTTACGACTTTCCAGGCTAGTTTTGCACTTAGCCCCCTAGCATGGGACTAAACATTCTTCTGACGAAAAGTTTGTATCTCGAACTGTTTTCGAGATACAGGCCCGGAAAGGCGCGGCGGACGCCGTAATGTTAGTCTATGGGAAAAATCGTCAACTTCGGAGTGCCGTAACTTTGCAGCCCTCTAACATTTTGTCACCAAACCACAAGAGGCACATCTGTGGGATCGTGGCTTTCTTCCCTCCAAATGTCAGCCCAAAAGACCAAACTGTTCTTTTGCAGCAGGGTGGCAAATATTTCCTATTGTTTTGGGCATAGTGTTGCAAAGTAGTGTCGCAAATCACGACACTTTCGCAAATGAAAGCACGAAAGTGCTGCATGTGCGACACTACCTTGTGACACTACTTTTTGCAAAAATGTGAAAAACATATTTCTGGGGTGTTTAACCCCCCAAAAAAGACATGGCTAGCAGCCTCAGGACTCGACTAAGTGAACACAGCAATAATTGTGTCCCTAAAGGGTCCCAAATTTAAAAGCCAAGCATTTCTGTGACCACCAACTGAAAACAAGATGGCAGATTTGTGACACTAAAAACTGCATTTGCGGCACTTTTGAACTTTTTGTTAACTTTTCCCATTGACTATAATGGGAAACGTGTTTTTTGAATAACTTTTGAACCGTTTAATATTTTTTTACCAAATCTTTGAAAGGCACATCGGGGACCCCAGCTGCATGTTCCCTGAAAGTTTCAGACTGGTCGCGCAAACCATGCAACCTGTAGGCGCGAGCAAAGAATGCGGAAAAATGCATAATTTGTGCATTTTTCAGCGCTCTGTAGCTCCACAACCATATATCTGACCGTTACAAAACTTGGCAGATCCAGAGATCTATGGCACCAGACCTTGCGTTCCAAATTTCAGACAAATCCGTCATATGGTGGCAAAGCTATTAAGCTGCCAAATTTCAGATTTAACCTTAAGGGGGGTACTCAACCCTAACTATAGTGGCACTATCGTGCCACTATAATACATATTATGTTTAGACAGTTGTATGTCATTTCTGTCATCTGCTGCTAGTTGTCTGTGATTGGTTGTGTTGCCTTGGTCCTCCCCCCTACTTGCATGTGTGTGTGTGTGTATGTGTGTCTGTGTGTGTGTGTGTGTGTGTGTGTGTGGTGCTGGGGGTGGGAGTGGGGAATGCGGAGTTAGGGATTTCAACCCTAACACCAAATTTCCTCATTTTTGTCGCTGTGGAACAACCCTAACTGATGCATTAAACTGATTTTTTTGCCATGAATTTCCTGTCTTTTTGAGAAAGCATTATTTGCATACTTGTCCCATAAGGTAACATCCGGTCCTGGACCCTGAACAAGGGAAAGAGGATTTTTGAGCCTTCCTCCCAGTGGGAACTGAAAGGTTCCAGACAGCCCGGAATGCTGACATTGGTTTCCTGCCCAACGCTGAAGCCAGTGCTGAAATCAATGGACTAGGGCATAAGACTGCTGAGAAATACTGACCTTTGACGTTTCTTCCTTTTAGCAGCTGTGTAGAGAAGTCCTGATCTTTCTGCATGCCAATTCACTCAGTTGCACACTTCTATGAGCAGTTCAGTGAAGAGCAGCATTTGCATAACCTGCACAGACCTGTCAGTGATTTGTTGATTTTTTTTTTACGTGTCTACTTTTCCATTTGCAAATTGTACTGTAAAGCTACTGGAGGGCAACAACACATGTAGGTTGCAATCCTCTACCCACTAGTCTCCCCTAACACTTCTAGCCCTGGGTCATTCATACCTAAAGTAAATAATCAACGTCCTAACATTCAGTGGTGTGATCTGAATCAGTAAGCCTGTACAAAGCCTCTACTACCCTACCCAGAATGATTTTCATCTCCCTCCTATTCACACCCTTCCTGGTTCTTACCCTTATCCCAGTCTTCCCCTCTACACCTATTTCCACTTCTCTCTCCCCTTCCCTTTCAGATATCTCATTCATTCTGTCAATCACCCCTACAGCCCCCCTTGTAAGCAGACCCCACTTTCCCTACTACCCTCCAGCATCTCTGTTTTCCCTTCCTAGTCACTTTGCCGTTCTTCGTTTCCTTATCTCCTTCTCTCAAATCGTTCTGGAGACCCCATCTCTGCAAAGATATAGACAGAGTGGAGGCTGTCCAGAGGAGGGCAACCAAAATGGTGCAGGGTCTGCACCAGAAGACATACGAAGAAAGACTAAAGGAGCTTAATATGTATACTCTTGAGGAAAGAAGGGAGAGAGGGGACATGATAGAAACCTTCAAGTACCTCAAGGGAATTAACAAAGTCCAAGAGGGTAGCATCTTCCAGAAAAAGAGATGTGCAAGAGCAAAGGGGCACAATTTGAAGATAGAGGGGGGATGGCTCAGGGGTAATGTGAGGAAGTATTTTTTCACTGAGAGGGTTTGGATGCATGGAACAGCCTCCCTGAGGAGGTCATGGAGTCAAGAACAGTGCGGGGCTTCAAGAATGCATGGGACAGGCATAAGGCAGTCCTAGGGGCGAGTAAGAGGAAGTAAGCTGTTGGTTAACTAGGATCTGCAGCTTATCTGTTAGGTAGGAAAATGGGCAGACTAGGTGGGCCAAGCAGTCCTTATCTGCTGTCAAATTCTATGTTTCTATGTTTCTCCACCCCTCCCTTCCTCTTCCCCTCTCTCTCACGTATTTCCTACTCCAATTACAAAAGTCCTAAGCGTCACCATTTCATCCTTGCCCTCCTCCTTCTTTCATCAGGGAACATCCACCCCAACCCTGGCCTTATTTCTTCTCCTACCCAGGCTCCTTACCCAAATAACATGTCTCCAGATCCCACTCCCACTACACCCCTCCCTAACGGGTTGAAGCTCCTCCACCTGAACATCTGCAGCCTGCTACCTAAAATCAACTTCCTACAAACTCTTATGATTTCACACACCCCTGATATCCTAATTATTACTGAGACATGGCTCAAAAAAAGCACCCCTGACAGTGCCATTGCTATCTCTGGGTATTCCATCTCCAAACAAGATTGATTGGGTCATGGAAGGGGAGTGGCCATGTATATCCTGTCCTCTCTGCAGTTTACTACCACCCTATCTACATCCATTCCAGCTACCTATGAAGCCCTTGTCACCTGCATTACCCATCCTTTCTTTCTCAATCCCAATCTTTGTGGCTGGCATCTATTGCTACCCAAGCATTCAACCCTCGGTCATGACTGAACTCTTTGCCAATATCACCTCCGTCTCGCAATCTGGTGAACTTTTCATAATGGGTGATGTGACTCTAAATTGGTTGTCTCCCAAGTTAAACAAGCTACACAATGATGTCACTGCTCTAAACCTCACTCAACTTATACTTGAGCCCACATGCCCTAATCCCAAAATACTAAACCACACCCTGCTTGACTGGGCACTCACAACCCACCCGCACCGTGTCATTAAATCTGGTCTCCTCCCCGATGCCCTTAGTGGCCACAACCCCATTTTCATTGTTCATAAGGCTCATCACCCCAACCCTTCCCCTAAAATCATACAGCTCCAGTCCTTTAAATCCTTAGACCTTACCCCAATCAGCTCTGTACTCACTTTCACTGACTGGGCCCCCCTCTCCACTGCCATTTCTGTTGACCTAGCACTTGACTATTTTAAGGACAAATTCATTGCCATCTGGAATGCCTTTGCTCCTTTCAGATGGACCAGAGTCCATGGGATTCACCTCCCCTGGATCACCCCTGAACTCCTGGCCTGCTTCAGGGAGCGTGATCGGGCCTGGAGAAAACACAAATCTACTAAACATCCAAATGACTACACCAAGTACAGAATGCTATACAATTCATGTACCAAAGCTACTAGACTGGCTAAGTCTGACTATTTCAACTCCTCAATCCTGACTAACACAAACTCTCCATCTAAATTCTGGAGGGTAGTTCATACCCTATTCTCTCCCCCTCTCCCCTCCAGTTCTTAAAATAAATAACTCCCTAGTTTCCGGCCCTGGCTCTGTGGCCAATGAATTTAATGCCTACTACACTTTATGTGCCACGTCTCTTCTAAAGTCCCTCTCCCCATTGCCACCTACTAACCTCAGCCTTTTGCTTCAGCCAGTGCCTACCCTTCCCCCATTTTCCTTTTCTATTATCTCCCCTGATGAAGCTCTTAATGTTCTCCTATCCCTCGACCCCTCTAAAGGCTCCTCACCAGATGAGCTTGATCCTAAACTTCTCTATCTTTCTGTTCCTGCAATTGCTTATCCTATCTCCCTAATCCTTAACCTGTCCTTTATTTCTGCCCAAGTACCCTCACCTGGGAAACACGCTGTAGTCCTTCCTTTCCCCAAGGATGGTGACACATCCACTCCTGGCAGCTATTGACCCATTTACCTCCTTCCTACCCTTGCCAAACATGAAGAACATTTAGTTCTCTCTCAACTATCACCCTTCCTCTCTAATTCCTCCTTCTTCACCCCTTCCAATCTGGTTTTTGGAAGAACCACTCAACAACCACCTCCCTCCTCAGGCTTACTGACTCCATCCTTTCAGGGATGGACAATAGCCTGATCACCTCTGCCATCTTTGTCAACCTAGCCAAAGCTTTCGACACTGTTTGACACAACGCTCTGTAACAGAGTAGACACACCAGAGGGTGTAGACAGAATGAGAAGCGACCTGCAGAAACTTGAAGAATGGTCAGGGGTTTGGCAGTTGAAATTCAATGCAAAGAAGTGCAAGATAATGCATATGGGGCACAAAAACCCTGGCACAATATATCAGTTGGGGGGTGAGGATATAGCATGCACCAAGCAGGAAAGGGATCTTGGGGTCATCATCTCTGATGACCTCAAGGTAGGAAACAGTGTGACAAGGCAGCAGGTAAAGCAAATAGGATGCTGGGATGTATAGGCAGGGCATTACCAGCAGGAAAAGGAGGTCATAATTCCGCCATACAAGACACTAGTGAGGCCCCACCTGGAGTACAGTGTACAGTTCTGGAGACCATACCACGTAAGGACATAGACAGGGTAGAGAAGGTTCAGAGGAGGGCAACAAAGATGGTGCATGGATTGCATCACAAGTCCTATGAAGACAGGTTGAAGGAACTGAACATGTACTCCTGGAGGAGAGGAGGGAGAGGGATATGATAGAGACATACAAGTATCTTACAGGGAGGAACGGGTGCAGGAAAACACTATTTTAAGCGAAAAAGATGTTCCAGGACTAGAGGGCATGGGATGAAGTTGGAGGGAGGATGATTCAGAGGAAACATGAGAAAGAATTTCTTCACAGAACGGGTGATGGACAAGTGGAACACCCTGCCAGAGGAAGTGGTGGGGGCTGAAACAATCACGGGATTTAAGAATGCATGGGATAGACATAAAGGAATTCTGGAGGACAGGGGTAAGGTGCAACAGACTTCTAGGAAAACAAACTGAACTTACAAGCTCAAATGGGCAGACTGGGTGGGCCATAGGCCCTTATCTGCCGACACTGTCTATGTATGTATGTATCTATGTATTTATGTATCTATGTATCTATGTTTCACATCCCCTGCTTCTTGATTCACACTTCTCAGCTGGCCTTGCTCTGTCAGCCACCAACTGGTTTAAATCCTATCTCATTGGCAGGACCCAGTCAGTGAGAATCCTTGATTCCATCTCTCCTCCACTCCCCATCAACACTGGTGTCCCTGAGGGCTCAGTGCTTGGTCCTCTACTCTTCTCCATTTTCCTTAATGATCTTCCCACAGCCTGCTCATCCTCTTCTATCCACATGTATGCTGACAATACTGTTTTGTACAGTTCCAGCAAAAATCCTGCTGCTGTGCAAACCAGCTTACAGCATGACTTCAACCAAGTTCAGCTCTGGCTTACTTCTCACCAGCTTTTTCTAAACACCAAGAAGACAGTCTCAATGACCTTTGGCACCAGGCAGAGACTCTCTAGGCTCTCGGCCCCACCCACCTTCCACACCCTTGATGGGACCATCTTGGAGGACACCTCCTCATTTCGATATCTGGGAGTTTGGCTGGACCAGCACCTCAACTTCTCTAGGCATATCAATGCTATCCTGAAGAAACTGCACCCCAAGCTTGGTGCTCTATACAGGAGTTGTAGTTGCATCCCACTGACTGCGAGGTGCAAAATTGTCCAGAAGATAATGCCACAAACCCACTCAGCAGGTCAGTCCTCTACTCCCAAAGTGCCAACCTCTGAGCGCAGTCTTGTGAACAGTTCACAGAAACAGGGTAACCCTAAAGTCTGTTTTGTGGGTTCAAATCAACCTTTGGTCTCAAGTCTTGGAGGGATTCAAACTGTGAACCTCTTGCTAGCGTACCCAATGCACAGGCTCAGATATTTCTGTCTTCAGAGGGCCAGATATCCTTGCCTATGGGTCCCTTAACCAGGTGTACAGAAATGAACCCTTAAAAACTGTAATAAAAGACCTCATATTAAAAGCGCTTACCTTTTTCCAGTTTGGTATCACCATTCAAGCTTATGTACAATGTCTGCTTTTACCATATATACTCTACTTGTAAAAGGAAAGAAATCAAAGACAGGCCAAGTAGGCTCTAAAAATAGAGTTTTACTAAAATAGAAACAAAATATGTAAAACATAAAATACAGAACCAATATCACAAGAACCATACAAATCTTTTAAAAGAACAAGGTTTAAACAGTGCAATTCCTACTACAGTACTTAGATTTGTCTCTCTCTCTAAATACCTGCTTAAAGTGTGCATAGATGTTTCTTTGTCAGAGTCTAGATAGAAGTGTCACTCTGAAGTAAAACAGAATATTCCTTAAAGAAAACTGCATTTTCCAACCCCTTTGTGTGAGGTCACCTAGCTCCTCCTCTGTCAAAATATATAAAAAAATATATCTATACAAAAACAGGATGTCTTTTCAAAGTATTAAATTCTGTAATCCTCAGCACAACTCATTTTCTATTTCAAATGACATTTCTTTGATCTGTGAGCAGTATCCCCTCTCACATAGACACCAAAGCATTTATGATTTCGCACCAGTGTACTAAACCTGGTTTCCCCCTCGAAATGTCATAAAAGGGATACTGATTTCCCTCTTAGCAGTCAGTGCTATAATTAACTAAGAAAAGTCTGTAATTAGCTTTTGGCCTTCCAGGTAACACCTTGTACCTAAAAGCTGTGTGTGTGGCTGTGTGTGTGTGTGTGTGTGTGTGTGTGTGTGTGTGTGTGTGTGTGTGATTTCACATGCTGTTTCTGCATTTCTCAAGAGAGACAGTCCATAACCCATTTTTATATTACAAAAAATGATACAGTGATCAGAACCAGCTGTCCAAGTGTCACAATTCCTCCCCACCTAGTCTGAATTTGGGGGCTCTATCCCCTGCATGGGATGAGCTTCCCAAATCCGTTCACTCCTCACAGACCCTAGACAGCCCATCTGAGTTCTGATTTTTGGCTCCAGCCCTATGTACAATTGTCATATCATATCCTTGCAAAGCAAGACTCCATCTTAGCAATCTACCATTGTTCTTTCCCATCTGCGTCAGCCAAACCAGGGGGTTATGGTCAGTCTGCACCACAAAATGCTGCCCATATAAGTATGGCTCTAATTTCTTTAGGGCCACACTATGGCAAGACATTCATTTTCCACCGTGGAGTATGCTTACTCCATGGGAAGTAACTTCCTACTTAGGTACACTACTGGGTGATCTGTCCCTTGGCTGGATGTCTGACTCAGTACTGTCCCAATATCCACGTCTGAGGCATCAGTCTGAACTATAAAGGTTTTTCTATAGTCAGGACTTGTCAAAACATGAGCACTGCACAGTGCCTTCTTTAATCTGTTAAAGGCTTTCTCACAGGCTGGGTCCCAGGTAATTTTCTTGGGCATCCTTTTCTTTGTCAGGTCAGATAGGGGAGCAGCCAGAGCACTGTAATTGGGTACAAATTTTCTGTAGTACCCTGCTGTCCCTAGAAAACTCCTGACCTGCTTCTGCATTTCTGGTCTGAGCCATGTCTGGATTACCTCTATCTTTATTTGGTTAGGGCAGAGCTGTCCCTGGCCTACCACATGCCCAAGGTATGCCACTTCTCCCATGGCCACCTGGCACTTCTCAGCTTTGACAGTGAGCCCAGCCCTCTGTATCCTGCCCAGCACTTCCCTAAGGTGGGAAAGGTATTCCTCTCAGCTGGTACTAAAGATGGCAGTGTCATCCAGGTACACCACGGTGTACTCCTTAGCACCATTTAACACCTGGTTCATAAACCTTTGGAAAGTGGCTGGGGCATTCTTCATTCTGAAAGGCATTACTTTAAACTCAAATAAGCCTATCGGAGTGATGAAGGCCAACCTCTCCCTAGTTCTGTCTGTCAACTCTACCTGCCAATACCCCTTGGTCAGGTCAAAAGTCATAAGATAGGTTGCCCCTCGCTACTTGTCCAGGTGTTCATCCGTCCAGGGCATCGGGTGGGCATCTGACTTCATGACTGCATTCAGTCCATGATAGTCCACACAGAAATGAGTACAGCCATCTGGCTTAGGCACAAGGACTATGGGTGAGGCCCAGGGGCTGTGGGATCTCTGGATTACCCCTAAATCCAGCATCTCCTCCACTTCCCTCCTAATGTCCTTTTGGACAGCCTCTGACACCTGATATGCTGTCTGCCGTATGGGCGTCTGTGTCCCTGTCTCCATATCATGCATCGCTAAGGGGGTTAGTCCAGGCTTGGTGCTAAACAATGGCGCAAAGTCTGCTTAAATCTCACTTACTTTCTGGATCTGGTCCGGGGCCAGCTGGGGAGACAAGTTTACTGCCTCCACAGAGGACTCCCACTTGCTTTCCTCCAGCAAGTCCAGAAGGGGATCTCCTTCATCCGTCCCCTCCCCATGACTACACACTGCAAACACCAAGTCAGCCCTATTTGTATATGGCTTCATGATGTTGACATGGTACATCCTTTCTGTCTGTCTTCTGTCAGGTAACTCCACAATGTAGTTTACGTCATTTACCTTCCTAACCACTTTGTACGGTCCTGCCCACTCAGCCTACTGCTTGTCTTTCCAGACCGGAATAAGGACCATGACTTCCTGACCCACCATGTATGAGCGAACTCTGGCTCTGCAGTCGTACCACACTTTTTGTTTCTGTTGGGCAGCTGCTAGGTTGCTCTGGGCTGTCCCCATAAGCTCTGTTAGCCTTGTCCTAAACCTAAGAACGTAATCCACAATGGAAGTTCCATGAGTTGCGTGCTTGCCTTCCCAGTCCTCCCGGATCAAGTCTAGCGGCCCATGTACCCGGCTTCCATATGAGTTCAAAGGGGGAAAATCCTGTCGACTCTTGGAGCACCTCCCTTTATGCAAACAACAGGTGGGGAAGGTATTTCTCCCAGTCCTTCCTATGCTGTTCAGCAAACACCCGGAGCATTGACTTTAGGGTACCATTGAATCTTTCCACAAGTCCATTGGCTTGTGGGTGATACGGTGTCATGCATCTCTCCACCACCCCACACTTCTCTCATAAACATTTCATCAGATCCAACATGAAGGAACCCCCTCGATCGGTGATTACCTCCTGTGGAAACCCAACATGGGAGAAAATCCCGAGTAAGGCATCTGCCACTTTGTCTGTCCTCAGTGAGGATAGGGTGACTGCCTCTGGGCATAATCCACCACAGTCAGGATGAATCTCTTCCCTCAGGAGCTGGGGGTATTTAAAGGCACCACAATATCCATTCCCACCCTCTGGAATTGCTCCTCCACTATGGGTAATGGAATCAGGGCGGCCTGGGTTTTCTTCCCCACCTTCCCTATTTCTTGGCACTGGTGACAAGACCTGCAATACTCCTTCACCTGCTGGGTGAAGTTAGGCCAGTAGAAATTCTGAACCAATTGCTGCATCATGCGTGCAATTCCCAGATGCCCAGACAAGGGAATATCATGTACAGTCTTGAGCAACTGCTCACGATATCCCTGGGGAATGACAAGCTGCCTGCCTAGCACCCCTCCCTCTGTCTGTACTGCCTGAGTATACATAAGTCCATTTTCCCAATAAACCTTATGTCTGCCATCACCTCCCTGTGCACCATCCGAGTTTGCCCAAGCCCTCAGCTTCTCTAAACTAGGGTCACTTCTCTGAGCAGCTGCAAACCCCTCACACATTCCCGAGGCATGGGACAGGTCCCCTTCAGTCGTTAAACTAGGGTCCCTAGCACTAGTGTCAGGGCACTCAGGATCACTGTCAATTCCAACCCTGTGAAAATGGGTCACCCCTCCCTCTTCGGAGTAACCATCTGTAGCTGTGTGGTCACTTGCTACTTGGGAAATTTCTACCCCCTCTTCATTAATCTCCATATCAGGAGACACAGGCTGGGAACCAGCCTCTCTGTGGTTTCCACAATGGCTTCTGTGGGGTTCAAGGAACTACAATTTTCCCTTGCCGCTTCCTGTGGGTAACTGCACATACCATCCCCTGTTTTAGATTGTTGCCCAGGATCACATCCACTGCTAAGGTTTTGGTTACAGCCACCTGTTGCACAGTTCCCCCTGTTTCACCCCAGTCTAGGAGAACACTAGCGAGGGGCAATGTTTTTGCCTCACCAGTGAAGTCCTGTACAGTGACGTATTTATTGGGTATAAGCTGACCAGGCTCTACCAGATCCCCCTTTACCAAGGTCAGGAATGCCCCAGTGTCCCTTAACCCTTGCATCTGTACACCATTCACCATGACTGGGTGCATGTGTTCCCTCATGTTCACTGGCATGCTTCCAGGGACACGCAAACAACCTACTTTCTTTCTAGAACCCTGTTGTGTATTGCTCACCTTTTTGGGACACTGTCTGGCAATATGCCCAGTTTCTTTACACAACCAACATTCATTTCTTCTCTCAGAGAAATCTTTTCTCTGAAACCTGGGCTAACTGGTTTCGGTGGAGGCAGTGAGGGTTTTAGCTGCCCTGAAGGCACGCTTTTCCCTTTCTGCACTGCCACGCCCACCCCATTTGCTCTCAGAGCAGGTCTGCTCTTGGCATGTGGTCCAAGAGTTCAGCAGTCTCTTACACTGTTTTGGGATATTGGTCCTCTAGCCAGGTTTTTAGCTCAGCTGGGCATGCCCAATAAAACTGTTCTAATAAAATCACATTTTCAATTTTATCAGCAGAGTTTGCTTCAATTCCTTCCCACCAACATTTTAAAAACTGACATTGTTTCATGGCTAGCTCCTCATAGCTCATATCAGGGCTTCTCCTGAGCTTACGGAATTTAGCTCTGTATGATTCAGCAGTTAATTCAAACATTTTTAACAGTGCAGCTTTAAGTTTGCTGTAATCATCACTGTCCTCATTATCCATTTGACTCAATGCATCCCAAGCTTTCCCGGTAAGTAGCTGGGATAGCTGGAAGCTCCAGGACTCTCTAGGAATTTTAGCCGGAATACAAACTTTTTCAAAATAATTTAAAAAGGCATCCATATCCTCCCCCTCTTTAAATTCGACTATTAATTTGGAATTCAATTTGTAACCCAGTCCTGTAGGCCCAGTTAAACCCAAGCCACTTACCTGCTCTGGTGCTGCTGGAGGGAGTCGTATCTTCTCCAGTTCGTGTTGCCTCTGGCGCTCCTGCTCCTCACGGTCTGTGTCTCGATGTTCTCATTCCCTCTTCTATTCTGCAGCTCGCTGGCACTCACGCTCCTCAAGGTCTGTGTCTCTCTGTTCTCACTCTGCCTCTCGTCGTTCTCGCTCCCTCTTCTCCTCTGCCTCCCTTTGTTCATGGTCCCTCTATCTCTGGAACTCCAGCTCCATCCTGTGCAGCTCAATTTGCAGTCTGAGTACTTCGGGATCCAGGATACTGGTGACCATCCCCTGCTGCAGTGGCCCTTCACTGACAGTGGCCCTGCTGTCATCCTCACTGGATCTGGACACTGCACTGGCCGCTAGCCCTGCCACACTCAAGGTTTGGTCCTTTTCAGTCACGGTCTGTGACTCACTGCTCTGGGTATCTGCTACCATCAGGGCATCTATGAGGTTCTGCTTGCTGGCTTTCATTGCAAACGGGACTCCTCTGTCCCCGCACAACTGCTTTAAGGAGTCTACAGTGTGTCTGCTGTAGTCAGAAGCCATCTTCTTCCATCACTACTGCTACTCTGACTTGCATTTTAGAAAAAAAAATAAAATGGGTAGGAACTTGACTGTACACCAAGTGATATAGTTCTGTTTCCTTTTTCAAAAATAAATCACTGCCTTTTTCTTTCTTTGCAAGTGAGCTTACAGTCTCAAACTGACATGCTGAACAATAAAAACTTGTGATACCAACATGATCCACACCGCTGCCAACCAATCTGTCACAAACCCACTCAGCAGGTCAGCCCTCTACTCCCAAAGTGCCAACCTCCGAGCGCAGTCTTGTGAACAGTTTACAGAAACAGGGTAACCCGCATGTCTGTTTTGTGGGTTCAAATCAACCTTTGGTCTCAAGTCTTGGAGGGATTCAAACTGTGAACCTCTTGCTAGTGTACCCAATGCACGGACTGAGATATTTCTGGCTTTGGGGGGCCAGATATCCTTGCCTATGGGCACCTAACCAGGTGTACAGAAATGAACCCTTAAAAACTGTAATAAAAGACCTCAAATTAAAAGTGCTTACCTTTTTCCAGTTTGGTATCACCATTCAAGCTTATATACAGTGTCTGTTTTTACCATATATACTCCACTTGTAAAAGGAAAGAAATCAAAGACAGACCAAGTAGGCTCGAAAAATAGTTTTACTAAAATAGAAACAAAATATGTAAAACATAAAATACAGAACCAATATCACAAGAACCATACAAATCTTTTAAAAGAACAAGGTTTAAACAGTGCAGTTCCTACTACAGTACTTAGATTTGTCTCTCTCTCTCTAAATACCTGCTTAAAGTGCTCATAGATGTTTCTTTGTCAGAGTCTAGATAGAAGTGTCACTTTGAAGTAAAACAGAATGGGCCAGATATTCAAAACCTTGCCCCTGGGATAAGTTAACACTGCCTGGTGGGCAAACTTAGCCTGGAGCACAAAGCAAGCTATATTCAAAAGGAACAATCCAGGGCAAACAGCTTCTGAATATAGCATGGGAATGAGGCCGTGCAAACTGGGCTGGGAGTGCAGGGCAAACATAGCCCTGGAATAAAACAGCACTGAATATAGCAACCAGGAAGTGCAAACCACAACAACAATACAGTACACAGCGATGTGAGGGCATGTAGAGATGCACTATGTGGCCAATGTGTATGCCAGCAAATGCGTGGACCCAGTACAGCTGCAGGCAGCAGCAGATGTGAAAGAACAGCAATCAAAACTGTATAATATTCCCTGAACCATTAGCGCTACACTAACACATTACAGTTGCTTTAGCACAGAGCTAAGCTGTTTGCCCGGTGCAAACACGTTAGCCTGGCACTAAGATTTACCATATTCAAAAGTGACATGCAAATGAGCCTACTTAGGTAGTCTCTGGGCAAACAGCCAAATTAGCATCCCATTATTCCCTGATTTGCATGCAGTTAGCCCAGTGTTACTGCAGGGTCCCACAGCTCCACCTGTAGGTCAGTCTGACAGTGCATGATGGTTGCTGCAGGCTACATGTATGCAGTACAGTATAGCACTGTGTGCCCCAGGGGACAACACAGCATAGGCACAGGCGGTGGTGGTGCTGCATGCAACCGTCACACTGTAGGCCATGCTACAGTGCACAGCAGACACTACAGTAGCAATGGGTCCGGTAGTGTGTGGGACACAGCAATGCCTATGGTATGTAGGGCAGTGATGACCACTGCACTATACACAGTGACAGGCCCAGCTTGCAGGTGAGTACTGACAGTGAACAGTACTGTTTCACTGTTGTGTGCTCCACAGATGCTGCACCTGTGCCATGGGATGCTCACAGTGACATATACATAGCCAGCTGTGTGTGCTGTGGCATCTGTACAGTCATGCGGTATGTGGCTGGGGGGCATATAAGACCCGACAGGCACATTGGTGGTGGGGTATTCCCACTACTGGCCCATGTGCACTGTGTGATGTGTCCCAGCCTTGTGGCCACACCTGGGCTGTGGTGAGGTCTGGCCACCCGTCCACCCTCCCCTCAACTGCCACCATGCCCACAGTGCTGCATGTGTGTGCTGGCATCTGTTGGTCACCACAGACGTATGGTCTGCAGGTGTGTGCTGTATGGCCACACTACCATGATGTCCTCTGTGGGTTGGATCACCCCTTACTGTCTGTGCTTTGCTGGGACTGGTGGCAGCTATTGGCATCATGGTGGTGCCTTCAGTGAGGAGCATGTGTCCTCCATGTCTGGCATCTTCTAAGTGTCATACTCTTATGTTAGGGTCACACAAGCCACGCTAATCCCGCGCTAACACTGTGCAATGCACCACTGACATGAAAAGCTGTTTACCCAGGGTTAAGACCAGCTTTTCCTGGGTGGTAATTTGTACCGCGCTAAGGGTCGCGCTATGTCACACTAAACACCTTAGTGCGGCGCTAGTCACTGAATATCTCTTAGCACCTGTATTCATGTTCACTTTGCCCCTTGCATATAATTATGGTTTGCCCAGCACTAATGCACTTTGCCCGTGCTATGTGGCCTTTTAAATATGGCAGGCCGGTGCTAATCCTGCACTAAACCCGTGCAAATGGTTTGCGCACTGCGCAAAGCTTTGAATATCTGGCCCAATATTCCTTAAAGAAAACTGTATTTGTCAACTCCTTTGTGTGAGGTCACCTAACTCCTCCTCTTTTAGAATATATAAAAAAACATATATCTATACAAAAACAGGATATCTTTTCAAAGTATTAAATTCTGTAATCCTCAGCACAACTCATTTTCTCTTTCAAATGACATTTCTTTGATCTGTGAGCAGTATCCCCTCTCACATAGACACCAAAGCATTTATGATTTCGCACCAGTGTACTAAACCTGGTTTCTCCCTCGAAATGTCATAAAAGGGATACTGATTTCCCCTCTTAACAGTCAAAGCTATAATTGACTTAGAAAATCCGTAATTAGCCTTTGGCCTTCCAGGTAACACCTTGTATCTAAAACCTGTGTGTGTGTGATCTCACATGCTGTTTCAGCATTTGTCAAGAGAGACAGTCCATAACCCATTTTTATATTAGAAAAATGATACAGTGATCAGAATCAGCTGTCCAAGTGTCACAGATGATACTACCCATCTTTTTTTTATCATAGAAGATTTTATTGAGATTTTCCAGAAACGTATATATAACAATGAAGCATGTATTGCATAATGTAGGACTAATCATAATACAGGCAACAGGAAATAGTACACGTACTCTCTGTACATAACTAGTCATATAACTTTTAACATTTAAAGCATGTCAGATCATACTTGTCCCTTCATGTAAGTGTGTTACCAAAGAAAAAACACGTTATTCAAACATCTATTACCAGTAATAAAGTCTTAGATAACTATGCTCTCATCCTGAGTCCATAAAATTGCCCCTTACATAACATAATGTCTATGAAAGAATAATCTAGTGTCTTAACTAAAAGTAAAAAGAAGAAATAGAAGGAAATGATGGCTGTTAATAGAGACTTAATCACCCAGCAACCCCAAACCGAGTTCCCTATGTATATGAGACTCTGTTAGGTTCAGGTTCATTGAGATCTCAGTGGGTAAGTGGGTTGTCAGGAGGAGGTAGAGGAGCTGCACACAAAGGAGAGTGCAGGTACATGCCCCATTTGTCATAATAAAGGGAGAGTTGTCCTCTATTAGCAAACGTGAGTCTTTCGAAGGTAGCTGTTCTAGCCAGAGCGGCAAGCCAAGAAAAAATCGACGGTGGGCCCACTTGCCTCCAGGACATAAGTAACAGTCTCTTGGCTTCTAGTAGCATACTCCCCATCTTTGACTACTGTGACGTAGTCTATGGTGCTGCTCCCAAATCTTCCCTGACCAAGTTAGACACTCTCTTTAACTCCTTCTGCCACTTTGCTATCGACTCCCCTTCCTGCTCCCACCACTGTGAACTCTATTGTTCTCTAACTTTCCTTCCACTATCTCACAGACGCATCTCTCACTGTGCCAAACTAACCTCCAAGTTCTGGTTCAGGGGGCTCCCCTCCTATCTCTCATCCTCTTTCTACATTCCACCTCCTATCACCGACTCTCTCAGATCAAATGACCCCCGCACCTTGACGGTCTCTCGCTGCTCCACCCTCATTGGTCAGACTGGTTTTGCCCATCGTTTCCCTAAAATCTGGAATTGCCTCCCCCCAAAATACATCACTCCTCCTCCAACTACTCCCTTACCTCTGCCGTACACAATTACCTTTCCCTCAGCTGTTCCTGCTTTAACCCACCTTAATACCTGTCCTCAGTTTCTGCCTTCCTACCATGACCCCCCCGGCAGGGTTCTCAACATCCTGAAGGGGGAAATCAGGAAATAGCTACCCCTTCTCCTCATATTCAGTTCTTGCCTCCTCCCCCTGCTTTTCTCCTCCTGCCCTTCTGGGTTACCAGTGTGCACAGCCTAACCCCATCCTTTTTACTCCAACAGCACTTGTGTACTACCTTGAGCCTGCTCCTGGTACACTCATGCACTATAAAAGGTTCTATCACATTATTACTGTTTTGTACATTCATATGTTCTTTTGTATGATTTTGGACATGTAATTTACCCAATGTTCCACTATTGTTTATTGTACAATACCTTGTGTTCCAACTGTTGCACAATCTTACAATGTTGTATTGTTTGTACTACCCACATACTATTGTAACTGATCATCCTTCACAACCCTATATAACCCCTCCCCCCAGGTCGCACCGTGAGATGAGCAACTTGTTGTTCAGTGTGCCCTCCTGGTGAAACATTTCAATAAATAAATAAATAAAAATACCACATTGTGTATGTTGGTGAGAGCGTGGCTCCCTTTGTGCACCACGCTCTGACCAAGATATAGATAGCTTTATCATAATACGTACTTGTCTTTTGCTATTAATGTGGCAATAGTTCATGTGTTACAACTTAGACATAAAAAATGAACTCATACATAAATGGAATAGGACAGTAAGATGTGTGACACATAGATCAATAGTACATGTACTCTGTTAAGTAGAAAATATGCACAGATTTACCTCTTGTACTTTCTTTGTATGCAGTGATATACCAAGTGCAGTATAGATATCAGTACTGTAACATTATATATAATAAAAGACACAACACAGTTAGATAAGGCTTAAAAAAGATGTGTTGCCAAATTAATAGTTGATTAAAAAGGCTGAATTAAAAGTCAAATTGGTACACAAAATCAGTCTCACAAAAAAATAAAAAAGTATTGCATCAAAGTTAAAAATACATGTAAAACAGTATGACAGCTACTTGATGAGGAAGTTGTGACAGTAGCACAGACCACATGAACACAGCTGCCACGATAGTCTCTGTACACTGCTTATTATGTATCAAACAGTGATGATGTTATTGTCATTGTGTGACTGATAGTGTGAATGTTCCTGGGGTGGGCAAAAAAACAGATACCAACTGTTTAAATAATAGCAGCAGAAACACATTCTGGTATCTAAAAACAGATATTTATTAAAGCTATTTAGATACATTTAATTTTAATATATTTATGTGTAGACATATTAGACATACACATCTACATGCACATACATATACATGTAAAGACATATAGATATATGGATGCATTTAGAAAATTCCCACCCAACCCCCCAATTGAGGTGATCAAGAAATATTATCAGGAACATAAAAATCAGTTATCAGTGCAAGTGTCTGATTTACAATAGTGTACAATTGTATACATGTATTTAATTTACTTCTTACACAAACCAACATTACATGGCATATGCTAACAGGTACTATATACATCACTAAAAAATCATCAAAGCTGTAATCAACATTCATAGAGAATTAATGAAGTATCTACGTCACTAAAACTTTAAGTTAATAATAAGTGATGCTTGCGCACAATACTACAAATATAAAACTAATAAGAAAATTGCACCACTTGATAATAAACAAAGATTTACCACAGCACTCTTTATTACTGTTAATGATACCTATATGAAACTCACCACAAATTAGAAAGGTTGTACTAAATATCTACGTAATATTAAGTAATGTATTAAGAATATGTTGAAATACTTGTCAATTAAATAGTTAAACAGCAAAATATTTAGCATTGTTTAATACATTCACTAAAATACCAATATAGACAGCTGCTGAAAACCTAACAGTACTGACTTTAACTAAATCATCTATTAATAACCATATATACATATCTACAACACAGATGTATGAAACGAAAACAGACATAGTAGTACACTGTTGCGATACAATATGAATGTATTAAGTCAAGTCACAAAGGGACAAAAAATACAAGCCACACCTAGTAATACTCAACATGTTACAGAGTGATGCCTATGTCAGAGTACAATACTCTTAAGTACAGGTCAGCAGATCAGATAGAAAACAGTGTGCAACTGTGTTAAGCACAGAAGGGGCACAAACAAATGCAGGATATATTTTACAAATAAAAGATCCAAATAATATCATGACACAGTACAAGCATTTTCAATGAAATTAAAACACATTATTTTCCATGCACATGGACAAGTATTGTACCTACAGTAAGTAGAGGTAAACAGTTGGCAAGTGTGCCAAGCAGTACTTGTTATGGCTGCATATGAGTTACTCAGAAGAAAAGACAATGACAGAGCAGGAAGACCAGATAGTCATATCTGTTTAGTCATCTCAAAGTGTTTCTTAGACATCTAAGTGTGGTTTCTATAATGACTGTAAAGACAGTTGGTGCCAATTGAAGACCACTGCAACTATTTTCACTGTGTCACTGATTAACGCAACTGTCTTAGAAGTCAGAGTGAGTAAACAAATGCATGTAAACCATGCAATGTACTGTCAGTGTAATATTGGACACAGATTTGCATAAGAATGAATAGTATTTCTGTAGCAGAAGTCACTCTGTAACAAAATGGACAGCAAGTTATGTCACATGTTGTGTGACTATTCCTCTGATGTATGAAGATTGTAATAGTTCTTCAATATCAGCACGTATGCATTTTTTAAGTGTTGCGGTAGCCTCTGCTTAAAAGTGCTTGTGGAGTTGTTGCAATCAACCCACCCAGTTCTGTACGTCAACAAAGAAAAATAATGTCCAGAATGTACAGACTGGCCATGGTGATAGATCACAGCCTGAGTGTCAAACACTGCTTGGTTAAATACAATTCTACCAGCTGTGAAATCTGTGATAGGTGTGTCAACTCTGAGCCCGTTAGAGTCAAATCTAGGAAATACAAGCATGAGATATTGAGATGAAGACCTGAGACGTATAGACTGAGTACATGTCCCTCCACACCTAACACATAGGTGACCACTTTCTGCATTTGTGAACAGCTGCCAGAACTTGACACTTTGAGAGTGAGGCACAAACAAAGAAACTCAAAGCATATCCTCAGTGGTTTCTCGCTCTGAATGACCACATGCCAGACATACTGTACATATTTGGTAACATATGAGACAGTGAAGTACTGTCACATTGGAATTCCCTCTTCATCCAAACTGTTTATGATGGTCATCATAAACTCAGTGGTGTCCTGCTGCATGTTAGCAGTGAACGTACTGCACCCATCATATGTACCTAAGACCTGGTGTAGAGGTGTCAGTGACTGTACATTTTGTAATTGATCAGAAGTCACATTAACAACTTTCTTCAATACCTTTGATAAGGGAGTGTCTTGTGAAGCTGATATTGCCTGCACTAAGTGTGGCATGTGGAGAAATGCTTGCATAGCTGAATTAGCATAGCAGTTTACTCTAGTACTGTTATCAAACACTGGGACAACAGCCATACCAAGTGACTTCTTAGAAACAAGTGATTTTGCATCTGTATTTTCCATACTGACCTTGTTGTTAGTGTGCACAGTTGATTCAGTGGTGGCAGCTCGTTTTCTCTTGTTGCCAGCTGAAGCTGTGACTGTGGCATGTGAGACAACCACATACGTAGGTAGCGGAATGAGAGACATCTGTGGCTGATGCAGAGTATGTAATCTGTTGTACTCAACAATACATCACTTGTCAGTGCATATCTTCTGTGGTGCAAGTGTAATGATGTGCAACCCAGAAAGACTGCATACGCGTGAAAGCACGACATAGCTCAAGCCATCCTTGAAAATGTCTGTGCCTATGTCCACCATTGCTGAATCCAAACTCAAGCCCTGTGACTTGTGAATGGAAACAGCATATGCAACACATATTGGAAACTGTTTCCTGTTGACATAGATATCCTTAAATACCTGGAACTTAACACAGGTACGATCAATCTGCACAAACTGTTCCATGTTGTCAAAGTGGACAAGTGTCTCAATAAATGTCTTCTGAACATTGTATACAAAGTCAATGATGTGACCCATGGCACCAGTTACCATGCCACGCTCAACATCAAGATTATGCCGTATGAGTCCATCTAAAGATCCTCACCCTCTCATGTCAGGAGGGAGGCTTAGCACTCCCTGATTTAAAATTATACCAACAGGCGATGACCCTGGTACACATAATGGCCCGGCAAACCAAAACTACCAGTCCACACTGGCTAGAAATAGAGAGAGTCCTAGTGAATGACCAAGCTTATTTTCAGGTTCTGTACCAACAAGCGGTAGGAAAGAGAATGCACCAGTTCCCAAACCCGTGGCTCGTGGACCAATTCAAGAACTGGCAATCCCTCAAAAAATCCCAGCAACTGACACACTTTCAATCACTCATCTGCCCAATTTCCAGCCTAGATGACTTCCCTCCGAATAGCATAGATAATAGTTTCCAGAACTGGGAGAAATATGGTTTAAAATACCTATTGCAGATAATGACACAATGTACCATATGGTCATATGCAGAAATTCAAAAAAATGTATCATTTGCCCCACAAGGACTTCTACCGCTATCTCCAGCTTCAACACTATGTCTAAAACCTCCCACAAATATTGTGGAACCCTGAAAAATACCCAGCCCTGATCCATAGTCAAATTCAGCTAAATAACACTCGGAAACAGGACCATCTGATATCACTGTACCACCAAACACTTAACACACAGAGGGATACCCTCACTAAGAATATACACCTACAGTGGAGCCAGGAATCAGGACATCAGGTATCTCTAGAGGATTGGCAACAGGCGTGCAGCTACTCAGCCCGAGTGACCAGTTCACACCAGTGGCGTGAATACGCATGGAAGAACCTGATCAGATACTTCAGAACCCCAGTTGTCATGAGCCACTACTCTCCAACCAACACAGCAACATGCTGACGCTTATGTGGAGAACCTAAGGCGAATCATACCCACATCATGTGGTCTTGCCCTGTCCTCAGACTGTTTCTTTCACACCTCAAGACCCACTTACAAGAAATATTAGACCCCCAACTCCAGTTGACATTAGAGATGTTCTTATTCTTTGTCCTCTCTAAGCCGCATGGGGCCCCAACACCAGGTACTTGCTTCTTCTCCTCATCACGGCAGTGAAGAAAGCAATTACAAAATTATGGCTAACCACAAAAATTCCCTCAATACAAGACTGGTGGGATATCACAAGACAGATTTATAATATGGAAAAGATAACACAAAACCTAAATGAACAAGAAGAGAAGTTTACCACCAGATGGATTAAATGGCAGATATATTACATGTTAAAGGACTCCACCTTTACTCCTAAAGATTCAGAATTTAATTGACCAATCCATCCCCAAACAGATACTGGTGTGTCATTGACACTGGAGACCCTAATCCAGCCCGTGCACACCTTCACGAGGCTGAGGATCACGTACGATTATCTCCTGACAAGGGAGTGGGGGCAGTGCAGTGTGGGGGAAATGAGAGAGACTCTGGGCTGAGGATATTTGTAAAAACAGAATGCCTGTTACCCATAGATTGTAATCCGAAAAGGGAGCTCCTATGAGATTCCTTGGTTTTGTCAAACAAATATCGTTACTGCAGACATATTCAAGAGAAAATAAAACTAGGTGCTATTGCTCTCTAATAAACTTCTCAGCGAAGGCTAAGGGATTGGCCTAACCTGGACCAAACTACCTGATCAATGTATAATCCATAGAATGAACTATGATTATGGCAACCACAGGAACCCAAGACTCAAGAGACAGCCCCCCTACATTATTGATCCGAGATTAAATTTAGATATTCCAACCTACAAATGTAAAGTAAAGAAGTGCTTAAATCTGTATATGTACTTGTACACTGTTTTATATAGTCTGCTTGTTAAACAAGAAAATGTGTAAATGAACTGAGATGTGCAAGCCCCAATGACTTGTATGTATATAAGTTGAAACCTCGATAAAAATTATATTTACAAAAAAAAAAGATTATGCCGTAGCATGACATGTGCATTCTTACAAACTGTAAGAACAGCTTCCAGGCCAGCTGTACATGAAACATCCGACTTTTGTTCAGACAGTCATTCAGTCATCTTTGCTACCAGCTTCTGACTTAGAATTACACCATCAACTGTATCAACAGCATGCAGTGTGACAATTTTTTGATTCCCTCTCTGCAACATAACACTGTTGAATTCAGCACAATTCTTAAGTTGTGGTGTAAGACACACAATCCATGTGTCCTTGGAGTACACATTGCTGAAAACATTGCATGCTGCATGTATGGATGTAGTAGACATTGTGATTCTTTGACCATGTAACACTGAAAGATGTTGTGGTGACAAAGAACCTGTACAAGCTTGATCCAACAGTGCCTTGTAAGCCAGATCACCACTCTGCCACATGTTCTCACATAACTCAGCATAGGTAAATAACTCCCACAGGTTACAACCTCCAATGCAGCCTAGTGTATTCTTAGCCTACTAGACAGTCAGAGCTGCAAAGACATGTTCCACATTAACTTTTGCAAGTTGTAAACGGTCTCCAAATACAGCAATGCTTTTACCATCAAATGCATCTCCATCGTCAGTGCCCAAAATCTCCTGTAGACGTACATGTATACAGGCAAGCATCAAATTAGAGACCATGCTAATCTCATCAATGATTAGTAACTTCATTTTAGCAAACATAAAACGAAGCTGAGACGCAATCTCAAATGACAGCTTATGATACTCTCCTGCTTTGCCATGCTCCACTGGCAACATGAAGAGACAGAGTAGTGTATCTCCACCAATGTTATATGCAGCCAGTCCAGTGGGAGCACTAACAGCAACAGACATTGATGAGCCTGTCAGTTTCTGTATTCCAGCCGTGATGGCCTCTATACGGAAGCTCTTACCTGTACCTGCTGAGCCACTAACAAACAATAGTAGTGGCTTGTGGTCATGACAGTCACATTTCTTCTCTTCATGTAGTATCCCATGCCAAACAGCATCAGTAACTGCAGAGTGCACCACACATTGCTCATTGAGTCTGTCTCTCAATTCTGCTGGATCAACAATGCAGTGTGTGCCATGTTCCATTGCACTCTCCACTTCCGACATGAGTACTTCTGGGGCATTCAGAGGCAGAGGCACTCCAAGAATACCTTCTCCTTCTGGATCAGGTTTGTCCAGTGAACTAACAGGAGTGTCCTCTTCAAGTTGTTTCTGTGTCTTTTCAAGCTGTTCCTTCTCAGCATCCAGTCTCTGTATATATGTGTCAGAGTATTAAGTTTTGAATGTGTCGTAACTGTGATTGAATTGTTCCTCAAATGTATCACAGTCACCTTTCAATTCAGACTCATTCCTCCAGGGTTTAAATAAGAATAGCAGAGCAAAGTAGTAATGATCTCTGCTCTCAGATGTGCCTAGATGTAATTTGCAATGGTCAATAAGCCAAGGCTTATGTCTCTTTACAACATATCTATCCACTCTTCTGATCTTGTAAATGTCATGTGTGCAATCAGGTGAGACATCTGTCTTGTAGTCGTACCATTTAGCCACCTCAAATAAACACAGACCATCCTTGACACTGTGTTTTCGGGGGTAGTATGCATCAATCAGGTTATTCTTCAATATACATTTTGAAGAGGGTCTGTTGAGAGCCAGCTCCTCAATCTCAGCATGAGGAATAAGTACACGTTTGCGCTTCTCTTTGTAGTTAACACTGAGAAATCGCACAGCATCAGATTTGCCGTACAAATGTGTACCGATCAAACGATCGCCAGCCTCATAAGCACCACATTCTCTGTGTGATAGGGTCTTCAGTCCCAGTGACCACAACTGTGATGTCAGTGACTTGCTTGAACTGGCAATATCTTCCCAAAGATCTTACAAGCTAGGCTATTCATGTTTGGTGATGTACGAAGTGACGTGCCGAACCAGAGCCAATGAGTTGTCAGCCACAAACTGAACATCTATGTTTGCATGCCACATTAGAAGAAGAGTGGGGCTGTAGTCATTGATGTACACCTCATTCTCATCCCTGGATAACTCATATACCCTCTTGGTTAATTTTGCCTTCAAGTGGTGCCGCATTGCTGAAAACAGTTCATTCATGCGACCATTCTGACAGACACGTCTGGGAAATCCAAAGCGACATCTTGTGTACCAATCAGATTTGCTCTTCACTACTCGGCAGCAGTATTTCACACAAATATGGTGTTGGAACTTCTGCACCAACTTCCACAGCGTAGGACTGTCATACTTGTCCGGTATGTGGCAAGTGATGTATCACTTAATGAACGCAAGCACTTCTGCTGCTTCATGTTCATCTATGCGTGGGGCATCCTTGATCCACAGTAACATATGAATATGAGGAGCACCTCGTGCCTGATATTCCATTCTCCAGAAGTAATGCTCTACAATACTAAGAGGCAGATTGTCCTTTGACAAAATGAAAGTCAGAATATTAGGGAATCGCTTGTGAAAATGTCTAGTCACAGACACTGGGTCAAGTCAGCATATCTCTCTGAGAGTCATTGATGAAATGCCCTCTACATCATAATTTGCCCACTTCAGGAGTTCACCTCCTCCCTGGTGTACTCAGCATAGCTGAGTGTGATGAACCATGTTGCTGCACCATACTCTCACAGCACTGTGATCACCTCAGAGTGTCTGCGATACTAGTATTCTTTGGTGCCACATAGACTTGACAGTATGGAAGACAAATTGACCTGTACAGTTTCATCCTTTTGCTTTAATTTCTGTAAAAACTCAATGGCAGCAATTCCATCCAGTGGAGTAGTGAGCCATATAGTATGTGCAATTGATGCAGACAGTATGCTAAACTCACTCTCCCAGAGGAGATGGAACAAGTACTGTATGTTGCGTCTGAATTTGCCATCCTTACCAAGCACGCGGCTGGTACGATATTCAGCACCTTGCTCATAAACTTCTCTGTCATCTAAACATCCACCTGACCCTTATGGAAATAAATCTGGAAAACAAAGTGCTTCCAATGTCACCTCCCAAATGCTGGCAGGGGCACCTTCCACCTGTTTCATTTGATACAGATCAATGTTATCCCCAACTGGATCTCTGCTACGTAGTGGATGTGTTGTGTACTGTTCATACATATTATCAGTTGTCTGTACATTGACCTTCTCAGTCATTGGTTTTGTGGTATCCAACACATCGTGTTCAGCAGACACGCTACTCATGCGATCAATGTCACAGTCTGCATAAAAGGGATTGTTGCTCTTCAAGTAAGTAAGAGCAAGTTTCACCTTCTCTACATTGACAACATCCAGCCAGATGGCCTTTGACTTCGTTGGAACACTGTTGACAATAATCACCAAACTGTTCTCACTGGAGATTGCCTCCACATTTTCCTGCAGAGGAAGTGGAAGCTACATAACAAACACTTAAGAGACCTAATGAGTTCTTTTTGTAGAATGTTTCATGTTTTTGTATTAAAACATAGAATAGTTTGAAATGGTTTCATAGTCTGAATAAGAATCCGTTCAAAGATATTCAATGTGGCAATCTCAGCAGGTGTAACATGTGCCTCCATATTGCTCAACAATGACCTTGGTGGCAGAGTGTTGCTCTTCACCTTGCAGAAACAGTGCTTGCACATCACCATGATTGGCTCTAAGTGGAAGTCACACTTCAACAGCAGAAATGCTGAGAGTTGAAACCACATGTCATTGTACGATGACAAGGTTTCCGGATTAACTGTGACCATTTGTTTATGGTAACGGAGCCGATCACACAACACACATACAGAGTCAAATTTCTCTTTCTTTGCCAACTCAGATTTGGCAATGGATTTCCCAAACTGCTTAAGAATATCTGTTTCCAAGACAAAGACAGAATTTCCACCAGCAATTGATGCCTGATCAATCACAATATCTGTGACACTCCTGTCATGTTGCAGCTGTTTCAGAAATGTCATGGCACCATGCATGTCACCAGACTGCAGCAACTCATTAAGATGAGTATACTGTGCAACAACTCATCGCACCTCATAGACCCTATACACAGAGTTACATATCCCTGATTGATGCACTGCCAGCATCCGCATGTGGTGAAATACACTGTCACAAACACCACTGTCTTGGCATGCTAGTGAATGATCCATAAGTCCAATATGTATGTGGATTGATCTCACAAAGGTCTATAGTCTCAAATAATTTCTGTCTGTCTTTATGATCAGTAACAACAAACAGACTGATAAAGTGCTCAACTTTATCAAATGAAAATTGCCTCCGGTTGCAAGTTGCATCACATGTCCATGTCAGACAGTGATGCTTACGAGGCTGAACAGTTGACTCAGACTCATCATTTGACTCAGTTGTAATATCATCACATACAGCCAGCATATTACACAGTTTACTGGACTCATCAATAGAGAACTTTCTGTCCTTTTTCTGTGAGTAATGTGACTTTTCCCAGAAATATGCCTCTGAGTGCTGTTTGTGTAGCCAGCTACCTGTGAAAACATCACAGAAGTTGTGTTGGTTCAAGATGGGATTGCATTGTAGCCACATCTTTATGCTGTACACAACTTTTCTGAATTGTTGAAGTACATGTGCCATTTTACACCACAAGCGTTGAAGAACAAATACTGCTCTGTTGACAAATGTATGAAATCTGAGATGCAATTTCATCAATGACAGATGAGTCTTTAGTTTTTTGCATTCACGTCTCATCACAGCTGCAGTAAATCTAATTTAGCTTTACAAGCCAGTGATCGAAAATACTTTTGCTTCCTCAGGTGAGCATCAACAGCCATTATACACTGTTGCTTAGTACATTTGTTCATGCTTGCCTTTGCAACATAATTCTTCTGTCTGAAAGATTTCCGCAACTGTTGCTGAGCTGTGCATATTTGGCTTGCAGTTGAGCAAGTACGTACAATTTCTGTGGAGCATGGAACCTGTGAACTCACTCCTTGAGTGGAATGAGAAATCAGTTTATGTCTTGATGTAGCATGTGTGGTATTTGTACAACTCTTAAGCAACAGTGTACTACGATACCTGTTTCGTCTCTGCATAGCACTGCATCTCTGCTTAGAAGTCATCTTTCTTCTCTACAATTTCACAATAGTGTGGGAAAATGTTTCATGAGTATCAGACACCTGTATAAGAAATACAGAAAAACAAATATTTAGTGGTGAGCAAACATTATTTAATAACATTGCATAGTCATACACACTGGCCCAGATATTCAAAAGGGTTGCGCATGGGCTATGATTGTTACACCATGCACAACCCACTGTCTCCAGTGCAATATTTAAAGGGAAAAGTCGCCGCTAGAAATCCCGATCGCGGGGCACATCAGTAATGTATGCAGGCACAGGTGGGGGGGGTGTGCCCATGCATAAACTGCACAGCCCAATATTCAGCCCGGGCCATGCAGAGTTATGCAGGCACAACCTCTACCTGAGCCTGCACAAAGTTAAGCCTAAAAAAAAGGAACACGTCGAGAGCCACCCACAGGTGAGCTGCCGCATTGCAGGGCACAACGCAGCAGCTGCCACCTGTGGGTGGCCATCGGCTGTTCCCACCGCACCTGGCAGCGCGCCCCATGCCCGATCATGGGCATAACTGTAACCCCTTAGTAGCCCGATCGCGGGCATAACTGTAACCCCTAGTAGCCTGATCATGGGCATGATTGTAACCCCCCAAGTAGCCCGATCGCGGGCATCAGACCTCCCCAAAGTCAATATCCCGGTGGTCCAGTGGACCACGAGTAGCCGATCGCGGTGGCATTCCTCACCCCCAAGTCACAAATCCCTAGTGATCTAGTGGACCCCACACCACCCAATGGGCCCCACCACTCCGGCTCCCCGTCACATATCTGACTAACTAGTATGGTATGGGCTGCATGTCCATTGGCTCATGCTCTGAACCAATGGGTGTGCAGCCATACTGAGCTGTCAGTCAGTGGGTGGCAGGGTGGCAGGTGGGTGGGGTGCTACCATCCGCCCGGCTGGCGGGAGCAGGGTGGTTGGGCTCAGTGGGCGGGTGGGGGGCCACTAGATCACCAGGGATTTTGGACTTGGGGGTGAGGAATGCCACCCATGATCGGGCTACTCGCGGTCCACTGGACCACCAGGGATATTGGACTTTGGGGGGAGGTCTGATGCCCATGATCGGGCTACTCGGGGGAGTTACAGTTATGCCCAAGATCGGGCTAATTGTAGTCCACTGTACCACCAGGGATAGAAGACATTCATTGTCCCTTACGGGACGTCCTGTGATTGGGCTGCAGGGGGCGTCGGTCCCCGACGGCTGCTGCCTGGCAGGGCACCAGGCACAAGTCATTGAGGATCGGCGCATCTGCATGCTAATGGCATGCAAATGGGGCTGTAATCAGATGCAAATGGCCCCCTGCACCTTGCATAAATTATGGCCCCATTTGCATGTCACCCTTTGAATATCGCAGGTGCTGTGCATGGCGCAATGGAACTTGCACCACCGCATCTCAGTGCTCCACTCAGACCACTTGCGCTGGTGCAGTTCCACTGTGCCATGCACAGTGGGGGTGGCTAGGGGGCGATATTCAAAGCAGTTGCGCCATAGCACATATTTTGAGCGGCGCACAGGCTTGTGCCACAAACTGGCGCAGTTTGAATATCTGGGCCCCACTGTACATCTGTCACATTACATGAATAGAGAGCATTGCTAACAAAATGTTGTATGCATAATCCTTCTCACAGCACAACACTAGTGAAGAAAAAATGCAATGCTTTTAGATGTCGCACAATAGAAGCTGATTTATAACTCGGCTCAATATCTGATAATATGGCACAAAAGTGTTTTTTTTTGTGAAAGTTTTCACTATACACACTATTTTTGTTAAAAAACAGATTATTTGCAACATTTTCGCAAAGTAGTGTGGAATGCATGACAGTGTCGAACGACAGTGTTGAATAAACATGATAGTGTCTCAGAATGCTGTCATCAGCATGACAGTGTTGAATAGTAGTGTTGCAAAATAGTGTCGCACGCATGAAAGTGTCAAATAATAGTGTTGAATAAACATGATAGTGTCACAAAACGATGTCATCAGCATGAGTGTCGAATAATAGTGTTGTGAGCATGAAAGTGTTGAATATTCACATTAAAAAAAATACCCTCTTTAAGGCTAAGCCAATCAGACACTGCTTTGTATTTGAGTGACGGATGCTCACATCAATGGAACATAACATTGATCAGGCTATGTCAGGCAACCAATCACAAGTGCTGAAGACTGGAGAAGAAGGACATAACAGCCATCTTATAAAAAAACAGAGCAGCCTGCTTTACTCTGTGTAAGTACATGCAATTTTCTATATAATTTTACTAGCATTATAAAAACTGATAATGACACAAAAATAGCATTAAACAAAACATTTTTAACTCCTCTATTTGACAATAGCTATATAAATAATATGTTATGCTGCTGGAAGAAGTAATAACTGTTTAAAGTCAGAGTGTCAGTGAGTACTTACCAGCACAGATAGAGTTGCAAATGGAGGCAGGAAGCAGGCAGCATGTGTATCATACAAGAAGAGGCAACCAATAATAGCTAGCTGTTTACTTGTAATTATTTGAACTAGCCTATCAAAATGTAGTATTTTTCCCCCTAGAAACCTTGCAACATTTATGCTTCACAGGACCTGCACCCATTCAGTGTAGGCATAGTGCATGCATCTACTATATTGGTTAACCATGACAAAGCATTTGCCAATTATTGTGTTTTTCCCTATGTTGTGGGACAGCCCCCCAAAGCAATATTGAAGCAGAGAGGGAAATCTCAGTTTCATATTCAGTAGTGACTAGACACTGCAGGACAAACACTGATTTTTGTGGTAGCTCTCTGTCCACTTCTCAGTTTAAAAGCTTAGAATGGCAGAAAACAGCAAATGCACTATGTGGGTCATTGGCAGCAGCATAGTACGACAAGCTTCAGAGTATGCTCAGAGAAGTGACTTTGGTAAAGACCTGCAACTTCCAAATTGCTCTATAAAGTAGTTTGGCAGGGGAGGAATGAGGTGGGATCATCTCATGACAACAATGCACAAACTACTGAGCACTCAAGCTCATCCAGACATACTGCTGATTCATCTCAGAGGCAATGATTTAGGCACCAAATGATGGGTAGATTTAGTAGCTGAAGCAAAATTGGACCTTGCTTCTATTATGAGTATGTTACCTGCCTGTAAAATACTGTTTTCAGACATTACAGAGTGTAGAGTCTGGCAAGCAGAACAGCACATGTATCTGCTTGGCAGAGCATGAAGAAAGGTGAACATACAAATTTCTGGATACCTGCCCATGTCTGGGATGCACACCATACGCCACTCTGAAATTAAGTATTGTAATGATTGGCAATATCTACCAGACGGTGTGTACTTCTCACATGCTGGCAATTGCCTTTCCTGGGAGACCTTCGAGATGGTATCCTCACAGTGTTCTAAAAATATCAGCCTGTTTAAATGTACCCATTAAAAAAACAGTTCTTTTAAGAACAACAAAACCGTGGTCAAAAAATAGACAAGCTGCATACATAACACACACACACACACACACATGCAATCTGTGTTGCCACAGTAATTGTACAGATAGCAAACACCAACTGCAAGTCTAAACATAACAGGTTGTCTGTGGTTGGACACGCATGACACAATATCTCTCCTTTCACTGCCAGGCCACTGCATTGGTGACACCATGCACAATCTGACAGTACTCACCTCTGTTGATGTCTCATCAGAGACATGTAGCGTTAATGTTAATGAGTTTTGATGACATGTGCTACACTCTCATGACACAAAATCTGTAATTTTGTTTTGGAACGGGAAATTCATGTTGTGATCCAGCGGTTCATTATCCAGCCTTGGCTTAAATTCTTACTATACATAGTATAAATTATGAGGCTGTAGTTGGACTATGGCCATGGACTGCAGAAGAAACCACCTTGTGGGGGTGTGTGGAGGAGTGCATTGTCTATCTGATGTAATCTAACCATGAGTGCTGTAATCTTTAAAAAGTTTTTATCAGAGCTGTACAATCATAGTGAAGATATCTTTCCACATATAGTAGAAAAAACATGTTTAAACTCAATGAAGCTAGCCTCATAATAACACATATAAAAATATATACTAAATTATTATTATCTCTCCCACTGTTTATTTTCAGCATTTAAAAAGATTTCACAAAAATGAGGATCTGGAGTGCAAGGGAGGTGTGTTGCCTGGTCGAGGAGGCACAGACAAAAGGTAATGCCAAGATTCTCATGAGAAGTACCAACAAGAAACTGGATGCCATGTGGAGGCACATCAATGCACACCTCAGCAACAGGTTCCGGATAAAAAAACAAGACGTCCCTAATGTGCAAGAGGAAGTGGAAACTGGGGCACCAGTGTTTCTATGCTCTTAAGAAATGTGGGGAGGTACTGGAAAATGACACCCCCTGATATTACCTTGCCCACGACCTGTGGTAGACAGCTGGGAAGCCTGAAACTGGGGAACACCTACTGCATGGTAAGTATAGAAGAAATTTACTACTCAGCACAATATGTATACCAGTATTAAGAATGCTGTACAGTGGGGAGGTCACGTGATGGCTGCCTGAACAGTCGCCTTCTCCCTGGCTCCCACTACACGCTCAGATAAAGCAAGTTTTTAGTCAAAATTAAGGGCTGCCATGAGTAAAACTGGCTTATTCCATTTTTAAAAAACTACAAGGAACATCATGGCAGCATGCTCTCTTTAAAATGGACACAGATATGCGAGAAAACCTACCTTGCCATACACCGCCACCGACCCCGACTCGGGACAAGACAGCAAAGTGCCCGAAGGTAGCTCCGGCAGGGGAAGCAGCTGATGCTAACCTCCAGGCCACACTCACCGAAGAAAAATTCCTGGAAGGTAGTTCCCCTCTGAAGAAATCCCTTGAGGCTTTAACAGCATCAATCCAGAGCATTACTTCCTCGTTGGTATCATTAACCCAACGTACTTCAGACAACGAATAGCGGATATCCTCTCTGGATGACTGGAGGGGTAGAGTAGACCCAGAGCTGTCCCAACTGTGACACCGAGTAAAAGCAATGGAGCTCAAAATGGAAGACCTAGAAGGAAGATCCAGAAGGAACAACCTGCTAATTCTAGGTCTTCCCGAAGGGGAAGAGGGCTCATCGCCTGTACTGTTTGTTCAAAAGCTATGTAGTAAATTGGCAGGCCCTTCCCCTAATGGCCCAGAGTATGTGATTGAGTGAGCTCATTGGTTCTTAAAACCGGTTCCTCCACCAGGGGCTCCCCCACGTCCTATAATTTTTAGATTGCTGAATTTTAGGGACAAGCAGCACATCCTTAATAAAACTCAGGATATCAGTGAGCTGCTCTGGGAGGGTAAAAGAATCCAGATGATCCAGGACCTGCCAAAGACTGTGAGACAAAGAATAGAGCTTCATCCAATAGTTACGAAGCTTTTTGCAGCTGGAATTCATTTTAAGATGAAATATCCTGCTACGCTGCAGGTGCTTCACCAGGAGGAATGGCATAGTTTTGAATCGCATGCTCAAGTTACTGAGAAGCTGAAGAAGTTATATCCTGACTTGTTTAAGTGAGAGTACTAGGTAGAAGTGTACTCTTGGGCAACGGGATGTTTGCTGGACTGTGTTATGATTATTACGGATGTTAATGATGTGCGATAAAAATGTACCACAGAAGCTGCAATAAGAAATGAGGTTACTTAGGAAGGGATCAATAAGATGTGGTGGCCCAACTTACAATTCATGGTTTTGTGTTAAGCTCCTATTTGTTTTGAAAGCATGCATGCTGGGTCCATTTTTAGTTAGCACTGCGGCGATCAGCTCGTTTTCAGGACAGAAATATTGCATACAGTGGAGCGTTGCTCATTTCGCCTGCCTGGAAGAATTCTTATTTCTAAAGTCACTATCTCGATCCTGATAGACTAAAGGGGGAATTCTAAGGGCTGAGCTCCCGGTCTGTTTGAGTTAGTCAACTAATAGTAGTACTTAGTATTTGGTGTATAACCTATTTAGGTTCTAATTAATAATCTGGTCTTTTTTGTCCTTGTTTCTTCTCGCATTATCGATGGGAGCACTAGGTACTGCATGAATGTAATGCAAAAATTAATCCTTAAACAGGTTCTACGATATAAAATATGGGCTTTGGAGGATAGTAGAAATCTCTCCTTGTTATGGATAGTAAGGTACAAATACCAGTTAGTGGTGTTTCATAAGGATAGTATGAAGCTAATATATAAATAGTTTGCATTAGAACTCTGTTCTATAACTGTTGTCCGGTTATTCAATTAAGTGTGCTTCCTACTCATGAGGAGTAGGGCGTGGGGGGGGGGGATTTATGGAGTTGTTTAGGGGAAGGTACATCACAGCCCAAATTTGAGTAACACTCTGGTGTATACACCAGAATGACAAGAGCACGAATCTTTATTTTTCTTTTATTGTGGGAGAAGGGGTTTATTTTTTTTCTTGTTCTGAATTTCACCTTTTCATTTGGGGGAGGATACAGGGGAGGATAAGATACCAAGTCAGGGGTAAAATGGGTTCCTTTAGCTTTAAAAGACCTGGGGATGCTTTGTAAAGAGCAGATACAAAATGAAATAAATTTCATGGAACGTTAAAGGGTTATGTACTAGTATTAAATGGTACCAGGTGTTATGACATTTGCAAACATGACAATGTCAGATAGCATTTCTCCAAGAGACTCATCTCTTGACCGCAGAGAATCTTTTTCTTAGATGCCAATGGGTGGGACAAAGCTATACAGGGGGAAATTCCACTAATCAGCGGGAAGTTGCTATTCTCCTCCTGAGGGGGATACATTTCCAATTAAATACGACCATTGTGGACCCTGAGGGGTGATACATTTTTCTACACGGGACTCTGGATCATACAGAAATGCTTATGGGGTGTATTTATGGTCCAAACACCCCATCTCTTAATTTTTTCACTGGATTAATAGAAGTGATTTGCAGATTTGTACACCTCCCTTTAATTTTTGCAGGTGACTGGAATATTACCATGACTTCTAACTCAGACAAGTCGAATAGTCAGGTCACTAGACCATCCTCACACAACAAGCTCTACAGGAATTTATAACTATGGGAGGTCTCTGTGACCCTTGGAGAACCCTCCATCCAACTAATCAAAAATATACTTTTTATTCCCCGGTACATAAATCTTTTTCTCGGATTGATTACTTCTTAGTTAGCATCGAAGCCCTGCCCCATATTCCAGATGTCGGTATAGCTTCCAGGGTATTGTCGGATCATTCCCAAGTATGGCTTCTATATAACCCCAATCCAAATATTAGGCGGAATAAAATATGGAAACTAAATACACAACTCCTTAAAGACCCTTGGGTCATAAAGAAATTGCAAACTCTTATCCAAAGCTTTTGGCTATCCAACTTAGGTTCTAATGCTAATGTAGATAAAATATGGGAGGCGTTAAAATGTGTTCTTCGGGGGGAATGTTTCCGGATTGCTTCGATCCATAAAAAAAAGAGAGAGGCTTCCTTGTGTGCCCTTTTATTGCAGATAGAAGCACTTGAACATAGCCCAGTCCTGGAATCCTCTGAACGAGAACAAGTTGAATTAACCAAATAAAGACATCAATATGCAGACTTATTAAGGGGAAAGTCTGAATATGCATTGTTAAAGACACGGTCAACTTATATAGATCAGGGAGATAAAGCGGGACATTTGTTGGTTATGCGACTCAAAGAACGAGAAGCCTCCCACTTGGTAAAAGCTATTTCCTCCCAGTTCGATGGTACCCTTAAAACTTCCCCAGTAGAGATCACCCAAGAGTTCAATAGGTTTTATTCACAGCTATACTCTTCTCCCCTAAATGTCCTTCCAGACAAGGAAGTTCAGGATTATTTAGCTGTTGCTAGCCATGCTTGTAGAGCAGAAAGCAGCTAACTAAAAGAAGCTACATTTTCTTATTAATTTAAAACTTATATCTCAGCAGGAGTCAGTGTCTGTTAAGATAAAGTAGACAGATAACTTTACTAGAAGTAGAAGGGGTCTTATTTAGGGTTAAAAATAAGAAAGGAAAGAAAAGAAAGAAAGTCAGTGTGTGTTCTGTGCAGGGAAGGGTTCTAATCAGCTGACTTTGCTAAACCAGTAGGAGGAAAGAGAGCTTACCTGGGGGTGTTGTTTAGACACTATAAAAGCAGGTGAGTCAAATTACAACTTCCTGTTGCTAGCCTTGCTTGTAGAGCAGAAAGCAGCTAACTAAAAGAAACTACATTTTCTTATTAATTTAAAACTTATATCTCAGCAGGAGTCAGTGACTGTTAAGATTAAGTAGACAGATAACTTTATTAGAAGTAGAAGGGGTCTTATTTAGGGTTAAAAAAAGAAAGAAAAGAAAGAAAGTCAGTGTGTGTTCTGTGCAGGGAAGGGTACTAATCAGCTGACTTTGCTAAACCAGTAGGAGGAAAGAGAGCTTACCTGGGGATGTGGTTTAGACACTATAAAAGCAGGTGAGTCAAATTACAACTTCCTGTTGCTAGCCTTTTTTCTTATTAATTGCCCTCCATCCCACCCAAAGCCAGTTCTACCTTTATAGCCACTGGATTTGACTGTCAAAAGGAACTTCCTGTGTGGCATTAGGAAGGAAAGGATCATAGAGAAACATTGGTTTTGTCAACCCTAAAGGAAAAAAGTAGCTCACTCTCCCCCCCCCCAGCTGCTGGTGGTCTGATATTGAGCAAGGAGGAAGGAGGCTACTGAAGAAGATAGGAAGTTGCTGTTCCAGAACAGGAAGGGTGAGAGTTGTAAGGAGAGGAGAGAATAAGCATCCAGAGAAACAGTAGAGAGGACACAAAATAAGACATGATAGGAGTGGTGCAGTGCAATGGCTGTGGGCGGCAGTGTTCCAGGAGACATTCTGAGGCTGTGATGCTGCCCTATTTGCAGGCATCTCTGGTCTGAGAGAGGAGGTTGCCTGTCTCCAGTCTGACCTGGCTAGGATTCATGAAACCTCCTCCTCACCCGGGGACCACCAGGGCCAATGCCACTACCTCAGAGGTTGCCAAGAAAGAGGAGAGGCTGGACCAGGGTGGGCTCAGGAGGAGGAGGGTGGTGGAAGGAGTTGCATCCCTCCAGCTGTACCTCTCCACAATTCATTCGCTCTTCTGGTGGATAGTGGTTCCTCTATGGAGGCACCTGCAGTGGAGACCAAGGAGGATGCTGGGAACCTTCACAAAGGAGACCCACAGGAGGGTGGCATGGGACCCCATAGGGGAAGGAATCAACTCCTGGTGGGGGACTCAATCATTAGGGGGTAGAAATGGGGAGGAAGGGGAGGAAGGGGAGAGGGAGGTCAGGTGCCTTCCTGGCACCACAGCTTGGAGGGACAGGAAGTGAATCCTCAGGATCGTGGGAGGAGCTGCAAGAGGGAGGGAGCTGGATGTCATTGTCCACCTAGGGACAAATGACCTGGCTAGGAATGGGATCAGAGCAGTGCAAGAGGAGTTTGAAGAGTTGGAAGGGCCTTGACAAATAGCATCACGGTAACCTTCTCGGAGGTGCTGCCTGTCTATGGCAAGGAGATGCTCGAGCACTTCTCACCAGGGAATTCAAATGAGTGGTTGAAAACTGTTGTGGAGCTCAGGGTTTTGGCTTCATTGGGACTGGGAGCCACTCTGGAGGGATGCAGACCTATACTGGTGCGATGGTCTGCATCTGTCCAGGGGGGAACCAGGATCCTAGGTGAGAGGTTTAAATGCCTAATGGCAAGCATTTAAACCAGCCAAGGGGGGCACTGAAAGGAGAGGGAAATCTGAGCTTCCCCACAAAACATGGTGATTAGTGAGGTAAACACCAAGGTACAGAAGTTATTAGGGGCAGAACAGATTTAAATGTAAAAAAGGCAAGTAAGGACAGAAATGGGGCTAAAAGGGGTAAGGCTATCAAAAGCGGAGGGTGAGTGCCAATGCCAGTAGTCTGTGTAACAACTCCCTGAACTAGTGGCCTTGATGGAAGAGGTTGCCTGGATATTGTGGCAGTCACAGAAACATGGTACACAGAGAACCATGACTGGGATGTCAACATACCAGGATACACAATCTACAGGAGGGACAGGGAGGGTAAAAGAGGAGGAGGAGTAGCTCTCTATGTAAAGGAAGGGATCAAAGCAACAGAACTAAAGTGTAAACAGGGAGCAGATGAGGCACTTTGGGTCACCCTGGAGACAGAAATGACACCACAATCCACATGGGGTTGTATACAGACCCCCATCTCAGGGGGAGGGAATGGACAAGGAAATGATAGAAGGCTTTCTTAGAATGGCAGAAAAAGGGGAGATATTGTTGATGGGGACCTGAATATGCCAGATGTTAACTGGAGCACCTTTGCTGCAGGCAATCCAGGCGGAGCCATTCTTGATGCCCTACAGGGCATGCTTCAGACAGCTAGTATTGGAACCCACTCAGGAGGGAGCAATCTTAGACCTGGTACTCTCAAATGGGATGGAGAAAGAATCTCAGATTTAGAAGTGGGTAGCCATCTGGGAACAAGCGACCACCAGTGTGGCTCCGATAAACACAGCCATGCAATCAAGCCACAAAAGCAAGAGTACTGGACTTTAGGAGGGCTGACTTTGGGAAAATGAGAGAGTGCCTCAGGAAAGCACTAGCAAACAGGCAAGAAGGAGGGGTGGAGGAACAATGGAGAGTGATCAAAACAGCCATCACCGAGGCAACAAGCCTTTGTGTAAAGCAAATCAATAAAACACAACGAAGGAAAAAACCGCTATGGTTCTCAAAAGAGGTGGCAGGGAAGGTTAAGGAGAAAAGGACAGCATTCAGGAAATATAAGGAAACACAGAAGGAGCAGGACAGAGAACTTTATCGGTTAAAGCAGAAAGAGGAAGGGAAGGCAGTCAGAATAGCAAAGGCTCAAACCGAGGAAAGGATAGCCAATTCTGTTAAGAAGGGGGATAAGACCTTTTATAGGTATATTAGGGAGCAAAGAAAGACCAAAGGAGGGATACTGAAGCTTAATAAAGGGAGGAATGTGGGTAGAGGGTGACAGTGAAAAAGCTGGGATACTGAATGAATATTTCTGCTCAGTATTCACAAAGGAAGAGGAGGGGGAGTTACCTAAACCAAACAAGAGAAACACTCTGAAGACAGGGGTTGATACCAGTCCATTTACAAAAGAAAGGGTTCTGAAAGAACTAATAAAATTGAAGGTGGACAAAGCAATGGGGCCTGATGGGATTCACCCAAGAATTCTAAAAGAACTAAGGGTAGAACTAGTGACACCGATGACTACTCTCTTTAACAAATCATGGGAGGATGGGGTGGTACCCGAGGACTGGAGGAGGGCAGATGTGATTCTTCTTCACAAAAGTGTGAGCAGGACAGAGGCAGGAAACTACAGACCAGTTTGTTTGACCTCAGTGGTAGGGAAAATGATGGAATCACTTCTGAAGGAAAGAATTGTTGAGTACCTAGAGGCCAGTGGGGCTCAGGACCCAAGGCAGCATGGATTCACAATGGGAAGGGTGTGTCAGACGAATCTAATAGATTTCTTTGGGTGACCAAAGTAGTAGACCAGGGAGGGGCTGTGGACATGGCCTACCTAGATTTTAGCAAGGCATTTGATACAGTCCCACACAAAAGATTAATTCACAAGATAGCCAGCCTTGGAGTGGGTCCCCAGGTGGTAGCCTGGATAAAAAATTGGCTAGACAACAGGATGTAAAGGGTAGTAGTAAATGGGTACACAGTGAAGAAAGGAGGGTTACTAGCGGGTACCATGGGTTCAGTACTGGGACCGGTCCTTTTAATGTCTTTATAAGTGACATTGCAGAGGAACTGGAAGGAAAAGTATGTCTCTTTGCAGATGACACAAAGATCTGCAACAGGGTTGATACGAGATGGAGTGGAAAAGGATGAGAAGGGACTTGGCAAGGTTGGAGGAATGGTCAAATGTATGGCAGCTCAGATTCAATGCAAAGAAGTGCAAGGTAATGCACATGGGAAACAAAACCCAGGGGAAGCATACACAATGGGGGTGAGATACTGACAACAGTAAAAATAGAAAGGGACCTGGAGGTAATTATATCAGATGACCCAAAGGTGGGCAAGCAAGTGAGAAGGTAAGGAAGGCTGGGGGATACTGGGATGCATAGAAGAGGCATCAATAGTAGAAAACAGGAAGTTGTTATCCCTCTGTACAGACAGTTGGTGAGACCCCATCTGGAGTACTGTGTGCAGTTCTGGAGACCCCATCTCGCTAAGACATAGACAGAGTGGAGACTGTCCAGAGGAGGGCAACAAAATGGTGCAGGGTCTGCACCAGAAGACATATAGAAGAAAGACTAAAGGAGCGTAATATGTATACCCTTGAGGAAAGAAGGGAGAGAGGGGACATGATAGAAACTTTCAAGTACCTCAAGGGAATTAACAAAGTCCAAGAGGGTAGCATCTTCCAGAAAAAGAGATGTGCAAGAACAGGGGGCACAATTTGAAGATAGAAGGGGGACGGCTCAGAGGTAATGTGAGGAAGTATTTTTTCACTGAGAGGGTTGTGGATGCATTGAACAGCCTCCCTGAGGAGGTTGTGGAGTCAAGAACAGTGTGGGGACTTCAAGAATGCATGGGACAGGCATAAGGCAGTCCTAGTGGGGGGTAGGAGGAAATAAGCTGTTGGTTAACTAGGATCTGCAGCTTATCTGTTAGGTAGGAAAATGGGCAGACTAGGTGGGCCAAGCGGTCCTTATCTGCCATCAAATTCTATGTTTCTAAGATTCCACTCCCGCAACTATCCCAGGACCAACTAATTTTCTTAACACAGCCTATATCTCAGTCCGAAATTCTAACTGCCATCCAGGCTCTGGCATCGGATAAATCTCCAGGTCCGGATGGATTTCCCGCTAACCTTTACAAAGTCCTGGCAAGCGAATTAACTCCCATCCTTGCTCAGGTCTTTTCCTCCCTTTGTGAAAAGGGTATATCTGATTCCTCACTACTGCAGGCCCTTATAATAGTCTTACCTAAACCCAATAAACCCCCAGATAAAGTTACCGACTATCGGCCCATATCTCCTATGAACTGTGATATAAAAATCCTGGCAAAAATTTTAGCTGGTAGGGTAATGCAAGTTTGGGACGGAATTATAGGATCTAGGAGGAGATCCTCTCTGGACCATCTGCGGAAGTTGGAACATATTTTCTCCATGTCCAGGGATTCTCGGGACCCAATGGTTTTGGTGTCCCTGGATGTGGAGAAAGCTTTTGACAGGGTACACTGGAAGTTTCTCTTTTTGGCAATGGAAAGATTTGACTGCCCTACCAGGTTTATTGAGTGGGTAAAGATTTTATACTCCAGCCCGAATGCCAAAGTATACTGCAATGGTATTCTCTCAGGAGGCTTTCCTCTCTACTCGGAGACTCATCAGGGTTGCTCACTATCCCCATTTTTGTTTAATATTTATTCTGAGCCCTTAATTAGACTTCCGAACTCCTCCTCACAAGTCATTGGTATCACACTAGGCTCTCTTGAAGTTAAAATCTCAGCTTATGCTGATGATTTCTTATTGCACCTATCACATCCTGCCACTTCACTACCAGCTGCTCTTCATATTATTTCTCAATTTGGATTGGTCTCGAACTTTAAGCTTAATTTGGATAAAACTACCCTAATGCCCCTAAATCAGTATGTATGTCCCACAGATTATACACAACTAGGGCTGAAAGGGTCATCTAAACTTGTCTATTTGGAAATAATTCTCACGCAAAGTACCATTCTGAGGAGAAGGTTGAACTTGGAGAATTTGGTGGTGACCATTGCAAGGGATCTAAACAGACGGGGCACACTCCCAATGTCAATGCAAGTGAGAATTAGCGGTATTAAAATGAATATCCTTCCCCGCATTTTTTACCCTATTCATATGCTTAACCTTTTTATCCCAATGGCATGGTTTAAAAAACTTCATGCATTAATATCCCATTTTCTTTGGCAAAAGAAGTGCCCACGTCATTGTTATATAAAATTGGGCACTCCAGAACCCTTGGGGGGACTCAGGTTACCAAATTTCTATTTATACTATTTAGCCAGTCATATCTCAAAATATGCCCTATGGATTCTTGATCCACGGCCTATGGATCCTTTAGTATATACACCCATCTGGCTACAAGTTGAAAGATATTTGATTACGACAATGGGAATATCTCTAGATGCTATGTATTTTGTATCCTTAAATAGATTACCTCCACAACTAAGATACACAGTTATTGGTACATTGGTTAGAGTATATACTCAATTTTGTAGAGCTATGAAATATGAGAACACATGGGACACTTCCCAAGCATTATGCAAAAACCCAAATTTTAAACTTCAGGGTGCAGTTATTTGTATGTCAGAGTTACGGGGGAAATGTATTTCTGACCTCATACAGGAGGGAAGAATACCTGAAAGCCCAACATTACTATATGAGCTGGGGCTTCCACGGTCACAAATTTTCAAGGTGTACCAGATCCGCCATATGTTGATGGAATGGTTCGGCACGCTAAACTGGGACATTAATCAAGGAGGGTTTCTTTCCCACAAACAATCCCTTGCCCAGTCACCCCATTCAGTCTCATGTTTAGTGACCTTTATCTTTCCCTATATGTATCCCACAATATCTGGGGAATCCCATTACTGGAGTAGGGCACTACCTATGTTACCTAAGGAATGGGATCGCATTTGGTTGGACCTTTACCAATATTCCACAAGCAATAGGATACGCCTTACCCAATTCTGTATTCTTCATAACATATATTTTACCCCAGGGCATTTGCTTAGAATGGGTAAACTTCCTACAGCAACATGTTCTAGATGTGCTTCGGCAGATGGATCGCTGTTTCATATTCTATGAGAGTGCAATAAAGTAACTTCACTATGTGGGAGAATTAAGACAACAATTAACCCCTTATTAGGGTTAACGGATCTTTTCTCTCCTGAAATATGTATTGTGGGAGGTCTTTCATCGATTCCTGTTAGGAAAAGAAGGTTCTATATTTCTTTAGTCTCCTCAGTGGTAAAGAGATTGGTATTATGTCACTGGCTAGATCAGGAAGAAATTTCCTATTCGGAATGGCTAAAGGAAATCCTGTATAGCCTAAGTATTGAAAAAACAATAGCCACGCTTAGGGACCGTCCTCAAGGATATGACAAGAGGTGGGGCAAGTTGGAGACTTTGTTAATGGTGTAAGCATTTCCCTTAAATGACGATTGAACAAATAATAATATACACTTTGGGTATACTGTGTTTGACATAGCAGGGACGAAAGTCGTCTCGATAGATCTTTCGAGTTTACTGTATACCCATGAAATGGAACCCCCTTATTTCCTTTTTTTTATTTATTTATTTTAGTTTTATTTTATGCCTTGGTATCTTAGGGGAGAGAAGGGTCAATAAAGGAGGGGGGATTTATGTATTGCTTGTGCAGCTATTTCTAATGATGTTTGGTCTTTACATGCTATGTAATTCATAATGTGTCTGTACAAGTTTAATAACAATAAAGCTTATTAAATTTCAAAAAAAAGAATGCGGTACAGTGACAGTTGGTAGTAGTGTCAGTCATTGCATAGAATTTAAATTGTGCAACAGGCAAGCGTGCATATTGCACTATATGTGTAGAATCTCTACCTTCAAAACTTGTACGCAGCACAATAAGCACTTCTCACTAAACGTGTCAAATCTGTGGTACTAAAAATTTGCAATAGATCTTTCACCGTACATGCTCTTAACATAGTAGCTGTCTTACAGTACGGTCACTGTCTTGTTGTTGTTGTTCTTGCCTATTTAAATCTTTGCTCTGAATGGTGTTTCACTTAATGTGACTGAAGAAACCTCAGTATAGTACTCTAGGCAAAACATACAGTAGTACACAAGTATCCTGAAAGTAACAGAACAACAAAGACATGAAAATAAATAAATTGTACAGAGTATTGACAATAATTAATCCGATATATATTGAGACCGCGGTGATGTATACAGCACTGTAAAAATGTTTTATTATTAATTTACAGAACATCGTAGGCATTCCCCACCTCAGGCAGTGGTAGTACCAGCCGGGGCTGAGGCTGTGGAGGGCCATGAGTCTGACACCGAGAGTGTCATTCTCATTGAGTCAGAAGGTAAGACAAATCCATTACAACAAGATGAATAACTAATTACTTAATGCACAGGGCACAAGGACATTGCCTGTCTGAGGTAACACAACTCAGCAGTGCGGCACATTGTGCATGGCTGTTATCAGATAGCAATACCGTTCATATGCATGGCTTTAGTTTTGCTGTGGTTCAGAACTGCACATGCAACAGCTGATCTGGTGGCACTCGGTGGGGGGGGGGGCAGTTTCCCTAGGCAAGGGTCTGTACCCCCTGAGTGCCCTTACTTGTACAAAGGCATTATCAGTCAGCTAGAACATTGATATGCATTACTTTAATAACACCTGTCTCAGCACTCAGGAACCAATACCATTACTGGGGAGGGGATTGGGGCATGCTCTGCATGAGGCTATACAATTCCTCAGTACCCTAGGTTCTGCACAGCTGTTGTCAGGGAAGTAGACTAGTAAAATGCATGAGTTTAGCTGAGTTATAGCTCAATACTCACATTACAATACCTGGTCAGGGTGTGAGTGTTTGGGGGGGCATTGCCTGCCACCATTTAACCCCCGTGTCCTAACTAATGTGCACGTGGTATCGAGAAGTAATAGCATTCATATACATGACTTCTGTTGACCTGAAGCTGTACAATGAAGATAAAATACCTGTTCTTTTTTTGGGGGGGGCATTGCCTGGCTGAGAGTGTGCAACTCCTCGGTACAATAGATTCTGCATAACTGGTATCAGGGACATATACTATCTATATGCATGAGCTTAGTTGGGCTGTAGCTCAACATTCACGTTCCACTGTCTGGTGGGTGGGGGGTAGGCCATTGCTAGTCTCAGCTTGTGGAACTCCTCAGTCTCCTAACTTGTGCATGGGTGCTATTAATGAGCTATGTCATAAATAGCCATGAGTTCAGTTGACCTGTGGCTCAGCACTCGGGATCCAATACCTGATCTTCAGGTAGGGAAGGGGGCCACTAGTTTGCTGATGCCACAGAACACCACAGTATACTAAATTGTGTGTAGCTGCTATCAGGAACCTATATCATTGATATCCATGCCTTCTGTTCAGCTATAGGTCAGTACTCAGGATCCTATACCTGTAATTTTCTTTTGGGGTTGGGGGAGATATTCCTAGCCAAGGGTGCACAAGTGCTCACTGTTACAACTTCTGTGCATCTGGTACCAGAGACCTATACTGTTGATGTCCATTTATTTAATTGGTTAGTGTCTCACCACTCACCATCCAGTAGCTGTTTTTTGGGGGGATGGGGTCAGGGCATTGCATGGACGATGCCGTGCAATTCCTCAGTGCACTAACTAGTGTGCACCTACTATCGTTAAGTGATAGCATTAATATTGATGAGTTCAGTCGACCAGCACACGTACAATCAACATACCATACCTGGTGTTTTTGGTGGGGTGGTGGGCATTGACTAGCTGAGGCCATGCAACTTCTCAGTGTAGTAGGATCTGAGCAGCTGGTATCAGAAGGTATGGTGTTGATATCCATGAGTTTAGTTGCCGTGTAGCTGACCATTCAGGTAACAAAAACTGGTGTGGAGAGGGAGGAGGGTGTTGCATTGCCTGGCTGAGCCCATGCTAGTCCTCATTATCCTAACATGTATGCAGGTATATCAGTGAAGTATATCATCCATATCCATGAGTTCAGTTAACCTGTAGCTCAGCACTTGGGATCCATTACCTAGTGTTTCCGGGGCTGGGATGGGAAGGGCATTGCTTGGCTGAGGCCGTAGAACTCCACAGTATTCTAACTTGTGTGCAGGTCCTATCAAGGAGATACAACACTGATATCCATGCCTTCAGTTACACAGTAGGTCAGCGCTCAGAATACAGTACTTATTTTTTTTGAGGTGGGAGGGGGAAAGGGTGCATTGCCCTGTTGAGGGCATCCAACTGATCACTGTTCTAACTTATGTTCACCTGCTATCAGACAAGTGTACTGCTGATCTCCATTGTTTTGCTTGGTTTGTGTCTCACCACTTACCATACATTACAAGTTCTTGGTGGGGTAGCAGGGCATTGCCTGGCTGACGCCAAGCAACACCCCAGTGTCCTAGCTAGTCTGCACCTAGTATCGGTAAGTAATAGCATTCATATCCATGAGTTCAGTTGAGCAGTAGCTCTGCAATGAAGACACAATACCAGTTTGTTTGTTTTTTTTTGTGGTGGGGGGCATTGCCTGGGGGGCATTGCCTGGCTCAGCCCGTGTAACTCCTCAGTGCCCCATAGGTTCTCCGCAGCTACTATCAGAGAGGTAGGTATGCTGTAGCTCAACACTCAGGTCACAATACCTGGTGGGGTGCTCTGCCATTGCCTGGCTGACCCCAGGAAATAGCTCACTGTCCTTACTTGCACACAGGTGATATCAATCACCTATACTATGCCAGCAATGTACAGATATAACTGTTCTAAGCATAGAAAACTGGAACAAAAATGTTAACATATTGATATCGCAGTGATGGTCACTATGCTTCCTGGGATTATGTAATAGTAACACAGAAACACATATGAAAAAAATACCTTAATATACATAGACATAGCAATACGATCTGTAATCAGAAAAGTATATATCTTTTTCCTGGCTGCCAGGGAGACTGTACTACATCAGCCACTGCATGCGGTGAAGCAAGAGGCAGATGGCAGTGCTGAACATAAGTGTTGCAATATACTACACACATTTGTTGTCAACTAGAGAAATACCACTTCTACATGTTCTTGTCAATAAGCTAGTGAAATGGTGATTAATACATTATATGCAGTTGATATCTGTGGATAGCGAACATAAATGTTAATCAGTTAATGTGAGACATGCTTCTTCAGCCAGGATCTAATACCTGGTCCACAGGTGGTTGTGACATTGCTTGCCTGACACCGTGCAGCTCATCAGCCTCCTAAGTTGTGGTCACCTTGTATCAGATAGCTGCAGCATGAATGTTAACAGTTCCTATCACGTTAATAGAGTATAACAATTTCTGACTGCAGTTGACATGTGGCTCGCCACTCAGTACACCGTACCTGGTCTTGTATGCATGACTGTGCATGATGTCATGAAGTACTCAGTGTACTAACTACTGTTCAGCTGACATCAACAAGCTGTAGCACAACACTTAGCCTCCTGTAAATGACGTTCAGTGCATGTGCACATCTAATATTGATATGCATGGCTTTAAATGGTATGTGTTTAGCATTTAGTATTGGTATATGAGAGGTACTTGACCATTGTGTACGTGAGCCAAGCAACTCCTCACTGTTCTAAGTTGTGTATACCTGTTATCAACAACAGCTGTCATTGCTGCCACTGGCTTTCCTTGAAATATCTCTGTACTCAGCAGCCAATACCTGATCTGTGGGGGAGTGGTGACATTGTCTGTCTGAATCCATGCAACTCACAGTGTAATAACTTGCATTCAGCTAGTATCATGCAGGAATAATATTCATGTACAAGCTTCTCTTAACTTCTGTGCAGCTGCTAAACAGGGTAACATGGCATAAATGTTCATGCTCCTACTTGTGCTACACATTTTAAGTCAGAATTTTGCACCTACCATGTAAAATAGACTGTCAATTTCCGGCAGTACCCATGGAAGTAGTCAGTGTCATGAAAGCAGTTCACCCCTATCGTGGACATATAAGATAACTTTGATGCCTTTACATTGGTCATGCTTCTGCACTAATTATCTTGTTTATGAAATAGAATATTTGAGTGTTGTCTGCCTGACGCCATGTAATTATGCAGTGTCCTAAGTTATGGTGACCTAGCATCACAAGTATATCACATGCATGCTGATGCCTTTACTTGACATGTGTCTGTTGACTGAAGATCATCTTCCTGATTCCCGACATGGGGGGGAGAGAGGGATGTCACTATCTGGCTGTTAAAAAAATGCAAGAACTTAGTTGAATATCATACAACAGTAAGATACCTTTACATTGATGCACTTCTCCATGTAGGGTGCAATCCCAGGCCTAGCAGACCTCTGCTCATTGCCTTACTGACACCATGCAGCTACTCAGACTAATAACTTGTGATATAGATGTACACTCATGAGCGTGTACTTCTTCTTGGTGGGTGGGGGGGTTGTGCAATGCATGGCTAACTACATGCAACTACTCGTATTGGTTACTTCTTTTCAACTGGTATCATCAACATATTAAATAGTCTGTCTATTACTGAACTTGAAATGTACATCTTTTTTTTTTCCAGTTGTTTAACCAGGTGAGACACACTAAGCTGAAAGTTTGTTTACAGGTGTAACCTGGGAGCACAGGGAAGTTAAGTGACTTGCTCAGGGTCACACAGTATGCATGTGGGGGCTGTGGGATTCAAACCCAGGTCTCCAGATTTGCAGCTCAGAGCCTTAAACCACTGCACTATACTGCCTCCCAAAAACCTTACGAAGCAAATTATTCCTGCTGTCCAAAAGTGAGGGCCAGTACTTGTCTCAGCATTTTGAACTATTAACCATATGAATTACCTTCATTTATGGAGATTGTAATGACATCTACCACTAAAGTACACTTATCAGTGTAACATATTGATTTGACTATTTTCTGTCCACAGGTGCTGTAACAACATCAGTGTTCCGTGAGCTCTGTGGCCGTGTAGACATGCTGGAGCAGAAGGTTGACCGCCTGCTTCAGGGACAGGAGAAAATACTGTCCCTGTTGCAGGTACAGCAGGGGATGGTCAGCCTTCTGCTTCAGCCTGTAGACACAGCTACAGATGCCACGGGGCAGAGCAGCACCGCCCCACCGCAGGCAGCAGCATCCAGTCTCCCTGGCCAGAGCTGAATGGCCCTCCACACAGGACCAGTACCTCCTCCATGGTGCACCAGTTTCCACTTCCAGTGTGCCTCCACATGGCTCCAGTTTCCTGGACTGTGCCACCTCGACCAGCACAACATACCTCCCCATGACTTAAGTCTGAAAAAACAGTATTTTATATTTTAAAAAAAATTATGTCATATTTATTTTTTTCTAAATTCTATTACTGCAATCAAGATTAAATTTTTATATTTTTTTCACAATAAAAAAAACTATTAGGTACATTTATTTTTCTAAAACATACTTTAAAAAAATATGTTTGTAACTACAGATGCAAAGTGTGTTTATTATAAGTATTCAATAGTAATGATGATGTGTTTACACTGCTAACAAAATAGCTGCAAGTACCCAAACCTGTGTGCACATGGTATCAGAGAGCTATTACATTGATGTCCATGGCTTGACTGTGGTTGTGGCTATGCACTGTGGATACTTGGTCTGGGGTTGGCCCATTGCATGGCTGACATCATGCAACTCTTCATCACCCTACCTTCTGAGTACCTAGTATCATAGCAGTATTCTGTTGGTGTAAATCACTTAATTAGTACTCTGCCTCAGTATCCAATACCTGGTCTGTGAGGGGGGGAAGGGGCATTGCCTGGTTGAGGTTGTGCAACTCCTCAGTGTCCTAACTTGTGTCCAGCTGGTATCAGAGAGGCATACCAATGATGTCTATGGCCTTAGTTTGGCTGTGGCTCTGCACTCAAGATCCAGTACCTGATCTGGGGGCTTTGCCTGGCTGAGGCCATGCAACTCCTCAGTGTCCTAACTAGTGTGCAGCTGGTATCAGAGAGGTATACCGATGATGTTCATGGCCTTAGTTTGGCTGTGGCTCTGCACTCAGGATCCAGTACCTGGTCAGGGAGGTGAGCATTGCCTGGCTGAGGCCGTGTAACCTCTCATGTCCCAACTTGTGTGCAGCTGCTATCAGAGAGGTATACCAATTATGTCCATGGCTTTAGTTGGGTTATAGCTCTGCACTCAGGATCCAGTACCTGGTCTATGGGGGGTATGGCCTGGCTGAGGCTGTGCAACCTTTCAGTGTCCTAATTTTTGTGCACCTGGTATCAGAGAGGTATACTGATCATGTTCATGGCTTTTCTTGGGCTGTGGCTCTGCACTCAGAATCCAGTACCTGGTCTGGGAGGTGGGCATTCCCTGTCTGAGGTCGTACAACTCCTCTGTGTCCTAACTAGTGTGCAACTGCTATCAGAGAGGTATACCGATGATGTCCATGGCTTTACTTGGGCAGTGGCTCTGCACTCAGCATCCAGTACCTGGTCTGGGGGGGCATTGCCTGGCTGAGGCCGTGCAACTCCTCAGTGTCCTAACTAGTGTACAGCTGGTATCAGAGACATATACCAGTGATGTTCATGGTCTTAGTTTGGCTGTGGCTCTGCACTCAGGATCCAGTACCTGGTTGGGGGGGCATTGCCTGACTGAGGCCGTGCAACCTCTCAGTGTCCTAACTTGTGTTCAGCTGCTATCAGAGCAGTATACCAATGATGTCCATGGCTTTAGTTGGGCTGTGACTCTGCACTCAGGATGCAGTACCTGGTCTGGGGGGGTGGGGGCATTGCCTGGCAGAGGCCGTGCAGGCCCTCAGTGCAGCTCTTATCAGGGAGGTATACTATCCATGTGTATGCCTTTAGTTGGGCTCTGGTCTATAATCAAGATCCAATGCCTGTTCTAGGAGGGTGCAGGCCTTGCCTGTCTGAGCTCATGCAACCCCTCAGTCTGCTAACTTGTGTGCAGCTGGTATCATCTCCAGGACATCCACTCAACACCCTCAAAGTTTCAGTAACACCAACGATGACGCCAAAGAAAACAGTAACAAAACCGGAAATGCAAACGCAACCACGTACTCAAATGCAAATGGTAACGCATATGTTCATGGTAACGCAATTGGAAACACAAACGCTTTCAGTTACATCAACGATGATGACAAAAGAAACAGAAATGCAAACATAAACCCAAACAGAAGTGTGTATGCAAACACAAATGGTAATGCACACAGAGATGCAAAAGGAAATAAACAAAAACAGTAATGGAAATGAAAATGTTAAGAGTAGCACAAACGGAAGCGCAAACACAGACGCAAAGGGTAATGCACACAGTGATGTAAATGGGAATGAGAACACAAATGGTAACAGAAACACAAGTAGAAACGCTAACTGTAACAGTAATGGAAACACACACCCTTTTTTTCTCCAAAAGCTGCATTCAGAAGCACAGTGAATACAAAGAATGTATGCATAATAATGAGCAAGGCCCCGATTTTTCTGTGGCACTTTGGGACCAAATTCTGCAGCAGGGTTACCATTTGCCGCAGAACTTCTGAGGCAGTGGTTTGTAATTTCTGCGGCAGTTCTGCGGCAGCAATGTACTGCCATGTCCCTGCATTTAGACACCATCTCCATGGCAATGGCTATGGCAAATGGGATGGGGGACATGCAAAACAACTGATCCAGAATCCCCAGTTCCCTGCAGTGGCTGAGGACCCCTACAGGGAGAACAGTAACTAATGGGTTCCCACCAATTGCCAAAGCAGCCACAGATGCTCACCAGTGTAGATGAACCTGGTGATACAAAAGTCTCTACACATTTTGTCCTGACACTAAAGTAAACATATACCCATACCTGGTATTGCATAAATAAGAGACTGTCTGGATGATGGGTAGTACAAAGCTGATGAAATTCATGGTTGGTGCATAATTTGTTCATACTAGAAAGAAGTCTAATAGGGATGATGAAAAGGTGATTTATAAAATATTTCTTCAGACATGTTTTATTATTAATATTACTCCTAATTAGGGATGATAAGCAAATGATATTGCTTGGTTCTAACAGGTCAGAAGGGACTTGCTGAAGAAAATAAAGATAGAATGGAACCAGATCATAAACTATCTCCTTACAAAGTGTTCTAAAACATATTGATTTAACATTAACAAAACAGGAAGAAGTGGTACAGCACTTGCCCCTCCCTTTTATCCCATTCCAAATTAAAAAAAAATGCTCTCATGTTTTGCAGCTAAAACAGGAACATGTCTGACAAATTCTGAGTTTGTGTAAGTTATTTTAGCCTTTGTTCAACAGTTACTGTATATCTTCCATTTGCTTTAATATAAATGAGCTATTGTTGGGGAAAAATACATCTTCCATGGAGGTACAATGTTCCATTAATTAAATATTCAAACAGAGGCAACAGCATGGATGTAATTAAATACTTACAGGGTTCGGTTATCAGTCTCAGTTATAATGTTACATTAAAATTGCCTTTAGGGTGCATGCCTCTTATATTCCATTGAGTTTTCAGACTGGGGGAAACATTTTCTTTACAGAGAGTTTGCAAGGAAGTACAAAAACGTAGTGAAACTGGTATCTGAAGCAGCTTCAAAGTCTCCAGCAATTTGGGAATGCTGCCAGCACCCTTCTGGCATTGACCCCCAGTTGATGATAATATGTTCCACCTGGCAACTGGTCTGTTCTTTTTTTTCACGTAGGAGCCAGGTGGAAATGTCACAATTAGGGCAGAAAGAGTGCTTTAGTCCAGTGACCGCCAAAAGGATCCAATTCTTACTGGCAAACAGAAACGTATCAAAAAAACCCAAATCTGTACTAAAAAAATTAAATACAACCCTATCTGAATGCTACTATGCTACCTAACATGAAAGACAGTCTAATTTCCGATGCTGCTAGAACGGACTATAAAATCTAAAAACTGGCCAGCACACATCTTTAAACCCTAAATTGTTCATTTGAGATGTTTGGACCTAATTTACATTAGTTGTGTCAAGACAGAGGCTGAGTATTAGATTTTAGATCCCCTCCAGTTATTACTATGCCCTCTTCAGTGTGGTAATTAAAATAGGGATGTAAAAACCCAGGCAGGTATCATTAACAGTCTCTGGTGTCAGCCGTTACTTTCCATTTATATTTCAATCAATGCAGCAAACATAAGCTTTTCATGCATACTGTATTACAACACAAAATCAGATACTAAGAAATATTTTTTCACTCTCCGTGATCAGTTATGTGATTGTACTGTTCATTTTTTCAACTGTTTTACAAATATTAATTAAATGAACACTTTTCCTTTGATTCTTCATAATGGGTTCCTGAATTACAGTGTGCTTAATATTTCTTAGTATCTGACTTTGTGTAGTAAAATGCATGAAAAGCTGACTTATGCTGCAGTGTCTTGAAATAAGAACGGAAAGTAAAGGCTGACACCAGAGATTGTTAATGATACCTGGTTTAGAGCACAAAATAAATGCTAGGATACTTTGTACTTAACACACACACACACACACACACACACACACACACGAGATGGACACACACAATTTAGTCAGAGCAGGGCATCTACTAAAACAAATTGAGACCAAGACCTGTTTGATGCACATGTTTTCATCTTTCATGGACAACATCTGTTTTCAGCCACAGGTCAAACTATTCAAGATGCCAGTTTGTGCTGCACAAACGCCAAGGAAGGCAACCGGGAAATCACATCTAACAGCCCCCTCCCTTTCAAAAAAATTAATAAGGCAATATTTCTATATTTAAATCAGTTTCAGTCACAGCCTCTAGCCCTCCTGCATACTGTCCATATTATTATTATTTTAACGTGGCTGTCAGACGCAATGACAGCTATGTGGTACAGAGCATGCTCTGTGCGCAGGAAATGAGATAGGGACTGGGCTAGGCAAAGGAAGGTTTCAATACAGGGAGAGATAGAAGTGTGTGGAAAATTGAGACGTACCGGGCAGCAATGCCAGAGGGTCAGCAAAAAGAAATATTGCCTTTCTTGGTGCTTATTAATTATTTTTTTATTAGTATTTATGCTGGCCGAAGGCAGGCTCTTATGACAGGGAGATTGTGGCCAGGGGCCATTTAAAATACCAGTAATGCTGTATTTTGGTTTCAAATACACAGGATGTGGGGACCTTATGATGAGATGCTAAAACACTTTTTAATTTCCGGATCAAAGGGTTACTGTTTTCTTTGATTTCTGAATGTAAACATTCCGCTCAGAGCGGGTCAGCCCAACTGGGCTTTTTTGTTCTCAACAAGCCGCTCCAAAAGGAGAAGAAACACAGATTTTGGTCGGTAAATCATGTGCACAAACAACAAGGTTTTTTTTTTTTTGCATATTTCTTTTGTTTTGTCGCAAATAGCTTGACCGGCAGAGTTTACGTGGAGCGGAGGCAATCATTCCAGCTGGGAGCAGGTCTCTGCCCAGGAGCACAATATTGTTATTTGTGGAATAATTAAACTACTGTAATTAAAGATGTCCACATCATTGATGTTATCAGCAAGGAAGGGAGGTGGTTTCAGGGGAAGAATGCGTAGGGTAATTTTTTTAAAATATTCCACCAGTTTACTAGAAATTCTCCATAGAGGAGCAGGCAGACAGTTGCAGTTCTCCCCACAAATACAGCAAATCACCACCCTTCCTGGGCTCCCACATTGACTTGCTGCTGTTGAAATTGCTGCCTGCTGTCTCCTGTTGTACTGAGTGTGTGTAGCTTGTAAAGAGAGAGAAAGAGCATGGCAGCGAAAGGGAAACCTTCAGTACCTCCTGCACCCTTTTGTTTCAGCAGCTACAGTCGTACCATTCAGTCCTGGTCCCCTGATTTAGCAGTGGGAACTGGGAGCAATGGATTACAGTAAATGACAGTAAAATTTCAGTGCCTTAAATGCCATGGACTATCGCTCCACTATTGGCAGGTTTCCTAAGACTTTCACCGGGTCCTCGGTCCTCAGGCATCAGCCTCATCGCTTAATCACTTCCTAGGTGCTCGTACAACACAATCATTTCCTGCCACAGTAGTCCCCTCTCTTGCCACTATCAGCTACACACAGTGAAAAAACAGGTCCCCAACTAAAAATAACAAAGTAAAACTAAACTAACTCCTACCACTACCTCACTGCAGCACCCTAACCTGCCCTGCTTTCGACATGCACACATCGGAATGCAAGTGGGATCACAGAGAACAAATTAACAGCAATATTGCACATGGCTTTTAATAAGATAAAATTAAAAAAGATATTGCACAAAGCTTCACAGAGCTTTGAATAAAATTCAGTTAAATTAAAATGTTTTGGATCCCAAAGCAAAAGTAAAACTATTATACAACAGAACATAGATCTCCACAGACAGACACCCACCGCCTGAATGTTCCGTGGTAACATCTGAGGTCTCCTGCTACTTCCGCGGAAAGCGGCAATTTCTGCAGTCGGGCACAATTTCCATGATCAGCTGTGAATTCCACAGATATTTCTGCAGCTGGCCACACCCACAGAATCGCAGAAAACACAAGGCCTTGATAATGAGCATCAGAGCAGAAAATGAACACTGGGAATACTAAATTGCTTATATCTCAGGAACCGTATGATGTAGAAAAAAAATTAGAATTTCATATTATTTATGATTTTCCTTGCTAGTTTTGCAGGGGGCTAAGCATTTTGTGAAAAAAGTCCTATCTCTAACTTTTTCAGAATCAGGGCGCAAAATGCTGGAACCATGTAATTCTAGCAAGGAAAAATAGTCAATTGGAGTGCAGTAACTTTGCAGCCCTCTAATATTTTGTCACCAAGCCACCAAAACACACATCTGTGGGATCTTGGCTTTCTTCCCTCCAAATGTCAGCCTGAAAGACCAAACCATTCTTTTGCAGCAGGGTGGCAAAGAATTCCTGTTATTTTGGCCATAGTGTCGAAAAGTAGTGTCATGATTTGCAACACTTTCGCAAAAAAAAGCACGAAAGTGTCAAATGTGCGACACTACTTTGTGACACTATAGTTTACAAAAATTTTAAAAACATATTTCTGGAGTGTTAACCCCACAAAAAAGACATGGCTAGCATCCTCAAGGCTTGACTCGGTGAACACAAAAAGAATCGTGTCCCTAGAGGATCCCAAATTTAAATGCAAAGCATTTCTGTGAGCACCAGCTGAAAATAAAATGGTGGATTTGCGACACTACAGGGGTCATTTGCAACACTAAAAACTGCATGTATGACACTGTCAAACTTTTTGTTAACTTTTCCCATTGACTATAATGGGAAACTTGTTTTTTGAATAACTTTTGAACCGTTTAATATTTTTTCACAAAACCTTCAAAAGACACATCAGTGACCCCGGTCACATGTTCTCTGGAGGTTTCAGACTGGTCACGCAGACTGTGCGACCTGTAGGTGCAAGCAAAGAATGCACAAAAAAGAGTAAATGTGACTTTCTAGGGTGCTATGTAGCTCCGCAACCGCATATCCAACCATTATGAAACTTGGTACATCCAGAGCTCTATGGTACTGCTCTGTGCATGCCAAATTTCAGGCACATCTGTCATACAGTGACAAAGTTACTAAGCTGTCAAATTTTAGAGTTTAACCTTAAATGGGGTACTCAACCCTAACTATAGTGGCACTACCGTGCCATTATAATGTAAACATATATATATATTTTTTTTTTGCAAAAAACTCTGCTAATGCATCAGCTAGGGTTGTTTCCACACCAACAAAACTGTGGAAATTCAACGTTAGGGTTACTACCCCACCCCCATGCCCACACATGCAAGCAGGGGTAGGGCTAAGGCAACACAACCAATCAGAGCCAACCAGCATCAGGTAACAGAAGTATCATAAAAGTCTCTAAACGTACTATGAGACACATCCATCATCATGGTCCAGCAACTGTATGAGTTCTGCTGCCATCAGAGTGCCTTGGGGGTACACACGCATGCTGAGCAACCATGGGAGATGGCCCACAGTAAGCATTTTTCTGTTACAAACATCAATAACAAGATTTTAACAGATTCCTATATTTAAATTGTTAACAAAAATGATGAAATTCACAGTTTTTTATCTATATATAGCTATATTGGAAATAAGAGTTTGGGTAACCCTAGTAACAGTCATTGGATTTGTGCATATTTTTTTTCTGATAGAGTGAGTCAGTCCTAATAACAAATGGTAGTAACAATAAAAGTAATTTTTTGTAGTACAGTTTACAAGCAGAGGTGTAGCCAGGGATTTCAGACCTGCACACCAAGTGGACTCACTGCTACCCCACCCCCCTTGTTAGGGTGAGCTACCCCCCCGAGATGTAGCCGGACAATATACAAATGTACACCAGGACAGTGTTTGTTGCCTCATTTGGCACAATAAATACAACTTTTGTATCTCATGACAATGGTTGTTGCCATGCATGGGTAAATACAAATGCCATGCATTGTTCCCTACGACACCCACATACCAGCCCAGAGCCTTTAAAGTTGTATGTCCTTGGGATGCAAAGAGAGTATTAGTGACCAGTCCTTTTAGTTTCGACTCTTATGAATAAAATTACAGAAAGGTTCAGTAATTTCTTTGTTAGTTTTCATGGAAAAAGGAAGCAGTTCTATTTGCTACCCCCCTTAAATAAAATTGCACACCATGGAGTGTTTGGAGTATGCCTGCCTACACCCATGTTTACAAGCAACATGTGACAGCAACAGTTGTAACATCCAAAGCTAACCATAACATGCTGCTAATGAGTATTTCCAGGTAACGCAGCAGTATAACAACATGTAATGTTGCTAGTTTCATACCTGAAAAGTACTAGGTATGTGTCAGCTCTATTTTTCCTGCTACCACATGCCTATGTGGTAGCAGCGATATCTGCAGCGAGCCAATTGTTGAATTATTACACATAAAAATCAATATTTTGAAAATGTGTACAGACTAAGTTTCACTGTATGAAAAAGATATGCCAGCTATAATGTGTCATCATACTGTGCTGGCAGTATAGAGTTGATTATACTGTATTTGTTTTTTCATTACATAGTGTTATGTGAAATCAGTACAGTGTTGTGATTATTGTGCTTACAGATGTACTAGAGTAGTATAGTGTCTTACAATCTTGCATGTGTCTTGCATATATGTGTGTGTGTGTGTGGGGGCAGGGTGGAGGGAAATGCAGAGTTAGGGTTTTGAGGAGGAGGCATGGGGGTGGGGTGGGGTGGTGGGGTGGTAACCCTAACGTTGAATTTCCACACTTTTGTTGGTGTGGAAACAACCCTAACTGATGCATTAATGGACTTTTTTGCAAAGAATTTCCTTTCTTTTTGGAAAAGCATAATATAAATAGTAAATGGTATGTGCTGGTGGAGTGTGGGGCCCAAAGGCCCCCGTAGCTCTGCCAAAGCTGCCCATTTGTGCATAATGATATGTGTCTGTGAAAGTGCAGACCCTCCAGACCCTGCACTCCCACTTAAACATAAATATGGAGCCATACAGCAGCCCTATAAGGCAAGGAACCCCTGTCACAGTAATATGCTAATATCTCAGGAACCGCAGCAGGTAGAAAAAAAATTCAAGTGTTGTAATCATGAAAGTGAGTAGTTCTTGCAATATAAGTTGACTGAATCCATGTCTCGCATAGTTTCTGAGATACAGGCACTGAAATGCACTGTGAATGCTAACTCTGTGGGTGTAACAGTGGGCCTTGGACATGAAAATGAGCAATTGGAACACTAATTTCTAAATATTTCAGTAACCGTACACCAAAGAAAAAAAAATTCAAATTTCATGTTATTTATGGCTTTCCAGCCTACTTCTGCATGGGGAGGGGGACTAAGAATTTTTGTGAAAAAAAATCCATATCTCGAACTGTTTTTGAGATACGGGTCCCGAAAGGCGTCACGTGCACCGCAGTTTTATCCTATGGGAAAATTTCGGAACTTCGGAATGCTGTAACTTTGGGCCCCTTTAATGTTTTGGCACCAAACCACCAAAAGGCACATCTGTGGGACTGGAGCTTGTCACCCTGCAAATTACAGCCCAAAAGACCAAACTGTTTTGTTGCAGGAGGATCGCAAAGATTTGCAGTTATTTTGAGAATAGTTTCACAAATACTTTCGCAAATCACGAAAGTTTCATAAAAAAAAATCACAAAACGTTCACCTTTTGAAAGTATTTTGTGAAAGTACTTTTTCCTCGAAGTTGGAAAAGGCATTTCTGGGGGGGTTTAACCCCCCAAAAAGATAGAGCTAGCATCCTCAGGACCCCACTAGGTAAACACAACAGTCAGTGTTTACCTAGAGGGTCCCAATTTTAAATGGCAAGCATTTTTCTGTGTCACTAACTGAAAACAAGATGGCAGAATCACAAAAGTAACAGGGTCATTTGCGAAGTAAAAATGGCATTTGTGAAACTTTCGTGATGCACAGCTAACTTCCCCCATTGACTATAATGGGAATTTTTTTTCTGAATAACTTTTGAACGGTTTAATATTTTTTCACCAAATCTTCAAAAGGCACATCAGTGACCAAGATTGCATTTTCCTTGAACATTTTGGACTGAATGGACAAACTTTGCAGGCTGTGGGCGCGAGCAAAGAAACACGCAAAAAGTCGGGGTTTTTTGCATTTTTTGGCATTCTGTAGCTCGCAACCGTACATCTGGCCATAAAGCAACTTGCCAGATCCAGAGATCTATGATATCAGACCGTGCATGCAAATGTTCAGGCAAATCCATCATATGGTGGCAAAGTTATTAAGGTGCAAAATGTGAGGTTTAACATTAAAGTGCTTACTCAACCCTAACTATAGTGGCACTACCATGCCACATATATATATATATATATATATATATATATATATATATATATATATATGCATTTTGGGGGTTATGGGTTTTCTCCTGATGCAATCCCATGCATCCCTGATGTGACACCTGCATGTGGAGGCATGCACGTGCACACCTTGTGGGATGCCCCTCCTTTCCAGTCACGCCGTTAACCACCTGCGCCAGGCACTGGACCTCCATCCAGTGATGGTGGGACTACAGGTGGGTGACCCCCCCATCCCAAGAGAGGCGAGACACTGCTCAATCCTGCTTCCACCCTCCCCCCTGTGCTGGCACCCCAGCGGCCCGAGGTAATTCCTGAAACTGGGTCACCGACATAGCGCAAGGTAAGGCGTCCAGCACCTCAACCCTCAGTGCCACCAGGCAGGCTTATTTAACAGTACTTTACCACAGTACCAAGCCAAGAAAAGGGGGTTGAGCATGTAAAAGTGACAAGGAATGCTCACTCTATTAGACAAAAGACATACAGATTACCAGAGCTGTTAAGAGCTGACGTGGTTAAGGAAATACAAAAAATGAAATAATTGGGTATCCTAGAAGAGTCAAGGAGTGCTTGGTCATCACCAATGGTGATTATAAACAAAAAGGAAGGGGGTGTAAGAATCTGCCTTGATTTTAGGAAACGTAATCAAGCGTCAAAATTAGACTGTTATCCTATATCCAGAATGGATGATTTGGTGGACAGACTGGGGAGTGCCAAGTATATCGGTACCCTCAATCTCACCAATGCTTACTGGTAAATTCCCCTAGCTAAAGAATCCAGAGACAAAATGGCATTTGCCATTACTATAGGACTCTTATCAGTTCACCACCATGCCGCTTGGTTTACATGGCAAACCCCCTACATTCCAGCAGTACATGGATGTCATTTTATCTCCTCACACTGGTTGTTGTGCTGCATACCTGGATGATGTTGTGGTATACAGTCCAGACTGGGAAAGCCACCTGGAACACCTATGAGCAGTTATCCAATTGATCAAAAAGGCAGGTCTGACAATTAATCCTACCAAGTATGCATTGGGCATTCAGGAAACCAGATATTTGGGCTATGTTTTGGGAAATGGAGAAGTCAAGCCAGAGGTTTCCAAGATAAAGTTGTAGCTAACAGCCCTGTCCCCAAAACCAAGAAGTATGTCAGACCATTTTTAGGGCTAACTGGTTATCGGAGATTTGTTCCCAGCTTTGCCAAGTTAGCTACTCCCCTCACTGAACTCACAAAAAACCAGTACCTGAATAATGTAAAATGGACCCCAGATTGTGACAAGGCGTTTTGGGCCATTAAGGCTGAGTTATGTTCAGTCCCTATTTCAAGAAGCCCAGACTTTGAAAAACAGTTTCTGTTACAGACAGATGCATCAGAGGTAGGCCTAGATGCAGTATTGAGTCAGCGTGTAGATGGGAAAGAACATTTATACATAAGTAGCAAATTGCATGACAGAGAGAAAAGGTACTCCACCACTGAAACAGAATGCCTGGTGGCAAAGTGGGCCATGGAGTCCCTTAAGTTTTATTTACTAGGAGCTGACTTTGTACTTGTAACAGATCACAATCCTCTTTGTTGGCTTAACCAAATGAAGGATAACAATTCTAGAATCACATGGTGGTATCTGGCACTACAGCCATTTAAATTTAAAGTAATGCACAAATCTGGGAACGAGAATGTCAATGCTGATTTTCTGTCAAGATATGGATTAGGAATTGAGAATTCTGAAGGCTGAAAAAAATGTGAGTTGAAACTTCTCTGTTTGCTATACTGCACGTGCACTGAACTGTAAAGATTATAAGCTACTGTAATGTTAAAGAAGAATTTAAAGAATGTTTTGAAAACCTGTTTTTGTAAACCAGATTCCTTCTTAAAGAGGGGGGTATGTGACAGGGTTGAATAAGGCCCTGCCCCATTTGTTATGCAGAATGAGTTTAAATGCAAGGATCTGTTCTATCCTTTCCTTTTCTGTCTCTTGTCTGTCTGGTTGAGCAACCAAATTTTCTTGTGAGACCAAGGAACAGATCACTCCAACGATTTTGCAATTCTCCGCCTCTCGCTATCTCTCTGCCTTCCATTGCTGTTCTGTCTTTTCTACCCCTTGCATATCTGCTGGCATAAAAATATATGTGAATCATTTTGTAGAAATGTAACTGATACCGAGATCCCTTTGTTTAAATATGTATATAGTTATACTGTTGAAATTATTGCAAAATGCTATTTGTAACTCAAGGGGTTAACCTGAGAAGCTGGTTTGCAAACTCTCTGAGATGCTGGTAACAAGAGGTCAGTTCTGCGTCTCAGTGTTCTTTTTGCTGCACCTGCTGAAACTGACAAGAACACTGTATGGGAAGCAGAATCTTCTCTTAACGCTCTCTCTGCAAAGACTTGTTATAAAAAGAGCTGCAATGTTTTGCAAGAGGGAAAGACAGAGACTGAGAGACTGAGATTGGAAACTGAGAAGAAAAATTCAGAAGAAGGACCCTGCTTTCTATGTTTGAACTGCCACTGTAAATAGTTATACCGAGGGTTCCTTTAACTGAACAATTTTTAATTTTTTTATTTTGCTGTTATTAATAATTAAACCCTATTTGCAAATTTTGAAACTGCTTCTGGTTTTCTTATGCTTCCTGACCTGTGCCACGACAACAATTGACTATTGTCTAGTGCTACTTTTACCATCTAAAAAATAATGCCAGACTCTGCCCCTGTCTTGATTCTACTGACCTGGGCACACTAGTGCAGGCTTTTATCTCCTAGAAACCTTTGGCTAAGCAGATTTACTGTGTGTTGTTGTTTTTATTTTGTACTCACAGGGATTGCTACTGTTTGTTGCTAACATTTCATTGCTTTATTTTTCTCTGATTCAAATTGTTGTTGCTGGTATACCTTCTTCTGCACTATTACAAGGTGTGCCTACAGGTGTGTGCTAACATATTACTGCTGTAATCTTCTGATTCAAATTGCCTTTTGCAAGGTATATCTTCTGTTACTGCTTTATTTTTCTCTGTAGCAAAGTGTTTCTTACAGGGTATATATTCTCTGAAATTAATACAGGTGGTGCTTACTTTTTTGTGACTTTTTATCATTGGGCTAAACAAAATTACTGTTTGACGCTGTTTTATTTTATTCTTTTTTTGTTGAAAAGGTTTTTTGTCTCAGAGGTGTTTCAGTCTCCTTCTCATATTGAAGGAGCTAATTGCTTCCCTCCTATAGTTCTTCCAGAGGATTAGGTGTGTATCTGGGGGTGGATCTGATAAACTGTCAGTAATTTCCAACAGAAAGAAGGATTAAAAGGTCAGGTTAGTTGATATTTTGGGGATAGAAGACTTGGTTTGCTGGCCAAGGCATTTAGCTTCACCTGAGCTCTTTCCTTCTAAGATTGCTTGAAATGACAGAGCAGAGAACCTTACCAGAGCAAGGGAAATGGATTAAGACTTCTTTTGGCTAAGCAGATTTACTGTGTTGTTGTTTTTATTTTGTACTCACAGGGATTGCTACTGTTTGTTGCTAACATTTCATTGCTTTATTTTTCTCTGATTAAAATTGTTGTTGCTGGTATATCTTTTTCTGCATTATTACAAGGTGTGCTTACAGGTGTGTGCTAACAGATTACTGCTGTAATCTTCTGATTCAAATTGTCTTTTGCAAGGTATATCTTCCGTTACTGCTTTATTTTTCTCTGTAGCAAAATGTTTCTTACAGGGTATATCTTCTCTGAAATTATTACAGGTGGTGCTTTACAGGTTTTACAGTTTTATCTAACATTAGGATAAGCTTTCAGGGTTACTGCATTTGTTGTTGACTGATTGTTTCTGCTCTTACCTCCTTGTTCTTTCATCCGTGGTTCTTCTTTTTCAGCAAGAGAAGTGCCCAGCCAACCACCCCACACTACATTCCTTTTATAGGGTACCACAGTTGTGACATTTCCTGTTACAAAGCAGGAAGGGGCGGATCAGTGGGGCATCCACAAGGTGAGCTCATTTACGGGGGCACTAGTAATTTAACTTGTTATAACAAGTTATACGAAAACAAAACACAAAATCAAACCATTACTTGCATTTTCTTCCTTCTAATTACTCTGACCAGGTTATAAACCCAGCAACTTATCTGGAATGGATATCATTAACTGCAGGTACTGCGGATCACTTTTCAGAAGGACAGTCTTACAGGATTTAGGACATTATCCTACATGCTGGGCCACTGGAGATTTTAGGGCTCAGCTCCGGGCAGCATGGGCAGAGATTGAGCACCTCAAATTTCATATTCAAGAGGAAATACATTATAAGAACCACCCGCCATTTCCCCAACAACCAAACAGAAGAACCTCGACTGCAGAGGGTAGTTGGTCCAGGAGGTTGGCAGGTGATTAGGAGGGGAAAATCGGGTGCCCCATCACTCTGTACTCGCCAACATATTACCTCCAAAAACCATATAAACACTACAAACAGGTCTCTGCCTCTATCTCCGAAATCAAACAAAGGGGCAGAGGACACTGCAGAGCAGGACACTGCAGCACAGGAGCTACCACAACAAAACTCACCCAAATCAGGAACCAAAACAAAAAAAGCAAAAAGGAAATCCAAAAAACTTCTGATCATAGGAGACTCCATGATTTGGGGAGTTGATACCCATCTCCAGCCAGGGGTAATGGTCAGATGTCTCCCACGTACATCAGCGTGGAGAGACACTGACCGCATTGCTAAAATTGTTCACAAAGCAGCAGAAAACATTGACATCCTGGTACACATAGGGACTAATGATCTCGCCAGCCGGTCAGTTGTGGAGACCAAGGAACACCTGACCAGGCTGGGTGACAAACTAGCAACCATTTTGTCCAACATCTCCTTCTCTGAGATCCTGCCAGTCTGGGAGAGGGGGGCAGATGGAAGGAAGGTCAGATAAGGGAGATAGGGGAGCTAAACATGTGGCTCAAGGGCTGGTGCCAGGAAAAAGGACACAGATTTGTAGGGAACTGGCAACAGTTCTGGGAGCGAAAGTTCTTTAAATTTGATGGACTGCATCTGACTAAGGAGGGAGTCAGTGCATTGGGGCAGAAGTTTGACATCTTTGCAGAATATTTAAACTAGCAAATGGGGAGAGGGGTGCAGCACCCCATATGTCGAATGGGAAGAACACCCCTCCCCCCTCAGCTAGTGGTCAAACAGGGATTCAGCATGTTTGCAGTTCATTTGCATCATCAGGTAAGAAAAAAGGTCCGTCTCCCCATACGATGCACAGGGGAAATGCCAAACCTTATCCAACAACTAACACACCGAAATCTGGCCAATGGAAAATCATGTACACAAATGCTCACAGCCTGGGAAATAAGATCCCAGACCTGCAGGCAATAATGTCAGAGGCTAAACTGGACATAGTAGCAATTACTGAGACGTGGTTTACCAGTAACCACACTTGGGAGACTTCAGTAACTGGCTATGAACTGTTCAGAAGAGACAGAGGTGCAAAAAGGGGGCTGGAGTGGCCCTGTATGTCAATGAAAATATCAAAGCTACAGAAAATCAGAATACACATAAGGAGCCAGAAGAACTGTGGGTCACCCTGGAAACAGGAAATGGGACAGCCATACGAACTGGGATTGTCTACAGGCCCCCAGACCAGGGGGAGGACATAGACATATTACTGTTAGAAGATATACAAAACATGACAGCTAAAGGGGAGGTTCTGGTAATGGGAGACTTCAACATGCCGGATACAGATTGGTCAATACCAGCAGGAACATCTGCCAGAACTAGACACATGGTGGCTTCCCTGCAGGGGAAGGGCCTCAAACAACTGGTACAACAACCCACAAGAGACAGGGCTATCCTAGATCTAGTACTGACTAACAGGGAGGGGGTCACAGATCTCCAGGTAGAAGGTCACCTGGGGGCTAGTGACCATCACATGGTATGGTTCAATTTGGCCACTACATCTAAATCATCCCATTCCAAGGCAAAAATATGGGACTTCAGAGGAGCTGACTTTGATAAGATGGCCAACAGAGTTAAGCTAGCCCTGGCAAAAGAAACACAGGTGAGGGGTACAGGCAAGTGGGCAAGCATTAAGGATGCAATACTTGAAGCAACATCCCATTGTGTTAGACAGAAAAGGAAGTGCAAAGAAGAAGAAACCATTTTGGTTCTCAAATACAGTAGCAGAAAAGGTCAGAGCCAAAAGGCTGGCCTTCAGGAAATATAAGGAACACAGCGGATGAAGATAGGGAGGCATACCAAACTGCCTAAAAGAAGCAGGGAAGGCAGTAAGGCAGGCAAAGTCCCAAACTGAGGAAACACTAGCACGTAAAAGAAGGTGACAAGACTTTCTATAGATACATTAGTGAAAGGAGAAAGTCCAGATGGGGTATTGCTAAGCTCAAAGGAGAAAAGGGGGCATGTGAGGAGGAGGACCCTGTAAAAGCATCTATCCTAAATACTGTAGATACTTTTGCTTAGTATTTATTGAAGAGAAGGTAGGGCAGGGCCCACAGCTCAGCACCATGGACACGGGGGGAGGGAGGTGAGCACTACTCCCTTCACAAAAGAAAGGGTCCTACAAGAGTTTGCTAAGCTCAGGGTGGACAAGACAATGGGACCTGATGGCATACATCCCAGGGTACTTAAGGAGCTAAGGGTGGAACTAGCAGAGCCATTAGCAGAACTGTGTAGTGAGTCTCTGAGCACAGGAGAGGTCCCAGAAGACTGGAGAAGGGCTCATGTGATCCCACTCCACAAGAGTGGTAGCAGGGAGGAGGCAGGGAACTACAGACCAGTCAGTCTTACCTCAGTAATGGGCAAGATTATGAGACACTCCTTAAGGAAAAGATAGTGCAACACCTGGAATCCATAGGGGCACAGGATCCAAGACAGCATGGGTTTACAAAAGGAAGGCCCTGTCAAACTATTCTCGTAGATTCCTTTGACTGGGTAACCAGAGTGGTGGACCAAGGGTAGCAGTTGATGTCGCCTACCTTGACTTCAGCAAAGCTTTCAACACTGTTCCACATAGAAGATTGATAAATAAGCTGGGCAGGCTCAGGGTGGGTCAGAAGTTGGTCAACCAGGTGGCAAACTGGTTGACGGGCAGAAACAGAGAGTGGTGGTAAATGGTTTACAGTTAGAAGAGATGCAAGTCACAAGTGGGGTACCTCAGGGATCAGTTCTGGGCCAGTCCTCTTCAATATCTTCATTAGTGACATTGCAGATGGACTAGATGGTAAGACTTGTCTGTTTGCAGATGACACCAAAATCTGCAACAGAGTAGATGATCCAGATGGGTGGGCAGAATGAGAAGAGATCTGGATAAACTAGCAAAATGGTCAGAAGAGTGGTAACTGGGATTTAATGCAAAGAAGTGCAAGATCATGCACATAGGGATGAGAAACCCTGAAGCCACCTATAGGCTGGGAGGGGAGTTGCTGGCAGTCACAAAAGAAGAAAGAGACTTGGGCATCATCATCACCACCAATGACCTGAAATCATCCAAGCAGACCTCTAAAGCAGTAGGTAAGGCTAGGGGGATGTTAGGGTGTATTAGTAGGGGTATCACAAGTCAGAAGAGGGAGGTAATAATCCCTCTTTACAAGACACTGGTTAGGCCCCATCTGGAGTACTAAGTGCAGTACTGGAGGCCACACCTTCACAAGAACATTAACCAAATTGAGGCAGTCCAGAGAAGGGCAACCAAAATGGTGCAGGGACTGCATCAGAAGACGTATGAGGACAGATTAATGGAGCTCAATATGTATACCCTTGAGCAAAGGAGGGAGAGAGGTGTTATGATCGAAACATTCAAACACCTTAAGGGCATTAACAAGGTGAAAGAATCTAACATGTTTAAATATAAGAAAATAGCAGGACGAGAGGACACAGCATGAGATTAGAGGGAGGCTGATTAAGGGGGAATGTGAGGAAATTCTTTTTCACAGAAAGAGTGGTGGATGCATGGAACAGCCTACCTCAGGAAGTGGTGGCTATGAATACAGTGCAGGGCTTCAAACAGGCATGGGATAGGCATAAGGGAGCAATACAGATGGGTATGAATAGATAGGCCACTGACAGTGCAAAGGCCGATGGCACATTTATAAGGTAGAAAAAGAAATGGGCAGACTGTATGGGCCTTGCAGTCCTTATCTGCCGTCAACCTCTATGTTTCTATGTTTCTATGTAACTGAACTGCTGTAATAAGCTCCATAAGGGTTTGCCAGGTAGTCAGATCCACCATCTGCAACTAGTTCAAAATGCAGTGATGAGCCTTCTGACTTCCATTAGGAAGTCATATCATATTATGCCTTTGCTTGGGGCTCTTTTTTTGGGGGGGTCCCGACCCCCCTTTCTCCTACCAGGCGATCAGTCCCTACCTCACACGCTGCCCCCCATTGCCCATGCTTATCCCACCAAGGGGGCACCCCCCAACAGACTATGGGTCTCAAGCCTTGGCTTACCTCCCAGGGTGGAGCCATGGGAACAGGCCCCCCCCCCCGATTGACACAGGTCTCAGCAGCAGTGGCAGCAGGAAGGGCTTCATAGATGGGGGCCAGTTTTTTTGGTGGTGCTAAGTTCCCTGGGGGGGGGACGTACAATGATGCCAGCATCCACCCTGCTCCCCGTTACATGAGGCACCGGCAGAGGCAGTATCCCTGCCTCTGCCAGAAGTCCACAATGCACCTGACACTCTTCCCCCTCCCCCAGAGAAGGAGAGCAGTCCCTGGGATGCTCAATCTTTCTCCCCCGGCCGGCCCTCTGACTCCCAAATCCGTCCCCGAACTCCTTGCTGCTGTGCCAGTGGGCTGGCCTGCTTCAGACTCTAGGCTGGCAGCCTGTTAGCTGGTGAACTAAAATGTTCTTACTTGCATTTAAAGCCCTGAATGAGTTGGGCTTTGAGTACATTTGTGATCTCCTGACTCCTTATGCACCCTCCAGAGCAACAAGATCCACTGGTTTGGGACTGTTATATGTGCCACCATATGGGATGAAATCAGCTGGGATTTAGATAATTTGCAGTGGCCGTGCCAGTCCTCTGGAACTCCTTGCCTGTGCATATTTAACTGTCTTCTACTCTGCACTCTTTCAAAATGAAACTAAGAAACTAGATGGCCGATTCTAGGACGAACGTTGCAACTCACAGGCATATGCAAGTTGCGACATTCACCGCTATGCCGGGGACCCTGCACTGTATTCTAAGAGTGGCAGGGCCCCAGCACGCATGACATGTGACTTGCAACACGCATAGGTTAACACCACTGGCATGGCATAATAGCCCCGCATGTCACAAGTCACAGCCCGCTGCAGACTGCCCCCCAGAGCCCCCACTCCAGAACACCACGGCACGCACCAGGGGGCATGGGGGGCTGGACAGGTGGCACAGGAGTCTGGGGGCACAGTGGAGAATGGACCCCCAGGCATCCCCAACATTCAGGGGTGTGGGGGGCATGGTCGTGTTTGTGGGGGCATGGGGAGCACAGTGGGAACTTTGCCACAGTGGTGCAGAGTGGGCATCCATCGTATGACACCGAAGGATGCCCCTTAGAGCATCTCCAAGATATTCTAAGTTAGCTCTGCCAGTCCGGCTCCTGGAATTGTGGTAGTGGGTTATGGTAGCTGCCCTTCTGGAATAGGGTGCAGCTGCTGCCATAACCCACCCTTGCACCATGTCATTGCAGGTTGCAGCATAGTGGATGGTGTATCTCATGGTTTGCGTAGCCCGTAGCTGACATGGCACAAGGCGCCTTTTGGAATAGGGAATGGCATAACGCATGGCACAAGTCGCGAGTTATGCCATGGGGTTTGGTGTAACTTGGCTTGCGCCGGTATATGCCATCTTGGAATCTGGACCAATGTGTTTAATTTGACTTTTTTTTAAATGCAATATATGACATTGTCATTTGATACCTTCTAGGCAGAACTGGTTCTGTATAGTCTCTACTCTTTTGTACTTTGTAGCTTATCCTTCTGCACCTTGGTGAAGTGGATGTTTCTTGTTTCATTACATCTCCTTGTTTGTGTGGTTTCTGTGTTTGAAATTGTACTACCAGTAGTTTGAGCAATTGAAAGGCACTTAATAAAACATACTACTACAGTACTTGCTACTAGTACAAAGATGAATACACTGGAGGGCTAGAAAACTTGAAGTATGAGGAAAGTCAGGAGTACCTGAAGTTTTGCTGCCTAGGAAAAAAAAGGCAGAAGGGAGATACAACCAAGGTATTCAATATCAAGAAAGGGTATAGAAAAACAAATGAGGGAAGACAATTCCTCGGAATTCTAGATAGCAGACTCAGAGGGCATGAGTTAAAGCTAGGGGAGGTGTGTAAGGAAATGTTTTTCACCTATGGGTGATAGGATTGTGGAATGGATTACTAGAAGAAGTGATAAGTGCAAACAGTGTTCAGGGCTTCAAGACCAGGCTCGATAGCTACCTGAAGGGACTAAACATTTCAGATTATTGCTGCCAGGGTAACAGGGAGGCAGACTAGATGGCTGCACAGTCTGAATTCATCTCCCTGAACTGATGGACCTACTGTATGTACTGTCATCCATTTTCTTAAAGGGGAACTAAAGCCAAAATTTGCAAAACAAAATATGTTATGCAGAGTATTGTGATTTGTAGGTATACTCCTAGTGTGCCCTTTCCATTGTTTGCTGTAAGAAGGTTTTTTTTTCCTAAATTTGCCTGCTAGTTTTATGGCCCCTGGGGATCTCCATGCTCAAATTTTTTATTGATCTTCTTTTTCCTATGCCCCCTGTCCCATGTGACAGTAATGCGTTTGTGACCATTAATTTAATAACAGCTCTTTTTTGTCAAGTTTACAGTAGTAGAGCTGTGATTTTAAGTACTGTAACTCTCCTTGTCCAGGGAGCTCTACTGAGGGCTACATTTAGAAATGGAAAACACCTGAGGGATACGTGAGTGGACTGCTCTGTAAAGAAACAGCTATGTCTTCACTAATTGTAGCATTTGTGACCTTGCATGATTTGTGTGCTTTTTTACAGTTGTGCATAGTCTGATGAAATGCAAAGCTTAAAAAACAAAATATTCACTTTTGTTGGCTAGACCTGGATACACACAATACCTAGAAAACAGAAAGTTTGGATTAGACAAAGTTATTTAATTGAAGGTAGAATATCAGGCTCCTAACAGTAAATTGCTGCTGCAGCAACTATTACTCTCTGAATCAGTGGTCCTGGACATATCACGGTCACATGGGACAGAAGGCATTGAAGGAAAAAGAAGAACAATAACATATTCAAACATGGAGATCCCGAGGGGAAACAAAACTAGTAGGCACATTTAGAAAAAACTCCCAATAGGAAACAAAGGGAAGAATACACTAGGACTACACAAGCAAATCAAAAAACTCTCCACAACATATGTTTTTGCAAACTTTGACTATAGTTTTCCTTTAATATTCAAAGGGATTTTCTGTTTTAATGACAAAGACAGTTAGCATCAGTAGACTCTGAAGTTCATAGCATTAAAAAAACAGTATTTCAGGATTTACCTTCCACTATAAATGTCCAAGAATTGGTCTGTCTTAAAATGACTGATCTCCAAAATATAGGATATGGGAAGTACTCTGACTTCCAAAAACCTGGGAAGACTTCCAGTTTAAGAGCCTTGGAAGTTCTTGACTACCACACCTCAAAAATTAACTGAACTCCAATACATGCAGTCTGTCTGAGCTTCATTCAAGAATGCTGGGCTGGGGAGCACTGCCGAGCAACCAAGCAAGATGACTGCCTAATCCAGAGCTCTTGCTGACCTGAACCAATATCCTGAGCAATCGTGGGTTCTCAACACAGTTGGAGTCCCCTTTTTAGCACAGTATAACTTAGGATCACCCCAGGTACAGCTATCATTTTTAGTTTTTTTTTACCTTGGGAGTACTTGGGACTGATATTTCTGACAGAAAGCATGAGGCCTTTCTAAGAATGTCATAGATCTCATACAACCATGGCTCCCTACACAGCAGCCACGTAAGCTGACATAGACTCACTTAAGCAGATGATGAGTACCCTGCTAGCAGACATAGCTACACTTACAATCACTCTAGGTACTGTGCAACAGAACCTGACAGACCTTCAAGGCAGCGTGACTGAAGCAGAGCACAGAGTGGTACTGGTAGAAGAAACCACCAAACAACTGGAAAACCTCACAGCAACTCATTTCAGATAATTCCAGGTATTCTGGGGAAGAGTGGAGAAGCAAGAAACCTGGGACGCCACAACAATCTGCAACTTGTGGGCATCCTAGGAGAGGTGGAAGGTACTGACATGATTAATTTTCTTGAAACCTTTCTGCCCTGGTTCCTAGACCGCCTCTGAGAACAACCCCTCCAAATTGAAAGGCACACAGGGCCATCCACAAAAAAAACAGACAAGGTGACCCACCCAACAGAATCCTTGTCTATTTCTTCAAATTCACAACAAAAAAAGTTAATTCTGTGCTCCACGAGAGAGAAGGGTCCACTCCACTGAAAAGAAACAAGAGTGTTTGTTTAATGTCTACCCAGACTTCTCCAGGAAGGTCATCACCAACCACAAAGCCTATGATAGTATCCGCCAAGCCTTGCACAAAGCAGACAAAAAATATTCCCTCTCCTTTTAACACAGTTGAAGGTGTACAAAAAAGAGAACAAGCACACATGGGCACACACTGAGACTTATCCCAACATCAGGGTTATCCTGAGAGGGCTAGACATATTTTCTATGGCCAACAAAATGATGACTCCCCTAAATATCATCTCATGGAAGACTAAGGGACATAACAGCCCAGTTAAATGAACATGGATACTGGGCTATCTGGGAAGACAGCAGCCTGATGTTGTGTTCCTCCAAGAGGCTCACCTTACAGACTTGGAGCACGAGAAGTTTAAGAAAGGATGGGTGGGGGTAGTATACTACACCGCTTCACCTCCCACACCTGCAACTCTGCCATACTGGTAAACAAAAAACTGAACTTCATCATCATCATCATCATCATCATCAAATTTTATTTATACAGCGCACTTTCTTACTGCAACTCAAGGCGCTTTACAATAATAATAATACCAAACAATCTCTAACACATTAAAACATACTATATAATTAAAAACCTTAAAAGAGAACTACACTGAATCTTTAAGTAATTTTTACCAGTAGAAGCTGTTTTATAAATGCTGGTTCAAATTCTGCTGTTTTTCTGGCTATACAGACTTTTTAGTTATTCCATTAGGTGATTCTGTTTTACATGCTGCTGGTAAGAACCATTTTAGAACTGTATGATGTAGCTTATGTCCCTGTTGGCACAATGCAGCCATGTTCTACTATAAAACTCTGTACCGTAGCTGAGTGGGACATAAACCACATCACATAGTTCCAAAATGACACGTATAAAATGGGCCTGGAGTTTTCTGTGTCCTGATTGGCTGAGAGATACCTGTGGCAGTGTCCTTATCAGGGCATATTGTGCCAACCAGAACCTCTTCAGCCAGTCAGGACTAACCACAAAAGAGAAATCACTGTGCTAACACAACATTGTGGAACTGCATAGCCAACCACCGCAACACAATGTGTCTCACTATACACACGTTTTACACTATACATAATTTTTCTATCAGTATCACAGAGGAAAAAACAAAACTTTTTAATGCCTTCTCTCTCATTTACTTTTATCATCATCGAAGATTTCATTAAAGATTTTCCATTTTTTTTAAGAGTGGTACACCATCATGTAAGTCACAAAAAAAAAAAAAGACATTCATAAGTAAAACAAGTCTTACATTCCAAATGAGGTCCAAATATCACTTTAGAGTATCCTCATACAATGAATAAGGAAACAGGTTGAAATAAAGCTAATACCTAGGAGACAAAGTAGCGCAGCCAGTACAAAGCATACCTTCCCAACCAGCAGTAGCCAGGAGTCAAAGAGAAAGCAGTGGACCAAAGTGCAGATACCTTACATGGGGGGTTTCCTGGGGGAGAGGGGATTTTACACAAAGGCGATTGGAGGTAAGCTTAACATTTTCAAAAATATTGGTCCATCTGACCTTGGTGAGAATAGGAAAGCTGTTCCAAAAGAGCCAGCCAAGCCAGAGCAGCGTGCCAGGTGCTTAAGGCTGGACAGTCAGCCTCTTTCCAATGCATCAACAATAGCCTCTTAGCTTCCAGTAGTGCCAACATAAGCCAATCCTGGTGGGTCTTAGGCAGGAAGGATAGCTCGGAGGGGTCACCCTAGAGCAACCGAGGACTTGACAGTGTGACGGGGGTGCCCAGGATGTTAGATCACTCTGCAGCAATGGTAGACCAGAATGCTGAAATTTGGGGGCAGGACCACAAAATGTGTAATAAGTGAGCTTCTGGCTGTTGGCATTGCCAACAATTTGAGTGGTGAAGAACCCCGGCTGAGTGAAGAGCGACAGGAGTTCTGTACCAATGTAGGAAAATTTTACGTTGGAGAAAACGGCTTTTGGTGTCCTTATACACTGAATGTGTGTCTGTAAGGCAAAGAGACCAAACGGTTTCGGAGATATCCATCCCGATATCGACCACCCATTTCCGCCTGCAGTGCCCAGTGGGGTCAGGTTGAGAACCTGCCATGTACTATAGAATTGTCTATAAGTCCCCGAGAGGAAAGGGATTTGTGTAGGGAAGCCAGCCGTCCCCATTTACTATCCAAACTATGCTGAGGCAGGAGATCATTAATAGTGCTATGTATCTGGAGATACCACCAGAAGTCCCTACTATGGAGGTTGAATTTATCCTTTAGATGGTCGAAGGATAGCAGGGTGTCTGGGTTGGGTATTAGGAGGTCCTGTACATGCCTAATACCTTTCACTGCCCAAGAAGGCCACCAAAGCAGTTCACCTCCTACAGTTATGAAATTATTCTGCCACAGTTCGGCATACTGTAGTGGGGGTGCCCAAGCCCCCTTGCGGGTGTGGGACAGAACCATGCTGCAATGCCAAGCACATCTGGATGCCCACATAATGGGAGAGAGACCTGTATGTGGTGGAACACTAGCATTTAGCAATGACCTGAGTGAGGTGGGTTTCACTAGGCTGGCTTCAATACTAACCCACATGAGGGAGGGGACCACAGGGGTAAACCACTTTGTGGTTTGAGCAGCGACACTCACTAGGTGGTAACCCTGGAACCAGGGGACACCTAGGCCCCCCCCAGACCAATGGGCTCTCAATGTATTCTTTCCCCATCTATGCGTCCGGCCCTCCCATAGGAAGGAGGGTACTAGCCTCTCAAGAGAGGTAAACAACTTCGGTGATAGATGGATTGGGAGATTGTTGAACAGATAGGCCACCCTGGGGAGGAAAAGTCTACAGACAGTGGCCACCCTACCTGGTAAGGAGAGGTGTAATTGGTGCCAGCGTTCTACCTCAGTAGATAACTGCTTTAGGAGGAGAGAAAAGTTGAAGGATTCAAGTCCATTTAGTGGGTATATAAACCCCCAGGTATGTAAAACCCTGAGCAGCCCAGCTCAGCTCAGTGCCCTGAAGGCAATCCTTCGTGCATAGCAAATTGAGTGGGACAAGTCTTTTGCTGGTTGACCTGCAGCCCAGAGAGAGTGGCAAACTCTCGCAAGACAGAGAGACCCACTGGAAGGCATTGCAGAGGGTGGGACAGGGTGAGGAGAAGATCATCAGCGTATGCAGCCACCATGTATGAGCTACCTGAGGCTGAGATACCTGTGAGACCATCAGCGTTGACAAGTGCCCATATCAATGGGGTCCAAGGCAACCAGAAACAAAAGCTGGGACAAAGAGCAGCCCTGGCGGGTGCCTCTATGTAGAGGGAAAGGAGAAGAAATATATGAGTTGGTTAAAACTCTGGCCATAGGAGAATTATAAAGTGTAGAGACCCATTGACAAAACTGAGAGCCAAAGCCATACAGTCGGAGGACCGCATAATAATATAATAATAATAATAAGCTTTATGTTTATGGCACCTTTCAAAAACCAAGGCGCCAAACAAAATTTAAAACACATCAGACAGCTCCGTGTCCTAAAAATATAGAACAGCAATAAAACAACTAATATAGTCAGAAAAATAAATCAACCACCAAATGCTTGCCTCCACAAATAAGTTTTCAAGGTCTGTTTAAATCCCTCCATGGTCGTGCACTCCCATAACCAATGGGGTAGAGAATTCCAGAGGGTAGGGGCCGCAAACATAAATGCCCAGGCCCCAGAAGATTTTAAACACACCCTCGGGATCTCTAGCAACCCCTCATCAGCTGAGTGGAGTGATTACCCAGGGCGATAAGGAACCAGGAGCTCTTTCAAGTAGTTCGGGCCCAGTCCGTGTAGGGCTTTAAAAGCCAGAAGACCGACTTTAAAGGTGATCCGTCACTGTACTGGCAGCCAGTGCAGTCCGTGCAGCACCGGCGAAATATGACTGGACCGAGAAGTTCCTGTCAAAAGCTGAGCCGCTGCGTTCTGAACCAGCTGCAGGCAGTGGATTTCCACCCCAGGTAGCCCTAGGTAAAGCGAATTGCAATAGTCCAAGCACATGGACACAAAGGCATGGGCCAGTGTAGGAAGATCACTAGACAGAACAAGATGCTTAATCCTGGAGATATTCCTCAGATGATAAAATGAGGATTTGATGACAGCAGACACCCGTGAATGCAGAATAAGCCCTTCATCAAAAATTACCCCCAGGTTCCGCACCTGTTCAGAGGTCGGGAGTGATAGGCCCCAAAGGAATAACCCCGAGGGCAAACCAACCCCAAACTCCCTATCCAGTGTGCCAGATCCACATCCAGCACCTCAGTCTTATCTGAGTTCAACTTCAGCCAACTTGAGTCTATCCACTCCTGGATTTCTGTCAGGCAGTTGTTAAAGACCAAGAGAGCTCCATCCTGGTCAGGTGCAAAAGAAAGGTAGAGCTGAGTATCATCAGCATAGCAGTGAAACCTCAGCCCATACCTTCTTACAATGTCTCTGAGGTGCAGCACGTACACTGCAAACAACATGGGGGACAATACTGAACCCTGAGGAACACCACAAGACAGAGAAAATGGGTCTGAGGAATAAACCCCAGACGCCACTCTGTGTTCTTCTGGTGAGGTAGGATGTAAACCACCGGAGGACTACAACAGATAATCTGCAGATGAACCTCAGACAATTAAGCAATACCCCATGGTCCAAAGTGTCAAATGCTGATGAGAAATCTGGGAGAACCAAGATGGAAAGGTTCTTCCAATCTCTAGCCATCAGGAGATCATTGAGCACCCAAACCAGCACTGTCTCAGTACTATGCCTCTTTCAAAAACCGGACTGGAAGGGTTCATAGATGTCATGGATGGTCAAATGGTTCTCCAGCTATATGGCCACTACTTTCTCAATCATCTTCCCTAAAAAGGGAAGATTTGAGATTGGTCTATAGTTTGCATGGCAGTTGGGGTCCAAAGAAGCTTTCTTCACGAGAGGTGTTACCACCGCCTCCTTCAGGGAGCTAGGAAACTCACCTGTTTCCAAGGAGCACCCGACTATCCATGCTAGGACTGGACCAATGGAATCAATACAACCCAAAATCAGGGAAGTTGGTCCAGGATCCAAACTACAGCATGTAGGGCACATACTCTGGACAATTCGCATGACATTCATGAACTCTGGTTGGTCGAAGGTACTCCAGGAAAGCTGAGGAGCAGCAGCCACACGCTGGGTCAGAGCAACACCCTTAGAGTGTGCTGAATGGAGTGCTGCCCTGATGTCGGCCACCTTATTTGCAAAGAATCGAGCAAGTTCATCGCACTCTGCTTGTGAAAAGGCTTTTCACACTTGTAGGCAGGCTGGGTTGCACAGTCTGTCTACAGTGCGAAAAAGCTGAGCTGGTCCATTTTGAGCAGCGGCAATCTCCCTGGACAAGAATTTTGCCTTCTTACGGGAGATTGCAGAGTGATAGGCTTGATAATGCTCCATCAATTTAAGAAACATAGAAACATAGACTTTGACGGCAGATAAGGACCGCTTGGCCCACCTAGTCTGCCCATTTCCCTACCTGCAGGATAGGCCGCAGATCCTAGTTAACCAACAGCCTATTTGTTCCTACCCCCCACAAGAATTGCCTTATGCCTGTCCCATGCATTCTTGAATTCTCCCACAGTTTTAGACCCCACAACCTCCTCAGGAAGGCGTTCCATGCATCCACTACCCTCTCTGTGAAAAATACTTTCTCACTTGCCCTGAACTCCCCCCCATCTTTAAATTGTGTCCCCTTGTTCTTGCACATCTCTTTTTCTGAAAGATGCTACCCTCTTGGACTTTGTTGATTCTACTGAGGTACTTAGAAGTTTCTATCATGTTCCCCCCTCTCTTCTTTCCTCAAGGGTATACATATTAAGCTCCTTTAGTCTCTCCTCGTACGGCTTCTCTGGCAGACCCTGCATCATTTTAGTTGCCCTCCTCTGGACTGCCTCTATCCTGTCTATGTCCTTGCAGAGATGGGGTCTCCAGAACTGGATGCAGTACTCCAGATGGGGTCTCACCAACTGTCTGGACAGAGGGATAATAACTTCCTGTTTTCTGTTGGTGATGCCTCTCCCTATGCATCCCAGTATACCCCCAGCCCTCCCTACTGCTTCCCACATTGCTTGCTAACCTTAAGGTCATCTGATATGATTACCCCCAGGTCCCTTTCCTTTTTTGTTGTTGTTGTTACTACCTCCCCCCCCCCCAATTTTAATCTTCCCTGGGTTCTTGCTTCCCAGGTGCATTATTTTGCACTTCTTTGCATTGAATCCCAGCTGACATACTTCTGACCATTCCTCCAACCTTGCCAAGTCCCTTCTCATCCTTTCCACACCTCCTTGTGTATCAACCCTGTTGCAGATCTTTGTGTCATCTGCAAAGAGGCATACTTTTCCTTCCAGTCCCTCTGCAATGTCACTTTTAAAGACATTAAAAAGGACTGGACCCAGTACTGAACCCTGTGGTACCCCACTAGTAACCCCTCTTTCTTCAGAGTGGACTCCATTTACAATTACCTTCTGTGTCCTGTTGTCCAGCCAATGTTTTACGCAGGCTACCACCCTGGGACCCACTCCCAGGCTGGTTAATTTGACTATTAAACTTTTGTGTGGGACTGTGTCAAATGCCTTGCTAAAGTCTAGGTAGGCCATGTCCACAGCCCCTCCCTGGTCTACTACTTTGGTCACCCAGTCAAAGAAATCTATTAGATTCGTCTGACATGACCTTTCCGCTGTGCACCCATGCTGCCTTGGGTCCTGTGCCCCACTGGCCTCTAGGTACTCAACAATTCTTTCCTTCAGAAGTGACTCCATCACTTTTCCTACCACAGAGGTCAAACTGACAGGTTTGTAGTTTCCTGCCTCTGTCTTGGTCCCACTTTTGTAAAGGGGAATCACATCCGCCTTCCTCCAGTCCTCGGGTACCACACCATCCTCCCATGATTTGTTAAAAAGAGTAGTCAGTGGTTTCATTAGTTTCCCCCTTAATTCTTTTAGAATTCTGGGGTGAATTCCATCAGGCCACACTGCTTTGTACACCTTCAGTTTTAGGAGTTCTTGCAGAACCCTTTCTTCTGTGAAAGGACTGTAATCGACCCTCCTATCAAGAGTGCATCTGTTAATTGGAATAGGCACTTGCCCCTCCTCTTTTGTGAATACTGAGCAGAAATATTCGTTCAGTATCCCTGCTTTTTCACTGTCACCCTCTGCCCACCCACCGTTCATTCTATTCAGCCTCACTATCCCTTCCCTTGTCTTTCTACGCTCTCTGATGTACCTATAAAAGGTTTTATCCCCCTTCTTAACCGAGTTGGCTATCTTTTCCTCAGTTTGGACCTTTGCTATTCTGACTTCTCTCCCTGCTTCCTTCTGCCTTAACTGGTACAGCTCTCTGTCCTGCTCCTTCTGTGTGTCCTTATACTTCTTCAATGCTATCTTTTTCTCCCTAACTTTCCCAGCCACCTCTTTTGAGAACCATAGTGGCTTTTTCTTTCATTTTGATTTGTTTATTTGCTTCACACAAAGGCTTGTTGCCTCTGTGATGGCAGTTTTGATGATTCCTCATTGTTGCTCCACCCTCCTTCTAGCCTGTTTGCTAGTGCTTTTCTGAGGCACTCTCCCATCTTGCCAAAGTCAGCCCTCCTGAAGTCCAGTACCCTCACTTTTTGGCTTGAACGCTCTGTAGCTGAGTTTAATGTGAACCACACTGTTTGATGGTCACTTGTTCCCAGATGGCAACCCACTTCTAGATCTGAGATACTCTCACTGCCCCCATTTGAGAGCAAGAGGTCTAAGATTGCTCCCTCATGAGTGGGTTCCGAACTAGCTGTCTGAGGCCTGCCACCTGTAGGGCATCGAGAATGGCCCTGCTCTTGGATGTGGCTGCAGCAAATGTGCTCCAGTTAACATCTGGCATATTCAGGTCTCCCATCAACAGTATCTCCCCTTTATCTGCCATTCTAAGAATGCCTTCTATCATATCCTTGTCCATTCCCTCCCCCTGACATGGGGGTCTGTACACAACCCCTGTGCAGATTGTGGTGCCCTTTCCAGTCTCCAAGGTAACCTACAGTGTCTCCTCTCCTCCTTGTTTACTCTTTTGTTCAGTTGCTTTTATCCCTTCCTTTACATAGAGAGCTACTCCTCCCCCTCTTCTCCTCTGCCTGTCTCTCCTGTAGGTTATGTACCCTGGTATGTTAACATCCCAGTCATGGTTCTCTGTGTACCATGTTTCTGTGACTGCTATGATATCCAGGCATCCCTCTTCCATCAAGGCCACCAGCTCAGGGAGCTTGTTGCCCAGACTATGGGCATTGGTACTCATTACCCTCCATTTCCTGATGGCCTTACTCCTTTTTGCCCCATCCCTGTCCTTCTTGCCTTTGTCATTTTCCCCACTTACCCCTGCCCTTCTCCCTACCGACACCTCTATGTTGGTGTTTACCACACCAACTACCATGATTTTTTTTGGGGGGGCTAGGATTTCCCTGCTCCTTTCCAGTGCCCCCTCCCCTCCTTGGCTAGTTTAAATGCTTGCCAATGAAGCATTTAAATCAATCACCTAGGATCCTGGTTCCCCTCCTGGACAGACGCAGCCCATCATGCCAGTATAGGCTTGCATCACTCCAGGTGGACACCTAGTCTCCGGTGAAGCCAAATCCCTGAGCTCTGCACCAGTTTTTCAACCACTGATTGAATCCCATGGTGCGGAATACCCTAGGCTCTCCTACCCCATAGATGGGCAGCACCTCCAAAAAGGTTACCGTGCGTGCTATTTGTCTAAGGCCCCTCCCCAATTCCACAAACTCTTTCTGCACTGCTCTAATCCATTTCTTAGCCAGGTCATTTGTCCCTAGGTGGACAGTGACATCCAGCTCCCTCCCCTGTGCAGCTGCTCCGGCAGTCCTGAGGATTCGCTCCCTGTCCCTCCAAGCCATGGCGCCAGGCAGGCACCTTACCTCCCTCTCCCCTTCCTCCCCCAGTTCTACCTTCCTAACAATGGAGTCCCCCACCAGGAGTTGTTTCCTTCCCCTGTGGGGTCCCATGCCACCCTCCTGTGGGTCTCCTTTGTGGAGGTTCCCAGCATCCTCCTTGGTCTCCACTGCCGGTGCCTCCATAGAGGAACCACACCTTGCCAGAATGGCATAGGAATTGTGGAGAGGCACAACTGGAGGGATGCACCTCTGTTCCACCACCCTCACCCTACCTGAGCCCACTGTGGTCCAAACGCTCCTCTTTCTTGGTAACCTCTGAGGCAACAGCAGTGATCCCTAGATGGAAGAGGAGGTCCCACAAATCCTGGCCAACTCAGCCTGGAGATGAGCAACCTCCTCCCTCAGCCCAGAGAGATGCCTGCAGATGGAACAACACCGCATCCTCCAGAACATCTCCCGGAAGACTGCTGCTCCACAGCCACTGCACCACTCCCATCATGCCTTATTTCTGGCCCCTTAACTGTTGTTTGGAATGCTTACTCTTTACTCTGTTTTTTCGTTTGTTTGTTTTTTCCTTCTCTCTTTACTTACTTTCTGCCTCTGTGTCCTTTAAGCTCCTGATTGTCCTGTTCTGAGACAAGAAGATCCTATATTTCTCAGTAGACCCCTTACTTGCTCAGAGGCAGACGTCCAGCAGCTAGGGGGACTGGAGAGCTACTCTTGCCCTTCTATGATGGTGGGTCTTTGGTGGCTGTGTGATCACTCACTTCCTGCTCCCAAACAGGAAGTTCCTGTTGGCAGTCAAATCCTGTGCCTATAAAAGTAGAACTAGCTTTGGGTAGCAGGGTGGAGGGGAGGGGAAGAAAGGAGGGCAATATAGTCCCAGTAGAGAAGTCCAGTCACACAGCACTCCTTCCTCTAGGTGTCTTCTGCCAAGCTTCTAGCAGAATCTTTCTAAGGCAGTCTTTAAATTTAGCTTCCTTCTAGCTAAGCCACTCCCCCTACTTACTAGATCTTTCTACAAGCAATTTAAACTGCACAGCTATCAAGCCCTTTCAGTCACCTGAGACTGGTGGTCGGCAACAAGGTGGATCTCCGCCAGCAACGCTCTAACCTTCGTCCTAGTCACTGCATCTCCTTCAAGATCCCGTCAAACCATGGGGACCGGGGGCCAAGGGAGAGAGGATGAACACGGACACGAGCAACGATATCCAGGGCCGCCGATATAGCCATATTATAGGCTACCACGAGGGCCTCTGGGTCACTGTTTGCTACTGGAAAGGACAATAGGTCAAGTACCGCCGCCAGGCCTTCAGCGCTAATATCTCATAAAGGGCGATACCTGACCATCTCCACAGGAGTAGGCCTATGAAGGGGGGGTGCTAAAACTAAACCCCACGGTGTAGTGGTCGGATCATCCAACTGGTTCCACCCCCATGCAAGTAGTTCCATTCCACTGAGTCAAACGCTTTAGTAAAATCAATGGCTAAAGCAGCCTTGGGTATTTTAGAGTGACTCGCTAACCATTTTATGTTAAGTAACAGCCTGGTATTGTCAGAACCAGCCTTCCCTTGCATGAACCCCACCTGGGCTGGGTGTATTGAAGAGGGGAGGACATTTAACATTCTGGTGGCCAGAAGTTTAGCCAAGAATTTGGTATCCACTGATAAAAGAGAAATGGGATGAAAATTAGCACAATTTAAAGGGTCATTGGACTTTTTGGGGAGAAGGGTGATGTGGGCCTCTTTCATTGTGGTGGGAAGGGACCCCAAGGTGTGAGCATCTTGCAGCACTAGCAGCAATGTGTGAATGATCTCCTGCACCAGAGTTTGGTATAGCGCAACGGTCATCCCATCTGGTCCTGGGGCTTTCCCCTTGGCCATCTGAGTTAAGGCCTGGTGTAACTCCAAAGTAGTAATCAGTGCATCTAGAAGCTCTAACTGACTAGGTGAAAGAGCTGGCTCGCAAAACTGGAGCATGGCATGAGACAGCTGGGCCTGAGACAAAGACGAATGAGACTGATACAGAGCATGATAGTACAGTTTCATGGTCTCATTAATACCGGCAGGATCTGTGGTGATCGAGCCTGAGGGAGTGCGGAGGGCCTGAATTCTAGAGGAGGCTTGCTGCTTCCGCAATTAGTAAGAGAGCAGCCTGCCACCCTTCTCCGCACCCTCCCAGTAAGCAAGTTTTGACTGTAACAAGAGCCATTCCACTTTCCCACTGAGCAGAGAGTTAATTTGGTACTTAAGCCCAACAATTCTACGGGCCAGGGATACATCCCTGGAAGCGGAGGATGACGCTTTAAAGCATGACTCCAACCCTGTGAGTTCCGCTCGCAGCTAGTCCAGGTTGCTTTTCGGGCTCTATTCCACTTTGCTGCAAAGGCAATAATGTGGCCCTGGAGGTAGGCTTTGAAAGCTTCCCACACAGTGCCTGAGGAGACACCACAGCCAGAATTGATAGCAAAACATTCTTTAGTTGCCTTGGAGATTGATTGCCAGAATTCAGGGTCTCTAAGTAGAAGGGGGCTGCACCTCCAGCAAGTACCGGTAGGTCAATGCCCAGATGGAGAATAGGTTGTCAACACAGGGGCGTGGTCAGAGATAACTATATTTTCTATTGAATTGTTAGATAACCCGCCTGAAGCTGCACTATTGGCCAGCCAATAATCAATACACACCATGGGAAGGGGAGTAGTAGTAGTAGGAGTAGTCCTGTCCTAAGGGAAAATCACGTCTAGAGACGTCCATCAGACCCCACCTGTCTTTCATCTCCTGCAGGGCTGCATGTGCCTTGGGGTGTGTATGGGGGGTAGGTTTGGATTTGTCCAAAAAAAAAAAGTCCTGCACTAGATTGAAGTCCCCCCCCCCCACAACAGAAAAGGGATGTGGGAGTTAGGCTGCTCCAAGGATGAGATCGCCTGACTTAGACTAGGGAAAAAGTCAGCCTGGTCTGTGTTGGAGGCATACACATTACCCACAATCAATTTGCCATCCAGAGAGGCCAGTCTGATGATGACCCAGCAGCTCTGAGTGTCAGCTCAGGACTCTTCTACTGCCCATAAGCTCAAACGGCGAATGAGTATAGCGACCCCCCTGGATTTGGATGTGGCAGAGCTAGCATAGAAACATAGAAGCATAGACTTTGATGGCAGATAAGGACCACTTGGCCCACCCAGTCTGCCCATTTCCCTACCTATTGGATAAGCTGCAGATTCTAGTTAACCAACAGCCTACTTCCTGCAACCCCCCACTATAATTGCCCTATGTGTGTCCCATGCATGTTTGAATTCCCTCACTGTTTTAGACCCCACAACCTCTCCAGGAAGGCGGTTCCATGCATCCACCACTCTCTGTGAAAAAGAATTTCCTCACATTACCCCTGAGCCGTCCCCCCTCTAACTTTAAATTGTGCCCCCTTGTTCTTACACATCTCTTTTTCTGAAAGATGCTACCCTCTTGGACTTTGTTGATTCCCTTGAGGTACTTAAAAGTTTCTATCATGTCCCCCCATCCCTCCTTTCATCAAGGGTATGCATATTAAGCTCTCTCAGTCTCTCTTCATATGGTTTCTGATGTAGACCCTGCACCATTTTAGTTGCCCTCCTCTGGACTGCTTCCATCCTGTCTATGTCCTTGCGTAGATGAGGTCTCCAAAACTGCACGCAGTACTCCAGCTAGGGCCTCACCAACTGTCTGTACAGAGGGATAACCACTTCCCTGTTTCTACTTGTGATGCCCCTCCCTATGCATCCCAGTATCCCCCTGGCTCTCCTTACTGATTTCTCACATTGCTTACCCACCTTTAGGTCATCTGATATGACTACACCCAGATCCCTTTCCATTATTGTTGTCGTTAGTACCTTCCCTGTTATTGTGTACTCTTCTCCTGGATTTTTATTTCCCAGGTGCATTACTTTGCACTTCTTTCCATTGAATCTAAGTTGCCATATGTCTGACCATTCCTCCAACCTTGCCAAGTCCCTTCTCATCCTTTCAACCCCCCCTTGTGTATCAACTATGTTACAGATCTTTGTGTCATCCGCAAAGAGGCATACCTTTCCTTCCAGACCCTCCGCAATGTCACTTATAAAGACGTTAAAGAGACTGGACCCAGTACTGAGCCCTCCTGAGGTACTCCACTAGTAACCCCCTTCTTCAGAATGTGTTCCATTCACTATTACCTTCTGTGTCCTGTTGTGCAGCCAGTTTGTTACCCGGCTACCACCCTGGGACTCACTTCCAGGCTGGCTAACTTGATTATTAATCTTTTTGTGGACTGTGTCAAATGCCTTGCTAAAGTCTAGGTAGGCCATATCCACAGCCCCTCCCTGGTCTATTACTTTGGTCACCCAGTCAAAGAAATCGATTAGATTCATCTGACATGACCTTCCTGCTGTGAATCCATGCTGCTTTGGGTCCTGTGCCCCGCTGGCCTCTAGGTAATCAACAATTCTTTCTTTCAGAAGTGATTCCATCATTTTCCCCACCACTGAGGTCAAACTAACAGGTCTGTAGTTTCTTGCTTCTGCCTTGCTCCCACTTTTGTGAAGGGGAATCACATCTGCCCTCCTCCAGTCCTCAGGTACCACCCCATCTTCCCATGATTTGTTAAAAAGTGTGGTTAGTGGTGTCACTAGGTCCTCCTTAGCTCTTTTAGGATTCTAGGGTGAATCCGTCAGGCCCCATTGCTTTGTCCACCTTGAGTTTTAGGAGTTCTTTCAATACTCTTTCTTCTGTAAATGGACTGGTGTCAACCCCACTATCCAGAGTGCTTCTACTGTTTGGTTTAGGTAACTCCTCCTCTTCTTCTTTTGTGAATACTGAGCAAAAGTATTCATTCAGTATCTCTGCCTTTTCACCGTCTCCCTCTGCCCACCCCCTCTCCTTTATTAATCTTCACTATCCCTCCCTTAACCTTTCTATGCTCCCTAATGTACCTATAAAAGGTTTTATCCCCCTTCTTAACTGAGTTGGCTATCTTTTCCTCAGTTTGGGCCTTTGCTTTTCTGACTGCCTTCCCACTTTTTCTGCTTTAATTGATACAGTTCTCTGTCGTTGCTCGTCTGTGATTCCTTATACTTTTTGAATGCAGCCTTTTTCTCCTTAACCTTCCCTGACACCTCTTTTGAGAGCCATAGTGTTTTTTTATTCCACTTTGTTTTCTTTATTTGTTTCACACAAAGGCTTGTTGCCTCCATGATGGCAGTTTTGATTTTTCTCCATTGTTCTTCCACCCCTCCTTTCTGGCCATTTGCTAATGTATTCCTCAGGTATTCACCCATTATGCCAAAGTCAGCCCTTCTAAAGTCCAGTATCCTTGTCTTTGTATGGCTTGTCTCCATGGTTGTGTTTATTGTAAAGCACACTGTGCAATGGTCACTTGTTCCCAAATGTCTACTGACTTCTAAGTTTGTGATCCTCTCTCCATTTGAGAGTACCAGGTCTAATATTGCTCCCTCCCGAGTGGGTTCCACCACTAGCTGTCTAAGGCATGCTCCCTGTAGGGCATCGAGAATGACCCTGCTCTTGGATGTGGCTGCAGTCCATGTCACCCAGTTAACATATGGCATATTCAGGTCCCCCATCAACAGTATCTCCCCTTTTTCAGCCATTTTGAGAATGCCCTCTATCATTTTCTTGTCCATTTCCTCCTCTTGAGACAGGGGTCTGTATACAACCCCTGTGCGGATTGTGATGCCATTCCCTGTCTCCAAGGTGACTCAGAGTTCCTCTTGTCCTCCCCCTTTACTTTTTAGTTCTGTAGCTTTGATTCCCTTCCCTTATGTAGAGAGCTACTCCACCTCCTCTTTTACCCTCCCTGTCCCTTCTGTAGATTGTGTACCCTGGTATGTTGACATCCCAGTCATGGTTCTCCGTGTACCATGTTTCTGTGACTGCCACAATATCCAAGTGTTCCTCTTCCATCAGGGCTACTAGCTCTGGAAGCTTGTTCCCAGACATCCCCTACCCAGGACTTCTTTAGCCAGGGAAAGGATCTGCTCAGGAGATGCGTTTCCTGTAAAAGGGCTATGTCTGTGTGCAGAGAACGAAGTTACTGTATTACTTTAGTACGCTTGATGGGATGATTAAGACCCTTAATGTTCCATGACACCAGACATAACCCTTTGACAGCAGGGGAAACCATTATAAAGAGTGGAGTGAAAAGGATATAGTACTTACCCACCCAGGTAGATAGGAACCAAAGAAGAAGAGAAGCTGAGGACCACAATACCTGGCGTCCTCCAAGAGTAAACTGCTGCCAAACACGGGAAGATAGAACCTCACTGAGGTTCAAGGTAGTATTCAGATGGTGCACCAGACTATTTTAACTATAGTGTCAACTACAAAAACTAGATTCACACAACCTGCAGTAAAAGAGAGAACAGTAAGTGTAAAACAATTAACAGGTCAAAAAACAGTATCCGTACTGTAAGGAAATTAGTAGGGCCCATGATTAAACCAGACTAACTGGTTAAGCAGGGGCAATAACAGTAACACAGATAAGTGTTTGAATGCTAAGAGTGAAGAAAGCTTAAAGTGAAACAGGATACCCAAAAAGGGGGTCCCTCAGTTATGCAAACTTCTACACTCAGGGAGAGAGGAGGAGGAAGACAACCTAACAATGTAATGCCTCACCTCATCCAGTGAGTATCCCACGGTTGGGTAGCATAACACCAGAGGGAGAAGGGTAATAAGGGAGGGCACGGGGGGAAGGGAGAGGGGGAAGGAGAAGGTGGGAGGGGAAGGATGGGTAGTACCCCAACCGAGAAGCATTAAGGCTGTGCTAAAACATATATTGTGCAAGAAACAGCCCATGACAAGGTAATAGGGGTCTGGTATGTACTGCCCAGCTTCAAACCCCAACTTTTGTGCAGGAGCCTGCAGTGAGAACAAGGGTACTTTGACCACAAGAGAGCGTAAACCCTGTGGTGCCCAGGGTTCCTAGGGAAGGGAGGGTGGAGCTGAGTCAGAGACTTGAAGAGTTGACCCATGGCGGAGGGTGGCCCAAGCCTGCCCCAACACTCCTATACTGAGGAATTGAACCTGACACTAACAAACAGCTGCAACAATTAAGGGAATCTGTGTGCAGGTCCCAAAATGGGGTGCTGGTGAGGGTAAGGATAGACTGAGCTCCTGCACCCTGTATACAACACTCTGGGGCAGACACATAATGAAGGGACAAATATAATAGAATATGCATATCAAACATTGAAATACAGTCCATGAGTCAGCCAATAATGTCCCCTCCCTGCAACGAGGACACCCTAGATACATCACTGGGCACTGGAAAGCCAACCGCAGCTTCGGGTGGCTAAGTTAGCACAGCAGCAGCATCAGATTTAGTGCCAGGCTTGATTGACCCTGACAAGTCTACTGCCTCCACTAGTGAAGATTCCGGTATGTCCGCCCAGTCTACTGAATGGTCCGTGTCCATAGGGGAGATATCAAGGTTTGGAGAGCGATGGGCCACTGTGGCTGGAGGAGAGTCATCCCTGGAGATCTTAGCAGGAGGGGTGCTCCCCTTTGGTCAGGGGAAAGGTGCTGACTGCTTCCAGATCTTTGTCTCTGATGGTGAGCTGACGCAGAGGTTCTCGGTGGCAGTGATGGCTGCTCTAAATAGACCGGAGGGCTGGACGTGGTGGTAGCAGAGGGTGCCGTTCGAGGCTGGTTCTTAGCTCTAGGGGTGTCATTTTTAGAAGGACTAGGTCCAAAGGAATGATGGTCCTTGGAACCTGCCTCCTGGTGCTACAGTTCCTAGCAGATGATGTTGGAGCATTGGGGTCCCACAGCCTTCTGAGAGATGTAGGCAGGAGTGGCAGAGTAGGCCAGAACTTAGAAATCCATCATTCCACCTCTGCAGGATTGTTAGCCAGAATCTCTCTCCCCTCTTTGGAGACAAGCAGTTTGGTAAGTCCTTTGAATTTATAGTGAAAGCTATGTGCTGCTAAAAATTTCTTCAGATGACCAAAGGCACGACGCCTAACTGAGGTTTCTTGTGTGAAGTCTCTATAAAATGAGCTGTGAGCCCCCTACCACTGAATTTCCCCCAGATCCCTTGCTACTCTAAGGATGCGTTCATTAGTAATGTATCTGAGCAGGTATGCCACTATGGGCCTCTGGGACTATCCAGGCTTCTCTTTCCTCCCAAAAATATGGTGAGCCCTCTCAACTTCAATAGGGCTCCTCCAGCGGTCCCCCAACATAATGGGGATGGTATCATTGAGGAATCGTTCCATGGACTGGCCTTCTGAACCCTCGGGGATGCCAATGATATGAAGATTATTATGGTGTCCCCTATTTTCCTGATCCTCCGCTCTCACTCTCAGTGCCTCTATTTTATCTTCCTGAACTATGCCAGAGTTTGGCCTGTTGCTGTTCTAATGTTTCCACCCACTGCTCTGCGACATTCACCCTGTCTTGCATCTACCACACATCTGAGGTTGTTCCTGCGAGGGTAGTATTGATATCACCTACCGGTGACAGCAAGGCTTCAAGCATGTGAGTGATACATTGCAAGGAGTCTCTCACTGATGGGAGTTGCTGTGCAGCAGCTTGTTGGAGAGGCGGGGTGGAAGAGAGTCCTCCAGTGGCCATTTCTGCTCCGATTGAGAAAAACTCTAGCTGCAACTTAAGAATCGGGTGACCCGGTAGTGTGCTTTGGAGGTCGAGCCTGATCGAGCACCCAGCAGTGGAGAATGCGGCCTAAGCGGCCTAGCTAGTCAGGATGACTCGAAGGTAACCGGCACTGGAAACTGGACTACTACACCGTGAAACCGCATAAAAGTCACACCAGACGATTGGGGGGATTTACTCAAACAAAAGTAGTTGCAAGAATGGGGATTTCATCCCGGGATTAGGGTAGCCGACCGCGGATCGTCACCAGACTCAGAGGAGCACAGGATTTAAGCTGCCATTTTCACAGTGGCTAGACTACACCCCCTCCTTCTCTCTCATTTACAATATAAAAATATCACCTCTTTTGTTCTGCTCATGTTGCGGAAGCCGCTGATTCGGTGAGCATTGAGCGTGTGCTGCCCCTTGTACCACTGTAACCAGAAGCCTCCCTGTATTGCTGCTAGCTCCATCCCCCCCCCCTCGTGTGTTGCTCATGACCTGGAGATGCTCTCAGCATTACTGGCTTCTCATTTAAAAGACATGCTGTTCAGTCACAGAAACCCACTCTCCTCAGTTACAGCTTTCATTTCTAAGATGCATTAAAAGGGACAGCCAGTCGGCTACGGTGGCTGCAGATGGATACAATGACTCCCTGTAAATGCTGGAATTCTCGGATATTCAAAAGATGAAATCCTGCCATCTCATGCTCCCTATAAAACACAGCCTCCTACTTAGATGAAACAAAATAAACAAAATCTGGTCAGATCCATCACAGCTGCATAATGAGTTAGTGAAGTTGTGTGGAATTATTAAGGAGGTATGGAGAAACAACACAATGATTTGTAAGTAGTAAGATTTGCTTTAGTTTCTGTTCTAAGGAAGGCATACACGTTATTAGGAAAATACATGGAGGTGTACATTTTAATGGAAGGAATAGGAAATAATATAGGTTTACAAAAGAACCCCAGAGCAAATGCCACTGATGTATGTGTTATCCTGGTTGATATTGGCCGGACAGCCAAATTTGAAAGAAAACACAATTGCACATACCCCAATAATGCAAAGCATCATGGGAAACATATGCAAATCCCCATGATGGTACAGAAGGTGGCAGTACATGAAAAAGTAATGGCTGACATATGTTCAGCCTTGGGATTATTTACACAGGTTTTTTTTTTTTTTTTTTAGAGAAACAGGGTTTTTGTCCATGAGGCGATGTAAGTTATATTTAAGCAATGTGTTGATGTCAGGAAGTCAGGTATAATGAAGATGGACTGTTAGCCGAGAAAATGTGATAGTAACTTTCAGAGGGGGGTGCTTTGATAACGGCAAGGTAGTTATGCTTGTGATAATAAGAATATTAGGAAAGCATGAAGTCTATGCAGAAGTGGAGGACAAATATGCACAGTTTCATAAGTATGTGCTCAAAGTGCAGGCAAATGTGATATGCAGATTTGTTTTAGAAATAGGTAAAAATAGCGATACATGCAATTGATAAAAAGATAAATAATTACATAGACATGCAGGCCCTGTCCACACTACACTCCAAAAAGCTGTAATGGATTCAAACCGTTACAGACTGTAACGTTACAGTGTGTCCACACTTCCAGTGAACAGTGTGGATAATGGTTTGAAAACATTACAGCCTGTCCACACTGAGTGCGATAATGTGTGTGGTCTCAACCCTGTAGTAGCAGTGCACATCCCATGGTGCACTCAGCGATGACAGCTGCATTTTGAAATGCCCTCCTACATTTCCTATGAAGTACTGTGTACATGGCACAGTCATATTATGTAAATAACCATATTTCACTGTTATGAGACACACTTATGTTGTGGAGGTGACAGAGAGAGGTTCGAGGGAGGGGGAGATCCATATGTTGGAATCGGCAGCTACACCAGTGAGAGGGGGGGGGAGAGAGAGAGAGAGAGAGAGAGAGAGAGAGGGGAGAGACATGGCATCAGTTCTGCCAGTATTAGGGCACCTGGGCACAACAGACGTTCATGTACTGCTGCTGTATGGCTGAAGGCAGACCCTCTACTACTGCCTTCAGTGTTCCCCACTGTTCCACTGTACACAGTGCCACACGTCTATTGCCCACCGCAACAGTGCTCCACAATGCACTCAGGAGCTCCACTAATGTATGCGTTCACTACTGGCACTGCTCTACAGGTAGTATTGCTGCCACATTACACGTGGGCAGGCAGAATACTCCCAACACTCGGCACAGTGAGAAGAGTAATCAAGGATAGTACGTGGATACCATCAGGAGGTAGCCCTCAGGGAGGCAAGTGTGGAAAGAGAAGTAGGTTAGGTGGGGACATGGGGGTACACTGGGGGGTGCACATACAGCTGTCAGATTACTGTGGTATGGAGGCTTCCCAGTATTGCAGCCTACACCAGTGCTCCACACTGCTGTCTGCATATGTCCTGGAAGCCTCTGACCTCTCTGCATGCAGTGAAACAGTGCTGCAATGCATGCAGCTATAGTGGGAGTCTGGAGGCTATAAGGTGGAGCGTTTAGACACAATTGCAATTGAAAACTGATAAAGGTGTAAAGCTGCAAATAAGAGTGAAATAACCACACTGGTATGCACACCACATGAAGTGGTTCTTGGAAGGATACAGATTGGGGATGGCTCAATTAAAGAAGTAGTCCACACAGAATCTGCAAAAAACATATGTTATGCAGAGTGTTTTGATTTGTATGTAAAGTCCTAGTATGTCCTTCCTTCTGTCTGCTATTAGGATTTTTTCCTAAATTAGGCTGCTAGCTTTAGGGTAGTTTTATGACCCCTGGGGATCTCCATCACAAATAGGTTTATTGCCTTCTGCCTTCTACAATGCACCCTGTCTCATGTGACCGTGATAATAGTGAGGCTCATAGATATAGCATATGCAGTGCTTTTTAAAATCAGTTCACAACAGCAGAGCTTTGTAACTGTTCATATCCAGTGAGCACAAATGGCAACAGTTACAATTTAGCAGATGCCTGAGAGCTACCTAACTGGGGTTTCTGTAAGAAAACAGCTACTAAATAGCTCTAATTCACTATTTGTGTTTTCTGGGTGTATCATGTCTAGCTAGCAGTAATATGTGTTTTCATTTTAAAATTTAGTTTCATCAAACTACGCACAACAATAAAAAGCACAGAAATTGCCCCAAATAATCACTGCTATAATTAGTAAAGACTATAGCACTTTTCTTACAGAAAACTCACTCAGTTAGCTCTAAAGTATTTGCTAAACTGTAAATGTAGGTACTAGCATTCTTTTTTTTTTTTTTTTTACCAGAAGAGACACACTAAAGCGTATAACATGGGAATTAATGGTGTGGGAAACTGAGCCCCGGGATTGGTGGAAGCAACAGGTGACAGAAATTTAGTGGGTATTAATCCAGCAGTAGAGCCCACTTCTGCAGTTCTGATGGTAGCCACAAGACATATGAAATGTGCAAAATGAAGAGACACAAGAGATTCTTCATCGCTGCATGCACAATTCAACCCATTTCTCTTGCAACACTTCACAATCAAAGGGCCCATGAAATTCTGTTATTATGGGAGAGAAAATGAACTGAATGAGCATGGAGAGAAACCCAGTAGCACCCAAGCGAATGCAGCTAAGTGAAAAAAACATACTGAACGATACACCTGCTAATCAAACCATTGATACAAGTATGCAAATGAGCCACGCATGCATGAAACGCAATGCAGGACGCAGCAACCAGATCCCAGGAAATGTTAAATACTGCAGTTCTGTACATCTAGATATAACTAAAAGTTAAATGAGCAGACCAATCATTCTGTGTGTAGCAAATAAACAGCAAGCTGTTTTGTGGAGAGGAAAAAAAACACTATAATAATGAATGTTGTTGTCCAAATGAACAGAACTTCTATTCTTTCTTTCTGAAAACAGCACATTTCCAGGATAACTGAAATAGTAAAAATATCATAATAGCAACATCTAGTAACATATTGCCCATGTTACAAGAACATTAATGCCCTCCAGAGTCAGGCTGTACTCGTGGATTAATGCCTGGTGGTTGGAAGCACTTGGCCTGCAGCCTCATGCACCAACCCCACCCAGCCAGGCATTAATCCACTAGTAGAGCCCTCCTCTGTCACGGATTAATGCTTACATGTTTACAGGTGTGACCTGTGAGCACAAAGAAGTTAAATGGTTTGCTCAGGGACACACAGTACGCATGTGGAGGCTGTAGGATTCAAACCCAGGACACCAGGTTTGCAGCTCAGAGCCTTAGACCACCGCACTATACTGACTCCTCTATTCTAATAGGTAGAACTGGCAGTTAGTGCTGATTTTGCTCTGTGACATAATTTTCTATTTGGGGGGGTCACAAATGTGAAGTATCTTTTTAATAAAGTATAAAAATATATATGTGTGAGTTATTTAGTTTGGCAAATATTTGTTTTATTATTTGAAAAAGTGGGATACACTAAATGTGCAGTGCAATGAACCATTGTAAAATGGGATCAAATGTGTAGCTGAAATAGTCACTGTCATCCTGTTGTTTTCATGCTATACCACACACAGGAGAAAAGGTGACTTTAAAGTATTTTGCAGTTTCTATGCTGCAGCTTCATACCATACACTTCATTTGTAAAAAAAATGAAAATCATGTCATAGAGCAAAATCAGCACTAAATGCTAGTTCTACCTAATAGAATGCTGGTACCTACATTTATAGTTTAGCAAATACTTGAAATCTAACTGAGTGGGTTTTCTGTAAGAAAACTGCTAGAGTCTTAACTAATTATAGCACTAATGATCTGGGCAATTTCTGTGCTTTTATGGTTGTGTATAGTTTGACGAAATTAAAAGTTTTAAAATTAAAACACTCCTGCAAGCTAGACCTGACGCACATAGAAAACAGCAATAGTGAATTAGAGCTTAATTTAGTAGCGGTTTTCTTACAGAACCCCCAGTTAGCTAGCTCTCAGGTATCTGCTAATAGGCTAATTTAGGAAAAAATTCTAATAGCAAACAGAGGGAAGGACACACTAGGACTTAACATACAAATCAAAACACTCTGCATAACATATGTTTTTGTAAATTCTGAGTGGACTACTCCTTTAAAACTGCAAGTCCAGTAAAAATATACACTGCAGCCTCTTGCTGTACTGACATGCTTTAGCTGATGCAAAATACAGAGTAAGGTGGCGGGGCAGGGTTGCAGAACAGGTCTGGATAGCACCATATACCCACCAGGAAGGACTTTCCATCTCTTGGAATGTATTTGTGAAAATGTGTGACCAGGAGAGGAATGTAAGCTGAGCCAAGGCTGTTTAAACAAGTGCTGTATAAGGATGCAGTTTCAGGCTTCTTCTCTCCTTCTGAAGCTTAAGCTCTGAAGCCCCAGGCAGCTCTGATAGTCAATTGTTCCAGCATGATAAAGCCACCTCATGCCCCTTCCACATGAACCAAAAAAAAAGCTGGGGTGGATCTTTAGGAGCTTCTTGGGTAGAGGTGGGGGTGGATGTTACTCCCCAAAAAAAACAAATGCTGCCTCCCACTACTCAGGTTCCAGTTCTTGTGACTCCCACTTAAGAAAGAAAATAGTGCACTGCACCCATTGACTAACATGAAAGCTTTTTTATTTGAGGGCAGAAAACCTTTCTTGGAGGAGGGTAAGGTGGAGGAGACTATTTACACCTTCAGTCAGTTCCATGGACAGAAAACATGACATCACTCCTTTAGTACATGCAAAACGTCTGCAGGCTCCGCCTACTGCAGCCTTAAAAAGGAGATTAATTAATTAAAATAAACGTGTCGGGGGGGAGAGACACACAGACACCAACACCCTCTAGTGGCTTCCTTTTACATATGGTCTCATTAGAAATAATGTACAGGGACATGGACTTTTTTCTTTTTTCCTTTTATTAACATACTTTTAAAAACTTGTTCTCGTAAATTTAAAAATAACATTTTTACAGGGGGGTCCATTTTATAAGTGGAATAAGACACTCTGAGGTGCAGTTTGTGGTCTGATAAGAACAGTTCCCAGGTGCTAAAGGTACTTGGCACAAGCGTCTCATGCCTCATTACGCACCTGGGACATGCTCTTATCAGGCAATAAACCACAACTGGTTGTGTCTTAGTCCTTACTTAACATCAAAGTGTAAATCAGAAATTCCCACTGAAGTTATTATTAGGCTCATATAGCAGGAACAATAACAGAATTGGAACCATTACATAAAAACAGCTACTACTGGAAAAAATAACTTATGGATTTAGCGCAGTTCTCCTTTAAATATAAATTAGCTAACTAATGGATAAGAATGCCTGATTAGTTGGCACACTGTATGAAAAGGCCCTAGCACCAGATATTTTCAGGTGAACTCTGGGAACCTCCAGGAGACCCTCATTAGTGGAGAGAAGGGGATGGGCAGAGTGGCAAAGGCACAGGATGTCTTGCAGGTAGCCAGGCTCCTGGCCTTGCAGGGCCTTGTAGGTCCGCAAACAGACCTTGAAGGTGATACACCACCTAACCAGCAGCCAGCGAAGAGAGAACAGCAAAGGTGTGATATGGCAAGATCTTGGAAGACTAGTCAACAACCTGGCCGCCATGTGCTGCACTAGCTGCAGGCGACGGAGGTCAGCCCCTGCTAGCCCCAGATAGAGAGCATTGCAATAATCCAATTGTGAAGTCATGAAGGCGTGGATCAGAGATGGGAGTTCAAACTTCAAAGTTAAGATTCAGGTTAAAGAGGAGGCCAGCAGAGTATTTATAGTGCAAGGCTCAATAAATAGTGCCCTGGTGACCCTAGCCAACAAGTACGGTCCCACAGTTGTTGACACACAGTTCTTTCAAAGGGCCCCCTTACATCTCACTGCTAAGCATGGGCTATACATTTGGGGATGAGATTTCAACTGTATTTTGGATTTCTCATCCATAAAACTAGACAATCTAACCCAGCAGCAAAATTGCTGAAGGTGGAGATGAGCAGCCTCAAAATGCACAATGCATGGTGTATATTACAACCATATGGGAGGAAATATTCCTTCCATTTGCCATGTTACAACACACACACCAGGCTTGATACATTCTTCCTGTCCAGCACTCTTCTTCCAGCCCAGTCCTCCAGTGAATGGGTGCCCAGAGCTATCTCCAACCATTCCCCACTTTGTATCATCCTAAACATCCTGCCACAACAACAAGGGCCACAAGCATGGACGTTAAACCTCACTGATACATGACCCTGCATTCAAACTCTAATCAATTAAAACATTTAAGAGTTCATATCTCACAACAAGGATTCCATGGCACTGGACATCACCATGTGGAAAGCTATGAAAGTCATTCTTTAGAGAGCATATCTTTTTGTACTCAGCAAGAAAAAAAAAGCTGCATAAAACAGCTGGAAAAACTAGAGGCAGAAATACAAGACTTGATTTCCAGTGATGTCACCACCCGCATGCCTTCTTAAGCTCCGAGTTCCTTAACACCCAACCAGAATCTACATCCATCTGAACATTTAAAACCTTATTTCAAAGACAAAAAGGCAAGACATTTGCTTACAACATGGCCACTCGACAAAAGTTTTGAGATTCCACTGCAAACTCAGCTCCGAAGCCTACAAAACAGTTAGTGTTAGACTGGCAGTGTCCGATGGCAGGAGCCTCCTCGAATGCCACAGGGGATACATCTAATTTACACAGCATTGAGGATGAACCAGAATTCATGATTATATCGAAACAGCTTTATAGCCAGTTACAAAAAATAGGAGATACCCTTCAACATCCAGAGACCATGGTATCAGAGAATCGACTCGATCTACGGGTGGTGGAAAAACATACTGGTGCTCTGGAGATATGTCTCTCGGAATATACACACATAACTGACATTCATAATACTGCCCTGCTCAATTAACACCATCGGAATATAGATTTACAGCAGCGGATTGAAGAATTGGAAAATAGGCACTGGAGAAATAATATACTCCTCCACAACCTACCTGAGAAAGCTGAAACCAGTAATATAGTAGACTACATGGAGGAATTGCTACAGGAAATTCCGGGCTTACTAAGGATGAGCCACTACAAATTATTTGAGCTCACCAAACCCTGGTTGCTCCTCCAAAGGACCCCAAGGAGCACCCTCACTCTGTTGTGATGGCTTTTCTTGATTTTAGAACGAAGAAGGGTATTCTCCAGACAGCGTGGGTGAAAAAAGAGGTCTTCTTTGGTGACCAAATACTTTTTCTGGAACATGATTTTGCTCCTGCTACTGTCCTGAGATGCAGAAGAGTCCTTGCAGTGCAGAAAGCTCTCCATCAGAAAGGCTTTAAAGCCTTCTTGGAATATCCTGCCCAGCTCAGTTATTACTCCAGAGGGTACAAAATGCTTTGCAGAGCTGCAGGAGGTACAGAACTTTCTTCAAACCCATGGTATCTCCCTAAATGAGGTCCTATCCCGGTTCCCTGAACACGATCTACAGAAGGCAGTGCGGCAGACTCGCACTGGTTCCCACACAATGAAGAAACAGCCTGATGTGTGGCAAACGGTGCAAAATGTCTCCAAGGAAAGAACAAGATCTCAGCAGACCAGTGCTTCTGGTAAACCCTGCTCACCATCCTCAACTAGAGAACCAGGAAACAGCAACAGATAAGAATCTGGTGAGCTTTTACAACAACATCAGCTTTATGACTTCTCCTCACTCATTAGAACACCAGAATATCCAGATCAAGCAGTCGAACTAGGATGGAGGATTAATATCACATAACCTAGGTTGCATTTTAAATAACTGGCAGATGAATGTTAAGACTATACATTTATCTACTTGGGAAGCACATGAGTGAATGACTATTGTAGTGCTACTCATACCTTGTATCCAGTTGGTCCCTTCAGCATGTTTTGGATCTCTTTTCTGGTAGAGCTGGGCAGATCAAGATTTATTCGCTGTTAATGATTCTGTATAAGAGAATGACTTCACTGCCCTTAAATTTCACTGTTTTGTCCGCTCTGGCATTTTCACGGCAGTTTGAAGTGAAAGAGCAAGCTAACTTGTCAGTTGCAGTATATATTTTCACTGGCATATAATTTTCGCTGGATTATCAAAATAGTGAATATGGAAAAAATGTTATTCCAGCAAAAATAATGTCTTATACAGTATTCTACTTGTTGTCCTGCCAGTCTATTAAAGGTCCCAAGTTCAGCCACTAGATGGCAGTGATGCCCCACTATTATACATAAAGCCAAACTTGTATTGAACATGAGCTTGGACTACAGGGACAATACAATTTATTACTATAACAGGCTGACATACAGATTTAGTCTTTGCCAGATTGGTCCTTGTAAGAACAGATCCTACACTTCCGAGGAAGGGCTGGATTGGTCTGATAGCTAAAGCATTTTGTTCTTTTTGTTACATCTATGTAGGTCCAATAAAATGTATCAAATCATTTGCTTCTGGATCTTAAAATAACAGGGACACTGGGTTAATGACACCTTCATAGACATAGATCTAGAAGGCATACAGTGTTCTTTTGTGCTGAAGTTAGACTCTCTTTTAACTCTTATTCAATATGTATGTATGCTTAAAAACGTTTCCAGATTTTAGATACACCTGAATAGAAAGTTCTAATCGGCATAGCTAATGTATTTATTTATTTATTTATTTATTCATTCATTCAATTTTGTTAACCAGGTAGGCCCACTGAGCCTCAAGGTTCCCTTTTTCAGGGGTGACCCGAAATTAGTTACAGAAGTATACAAGTACAGTAAAGGAAACAAGGTCACAGTGCAAAATAACATTAGAGAAAAATCAAGTACATGGATAAACAGTGCTGACATAGTGCCAAAAATTAGTTACAGTGTAGCTAATGGAACGGGATAAGTGCCAGAATAGTTAACTTTCACAAGTCTTCCCCACTAGATGATGCCTTTTCTTTTTGGTGTAATGGAAAAGATAATAATCGCATAATTAATGCAGCCTATTCAATTTATGTCCTTCTAGCTTGGTGGGGTGTTGAGGACAGTGATCCCCCTTAGACAAATCTGTGCGTACCCCACTGGAAGTTTCCACCCAGAGGTAGTGGGTTTTGATATAACGCAGATTATGGTGGGTGTTGGCAACAAATGCCCTTCTGATTGCTCCTTATAAATAGCAGTCAGTCAATGGTCTCTTAGTATAGGTGATCTAACACCCCTTCCCAACATACCATCTTACTTTTTTGGGAGGGTATTATAAGGTGTTTATATCATGAAGTACAACTCCTTTGTATAATTTTAAAAACTTCTTCTCATATAACCTATATGTTTCTAGTTGTGCAACATTGTTAATTCCAGTTTCAGAGATTACGTTTCTCTCTTGTTATTACATTTATAATTTTCTAAACATGAGGTGTGTGGTGTTGTTAGACTGGAGGGGCAGGTCTGGGCTGTTTCCCACTGAAGCTTCTATTATGGCCGACTTAACCATAGTTACCTACAATGTTAAGGGCAATCCCATTAAATGTTCAAGACTTTCCCAGAAGCTGCAGAGGTTGAAAGTTGATGTAGCTTTACTAAAAGCGACACATCTTAATGCTGTTGAACATAATAAATTGAAGAGGTCCTGGGTGGGGGAGGTTTATGCTTCCCACTGTGTTCAACACCCACATAAATGAGGGGTAGTCATTCTAATAAGGAAAAAGTCTGCTGACTGATATTATAAATAATGTTCCATGCCTAGATGGGATGGGGCTGCATTTTGTTGTTTGTGATCAGGTTCTGGGTACAAATGAGACTAGCTTGCCCGAAAGGTAACAGGTTCCTGAACAGATTATAGGAACTGGCCTTATTAAGAGCCCTAAAGATATGGCAAACGATAGGTTGACTTTTAACGTCTCGGTCTCAAACCGATTTGACCTATTGGACATTTCTAATGACTGACTAAAGATTTCTTCTTCTGCTAGCATTAACAAAGTGACTGAGGGGGCAAAAATGTAATGTTAATTTTTTTGGAATATTGCTGGTCTTCTAACAAAATTTGTGGATAATGAGTGTGTTAATTTTCTGAAGCAGGCCCACATAATGCGCCTCCAAGAAACATGGCATCAGACTTTAAATGATATTGCACTGAATGGTTATTCAATTTATCATGTTCTAGGTCATAAGCACTCCAGGTAGACCTTCTAGAGGCCTGGTTACTTGGTTTAAAATTATGGATCTTTTATCAAAACAACTTATATTTACTAATTCTTATTCAGTCTTTTCTGTTAACTATGGGCCCTCTGACATTTTGCCTAATAAATGTCTATATACCTCCCAGTAATTCAAAATTTTATGATCTCAGAATATGGGAAGAATTGGAAGATGTCATTCATAGAGTTTGGGCAGCAACAGCATGTGAAAAAATCTTGCTCTATGGAGACTTTAATGCCAGGATAGGCATCTATGATGGATTTGCAAATGATGAAATACAAAATTGGCATTTTTGGAATGCCTATAAATATCCCAGAAATTCCCTAGATCATAGGACTAATGCCAGAGGGCTTAAACTCCTGGAGATTATTACACCATATAATTTAACACTTTTAAATGGGAGGTTTATGGGGGATACCATAGGAAATGTTACCCATTATAACAAGCAGGGTCCCTCTGTGATTGACTATGTCTTCTGGAATGATAATATGGACATGTGGGAATCTTGCCATATTCCTACTAGATCAGACAGTGTACTTCCCTTTAGTACTTAGTTTTAGACAATTAGTGCAGGAACCTATGTTGTTTGGCTATAGTAATATAGAAATTAGAAATAAAACCAAAATCAGGTGGAATCAAAACAGTTCTTATGAGATAAGTCCTTTGTTGCAGAATTTTTTTTTTAATAAAGAATATGCTAACTGGAATATAATTCAGCGGAATAACAAGATGATGCACTGTTTCAAGGAAATTAGTGAACTTCTCACGACTACCAGACAACAGAGATCAATGGGGGGCCAGAACTGGTTTGATAGGGACTGTCATTTGGCCAAAAAATATTTAAACCAACAAACTGGAAGGGTTAGAGCTTCTCATAATAATGAACAGTTTAGACTCCTTAATCAGATTAGGGGATCTTATAAAAAGCTTTTAAAGGAGAAGCAACAGGAATTTCAACATAACCAGTGGAATAAATTGTTAAAGGTAATAGAGTGCAAGGATCAACATGCTTATTGGCAGTTGGTGGCTCGGGGAACTAGTAATTTTAAAATTGGAATAGATACATATATTCCCCTCGATACTTTGCAAAGGTATTACTCAGATATTTTTTTTGACACAAATCAGACTAATGAGCTTCCTAATCTGGGTTCTTTTGAACCGTATGTTACCTTCTGTAATCAACAGGAAGTATATGTAGCAATTATTACCATGAAAAAAATAAAGCCCCAGGTCCAGATCAGATACCATCAGAAGTCTTTTTGGACTCCCCTCTTCTTTGGGCCGCCATATTAATTACTTTTTTTAACTGTTTAATCAGGCAATTGAGAATCCTTATTTCTTGGAAGGGAGCCCTAATTATATCCAAACATAAAAAAAGAGATTGAACTGACCCAAAAATGTATCGACCAATTTCATTATTAGACAATAGTTGCAAGATTTTTTCCAAATTGGTTTTAGCTAAGCTATTGGAAGAAGTCAAGGCACTGGGTGGATAGTCAGAATTTCAAGCAGGTTTTCAAGTCAATTTTAGTACAGTAGACAATTGCTATGTCCTTTCTCATATTTATGAAAAATATGTTAATCTGCCAAAGCAGAAATTATTTTTAGCATTTATTGACTTTAGTTCTGCTTTCGATCTTGTGACACGTAACATATTATGGGAATCAATGAGGAAGTGGGGTATTTCTAAAAAAATAATTGCAATTATAAGCAAACTTTATCACAACACTTAGAATCAGGTCAAAACTGGAACAACTGGACAACTCTCTGCAACTTTTCCAACTAATCGTGGGGTCAGACAAGGCTGTGTGTTAGCCCCTACTCTGTTTTGTATTTATATTAATAAATTACTGAAATTATTGGATGATTCACTGACAGATTCTCCCAAGATTCTACATAAATCTTGTCCATTTTTGGCATTTGCCGATGATCTTGTTCTGTTGTCCCTTTCACAAAAGGGGCTACGGAGCAAATTAGATATTTTGAATGAATATGTGGGTAGACATAGTTTAATTATAAATGAAAACAAAAGCCAAATTTTGGTACAAGGAACTAATAAAATTTCCAAAACATGGACAATAGGAAATAAAAAACTCAATACTGTTAAATCCTATTTATGTTTGGGGTTGCTTTATACTCATGATGGTAAATGGACCAAGTGTATTGATTCTCTCATTCCTAAACTAAAACAATCAGCTAATTCTCTCAAGTTATTTAACAACAAGTATGGCAGCAATACTATTAAACCACTTATGGTAGCACTAAAGACCAAATACTATTCACAGGCTTTATATCATTCTGAGATCTGGGGATATGATAGTCATGATAAGTTAGAAATTCCTCTAAATAAATTTTTGAGGTCTACTTTAGGAATTAATAACTCTATGCCTGCAACTTTAGTTAGGGCAGAGGTAGGACTGGTTAAACTATCGACCTTTGCACAGGTGAGACTTATAAATTATTGGCTAAAATTGTTGACATTAGATTCAAATAGACTGCAAATTCTGGCATTAAAAGAAAAAGAAACATGGATTGGTATGGGCTGTAAAAAATCTAAATGGCTGACCAATTTGTATTTAATTCTGGAGTAATCTGGATTATCTTTTTAAAGAGGTTATGTGGAAAAAAAATTTAATTAGCCTAAAGTACTAATCTTATATAACCTGAAAAATCATGTCATTAGCTATGAAATCAGATCTGGTTATGATCACAAATCACAAGATTGCTCCTTGGATAAGGCAATTTGATGTTAATTTCTGTTTTAGAGAATATTTGGATGTACTGACTAATATTAAACAGAGACAGTTATTTACTAGGTTCAGAATGGAACAGTTTCCCAGTAAGGTTCTGAGTTCTAGATACAACAAGGAGTCAAAACCTGCTTCTGGCCTTTGTGCTTGTACTGGCATTAATAAGGAGGATCTTTTCCATGTCATTTTTGTATGCCCATGGTACAATATGTCTAGAATGTATTGGCTTAAACCTTTGCTATATGAAATAGAAACTTCTGATCAAATCTTATTACTGGATATACTGTTCACTACAAGGGATGACTATATAATTTATAAATTAGTAAGATATTTTGAAGCAATAATTAAAATCAGAATGAAACATGTAAATTCCAGCTAAATTAAAACTTGAGCTATGAGAGATTGCTTTTTTGCACAGGAAATAAGGCTGCTAACAGGAATTTTTCCCTAATGCTTTGTATTTATGTTTTTTCTTATTACGGATGAAAAGCTAAGAATTAATGTGTTGATGTGCAATATCTGTATTTATTGTTTCAATGTATGTATGATAATGAGATGTCATTTTGTATTTTATTGTAATGGTCTTTTGGCCAAACAAATAAACTTATATTGCTAATAAGGAAGAATTTGCCGTTAAAAGTGTCTAAAGCCCAGATGGGCCCTGAAGGTTGCTTTGTGAGAATAATTGGGGAGCTTGGACCAGGGTACTCACAATTCTTAATATTTATTCCCCTAATGAAGAATATTTGAGAATCCCCTTTTTTAAGAGGTGGTTGCGGACACCACGTCAGATACTTCTGATATGGTAATCATAGAAGATTTTAATACAACTCTCTCCCCACATCTAGATAAATCAGGAACCAAAGCAGAGAAAAAAATCTAGGGTGTCTACTACACTTACACAGCATATGTTTGAATATGGATTGCTAGATGTCTGGAGGCATCTGCACCCAAATGTACAAGACTTTAGTTGTTATTCCCCCAGGCATAACCGATATTCATGACTAGATTATTTTTTATGTCAGCTAACTGGGTGCACATTGTTGAAGTCTCCAGAATAGGTTTAACCACCATCTCAGATCATGCACCAGTTATTATGAAACTGGTCTTTGAAGCCCCATGCATCAACTCCTTATGGCATTTGAATGTGAGTCTCCTAACTAAAGATAATTTAAAGCCCCAATTAAGGAGGAATTTCAGATGTGTTAAAGACAGAATCCTCAGGAAGATATTGCCCCTTCAATGTATTGGGATGCTTTTAAGGCATACGTTAGGGGTAAAATAATATCATATACAGCTAAAATTAAAAGGGATAGATTACTCCAACAACAGGAATTAGAAAAAACTTATTTTAAATTTGGAGGAACAACATAAAATTAATTTAGATGCCTCAGTTAAGCAACAATTAGAGGGAGCTAGAAAATCCCTCTCCCAGCTATTTGAATACAAATTGGAAGGGGCCCTAAGATATGCTAAGCAATGCTTTTATGATTCAGGGACCAGAGCAGGCAAATTATTATCAGCTCAGCTACGTAGAGAGGCAATGAATAGGGCAGTGCTGAAATTACAAAATGGGTGAACTGCTGATTTTACTACTATGCCCAAAGAAATAGTCCAATGGTTTGTTGATTTTTACAGGGCCTCATATAGTTCAGAAAGAGCTTCCTCTCATGACCAAGAAGTTCAAATGTACTTGGGGAAAAATTCTCCTTCCCTCTCTTCTGGACACAGACATGGCCAGGCTTTGTGAACCTATAACAATCCAGAACTTAAGCAGCAAATAAGTCACTTAAAAAATTCTTAAGCCCCGGGCACAGATGCCTATCCAGCTGAATTTTATAAATCCTTTCAACTGGAAGTGCTCCCCTTCTTAAGCAAAGTCACTAAGTCAATTTTATAGAAAGGGGCTGCTATACCCTCAACTTGGAAACAAGACCAAACTACTGTTTTGCCAAAATCAGGTAAAGACCCTCTGGAGCATAGTTCCTATCATCCCATGTCTCTCTTTTAAATACAGATTTAAAATGTTCACAGGTATTCTAGCCATCAGATTACAAAAAGTTATTCAAGCCTTAGCGCATCATAACGAAACTGGTTTCATTAGAGGAAGGCTTTTACAAGATAATATTCATCAGTTCCTTAACATACTATCTACCCAAAAATCTCAAAACAATGTACAGATATCCATTAGTGTCGATGCTGAAAAAGCTTTTGACTGGATTGATTGGTATCTTTTACAACAGGTTCTGACCAGATTTAATTAGGGAGAGAAATTTGTTGGATCTATTGCTGCATTATACATGGGGCCAGAAGCGATGGTAAAAGTTAATGGTTGTTTGTCAGGGGGGTTTACATTGGGGCATGGGACACATCAGTGGTTTCCCCTTTTACCCCTGCTTTTTGCCTTAAGTTTGGAACCTCTGGTGACTCAGATTCAGCAACATCCGCATATTAAAGGTGTACTTGTGGTACAGCAAGAGCGTAAAATTGCCCTTTATGCGGATGATGCATTACTTTTTTGGGGTGATCCCATTTAACTCATGTCCACATTTATTACAGGTCCTAGAGCAATTTAAGCTTCTGGCATGTTACAAAATTAATTTCACTAAATCTGAGGCACTGATCCTTAGTGGGTCCACACCACACACACATATACATACAGATTTCCAGGAGCAGTTTCCTTTTGCTCAGGCCCCAAGGAATGGCTTTCTTTATTTAGGTGTCCAAATTCCAACAGACTTAACAAAGCTGTTTTCAGATAACTATCAAAAACTTTTATAGGCTGTCAAGCAGGATGTGGCGTGTTGGCTTCTCCTTCCTTTGACTCTATATGGCAGGGTTCATTCAGTAAAGATGAACATACTCCCTCATTTTTTATTCTTGTTTCAGACCCTTCCCATATCAAACCCCCATACTTACTGGAATGAATTCCGCACCACCCTGCTAAAATTTATATGGCAAGGTAAGAGGCCTAGGGTTTCTTATGCCATGTTATGCCTTCCTCAGGATTGTGAAGGTCTAGGACTTCCAGACTTCAGAAAATATTATTTAGCAGCCCAAGGACCACGGCTTTATTCATGGATTAAGCCGACAGAAGAGGAGGGATGGTATGAAATTGAATTGTAGCAGCAGCAGCTCTCCTGTCCCCTATGGACCTGACCCCCTGGCAAAATTTCTTTGCGGATGCTCCATAAAGTAGTTAACCCATGGACCAGACATGCCCTTTTTACTTTGCTTAAGTTAAAGAAACTCACAGGTACCTCTAACGAGATTGGTCCCCTAACCCTTATCAGGTATCATGAAGATTTTCTTCACCTTAAGCTGGATAGTGGATATAAGTATTGGGAATTAGAAGGACTCGCTAGGTTTTCACAGCCAATCCAAGATGGTACATGTATGACCTTTCAACAGTTGCAACAAAGATACAGATTGAGAAAAGAAGATCATTTTTGGTTTTTACAAGTGAGGCATTATATACTCTGTAACTCCTAGGTGGCGCTATACCAAGTGCTACTACCCTTGCCTGAAACATAGAAACATAGAAATTGATGGCAGATAAGGACCACTTGGCCCACCTAGTCTGCCCATTTTCCTACCTAACAGATAAGCTGCAGATCCTAGTTAACCAACAGCTTACTTCCTCCTACCCCCCACTAGGACTGCCTTATGCCTGTCCCATGCATTCTTAAAGTCCCCCACTGTTCTTGACTCCACAACCTCCTCAGGGAGGCTGTTTCATGCATCTACAACCCTCTCAGTGAAAAAATACTTCCTCACATTACCTCTGAGCCGTCCCCCCTCTATCTTCAGATTGTGCCCCCTTGTTCTTGCACATCTCTTTTTCTGGAAGATGCTACCCTCTTGGACTTTGTTAATTCCTTTGAGGTACTTGAACGTTTCTATCATGTCCCCTCTCTCCCTTCTTTCCTCAAGGGTATACATATCACGCTCCTTTAGTCTTTCTTCGTATGTCTTCTGGTGCAGACCCTGCACCATTTGGTTGCCCTCCCTCTGGACAGCCTCCACCTGTCTAAGTCTTTCGGAGATGGGGTCTCCAGAACTGCACACAGTGCTCCGATGGGGTCTCACCAACTGTCTGTACAGAGGGATAACAACTTCCTGTTTTCTATTATTGATGCCTCTTCCTATGCGTCCCAGTATCCCCGAGCCTTCCTTACTGCCTTCTCACATTGCTTGCCCACCTTTAGGTCATCTGATATGATTACCCCAGGTCCCTTTCTATTTTTACTGTTGTCAGTATCTCACCCCCATTGTGTCGCTTCCCTGGGTTTTGTTTCCCATGTGCATTACCTTGCACTTCTTTGCATTGATTCTGAGCTGCACATTTGACCATTCCTCTAACCTTGCCAAGTCCCTCTCATCCTTTCCACTCCATCTTGTGTATCAACCCTGTTGCAGATCTTTGTGTCATCTGCAAAGAGACATACTTTTCCTTCCAGTTCCTCTGCAATGTCACTTATAAAGACATTAAAAAGGACCGGTCCCAGTACTGAACCCTGCGGTACCCCGCTAGTAACCCTCCTTTCTTCACTGTGTACTCCATTTACTACTACCCTTTGCGTCCTGTTGTCTAGCCAATTTTTTATCCAGGCTACCACCTTGGGACTCACTCCAAGGCTGGCTATCTTGTGTATTAATCTTTTGTGTGGGACTGTATCAAATGCCTTGCTAAAATCTAGGTAGGCCATGTCCACAGCCCTCCCTGGTCTACTACTTTGGTCACCAGCAAAGAAATCTATTAGATTAGGTCTGACACGACCTTCCCATTGTGAATCCATGCTACCTTGGGTCCTGTGCCCCACTGGCCTCTAGGTACTCAACAATTCTTTCCTTCAGGTGATTCCATCATTTTCCCTACCACTGAGGTCAAACTAATTGGTCTGTAGTTTCCTGCCTCTGTCCTGCTCCCACTTTTGTGAGAGGAATCACTGACCTCCTCCAGTCCTCGGGTACCACCCCATCCTCCCATGATTTGTTAAAGAGAGTAGTCAGCGATGTCACTAGTTCTACTCTTAGTTCTTTTGAATTCTTGGGTGAATCCCATCAGGCCCCATTGCTTTGTCCACCTTCAATTTTATTAGTTCTTTCAGAACCCTTTCTTCTGTAAATGGACTGGTATTGACCCCATCTTCAGAGTGTTTCTCTTGTTTGGTTTAGGTAACTCCCCCTCCTCTTCCTTTGTGAATACTGAGCAGAAATATTTGTTCAGTATCCCTGCTTTTTCACTGTCACCCTCTACCCACATTCCCTCCCCTTTATTAAGCTTCAGTATCCCTTCTTTGGTCTTTCTTTGCTCCTTAACAGAACTGGCTATCCTTTCCTTGGTTTGGGCCTTTGCTATTCTTGCCTGCTTGGCTAGTAGCAGGTTAAGGGGCCTGGGTACTGAAATGGGTACCTCCAGCCGGAGGTCAGGGTTGTTAGTGGTCAAGTTAACCTGGGCACAGTCCTCCAGGACACTGTAACCCCCCCCTCTTGCTTTCCCTTGTAGTGGCCTGAACAATATACAATAATCACTTTCACAATGACCTTATTCATCATGCAATAACCCACACTGTTTGCACTTGCCACCAGGGTTGGTTCCTCTAGCTCGACCCTGGGGACCCCCTGTAAAACAAAGTTATGCACAGCAAATAGCAAACAGTACAGTACTCTTGGCACAAACTGGAACCACAGTCAGGTTAAATGCAAAAAGAGTTAGATCTGATTTATTCAGGGGACTTAAACAAGGGAGGTGCATAATCAGGTTGATTTGCTTAAAGGCTATATCAATCAGACAGTTATGCATGCACTTCAGAGTCCCTACATAGTCACACACTCTGGGTACCCAGGTAAGAAGATGGTGGGATAGCCAGGAGCGTTGTCTGGGGTAGGCCGGCTCACAGCTGGTTGGGGCCCTGTGATGGAAGAAAGCAACATGTACAACACACTCTATTTGTAATCTGGAGCCGGAGGGCTCAGTTCGTGAAGGAAAAGACCACAAAGCAATCAGATGACAAAACTTTAGATTTAGCTGTTGTTGCAGGGAGCTACCCTGATGTTTACTCACAATACCCAATACATGACATAGGCAGGATGAAATTGAGACAGCAGGTTGTTGAACTGGAGTGACAGGAGAAGCAGGTCCCACACGAATCACTGAGGCGTCATTCCTGTTCAAAGTGTGAGCAAGGGGCTGATCCCCAGGCAGGTCTCTCATCAATGGCTTTCTCTGTACAGTGGGTAGTCTAGCTGGGCCAATGTGGCAAAGCCCAGGCCCAATGGAGATGAATACAAATTCAGTCTGTGGGAGTTGGATACAGCCTCCAGCAAGCCTAACACAGTTCAGCACACAGTGGGGAACCAAATCACAACCCACTAACAGCACACAGCACATTTACATGTAAGAAATTCTACTGTACCAGGCAAATTGTTATCCAGTCACAATTACAGAATCTCTGTACAAACCAGGAGTTCAAAGCTGGCTGGAAATCCTGACGGGCCGATCACATTCAGCAAATTTTCGGTCTTCTTCAAGTTAAACCTGGTCACAGTTCTGTGGCTTAAATCGTCCTCACAATTCAGATTCAGTCCGAATAAACTCTCTTCTCCCTTTCAGGGACAGCAGGCAGACAGGCAGGCCAAAACTCAGCCCTTTCACAGTTCTCCCATGCAAATCCACACAGGATTGTTGCTTGACTATCTTGAGCTGTAACCTCTTTCCCTTCCTAACTCAAACTGAAACAAGCTGCAAGCAGCCTGGGAATTTCCCCAGGATCCAAAACGTTCAGTTGACTGAATCTTCTGTCAATCACAACAAGGGCTCCCCCTCAGATTAATTTTGACTGCAATCCAGGCAGCTCTTAAAGAGACAGTACACAGAGGCTATACAGGCACTCTCTGGCAATCCATTTAAACTGCTAAAACACAGGACACCAGCCTGGCAGTAAGCTTTTAGGCAAGCTCAAGAAAGACTTTTCGGGAACCCCCATTTGTAGGTGGGTTACAACTGCAAGAGTCACATCTACCTCAATTGAGAAGTTCTTAAACTGAACTTGAAGAGACTTTCTATTGGTGTGGGTAAGGTTAAGAGTGAAAACGAGACCACTCTCCCAGTTATACAAACTGTTGTTAACTTGTGCTCCCTCCTTAGCAGACTCTATCTGTCAGAAATGGGTTCAAGAGTCTCACTCTCCCATTGAAGACTCCCATTGCTCGCTTAGGCTTAAAAAAGGTTGGACTGTAACAGCATCCCCGACTTGGCAGGAGTTCAACTGGAAAATTTTGATGCAATATTTTTATACTTCCGTTACTACAAAGCATTTTAGATCTACCTGCTCGGACCTCTGTTGGCTTGCATGTGGAGTTATAGGGTCCCACCGGCATATTTTTGGGGACTGTCCTGTTATAGTGCCATTTTGGCAACGAATACATACAAACATTCAAACACTTTTTGGCATCCCATACTCCTTTACCTTTAATAATTTAATAGTGGGAATTGTGAGAGGTGTTGAGAGGACGGGGACTAGGATGAAACTTTACCATATTTTAAGAATAGCAGCAGTAAAATGTATCACTTTGAAGTGGCTTTCCCCAAAACCACCAACTTTCAACTTATGGAAAGGAAAAGTCTCTGAAATAGAGACCATGAAAATGAGTACCGCTACTCTCTGGTTAAAAACAGGCAAATTCTTGGAAATTTGGCATCCATGGCACCTTGCAGATGGTGCAGGAGAGAGTGAAGCAATACAGGTGTCATGAATTTGTTTAGTTTCATGATGTATTCTTCTGCATGTCCTCTTCTGCCTATGTCCCCTCTCACCCCTTTTCTTCAAGGAAAGGTAAGGGGATAATAGGGGTTAGGAGTGTAGAGGGCAATGAAAGGGGGTGGGCAAAGCAGGATAATGCAGCCTGTGTCGGGTGAGAGAGAAAAGAGCAGCAAGTAGGGGCTAGAAACCGGGGGAGATGGGACTGATTCAGATAGTCTTAGAGAGGCTCTAGGGTAGAGAGCAGAGAGGCTAGGGGCAGGATGGAGGAGGAGAGGTAAAGGGGAGGTGGGAGGGAAGTATGTTAGGCTGAGGGTGGTCGTGTAGGAGGAGGAGGGGTGCAGGGAGGGGACAGGAGTAGTGAGATTCCAACTACTAGATTGGAGTAAGGTGTACGGGGGGGGGTGAGGGACGGAATCAACACGAATAGAACCAATGGTCAGATCTGGATTCATAAAGTATGAATTTTCCCCATCTACATACTAATATTCATTTATTCTTAAACTTGATATTCAAACACGCCGCACACACCAGACTTATGGTTGGATTTATTTTATTATTTTGATTGTTTATTGTTAAGAGACGGAAATACTAGAAAATTGTTTTAATATGGCTAGTTAGATAAGAAAGCATTTACTGCTCTTCCAGGATTCTGAGGAACAGAAGCTTGTATTCCGGACTTAATTTTAATCAATTTGTTCCCTTTGGACTCCTGGAAAAAAGGAAGAGAACATAATTCTTTACTGTGTTGTGACAGTTGTATTACAATAGGAAGAGAACATCATTCATTCTTTACTGTGTTGTGAAAGTTCTATTAAAATAACAGTATTATCTTTTGTAAACCAATGTTTTTCATGGATAAGAGAAATAAAAATTAAGTTTAAAAAAAAAAGAAATACAGGACTTGTAAAGGATGCATGACCAGACGAAAGACCCAGATACCTACTGGAAGCTTGCACATGTTACCCCCTTCTTCTCCCTAGACCTCTATGGAACCTTACCCCTGAAGATTCTTGATATGCAGTCGGGGGGGGGTGTCAACAGTGACAAGACGGTTGTACAACATGATTGTTACAGAGTCAGACTGTTTGAACTGCATGGGGATGCCCTCTTGTGACCCTTAAAGTGATTTTCTGATATTTCACAGATGCCGTTTTCACATAGTATGTCATTGCCTCCCATGCTTCAGATGTTGAAGCCGCAATTGTTTTTGTAAAACAAATCTATCATAGTCATTTTTTGTATGTTTTCTCAGCACTGTGGCCTCCAGTTTTCTGTGTGCAGCCAACCCCAAAGAACGATGCCATGCAAGGGAAATGTCAGTGTTTTACATACAGCAGCAAGGAATTCTGGGTAAATTAGAAAGTTGTTTAAATGTTTGTTACGCAGAAATGATGTCCCTTATTCCGGCAGTGGTGACTGCAGTATAGCACCTACAGTGAAACTCACCAGGATGAAGAGTAGTTTCTCAGTTTCCCTGCATGACAAAGGGATTAACTACCATTGAAATTGCATTGTTTCCTGCAGTAACTCTACTGCAGAATTCTGCAGAGTTGGGTTTCATCCTGGAAGGCTTCACTGTAATATGTAGACATGTAACAAGGCATTGTGGGTTCAATAAATTGTTTTGCAATTTTCTTACTATGAGGTGCGGTCTCATATTTCTGTAGTAGCTTTAAGAATTAAAGCTCTCAAGCTCCAGGGAAGATCAGATATGTATGGGATCCTGGAGTGGGTGTACTGTATGTGGTAGTGTATCCACAGTTGGAAGACATAATTTCTAGGCATTGTGTCTGGACGAACTGTGTTTGAGCAACATATGCATGTTAGCCTGTGCAAACACAAGTGAAGATCAGTGTATAGCCCTTGGTGGAAAATGTAAACTTGGACATGCTTTGACACCTTGGCCATGACAAACTGAGATGCCGTACCAGTCAGGAACTGAACTTCACAGTCTTAGATTTGTTCTTGGAGAGCCCGACAGAAAGTGTGACCTGTGAGAGCCATCCCTGGTAACAGTTGGCAACTGCAGAAAGTGTTCTGCTTTCTACAATGTGTGTGTGTGTGTGTGTGTGTGTGTGTTACCTGTCTGGAATTACAAGCTGACCTTTGTGTTGGATTACGAATACCTCACTTTTGTTTTTTTTCTATTATCTTTTTATGCTCCTGGGAGCCTGGCAGGCGACTATTGTCCCTCCTCGGAGGGACCGGTCCTCCGCCTCCATTCCCCAGACTTCCCTACATCCCCAGGTTCCCCTCCCTGGCAAGGCTGCTTTCCCCCACCCCCGGAGCAGAATTCAGATAGAAGGGGAAGCCAGGACAGGGTGCAGGAGAGCCGTCACAGAGCCTGCAGGCTCCATTTTCCTCCAGTTTTTCCCCACCAATGGCACACATCAGCAAAGTGCCTCCCGACTCACATCTCTCCTGTCCACTGCCAGAGGGAGATCAATGAGCAGGATGGCAAACCCTCCCTGCTAAGAGAGGAGAGCAGTCCTCTGGACACTAAATCCTCTCTCTTCCCTGTGGCCCAGGATCGTTCCTGAAGGTCGCTGGCGTGGTGCAAGGTATAGTGTCCTGCACCTCAACCCTCAGCACCACCAGGCCAGCCCAAATACCTCACTTTTAGAAGTGTTAAGTCATTTATTCAATTGCATGGCATTTGGGGTTTGGGAAAACCAAACTATTGTGTTTAAATCTGAAGTGCACTGATGCCAGCGAACCCACAGCAACATCTATGGACCTGCTAAGTTTAAACAGTAGATACCCTGGAACTGCTGTAAGGCAGCTCTCATTGTTTTAAAACCAACATCCAGAAGGGAATGTGTCTGACAGTAAAGTGCAGGGCTGCACCTTCTTGGGCCTAGTCAACTGCAGCTACCACTTCCTGTAATTGTAATTCACTCAGAAAGGGTCTGCCTAAACAGAAGCTTACTATTAGATGTACCCTGCCTACATGGGCGCCTAACAGGTGTTGAACAGAGTGAATGTATCTGCCTTAATCTGTTTCTCTTGCAGGGGCTGGTGTTGCAATAAACATCTGTTTTCTGCTAACTTGATATCATTATTGTCTGAACTGTGCACACTTTTGTATTACTGCATGGTATTTGTGGGAGACAGTCCATCCTAAGATGAGGTGAGGAGGTACAGCTTTCCTGAGGGTTGTACTAAATTTACAGCTACCCCAGTAAACCAAATTATCTGGATGAAGGTATGAAGAGTAGTCTAAGCACAGCTGCCATGAAAGCTTAGTCCTCTGTCGGGTGGCGTGTAAGGTAGATTCCCCCAAAATACCCTCACACCAAAAATTCTAGACCACAGTCTAATGAATATATACAAAGTAGAGAAGCTACTCCTTAGAAGCTGGTACAGATGTATAAAGCATGGGGTCAGGACAGGAAAGGTCCTAGTGTGACATCTAAGGAAGGACAATGCCAGAAGACAGGTGATAGGGATAAGAACTAGTGAAGGGGGCTTCTGGTGTAAGCTCAGGTAGAGAAGCCGCTGCTTTGTATCGTGGCACATCAGCCCCTTAAACTGATGGAAATGTAACACAGTAAATAATAACCAGACTCCACGGTCTGCATAGTAAAGTGTGTCAGAACATCTCAGAATGCCAAATGAGGAAGAATTTCCCTCATTAGCCTCATCACTGCCAGGTAATCCTATTAAGAAGCACCAGTCAGGATGCTTGAAGCAAACAACCATGGCGTCGCTGTTACTGCCCCAACAACCCACCTAACACAGCTTCTGATGGAGATGAAAGCTGTAAAAGAAACTGTCACAGAGGCTCTCTTGGACTTCCAAAAATTGTTGAAGAAGGTCAGCCAAATGATATGCAGAGTAGGAGATGCAGAGGCTGGAATAGTTAGCCTCGAAGTAACTGTAAAAAGACTTTAGGGGGACCATGTGGTGGGCGGATGTAAAATCAAAAAGCTGGATGAGATAATGGAGTATGCAGAAAATTACTCCAGGAAGAATAATGTAATCCTGTTTGATCTACCAGAGGGAGCGGAGGGAGCCAAACCCACCAAATTAGTTCAAAAACAAATCTTGAACTTTTTTTTATGTACTATCAATGATAGATTGGCATTGTCATATGCATTGCTTGTATTCTAAAATTTTTTGACATGACTGTATATTTTCTTTACTGTTTTATTGTCTATATAATTTACTCTAACAGCTTTGCTGTTCGCCTTGACCCTGTGTACATGTCCTCCCAGAACCACCTTGTAAATGAGTTCTTCTCAATGGTGTATTTCCTGGCAAAATAAAAATTGAATTGAATTGAAATTGAAATTGTTTGGCCACTCTCCAGGAAATGCAATATACACTCTAGTACAGGCCCATAGAGGAAGACTACTAAGCAAGCCAGGCTCCAGTGACTGACCCAGGGTCCTGACTGCATGCTTCACAAACTATCAGGACAAGGTGCATGCACGGAAACAACCCCACATCCCCTCCCCCCCCACACCAAATATCAAGGCAAATTAGTTAAAATACTCAACCATGTGAGCCCAGAGATCGATTCCAAAAGAAAAGTGTTTTCAGAGGTTAAGGCTGGCCTCCACGAGGTCAATGTAAGATTTCACATGCAATATCTGCCCATTTTAAAGTGTGGCTCTGGTTGGGATCTGCAACCTACACCTTGGTAGACCAGGCTAAGAACTAGCAAAGAAATTCCCAAGAGTATTCCCTTTCAAGAAAGCACCTAAACCCAGCAGACAAGGTCTATGGACACGTATAAAAATCTGTAGCAAGAGATATGTTGTTAGACTCTCTCCACCCCCTTTCCTTCTCTCGGATATTCTGCTCCAGTTACAGGAACACAATGGGAAACTACCACTGCAATAAATTGCATGTTTTATGATTTATGTAATAGTAACCACTAACTGTATTATGAAACTCTTAATAAAAAGATTATTATAAAAAAGCTGCACTGAATTTTCGTACATTTTGATGCAGGTGCAATTCTCAATATTGAGTAGTACCTGCATAAAAAAAAAAAATTGCTAAGACATTTAAATGCCATGTTCAAACATTTGATATATTTATTTTGCAATAGTTGTACCTGCTTTATGGGGGGAAAATGGTATTTCCATCACTTATTTTTTTATCAGTATTTTCTCTGCCTCGACTGCCAACCAGCCTCCATCTGGACTGGTCCCCCAGCCCCATCACGTGGCTCCCCTGGTACTTACCTTTCTCCCTGGTGGCCCTCTGCCATAGGACCTTGGAAATGCCCAGCCACCAGGGTGGGGCCTGCAGGGGACCAGACCTTCATCTCGCCATGGTCAGGGGTTTCTTCCAGTTTTGCCCCATGGCCCACGACACATGCAAAGATGCAGAGTGAGCTCCATCTCCCCAGAGATGCGTTTTGGCATCAAGTGGATGGGGACTCTTTCCTGACATCTTGCTATGCTGCCACCCAGCTCCTCCAGGTGGCAGCAACAGAGTGGGACACATGTACCCCTCTCCCGAGGGGAGAGAGCTGTCCTTGGGATGCTCAGCCTTCCCTCCCCCTTCCAGCTCCCAAGCGACCCACATCCATTTCTGAACTTGGGTCACCAGTGCAGCAGGAGATGAAGTGTCCAGCACCTCAGCCCTTTCTGCCACTGGGCCAGACCATCTGCTTCACTTTTGTGGTGCAAGTGGGAGCCATAGTGCCACAAACTGCAGCCTTACCACCTTAGAGCCTGTCTGGTAAGATGTCAGAAGCTAAGCAAGGTTGAGTCTGGCCAGTAGTTAGATGGGTGACCTTCAATGAACACTGAGTGCCGTAGTAGCTCTGCAGGATGCACTCTCCCCACTGTTGAAAGTAACCCTACCGATGTACCAACACGGAGTTAAGGGACACAGTGCTATCAGGGGTGTTGCCTTTCAGATGAGACGTTAAACCAAGGTCCCCTCTGTGGGTTCTGTTGGTTGTTCAGGTGGACTTTAAAGATCCCACGGCACTTCTTGAAAAGAGTAGGGAAATTTTTTTTATTAAATGAAATATCAAGGTCATACATCAAACAAGAAACATCAAACAAAAACATAGCCTCCAGCAAAACAAATATTTCATAACATCTATGTAACTCTCAATTCAAAATATCACATAGTATTCTAAACAATATTTCTATTAATCATACAAATGTTCTGGTCATCTCTGCATTAAATATGTTAGTGTGAAAGACAAGTCACATTTCCACAATATTCATAAAACACAGACTGCTGCAAACCTTTGTATTCCCGTGCTCTAATCTGCAGTTCATTTTCTATTAAAGCAATTAGATTCACCAAACGTATATTTTTACTCTGAAAAACATATCAGCATCTTGACTGCTAGAACCACCATTTAAGGCAAGAGAAAATAATAGTCACTGTAGTTTTATGCCAGAAATTCCAAGGACCTGTCCTATCTCCTAGCACGAGTACTTCATTGGTCATGTTTCCAAATACAGGAATCTGCCAGCATTGTGCCAAAATTCACTAGAAGGTGGCGCTGTAACTACACTGGAAAAACATGCAGAGCATACTTTCTTCCTGAAATTCACAATATGGTTGAATGCAAAATCTTTCTTCCTTCTGTTTATATTTGGTATTCCTTTTTACATTCAGTCTACCATGAGCACATAACCATGTGACATTGTATTAGGGATTCTACTGTCTATCACTTGTTCCTCTATAATCTTCTCTGGTATACCCAGTTATCAGTATACACAGGGTTACTGAAACAAACATTTGTCAATGCCGAATGTTTCTTTGCATGGTGTATGTTCCGGGGGTATATTGTGTTATCTGAATGAAAGGGAGAGACGGAGTAGCAAAATTGGTAAAAGTCAGGATTTACTTACTATAAATGTACTGAAGTGAAGAATACTGTTTGGTAGCAGTATAAGAAAAAGGTGCTACCTACACAGAGAATGTAGAGTAAAATCAGAGTGTGAAGCAGAAGTCCATAATACTGCATGATGGCGAATGAAAAATCAAGTTTGTTGAAACAAAGGAACAAGATCACCAGCAGCAAAAAAGACCCATCAAACCACATAAAAACATTACATTCTGGATGGAAGGTGATAGGTATGTATCATGTGGCACTTCGACTCCTTTTTGCTAACTTCGAAGTAACTGGATTGAAACATTTGTTCCATACTAAAGGAGCTCTATGAGGAAATGACGTACCACTCAAGGTCTGAATAAGACCTGGCAAGGAGTGGGCATGTTAAGATATTGTACAAAAAGTCAATGTGCTGAAGCAGACCACGACATCAGACAGAAACTGCTGTTTAAACATGTCATACAGATAATCAATATCACAGTCTTAACAAAAAAAACAGCAAACAAAAGCAAACAGTAGTGCACACGCACACAGACACACACACACAAAATAAAAATAGGCACCCCCCAGCTCAGAGAACAAAGCACACTAATTCTACACTGTAGTTCCCTCAGGGTGGACACTAGGGCCCAGATATTCAAACTGCGCCCAAAAAGTGCGCAACAGCAGGAGCAAGTGCAAGTCCACTGCGCCCATGCGCAAGAAGTGCGATATTCAAAAACTGCGCAGGCCAAGATGCGCCTCACGGCACACGACTGAATATCGCGCACTCACCCGCGCTTATAACTAGGGATGTGAAGCTGAGCCTATCTGATGCGCCACAGCGCAACAAGGGATGCTCAGTGGAGCAGTCCAGATGTGCCATAGCGCAATCAGGGACACCCTCTGCTGCAGGGCAGCAATGCAACAGCACAACCAGGGATGCAGGGGCCCACCACCCATGCCACATATGGGCAGAGGAGCACACAGCAGAACAGACATCGTCCCCCACATCCCATGCACTGCACAACCAGGGGAGAGCTGGAGTAACCACTGGCCCAAGGATACCAGCAACCAACCCACAAGTGGGCCATGGTGCCCCAGCACACCTCTGGCAACTGACCAGCACACAAGGAGGACCGACCACCCCGTGGCACCCCATCCCACCAAATGCAGAGCACACCCTGCAACACAATCACTATACACCCTTCCCAGGAGTAGCGCCCAACAGTGCAGGACACCCTATGCATGCCACCACCCCCACTGTGACAATGCAACCCTGTGCACCACGGAGCCATGCAAGGCATCCCCACTATGTGCACCCTGCAGCAGGCGGCAGCAGACAGCGATGCAACAACAGCATACACAGTGCTGCCCTGCATGCCCCCCCGAGGTACAGCTGAGAGACCAACCATGCATTGCCACACAAGGTACCCCACATGCTGACAGGGCATTACCCGGACCCCACCTCCAGCGGTACAGCACCCTGCACACCCTCCCAAGGATGCATCCCGTCCCAGCACTGGCCACAACAGCCAGCACAGACATGCACAGTGTAGCATGGAAGCATGCACCACACAGGATGCAACACAGTGCATGGAAAAACACCCACCCATACCCAAGGGCACACCAACACAGGGACACAGTAGCGGGTCAACCAAGCCACTGGCATGTGGTCATGGCTGATGTGTACACACGGCCAGCACCCCTACATTGCACGGGTGTGCCAGCCACCCCTGCGCAGGCACCATGAAGCTCTGTACGCCACCAGCATGGTGCAGCACAGGTGACAGACACTGGAGCACATCCCCTGCAACAGACACAAGTGACAGCATGGAGGGGAGACAACAACAGCGGAGGCCACAGTGCCACCGGAGGCAGAAGTGCACCATACTGGTGATGGAAGGCAACCTGGCATTGTGCCGGGTACAGTTATTATCCAGCATGGATAGCCACCACTGACACGCCAGCAGACCGTACATATCACAGAAATGCAAGGGTGTCAGCTGCACAGGCCATGGACAGTCTGACAGGGGTGCCATGCACACAGTGCAGGCCCCGTGGACCACTGCACACAGGCATCCAGTGCACAGAGTACAACACATAAACCACAGACAGTGACTGATCCCCCTGCCCACACCATAGGCGGTTCACCTCTGCACACACACACACGCCCATGCGTGCACCACCCCTGACACCATTCACACCACTGCAGCTGAGCACCTGTAGCCCGCTGAAAATCAGAGACCACCACAGTTGTCATAATAAAATGCATATATTTAAAAGATGAAACAAAAAACTATTTACAAATATTTACAAGGGGAAGGGCAACATAACAGGTGGGGGTGGGTAAGGGGCAGGTGTGAACATATGGGAGAGGGAAGAAGGGGTGTGAGGGTGGGTCAAAGGGGGGAAGGTGGTAGTCGGGGCATGGGGACATCAACGTGCACCCCAGTCCTCCTCATCATGGCACCGACGTCTGCTGCTCCTCCTCCTCCTCCTCACCCTGTGGCAGTGGATTCTATGAAGCAGCTCCAGTGTCTCCATCGCCACCTGGAGCAGCTCATGTATACTCCTCTGGATTTCCTGGAGTCGCCTTCCACCTAGGACAAGGGAGCAGAGTCAATAAGTGTGACTGTCCAGCCTCCTGCAGCCCACCCACTGTGCATGGCATACAGCCATGTGGCACGCCCCTGTGATGGTGTGCGACCACCCACAGTGACCGTGTCCACAAGACCTGCCTACCCAGGCAGCCACAGCCATGTGACCACTGCACACACCACCACCCATGTCCTGCACAGCACCACCATGGCCGTACAGTGACAGCTGCCCATGCGGTGTGAAGGCAGTCACCACAGCCATGTGCCAGTGCGCGCATGGACCACCACTGATGCACTCCCAGACATGCAATGCCACTGGACAGTGCTGACTGTAACAAGTTGCGTGCATGGCAGTGGTGTCAATGGATGGTGGCCATGCCCCGCTGCCCGCCCAGTTATACAGCATGCAATAGTAATCATGGATGTAAGGCACTCACCATCATTAGGCTGGTCCACACGCCGCTGACCACCATCATCCCTCCTGGTCCACTGCTCCTCCATGTGGCACCTCCGGTTCCAGTTCTGCCAGTGTTCTTTGGGCCCTAAGGTGCAAACATGGAGAGAGGAACATCAGTACAATCCGGTAGCAAAGTCCCCCCGCCCCCATGTGTGTGCAATCCCACACAGCCATACCCATCCACCCCACACCCCGATACCACCACCATGGCCAACACCCCCCCATGTGCCAGACACATGCAACCATGATACCCGTATGGACGATAATATTGTATGGATGTTGCACCTACCTGGCCGTGGCACCGTGCCCCTCCTGGCACATGCCCACAGGCAGGCAAGCAGGTCCGGGTCCCTGCGCCTCAGGTTCCCATAACGATGGCGGCACTGCTCCGGCGTGCGCCTCATACCGGTGGCCTCCTCCAGGGTGTCAGCTACCTCCTGCCAGACCGCACTCCTGGCCCTGTTCAGGGGTGCCTCTCCATCCAAAGCCCCAGCATGGCGCTCAACTATTGCCACCAGGTTGGCTAGCTCAACCTGGCTCCAAATGACTGCATGCCTCCGCGCCATCTCTGCTGTGTGGTTGAATCAAAATGGCGCTCAGCAGTGCGGTCCTGCCACATGCAGATGCTGCGAGGTACAGTGCTGCCATTCCCTATAGCACTGTCACCGAACAGTGCGATAGTGGTGCAACCATGCCTGATGCATGGCGCCTAGGGGGCAAAAGTCGGGCACAGGGTCAAGGGTCTCTGGCTCACGGACAGCCACAGCGCGATTGGAACCCAATGCGTGTAGTGCAGTTGGGTGCCTGTGTGCCACCTCCTGTAGCGGCCTATAGGGCTGTTGCCCCAGTGCACCTACGACGCCCCAGTGCCACAGCGCCACATATGTGAACAGCACTGTAGCACCACTGGCACAATGGTGGCCGTGCCCTGCATTGCCTCTCGCACTCAGCACATCAGCAGTGCGGCAGGTGCCTGCGTCATCAACCCGGGCATGCGCAGTTAGGTGTGTACTGCGCAAGTCACAGAACTGCACCCTTGGCTCAGCACGTTCAATACAATTGCGCAAAGCGCAACAGTGCAATATTCAGCCGGCATATGCAAATCATCTAATCAGCCATTCAATGGCGCAGTCACTGCATTTGCATCCACTTAAAGTTGCGCCTAGCCTCATTTGCATGGGTTGCGCTATAAAAATGCGACATTGGGCTGCACTGGCCATAGTCGGTTACTGCAATCTATAGCGGTGAGTTGCATGCTGTTTGGGAGTGTGGACTGTGGTGTTTGGGACATGCATGGGACTGCACAGTCACAGGTAACACCTGTCATTCTCACAGGATGAATCATGACCATCGTGTGGTGGAGGAAGAGGAACAGAGTCGTGGAGGAAGAGGAGGCCAAACTTCACAAAGGCAGAGACAGATGCCCTGTTTGAGGCCTACCTCAACCAGGAGTTGCTGCTCAGCGGATGCCAGGGAACACCACAGGCCCGTACTGCTGCATGGGAGGAGGTGGCGCGTGCTGTCAACCTGCATGGCAGCCACCAGCACTCCATGCAGGAGTGCAAAAAAGAAGATGGGCACGGACAGGTGGTGAATTAAAGAGAAGGTGGCTGCCATCAGGGCAGCACGGTCTGCGACCGGTGGGGGACAGCCGGAGGTGCAACGCCTGACCCACAGGAAGAGCGGGTTGCTGCCAGCATGCAGCCTTGTGCCATTGAGGGTGTTCCGGGTGGTGGATTCCAGATGGGTGGTAGCCCATCACTGCATGGTAGGGCATGGTCTGTCGATTGGGGGGGTCAGGGTAGGTCACATGCAGTAATGCTACTGTTTTTGCCTTACAGCTCCTGAGCATCTACATGGGTCAGCAGTGGTGGGCTTCTCCACTGAGAGCAGTAGCATGGAGATGGAGGAGGGCACATCCACCTCCACAGGCATATGGGGGTCAGGGCGACAGTGGGCCCGCATGGACGTCCGGACTGATGTTGGTGGAGCAGGTGTGGAGGAGGCCCTGCCCATGTCCCAGCATGCCAGCGTCTATGAATGCCAGCATGCTGAGACTCGGGCTGGTGCCGGATCCGTCACCGATGATGATGGAGCTAATGTCATGGGCAGTGAGACGTGTGGGCCACAGGATGGCCACACAGCAGGTGACATCACAGCCATGGGTGTGGGTGGTGCCACCCTGGAGGCCTGCAGGACATCGCAGTCCCAGCCTGTACCTGTCTGCACCAGTGGGGCAGCACTGGTGTGTGTCCAGGACAGTGGGACTGTTGCAGCCACTGTGGCGGCACCATTGAGCCCTGGAGAGCGGCAGCCGGAGGGGCAATATCAGCAGTCGGCCAATGGCCATGGGGAACAGTGTCAGGGGGTGGCATCAGTGCACCACCTGTGGACATGCCGAGGCCTGGCCCTGGTGTGCAGCGCCCACCCTCAAGGGGTGATGACCATCAGGGCTGCGAACACCGTGAGGGACAGCATGCCGATCAGGCAGATGACCTCTTAGATGAGCACACCCGCATACTGCAAGCATCAGTCAATCAGCAGATGTGGCTTATGACGGTGGTGGATGCACTGAGTGCGGCTCTGCACCAGGCAGAGGAGCGGCACAGCAGAGACACCACTCTGCTCCTGGCAGGGATGGACTAGTTGTGGGAGGATGTGACCACTGCCATTGACAGGCAGACACAGGCATTCACAGCTGTCATGGCCACAATGGGCACACAGTTACTTGCCCATGCGTCGCAGACACCGTGCAGTGCAATGTCCACCCCCCCGTTCCCGGTGTCGTGCGACACCATCCTTGTCGACACCGGGTTCAGCTGTGGGCATCCCGAGCATGCCTGGCGCAGGCATGTTCGGTGTGCTGCAGACCCCTGCGCGAGCACAGTCGCATTCACGCAGCGGAACCCCTGGAGGACCGTTGGTGCCACCCCATGAAGTTAGTGGTCAGCCTGTCACTGCTGGTGGGTCTCAGCGGGGCCACCCACACATCCGTGACAGCCGTGGCACTGTGGCGCGTGACTGACCTGTCTCCCAGCATGGCTACTGTCTGTTGCTGCCCTGTGTGCATTGTGTCATTCAGCGGGCAATGCATGGGTGGGGTACCCAGCTCTGCATGTACACACACGTTCAAGCTGCACAACCTCCCAGCTGCTGTCCGCTGTGGCGTGTGCATGATGATGCCTGCATTGTGCTGTACGCCACTGTGCAATGTTGCCCAGCGTCTGACACACGCACAATGACAGGCAGTGGGCGTGGTGGTCTGTGGACGTGTGTGTGGCTAGGGGTGGCGGTTTGGGTCGGCGTGCCTCCTACCCTTTGTGCATGTCTTGTGAGGTGTGTGTGTGTGTGTGTGTGTGTATGACCACATGCCATGTTAGACCTTGCCCATCCCTAGCGGTGTCTGCGGTTCCATGCTCAGCCACTTCCCTTGACAGCATGCACCCCTGGTGTGTGTCCATGCATGTTTGTGGGTTGTGCTTTTGCCACTGGTGGTTACCCGTGGCCCCATGACTTACCTGGGTTGGCTGAAGTGCTCCTCTGTGATGGTGTCCTGGTGCAGCTGTGCCAGCCGGAGCAGTCGGGAGTCCCGTCGCCCAAGGGGGGGCTGCCCATCACCATCTTCACCAGCGTCCTCATTGTCCCCTTCGCTGTCCCCCTCTTTGACCTGTACAGCTATGCCACAGTCATTGGTCATGTTGTGCAGGATGCAACAGGCCAGGAATAGCCCGCAGGCCTTTGAGGGGCTGTATTGTAGGGCACCGCCAGATGTTCCAGGCAACGGAAACGTGCCTTCAGCATCCCAAACACCTGCTCGATGACATTGCGTGTGGTGGCATGTGCCTCATTGTAGCGTTGCTGCGATGGGGTCGCGGCCCACTGGTATGGTGCAAGCAGCCAGGGACGGAGTGGGTATCCACTGTCACCTGTGTGTAGAAGGTGGAGGTTAGTTTGGTGATCAGCGTCGCCCTGCCTTGGGCCATCTAGGCCAATACCCATGTCACCTCTGATCATGCACCTCCCAAGCTCTATGTTTTTCCACGTGGTTTGCATACTCACTCACTAAGTGGCCAGTGGGGATGTCCCCACTCTCAAATCTGTGGCACAGTGCCGACTGGTGCCAGATGAAGGCATCATGTGCTCCCCCAGGGTGCTGGCACAGACATTGATTATGCACCCCCTGGCATCACACACCACCTGGCAGTTGATGCTTGCATAGCCCTTATGATTAATGTATGCGGCCCCTTCAGGGCCAGGTGGTGTGCGGATGGCCACATGGGTGCAGTCTATTGCCCCTAGCATGCCAGGCATATGTGCTACCCTGTGGAACTCCTGTATGTTTGCTGTGCGCTCCGCCGGTGTGCTGGGGAAATGGATGTACTCCGCAGCATGTGGCAGCAGTGCACTGAGGAATTGGGTGAGGTGGCGTGACACGGCTGACTGGGTTATGCCTGTGGTGTCCCCTGTTGGTCTCTGGAAGGTACCTGTGGCGAGCAGGCACATGCAAGCTGTCACTTTTGTCTCCACTGACAGAGCATGGCTCCGTCATGTGGGTGCCTGCATCACATCACTGCACAGCTCACAGAGCCACCTCAGAATTGCCCGATTCAGGCAGTACTGGCCCACAATCTCGGTATCGCTGTACTGCTTGAAGCTGGTGTGGCCTCGGTACTGCCTGTTGGGGGCATACCGCCGACGGGCCCTTCCACGGCCGCGCCCCCCTGCTGCCTGCCTTCTCACCCCCCTCATTACTGCTTCCATCTGGATGGTGGCACTGGCCATGTCCCTGGCTTGTGTTCACCCCCACAGCAGCTGTTTCTGTGTTCCCCCCGCTGTTCTGGCTGCTACTTCCCCTGCACCGGGAACACCTTCCTCTGGTGGCTTCAGTGCTGTGTGGCACTTCCCCCTTCTGCTCTCTGTTTGGCTGTGGCTCCCCACACCTTCCCTGTGCCTGTGGGTTCAGGGTGCCCTTTCCCTGTCCTGCCCTGTGTGTCTGCCTAGAGTTCAGCCACATGTGCCTTCCCTGTAGCGTTCTTGCGCCTCTCCCTTGTTCCTTTTTATTTTGGATCATTTTCGCTATCGCACAACTTCCGCTTGCTACCCTATTACGCATGGCGCATGTTGTTGAATATCACACTGCGCCATTTATGCATGGTTCCTCCCCCTTCATTTGCGCATGCATTCATTATCATTGTGCTCTTGCTCAGCGTGATTTGGGGGACGCATCTGCCTCCCGCTGAATATCGCAGAATGGTGCATTTTCCGACTTGCGCTGGAGCAACCCTATTGCGCATGGCGTAACCCTTTTGAATATCTGGGCCTAAATGACTACTGAAGGATCATAAGATACGATTAGCTGCTGAACATAACAAGCAATTTAAATACAAAACAGGGCCACTTTATTCTGAATATTTGTAAAAATCAAAGTGGCAGAGTGATTCTTTTTTTTCTTCAAGTCCGCGTGTAAATACAAATCTTATTGTGGCTGATTTCCATCCATGTAACGTATAACAAGGATAGTTTCAGACAAGCCTGGACTGGGTTCCAGAACAAACATAGCAATCATTACAGATAGTTCCACTGGAAAACATATTTCTCATTAATTAAAATAAATCTTGATATTATGCTTGCTAAATACAAGTTTTTTTTTATTATACTTTATTGATGTCTGTGTTCTGTCATGTTGTATATAATGCCAAAAACATGTATTTTTAAAGTGGGTAGGGCTAGCAGTAAAATTGCATGCAAACTAGCTCACACATTGTCACATTGAGTTGTGACAGTGAGCATCAGTGTAAGTGAGGAGCTGGGACACTGAAACCATGGCAAGGCATGGAGATTAGTTACTGAGTTTAACAGTAGCAGGGTTTTAAATAATTGATTAGCAGTTTTTTTCCTGGGACAATACTAACTTTACAGAAAGCATTTTTATAAGTTTTCTAGAAGTGTTATGTTTGTTAAACACAGTGAGGTAAGTGCTGTACATTTTCGCAATGTTTTAACACTTTTATGAGCAAAACGCTAATCAATTTTTAGAGTTAAATAAAACCCTGGTGTATAGGCATGGTGAGGCAGCATGCCACTCAAGTGACTCTAATTGCCTTAGAGTACCTACAAGGTATCTGAGTGATGTAACTCGGATTAACTTGGATTATCCAGACAAAGTAGGTTTAGGAGCCCATTCAGTTGTCTCCCACACACAGTGGGAGATGTAGCCATTGGCCAGCATGTGTGTGGGGTTGAGGATCATGTTTTTAATTTTGTATTAATTCAATGTAGATAGGTACTGACCAGGATGGGGGAATACTGATCTTTGATCATGACACCATGTGGCTCTGAGCAGTAAAGGAAGTCTCTGGGACAAAGGCATCGGGAACAGGGGATGGTATACCATATGTTTCATTGGTTCTGACTCATTTCTTTTATGATAAGGGAGTTTGAGGATGTCAGGGGTGTCACAAACCCACTCCTGGGGACAAGCCCTCTGCTCCCACAGTGCCCAACCTTTAAGTGCGATTCGTGAACAGGGACACTGTCCTGCTTGTTTTGGGTCCGAGCAACCTACCAGTCTCGAGTCCTGGGGTCAATTATGAATCCTTTTTAGCCAGCACGCCCAGGTAACAGGTCCAAATATAAAACTCTCTTCAGTGAAAGCAGCGCAATACTTGGCACAGCAGGCATACAACCAACCTGGTTCACAGCCCCCTGCTGACTCAATTGAGACACTGGTATTTTTCTTACCTTGCTAGATCTTTACACAGATATGAACATACGAAATTTGCCAGCAGATAAAGGCCTAGAGATCTATCAAGTCTGCTCGAATGTGCAGCTAGCACCCCTTATTCTGCAGCTGCCCCTCCCTTCCACCCTTCCCCTTCATTAACCCTCCCCCTTGTCCTGTCCCATCCTTGTTTGAAGCAGTCCACTGTTCAACTGCACACCACTTCAGCAGGTAACGCATTCCACCCAGCCACCACCCTCCCTGTAAAAAAGTGTCTCCTCATCTCCCTCCTGAACCTTCCTCGCTCCAGTCTCACATCATGGCCCCTGGTGTCCCTCCCCTCCCTTACTCTGAACAGCCCATCTGTACCTGTCTTGTTTATTCCTTTCATGTATTTAAAGGTTTCAATCATGTCACCCCGTCTCTCCTCTCCTCCAGTGAGTACATGTTCAACTCCTTCATCCTCCTCTCGTATGATAAGTCCCCCAGCCCCTTGATCATCTTTGTCGCTCTGCACTGCACCCCCTCCAGTAACTTAATGTCCCTCTTCAGATATGGACGCCAGTACTGCACGCAGTACTCCAGGTGTGGTCTAACTAATGACCTATACAGTGGTAGAATCACCTCCTCCCTCCTCGAGGATATACCCCTTGCAATACAACCCAGCATTTTGTTGGCCTTTGCAGCTGCCTTCCTACATTGTGCCGAGTTGTTCATTGACCCTGTAATGAGCACACCCAGATCCTTCTCCTCCTCTGTCTGGGCTAGCTGCACTCCCCCTAGCTGGTAACTCCTCCTTGGGTTCTTCATCCCAAAATGCAGCACCTTGCACTTTTTGCCATTAAAGTCCAGTTGCCAGGTGTCTGACCAGGTTTCAAGCTTTGCCAGATCATCCTGCAACCTCTGCCACCCCCCTAGGTCATCCACCACCGCGCCTACCTTGGTATCATCAGCAAACAGATCCTTGTTAGCATGGCTGCACGTGGTGACACACTAAGCAATTTAACAGTTATGTCAGAATTACCAATACTGTTCCACCATTTACACTCAAAATGAGAAAATGTTTCAGGCAGGTTTAAGGAAAACCAAATTTACTAAAATTAAAACTAATAAATAAATACAGTACGGAAAACAGAACATATATAAATAATGATTACAGTCAGAAAAGAAATGAACAATTACAAAACAAAGTGCTTTGTAACTGAATTAACTAGTTCTAATTCAGTTTCAGTTGGCAAAGGTTCACGCTTGAATTACCAGTCTTGGCAGAAGTGGTCTCTCTTGAGTCCAGGAACAGAGTGTCCCTTAGAAGTCCAGCACGAAAAGTATAAGTCCTTTCAGCAGGCTTCACCAATATCAAAAAGGCCAAAATGTCCCTCCCATCCTGTGACATCACAGCTCTGGGCTGCTAGTGTGAGGTCACACACAGTTCTACATACTTAATTTGTAGCATGACAAGTGTATAGCCAAATATTGCAGCTTGCTGCCTGTGTGAAAACTGCAAAGATAGCAATATTTTAATTATAACAAGACAGACTGGGCCGGATATTCAAACTGCGCCCAAAAAGTGCACAACAGCAGGAGCAAGCACAAGTCCATTGCGCACATGCGCAATAGACGCGATATCCAAACATGGAGCAAGCCAAATTGCGCAACAAGCCAGCGTCTGAATATCGCACAACCTGTGCTATAGCGCAACCAGGAAGGGGAAGCTGAGAAGAGACGATGCGCTATGGCGCAACAAGAGCTGCCCAGCTAAGCAGCCCAGAGGTGCCATAGCACAAGCAGGGAGCCCCCCAGCAGCACAGCAATGGAACTGCACAACCAGGGAGGTAGGCAGGGGCCCACCACCCATGCCACAGATGGGCACAGGGACACACTGCAGAACCAACAATGTACCCCCACACCCCAAGCACAGCATAACTGGGGGAGGGATGGAACAGCCACAGGACCATGGGGACAAGCAAACAAAGCACAGCTGGGCCATGGTGCCCCAGCACACCCACCGGCAAGCTGAGACTGCCACACAAGGAGGGCGGACCATCCCATGGCACAGCAGCCCCCCTGTGCACAGCACACCCTGCACCGTGACCCCAAGACACCCCCCATGAGCAGTGACCACCACTGCGGCAATCCCCATGCATACCACCACCCCCCCACTGCCACACTGCAACCCCTGTACCACAGAACCATACAAGCCAGACCCACCACAGGCCACAGCAGCCAGCACAGACACCCACAGTGGTGTGTGGAAGCATGCAGCACACTGGATGCAACACAGTGCAGGGGCAAACACACACCCATACCCATGGGGACACTAACACAGGGACGCAGTAGTGTGGCAACCAAGCCCCCAGTGTGGGCCCATGAAAACTGTGCACACACAGCCTGCAGTCCCTCATGGCACAGGGGTGACACCCACCCTGTGCATGAACTGTGGCCCTGTACGCCACCAGCAGATGCCTGGATCACAAGTCACAGACAGTGGTGCACAGCCCTGCAATACACACAAGCCACAGCATGGAGGTGGGACAGCAACTGCGGAGGCCATAGTGTCACCAGAGGCAAACATGCACCACACCATTGACAGGAGGCAACCCAGCATTGTGACGGTCACAGTGGATGACCTGCAGGGACAGCCACCACTGACAAGGCAGCAGACCTCGCAGGCCACAGACATGCAAGGGTGTCAGCTGCACAGGCCAAGGATGGGTTGACAGGGGCACAATGGACACAGAGCAGGCACCATGGACCACTGCACACAGTAATGCAATGCACAGAGAACAACACACACACCACAAATACCGACTGATAGCCACTCCCACACCAGAGACACTTCCCATGCACACACACACACACATACCCATGACTGAACCACCCCAGATGCCATGCACACCACTGCAACTGAGCACCTATAGCCAGCTGCAAATCAGAGACCACCACAGTATTCATATCAAAATAACTGTATTCAAAAAATATAACAACAACAACTATTTACAATTATGTATAAACATGGGGTGGAGGGACAGGAACAAGGTGGGGGTGGGTAAGGGGCAGGGGTGAACATATGGGAGAGGGAAGGCGGGGTGTGAAGGTTGGTCAAAGGGGGGAGGTTGTCTTCCTCACGCCATGTTGCTGCAGATCCTGCAGGATGGCAAGGGACTCTTGTGCCACCCACACAAGGTCCTGGATGGACCGCTGCATTCGCAGGAGTATCCGCACACATAGGACAAGGGATCAGAGTCAATGGGTGTAACTGTCCATCCCCCTGCAGCCCACCCAGTATGCATGGCAGACAGCCATGTGCCACGCTCCTGTGATGGTGTGCACCCACCCACAGTGACCGTGCCCACAAGACATGCCCAACCAGGCAGCAACAGCCATGTGTACCACTGCACACACCCACCGCCCATGTCCAGCACAGCACAACCAAAGCTGTACAGTAACATGGCTATGCGGTGAGCAGGCAGTGCCACAGCCATGTGCCCAGTGCACACATGGACCACCATTGACGCACTCCCAGACATGCAGTGCCACTGGACAGTGCTGACTATCACATGTCACGTGCATGGCAGTGGTGTCCATGGATGGTGGCCATGCCCTGCCTCCCACCCTGTCACACAGCATGCAATAGCAATCATGGTGTCATGGCACTCACCCTCATCGGGATGTTGCTGGCGTTGGGATTGGTCCCCGACATGCCCCCGTGCAGCGTCCCCCCACCCTCTGCTGCTGCTCCAAATTCCTCCTCCGCTCGGCCATGCCTGTGGGAGACAAAAGGAGGGAAACACATCAGTACAAACCCAAAGCATATTCCCCCGCCCCAATATGTGCCCACCCACCCAGCCAGACCCACCCATCCTATACCCTGTAAACACCGCCACAGCCAACCCTAGACCATCCCTCCCCATGTGCTGGACACATGAGACAGTGTTACCCATATGGACCATACAAGTGTGTGGACGTATCACCCACCTGGACGAGGCACCACGCCCCTCCTGGCATGCGACCGCAGACGTGCCAGTAGCTCCGGCTCCCTCCGTCTCAGGTCCCCATACCGGTGCCTGCACTGTTCAGCCATTCTCCTGCGGCCAGTGGCCGCCTCCAGGTCAGTGGCCACCTCTTCCCAGACCTGAGTCCTGGCCCTGTCCAGTGGCACCTCACCAAACAGTGGGCCATAGTGTAGCTCCACAGTGGCCACAAGGTTGGCCAGCTCAAGGGCATCCCACTGAGGGGCTCTCCTGCGTGCCATCTCTAATGCTATAGTAGACAATATGGCACTCCGCAGCACGGCAACCCCAAGTGGAAGTGCTGCGCAGTACATCGCCGCCATTCCCTATCGTGCTGTCGGTACAACGCTGCCATTCTCTATCGTGCTGTCACCGAACAGCGCGATAGAGCCGTACACATGCCAGATGTACAGCGCCGGGGACAAAGGTCAGGCACAAGGTCAGGGGTCAGTGGCGCAAGGCCACGCACAGCGCCATCGGATGTCTACACGTCCTGCACGAATGGTCACCTGCGTGCCAGTGCCACAGTGGACTACTGCACAGTTGTGCCACAGCGCCATTTGGTGCCCAGCGCTGTAGCGTCACTGGCACAATGGTGGCCGTGTCCTGAATTGCTGATCGCGCACAGCCCGTCATCAGTAGCGGCGAGCGCCTCGTAAGCCACCTGGGCATCGCCAATGCGGTGTACTACGGAATCCGCGAAATGCGCCATTGGCTCAGCCGGCTCAACCATATTGCGCAAAGCACAATGGCGCGATATTCAGCCAACACATGCAAATCATCTGATCAGCCATTCAACGGCGCAGTGGCGCAATTTGCATGTCATTACAGTTGCTCCACTCCTAATTTGCATGCATTGCGCTATAAATATGTGACAGTGGACTGCGCTGGCCAGAGTCGGGTACTGCAGCTGAAAGGTGAGTTGCAAGCTGTGTGATGTTCCGGGCAATGGTCATGGGATAACACTGTAGACTGCACAGTGACAGGTGTCCACTTCCACCCATACAGACCGACATGACTGAGCAGAGCCAAGGTGAGGGTGAGGATGGTGAGCGAAGGAGGAGGCCCAACTTCACCAAGGCGGAGACAGAGGCACTCTTCCAGGCCTACCTGTAAGAAGGCCACTGCTGGTGGATGGCGTGGCACCCCACAGGCCCGTGCGGCTGCATGGGAGGGGGTAGCTCGGGTGGTGAACCTGCACGGAAGCCACCAGCGCTCCGTGCAGGAATGCAAAAAGAAGGTAGGGACAGACCGCAGAAGGGTGAAAGAGAAGGTGGCAGCCCTCAGGGCGGCATGCGCTGGCACAGGCAGGGGCCAGCCAGCGGTGGCGGAGCTGACCCCAGCTGAGGACCGACTGGCTGCATCAATGCAGTGGAGTGCTACAGAGGGCGTACCAGAAGGTGGATTCCAGACAGGTGGAAGCCCATCACTGCACGGTATGACATGGTGGTGTTGGGGGGGGAGGTTGATCACATGCACTAACATGTCCTCACTTTCTGTTACAGATCCTGTTCGTCTGCAGGGGACGGTGGTGGTGGGACCATGCAGTGATGAAGACCTGCCAGAGTTGGAGGAGGGTCCATCCACCTCTGTCGCCAGCCGGCTTGCACTGCACCAGCATGCCACGTCTGGCTGCCACCTCTGTTGTCGGTGAGTCAGGTGTGGGGTGCACAGCCTGTGTCTCAGCAGTCTGGCATGCAAGCATGCCAGCGCTGTGACTGTGGCTGTTGCACATACCTGCACCATTGATGATACAAGGACTGCAATGGGCAGTGACGATGTGTGTCCCATAGCGGACACACAGCAGGCCAGCGCGTGCCCTGGACCTAGCTGGTTCCAGCGTGTGTGCCAGCACGTCAGCACAGTCCCAGGCTGTGCCTGTCAGCACTGTGGGGGCAGCACCGGTGGCTGTGCAGGTCTCTGGCACTGTTGCGCACAGCAGTGGACGCAGTGGTCCCTGGGCACAGCAGTTGGAGGGCAGCAGCAGCAGTCATCCACCAGGTCTGGGGTTACGGGTCCAGCGGTGGCACATGCACACCGCCTGTTGACATGCCCATACCTGGTCCTGCTGAACAGCACCCACCCTCAAAGGGTGTTGAGCATCAGGACCTTCCATACCATGGGGACAGATTGCCGATGTGGCAGGCGTCCCGTTGGTGGCCACACCCGCCTGCTGCGGGCATCAGTACAACGGCAGATGTGGTTGCAACGTCCGTGGAGGCACTGAGTGTGGCTGTGGAGCGGCACAGCAGGGACAATGCAATTATCCTTGCAGAGAGGGTCCAAATGCGGATGGATGTGACCGCCGCCATTGACAGGCAGACCCAGGCATTGGTCGCTGTCGTAGCCGCATTGGGCACACAGTCAGGTGCCCCGTACCACACACCCCACACAGCTTGCGCTCCACTCCCCATTCCCGGTGTCGTGCGACACCCAGCCTGTTGACACCGGGTTCTGCTGTGGGCATCCTGAGCACAGCTGGTGCAGGTATGTTTGGCATGCTGCACACCCCTGTGCGGACACGATCATGATCGCACAGTGGGACCCCTGGTGGTCCATCAGTGCCACTCCATGTGGCCCATGATCAGCCTGCCAGTGCTGCTGGGTCACAGCGGGGCCGCCCACACATCTGAGGTGGCCGTGGCACAGTGCCACCTGAGTGACCTGTGTCCCAGTGCGGGCCCTGTCTGTTGCTGCCTGTGTGCAATGTCTGTCATGGTGGGCAGTGCACTGGTGGGTGCCCCGCCTCAACAGCGCAGAGCATCATGGACCACCTGCACCCACCCAACTGCTGTCCACAGGTGCATGTGCATGATGATGCCTGCTTGTACTGTACACCAAGGTGCAAGGGTGCCCAGCTTCTGACACACATACTTGGACAGTACAGGTGGTGGGGGTGGTCCGTTGATCTGTGTGTTTGCCATGTCTGTTCCTACTCTGCTGTGCACCTGCCCGTGTACGCTTTGTGCCTGGTGTGTGTGTGTGTGTCCAGATGACTGTTCAACCCTCCCTGATGGTGTGTTTGTGTGCCTGGACCCTTCAACTCCCCTTGCCGTCATGCACCCGTGGTGTATTACCCTGTGTGCCTGTGGGTTGCGCCTAGACAGTGTTGGTTGCACATGGCCCCTTGACTTACCTGTGTCATGCAAAATGCTCCTCCGTGATGGTGTCCCGGTGCAGCTGGGCCTGCCAGATCAGTCGGGGGTCCCGCCGTCCAAGGGGAAGCTGCTCATCACCATCATCACCGGCGTCACTGGCATCCCCATCACTGTCCCCCTCCTCGACCTGTATGGCTATCCCACGGTCTTTGGCCATGTTGTGCAGGATACAACAGGCCAGGAATATCCCACAGGCCTTTGAGGGGCTGTACTGTAGGGCACCGCCGGAGGTGTCTAGGCATCGGAAGCATGCCTTAAGCATCCCAAACACCCGCTCGATGATGTTGCGTGTGGCGACATGTGCCTCATTATAGCGTTGCTGCGATGGGGTCATGGGGCGCTGGTATGGTGTGAGCAGCCAGGGACGGAGTGGGTATCCGCTGTCACCTGTGTGGAGATAGTGGAGATAAGTATCATGTTCAGGTCCATAATGCCCATATCCCTGTGTGCCACTACCATGGCACCTGTGGCATTCCCACCCTTGCCCCAAGTTTGCACTTCCTACATGCGTATTCACCCACTAGTTGGCCTGTGGGGATGTCCCCACTCTTGAATCGATGGCACAGTGCGGACTGATACCATATGAAGGCATCATGTGCTCCACCAGGATGTGTGGCACAGACATTGATTATGCGCCCACTGGCATCACACACCACCTGGCAGCTGACACTCGAAAAACCCTTCCTGTTTCTGTATTCGGCCCCATCGGGTCCAGGTGGCGTGCGAATAGCCACATGGGTGCAATCTATTGCCCCTAGCATGCCAGGCATACGTGCTACCCTGTGGAACTCCTGCATGTTTGCTGTATGCTCTGCCGCAGTGCTGGGGAAATGGATGTACTCCGCAGCATGTGGCAGCAGTGTGCTGAGGAATTGGGTGAGGATGCGTGACGTGGCCAACTGTGTTATGCCTGTGGTGTCCCCTGTCAGCCTCTGGAAGGTACCCGTGGCAAGCAGGCACATGCAGGCCGTTACCTTTGTCTCCACTGACAGAGCGTGACTCCGTCGTGAGGGTGCCTGCATCACATCACTGCACAGCTCACAGAGCCGCCTCAGTATTTCCCTGTTCAGGCGGTACCGGCCCACGATCTCTACATCTGTGTTCAGCTCAAAGCTGATGCGGGCATGGTACTGCCTGTTGGGGGCGTACCGCTGATGGGCCCTTCCACGGCCACGTCCCCCTGCAGCATGCCTTCTCACCCACCTCATTACAGCTTCCATTAGGAAGCTGGCACTGTCCATCTCCCTGGCTCGTGTTCCCCCCCCCAGCTGTTCTTGCTATGTTACCCCTGCTGTCCTGACTGCTACCTCCACTACACCGGGTACACCTACTGGCCTCTGCAGTCTGTGGCCCAACACACCCTCCCTTGTCCCTCTTCTCTCCTGTGCACTCCCTGGCCTGCACTCTTTGCCACTGTCGCACTCTTTCTCCCTGCCTCATGTGGCTTCCCTGTAGCGTTCTTGTGCCTCTTCCTTGAGCCTTTTTATTTTGGCTCATTTCCGGCATGGCGCACCTTCCAGCTCATCCGCTGTTGCGCATTGTGCAGGTCTTTGAATATCACATTGCGCTCTTTATGCATGGGTCCACCCCCTTCGGTTGCGCATGCCTTCATTTGCATTGCGCTGTTGCTCAGCCTGTTTTCAGTGGCACAACTGCCTCCTGCTGAATATCGCAGACTGGCGCAAGTTCGGACTTGAGCATGCACAACCCTATTGCGCATGGCGCAACCCTTTTGAATATCTGGCCCACTGTCTTCTTCAGAGTATGGTTTATGGCAGATTACAATAACACTTTGATCTTTCTGAGAAACATCCTGGAAACACTTCTCGTAGCTGGGTGAATTTTCACAGGTATCTATCAGAAACTGCTTCCTTCTTGATATGCTGTAAAAGGCAATATTTTATGACAAGCTGCCTGGGTTCAAAGCAGTGGTTGGTTTATGACCTTGGTTTTATTGTAGCCCCAGGAAGTCAGCTTTTATAAGCTAGCTATGTAGTATAAAAGCAAGGCGGAACATTTTTCATTTACAAATCCAGTGTCCCATGATGCCTTGTGCTGACTGCCATGTTTCACAAGCAGAATTCAAAAACATATTTATATCAAAATTATATACACATAGCTGGCAGACGGTGATTCCCATTACAAGGGGTTCTGTTGTAGTAAGGTAGTTTGAGGATATTAGGTGGTTTTGTAGCCTCACTCAGTTACTAAATGGAGGTAGCTTTTATTTAAAAACTTTCGTGTTTCAGTGCAGCTTTTATTAAAGGGTGGCTAGAAAGCAGGGTGGTTTCTAATCAGAGAAATACAGTATGCATGTTTAGTTTTTCACCCGCTTCACTTTGCTAAGACTCTGCATATCTCTCCCGGCTTGTTAACCTGCAGTTACGCTATAGTAGCTGTTTCTGTAATTAATTTGAAAAGCGTTAAAGCTCTGTCAGCCTTAATCTACATGTACTGACTGTTACCAGAATTGCTTCCTTTTACTGCCATTTTGTCTTTTAGGGCCGAATCCGAATTCAATTTGCACTGTGTTTGATACTCCATGACTGTGATTTCAGCTCTGTTCCTCTTGTTCTTTTTTTTTGCCATCCCTCCTGCTCTCTGCAGCCTTTCTCAACCCCTCGGGGCTTGAACTGCCCTCCTCCCTTAGCCTCTCTCACACTCTTCCTGACTTAATTTTTTCCCTGTCTCCCCTCACTTTTCTTCCTCGCCCTCCCCCCGTGGCACCAGATCAAGTCCTCAACTAGCTCTTGTTTCACTGGTTGCCCTCCTGTCTGTCTCCCTGCTGTGTCCGCCATCTCCGGTGGCCTGCTCCATGCCCCTCAATTTAGCCTACACGTCACCCCCCTTTGTTCTCCATGCATAAGATCTCTAATTCCCTCCATCTCTTTCCCTTTAGATCCAGCTCTCCACAGCACCGTACGAGCCCTCCGTCGGTGCGGCCACAGCTCAACCTCCAGCCACACTGCCACTCTCCACAAGGCTGTCCCAGGGATCCATCAAGCTAGATAAGACTACATTGCTGAGCCGGAGTAGTGGGGAGGCCCACCACTGGTCCCACGCTTTCCTCTGCGTGCCTTGACTGGACCCCAGCCCTCCTCACGTATGCTCATTGGCTGTACAGCCTGCTGTATTGTTTCTCCTGGCTCGGGGCCATTGCACCCATAGACTTCTGTGTAAGCGGCCGAAATTTTATGCCCGCCTCCTCCCCCACCCCTGACCTTAACTAAATAGACCCTCGCCCCGTCCTCGTTTGTACCTCCTCCCCTGTTGTTTCTCATTGGTTCCCCCCCATCCCCCTTGTCCTCATGCCTCCTCTCACCCACAGCCTCCCTGTGAATTCCGTCTGACTCTTGCTTGTTGCCTTTCACCTAGTCTGCTATGCTCTCCTTTCATCTACTGCCCTCTTTACTCATTCTCCTGTCATCTCTTCCCTTCTTCCTCCTTCCCCCATGCCCACTTCCCATCCCCCCCCTTCCAGCTATCAATTGCCCACCTCCTATCGTCACTCTGGTAGCCTTCACCATGAGGCAAATCCTCCCCCCTGGATGCACACCACCACAATTGATCTGACCCTGCTCATGTGTGAGCCTAGGAATCATCTAGCCACATTGCAAACAACTATTCCAATGTTGCATTTTCGATGTTACCACCTGGCATACCACTGCTCAAAAAAGAAGCGCAGCCTCTCTCTGACTAAACTCCGTCTATGCACCCTGAAACTTGTGCTCCTCCTCCTGCTGCTATCAGGGACTGTTCACCCTAACCCCGGACCAAACACCTCCCACCATAATAAACCAACCGGCACTCTCTCAATCATGTGCCTGAACATCTGCAGTCTACTTCCTAAGCTTGACGCACTGCAAGCCTTTACCACCCAACACAATCCAAATATTCTATCAGTAGTTGAAACCTGGCTCACTCCAAAGATCCCTGACCAGGCAATCACCCTCCCTGGCTACAATGTTTTCCGGGTTGATTGTAAGTCCAAAAGAGGAGGAGGGTGTGCATTATATGTGAAAGACACTCTTCGAGGTCACCCCATTGATCCCAATCTTCCAGCAACTCCTGCCCAGATCCTTCCCATCAGTCTCTTATTAGGTGCCCACAATAAGGCCCTCGCAGTTGTCACTGTTTACATACCTCCCAAGGAACAGGGACCTGGGTTAACCGCTGTCCTTGACTTTGTCAAATCCCACCCATCGGACTCTGAAATCATCCTTCTTGGTGACTTTAACATAAATTGGCTCTCAGCTGAAGGTGAATCATTTAAGAACTCCATTATATCAGCTAACCTGACTCAAATGGTTGACCACGCAACCAGGAAAAACTACAGAACAGGTACCTGCACCCTACTCGACTGGATCCTAACCAATCACCCCTCTCGGATCACAAAAACCTCAGTCCTCCCTGACTCGCTAAGTGACCACTCTCCCATCAGCTGTATCTGGACAAACAAATTCTGTAAGGCCCCTCCAAAAATCATAACTAGCAGAGTCCTTCCCCGTGGTCAGCTACCCCACCTCAAATCACACCTCCTTCTGCAGGACTGGTCCCCCATCTTTAAGGCAACAGATACGAGTACTGCACTGGAGCAATTTATTCACATTTTTAATGGAGCCCGTAATAAATCTGCCCCCTTCAAAAAGCGCAAAGTTAAATCGCTTAGTAACCCTTGGCTGTCAGGCGACCTCCTAAAAAAAATTAAATCCAGGGACCACCTCTGGGAACTGGCAAGAAACTCCGGCAAGCTACTCAACATCCAGAATTACAAACGGGCATAGAACAACTGTACCAAATCCATTCGGCAACAGAAATCGGACTACTATAAGAATGCCCTCACCAACTCCTGGGGAAATGGGAGGGATTTCTGGAAAAACATTAAAGATGTCACTGGGAAACAGTCAAAATCCTCGCCGAACATACTCAACATTAATGGGCACACTACACTCTAACCTAAAACTATTGCGAACACTTTTAACACTGCTTTCACCAACCTTAGCAGTGTTCTCCCTGCTGACTTCTTCCAAGATACATCAACTCACACCACCCCCAAGTCCTCCACCCACACCTCTCACCCACCTTTCTACTTTAAAGCAGTAAAAAACACCAAGTCTGAAACTACATTGCCAAAGCCATCAGCAAATCAAGAACAAGCAATGACACACTTGACCTCAAGCTGCTGGCCCTAATGCTTGACATGGTACTTGGGCCCCTCACCAAGATCTTTAATCTCTCTCTTTCCCTTAGCCAATTCCCAGACAAATGGAAAATGGCAACTGTTACCCGATTCACAAAAGTAGTGATAAGACTGACCATACCAACTTCCACCTTATCTCCATTCTTCCTCCCCTATTAAAGGCACTGGAACGTATTGTAGCGGACCAACTTACCGAGCATCTGGACAATTATAACATTCTTTGTAAACAGCAACATGGCTTTAGAAAAGGCCAAAGTACATCCTGTGCCTTACTCGAATTCACCGGCACCATTCACAGCTCCCTCGACAATGGACAACTAACTGGTGCTATTTTCATCGACCTGACCAAAGCCATCGATCCTGTCCACCACTCCCTTCTGCTGAGCCAATTAAAAAATGCTGGTCTCTCCACTGATTCAATCACATGGTTCAAAAGCTATCTTGAAAACTGCTATCAGCATGGAAAAATTGGGGATGTACTCTCTGATTCTAAACCTGTCCTTTCTGGTGTACCCCAGGGTTCAGTACTGGGCCCCCTACTCTTCAGCCTGTTCCTTAACACCCTTCCAGACTCCTGCACTGAACGTATAACCCTGTATGCTGATGATGCAGCAATCCAGGCCTCACACCAAGACCCAAAGAAACTGCAAGATAGTCTCCAACTTGGCTTCTCATCGGTTGAGAATTGGTTCATAAAGCACAAACTGGTTCTTAATCAAAAAAAAACAAGACCATGATGTTCAGCAGCATTCATAATAAACATAAGACATTCCAACTCTCCGTTATCACCAGACAAGGTGCCGCACTGGAACAGGTCAATAACTTTAAATACCTTGGGATCACCCTTGACCCCCACCTCTCCTATGCTGCCCACATCGACCTTGTAGCAAAAACCGCCAACTCCCAGCTAGGCCTGCTATTCCAACATAGGAAGCACCTGACACCTGAAGCCCTTGCTGTCGCTGTCCAGAGCTTTATCATATCCATCACTGACTACGGCATTATCATTTACGGCTCTGCAACAACCACCGCATTCAAACTTGTATCCACCGCCCTCAACAAGGCCTGTCGTCTGGTTACTGGCTTCCAGCGTCTAACACACACCTGTGACCTCTATTCTCAAACTGGATGGTTGAACCTTGCCAATCAAATAAAATACCAAACTTGTATTACTACTAAGAAAATCACGCTGGGCCTTGCCTCCCCCCCCCCGGAGTCTGTGCCCTCATACAACCGAGAATCCATACTCGCCATACCAGAGGATCGAAACCTCAGCTTCTGCACCGTCCCACATTGCCGCACAACTCAAGGCCAAAGATCCTTTGCTCACCGGACTGCTAGTTGGTACAACGGTCTTCCCAGCAATATCTCATCCTCACTATCGTTCAGCAATTTTAAGACTCGGCTCCGCCTAACACTCACTGCCTCAAACCTCTGTGACTGTTGTGCCTAACATGTCTATGGTTCCAAAGCTGAAGATGCCTGTTTGGACTTGCATCTACTCCTGCACTTTGCTAGCACCCCCTCCTCTCCTATTCGTCACCTCCCTTGCTGGCCCATGACAAATGCCTCCGGGCTGCACTATCTCTATTCTTACCCCCTTCCACCTCCCCTCTCTCTGTCCCCCCCTTCCTACCTCCCCTTTCCCCCATCCTCTTAGTTTCACCCTCCTCCTTTCCCTTCCCCTCCCTTAAGTTTCACTATATTGATCTTTATTCCCCCAAAAAGATTATGTGTTTTTTTCTCCTTTTCTAAATTCTATAAACTGTTATCTTTGCCTATGTCTGTTAAATTGTACCAATAATGTGGAACCTTTGTAAAAGAGCCTTGGCTCAAAGGTATTTGTAATCCTAGAATAAATAAATAAAAAATAAATAAATAAATAAATTTCTTAAGCCTCTGAATAAGGACAGTATAAGTAATTTTGTCATTCTGTAAAAATGGCTTTGTCAATGTTGGCCTCACTGGATGATACTTTTTGTCAGTACTTGTGCAGGAGGGATGAGCTGGTTGCTGAACTATCATGAAGGTATGCGTTTTCATTGGTGGGGGTCCCACTTGGGAGCAGGAAATAAAGAAATCAAACCCCTACATTTTGGAGCCAGGATCTGTATGTGAAATGGTGGGCCCAGTGGTCTTACCTCAAGGTGGCTACTGCTATGGCGCTGGCAGTGTGCAGCCTTGGATCCAGCATGTCCACGTGGATCAGCTCATTGATGGAGGAGTCTGCTTCTTGGTGGCTCACAGGTGGCACTGGCAGGATAAGGAGCCTAAGTGTTGATCACAGGTCCTGTGAGAGAGCAAGTGAGAGGCCCCCTCCATCCGTGACATGTACGGAGACATGTACTGGGACACAGGTGGAGGAGAGAGAGAGAGAGAGAGACACATGGAGCAGTACAGTAGGTGGCACTGAGCATGAGCAGGCAGGAGCACTAAGAAAGTTGATGTCCTATTGCGGTGCATAGGCAGAGGAGTGGTTCAAAAACTGGAGGGGTCAGAATGAAGAATGCCATGATATGATAGTTTCACAGTCTGGAAAGTTAATACTGGACTCAGTCTAAAGCCAGCCTGCCAGCGCAGTGGTAGCATTACCACTTGTGACACCAGCAAACTGAGTTCAGGAACAGACTTGGATCATGGGAGTCCAGCTGGGGGGAGAGGAGGACCTAGCATCCCAGAGGATTCTCTCCTCTTCCGGGGAGGGAGGGTCACCATTCCTGCTGCTATACTGCTGCCTGGGTGACCATAGGTGCAACTGCAGTCAAGGGAGGACATTGGCAGTGATCTTAAATGGCAGCATACCTATGCATGTATTTGCACCTTGGATCTGCTTGAATGACAATGTCCTGGGGGGGGTGCAAGTAATTGTAGAAAAAAACCATAATCCACTAGACGAGGGACCCTTGTGAACCGAAGGGTACTGGACCTGCACTCCCCGACTACCAAGTACCTGACAAAGCACCAGTCAATTAGGGGAGAAATGTTCCTCTCTTCATTGCCGGGGGGTAGTAAACCACAGCAGGATGGAGGAGTAGCAGTTGTAAGGGTGGGGTCACGGCAAAGATGGTGGCACCTTGGGATTCTCTGAGGAAAGATAGGGATCATGAAACATAGAAACATAGACTTTGACGGCAGATAAGGACCACTTGGCCCACCCAGTCTGCCCATTTCCCTACCTACTGGATAAGCTGCAGATTCTAGTTAACCAACAGCCTACTTCCTGCATGGCATGGAAAGGGCCACAAATCAAGAGTGAAAACAAATTATTGAACTCAGTCTGGTCTAGATCTCACTCACCAGATAATATACAAATTGAGGATGTGGTGAAATCAAAGAACATACTAGAAATATACAGCAAAGAATTGCAAGCAATAAAAACAGTCTTTTAAAAAAAAGTGGCTAGTGGTGTTATTTGTTCTACACAATCTTCCCCTTATCTTCCTAATAAAGATAGTTTATAAACAAAATTGGTGGGATTTATCCATACACACACCCTCCACCCCCCCAACAAAAACATATTTGACTTATCCAACCTCCTGGCACAACTGGAGAACAACGGGCCCAAGGAACGCAGGTCCAAGGAATGGCAGAGTGTGGTGATCATACTTGCTCTGTGAGCATCACCAGAACTTTTCTTATCAGTTTAAAGTTATTGTTAATTATTCCTAAAACCCACATGACTACAGTAGTATGTGTCACAAACCCACTCCCATAGGGCAGGATTTCCCTTCTCTCTGCACCACAGCAAATCCCTCTTGTGATGGGGGAGAGAGAGAGAATGGGGTCAGAGATACTCTTTCTCCATGCGAGGAGCTACAAATACAGTCTCAAGTCTGTGTTCCTAGTGTAGCACCCTTTCAGCCACTGCACCACATCCCAGAAAGTCACAGGCGTGTATAGGCTTCGGGGGGGCCCTATACACTCGATTATGTACCTTTCCCCAGAAATACAGCACTCAGTTCTAATCCCACGACAGGCTCTTCCTGAGACCCTTCGTATTTCCTCCCCTCCTTTAAAATGGTACTTCACTCTGATAGCATTTTAGCCCTAAAACAGTCACACAGGACAGATGTGGTTTTATTTGAACAACTTTTACCCAGGCAGCCACATAGACAAACGATATAGGCAGAATTATTTTTAAATTAGCCAAAGGCTTTACTAATTAAATTAACAAGAAAACAGTAAATAACAAAGAGAAAAAATAATTTAGACCTTGGTTAAAGGATATTAAAAATAAAAGGAAAATTATGGGCTGGCCATCAGCACAGCGGTTGGATTTCCATCTGCGATGCCAGTGACCCAGGTTTGGGAGCAGACCTGGGCTGCTGGAGGGCAGACTGGGGGTATAAGGTTGGAGCATCCAGCGACAGCTCGCCTTCTCTGGGGGGAGGGTGGGGACATGGCTCGGCATGTGCTAACTCCTGGCAAAGGCCAGGGGCACAGCAGCACATTGGCGCCTTGGGCTTGACTGGACACAGGCGAAGGTCTGGGGATCAACAAGCTCCAGGGCTGACACAGTAGGGGAAGATGTCACAGACATCGGTGCAGACAAGGCACCCGCAACGCCCACAAGAAAATGGGAAAAAAACCTCCAACTCTGGGTAGACGGAGCTCCCAGAGCTAGCCCTCATGTGCCTCCGCCTGCCCGTTCCACTACAGGACTGACAATCCAGATGTGTTTGGGGTGTACGGGCCCCACCTCGATCCCCAACCAGGAGGATAGCCATGGCTCCATGGCGGACTGTAAGATGGATCAGGTAAGGTGGAGTGCAAGGGTAGACTCCCAAGGGGCTCCTAAAGAGACAGAGCTGGACTGGGGTGGGGGAGATAAAAAAAAAACGAAAATTATACATAAAAACCTACACTCTAAGCTTTGAGGTTAAAAGTCTACCTTGAGTCCTTAGTTGGAATTTTGAAGTGCAGAAGTGTCCTTTAAAAAGAGTGGCAGATGAAGTCTTGGCTCTCTGTGATCCAGGAGAAAACTGTCTCTGCATTAAGACAGGCAGGGTCCTAATTGCTTCAAGCAAGATGGCAACAACAGGCAGTAAAAATGCTCCAAAATTCTCAGATACCCCTCTGCATCCTGGTTTTAAAGGGGTTCCAGACAGCAGGTCCAGTCGATAGTGGCTGCCCTGCGGTTAGCTAGCATTTCAGTGTCTACTGTTACCCAACCAATCAAACGTCAGCATTTTATTACAATAACTCAGATATGCAGTTTCTAAACATGAGAAAAAAAATATGTGGCACCAGTTCAGACCAGTTTTTCTGGGGGATAGTCCAGCCTTTCTGCTGGAAGATAGCTGTCATTAATCAACCCTAAACACAGCTATTTTACATGGATGGCAGGCTATTCATTTGTTAACAAGCTTAGCACTACCCACCAAGCTTTTAAGCATACCTGGCTCCTCTCGGCTACAATCTGTCACTATGTTCCACACAGCAATGCTAGGGTCTACAACTCACCAATGTCCTAAGCACTCAGGCAGCACTTGCTACCAGACAGCACTTGCAGTCCCCCCCCCACAGTCCACCCCCTTCCAACCTCTATCCCTCCTTACCCCAAGCCTACCCTGGCCTCCCCCCGTTGTTCACTCTTCTCTTGACCCCTTTGATGCTTATGAATTCGGAGATTTGATTTCTGCTTGAATTTGCACAACCACTATTATTTGTACTGTATTTTGAATTTGACCATGTACTTGCACGCTATTGCTGCTTGTATCTTGCACTGCCTGTATTTAATTGCCTGTGTCTTTGCTCATGCACATTTTGTTATAGTATAACCTGTTTGCACGGTCTGTACATTTGTCATAGTATTATCCCTGTTCACGCTCCTTCCTCTCCACCATTTGTTGGGTGTGCGTGTATTGTATTTTGTCTATTGTAGCGTGTGTATTATTTTAATTTACTGTTGTGCTTGTACTTGTTTTGCCACATTTGTGGGCCAGGTCGTGACTGAAAATGGTTCTCTGTATCAGTACACCTACCCGGTTACCAAAGACATAAATAAATAAATAAATAAATAAATAGATAGATAGATAGATAGTTGAGGTAGACCTTTGAAAACAAAGGAAAGGTAGACGAAGAAGCACCAGCTATGCTATGTTCCATTGAGACACAAATGGACCTGCCAGCTGACCAGATCTGCTTAAATATTCTTTTGTTTCCTTTTAGATAATTTAGAAACATAGAAACATAGAAGTTGACGGCAGATAAGGACCGCAAGACCCATCCAGTCTGCCCATTTCTTTTTCTACCTTATAAATGTGCCATCGGCCTTTGCTCTGTCAATGGCCTATCTATTCATACTCATCCGTATTACTCCATTATGCCTATCCCATGCCTGCTTGAAGCCCTGCACTGTATTCATATCCACCACTTCCTGAGGTAGGCCATTCCATGCATCCACCACCCTTTCTGTGAAAAAGAACTTCCTCACATTATCCCTTAATCGGCCTCCCTCTAATCTCCTGCTGTGTCCTCTTGTCCTGCTATTTTTCTTATATTGAAACATGTTTCAGTTTCAATTTGTCAGTATCAGTGGCTCAGTAGGTAGCACACTCACCTCTGAGGCCGGGAGATCAAAGGGCTGTGGGTTCAGTTCCCACATCTGGCACTTGGGTTAATATCCCAGTACTGACACTGTAGTGCAGCATGAGAGGGGTGCTGCACTTCTGAGGTGCCGTCTTTTCGGATGAGACGTTAAACCGAGGTCCCATCTGCCTGGATTGGTAGTAGTTCAGGTGGATGTTAAAGATCCCATGGCACTTATCGAAGAGAAGGGAATTTCCCGTGTCCCGCCAAATTTCCTCATTCACTAAAAAATACCACTGTCAGCTAATCTAGTTCAAGGTCAGTTGGCATTCATCTGTATCCCCCTCCCCCGGGTCGTGCCTGAAAATAGGCAGGATTTGTCTAGTGCACTTACCCGGTCAACAAAAGCTAAATAAATAAATAAATAAAAATGTTAGACTCTTTCATCTTGTTAATGCCCTTGAGGTGTTTGAGTGTCTCGATCATATCATCTCTCTCCCTCCTTTTCCCTACAGTATACATATTGAGCTCCGTAATCTGTCCTCATATGTTTTCTGATGCAGTCTCTGCATCATTTTGGTTGCCCTTCTCTGGACTGCCTCAGTTTGGTTAATGTCCTTGTGAAGGTGTGGCCTCCAGTACTGCACACAGTACTCCAAATGGGGCCTAACCAGTGTCTTGTAAAGAGGGATTTTTACCTCCCTCTTACGACTTGCGATACCCCTACTAATAGACCCCAACATCCCCCTAGCCTTACCTACTGCTCTACTGGTCTGCTTGGATGATTTCAGGTCATCGGTGATGATGATGCCCAAGTCTCTTTCTTCCCTTGTGACTGCCAGCAACTCTCCTCCCAGCCTATAGGTGGCTTCAGAGTTTCTCTTCCCTTTGTGCATGATCTTGCACTTCTTTGCATTAAACTCCAGTTGCCACTCTTCCGACCATTTTGCCAGTTTATCCAGATCTCTTCTCATTTTGCCCACGCCATCTGGATCATCTACTCTGTTGCAGATCTTCATGTCATCTGCAAACAGACAAACCTTACCCTCCAATCCATCTGCAATGTCACTGATGAAGATATTGAAGAGGACTGGCCCCAAGACTGATCCCTGAGGTACCCCACTTATGACTTGCATCTCTTCTGACTGTATACCGTTTACCACCACTCTCTGTTTTCTGCCTGTCAACCAGTTTGCCACCCAGTTGACCAACTTCTGACCCACCCTGAGCCTACCCAGCTTATTAATCAATCTTCTATGTGGAACGGTATTGAAAGCTTTGCTGAAGTCAAGGTCGGCGACATCAACTACTCCTCCTTGGTCCACCTTTAATTAACTCTAGCTTCTGCTAGCAGGAAAGCAGTTTTTTTTACCTGTTGTAACAAGAAAATCACATCAGTCTACAGGGCCCATGGTCTGTACCCATGATTCCTTGTATTTACATTGGACCACCCTGGCAATTTGATGCATTATATACATAACAATTATATAAAACATGACCCAAAAGAATAAAATATGGCCTTATCACGCCACACTCCTCCCTCCATAACAGAACCTGGGGAGAACATGCCACTTTTCTAGTAAGGGTTTCCACCAGTTCTGCCCTACTCTGACTGGCGGGATAGGCCGTCTGCATTGGCATTCGCAGACCCTGACCTATGTCTAATGTCTATGTCATAGGCCTGTAGCACAATGCTCCTCCTAAGAAGTCTCCCATTCATTTTTCCCATCTGGCTTAGCCACACCAGAGGGTTGTGGTCTGTCTGTACTTCCAAGGGCCTCCCATTGAGGTAAGGCTCTAGCTTCTTAAGCGACCACACCAGAGCAAGGCATTCTTTCTCCACAGTGGAGTACGCCTCCTCTCTGGGAAATAGCTTCCTACTTAGGTACACAACTGGCTGATCCTTACCCTGCCCGGACATCTGGCTGAGGAGGGCACCAAGCCCCATATCCAAGGCATCTGTCTGAACAACAAATGATTTAGTGTAGTTCAGGCTAACCAGCACAGAGACACTGCACAGTGCAGCTTTTAGCTGGGTGAAGGCCTTGGTACATGCTAGGTCCCATTTTACTTTCTGAGGTTGCCTTTTTTTTAGCAAACTAGACAAGGGTGCTGCCAGGGTGCCGTAATTTGGTACACATTTTCTGTAGTACCCTTCAGTCCTCAGGAGCTTCTGACCTGCTTCTGGGTCTCTGGCCTGGGCCATGCCTCAATGGCCTCTATCTTGGCCTGGTTTGGATGTAGCAGTCCCCTCCCCACTACATGTCCCAAGTATGATAGATACCTCAGCCATGGCAACCTGGCACTTTTTGGCCTTTACAGTGACTCCTGTCTTCTGTATCCTGCCTAACACTTCCCTCAGATGGGACATTTGTTCCTTCCAGCTGGTACTGAAGATAGCAATATCATCCAGATAAGCTACTGCGTACTCTTCAGTACCCTGTAATGGCAGGGGCATTCTTCATCCCAAAAGGCATCACCTTAAATTCAAAGAGACCTATTGGGGTGATGAAGGCTGACTGTTCCCTAGCTCTGGCAGTCAACTCCACCTGCCAGTACCCCTTTGTCAGGTCTATGGTTGTTAGGTAAGTCACCCCTCCCAATTTGTCCAACAGCTCATCTGTCCAGGACATAGAGTGGGCATTGGACTTTGTGATTGCGTTGAGTCCACGAAAGTCCACACAAAACCGGGTGGACCTATCTGGCTTGGGGATGAGGACTATGGGTGAGGCCTATGGACTGTGGGATTTCTGGATTACCCCTAACTCCAGCATTTCCTTCACCTCCCTCCTAATGTCCTTTAGGATAGCCTCAGACACCCATTAGACTGTCCATCATATGGACACCTGCGTCCCCCTGTCCACATCATGGGTCACTTAGGGGATCCATTGGGGCATGGCCATAAATAAAGGGGCAAAGTCTTCTAAGACCTCACTCACTTCCTGTCTCTGTTCCAGGGTCAACTGGGGTGACAGATTGATTGTCTCCACCGATGACTCCCGCTTGTTTCCTCTAGCAAGTCCAGGAGGGGGTCGTCCTTGTCCATCCCCTCTAATGAGCAACAAACAGCAAACACCATGTCAGCCCTATTTACATATGGCTTCATCATATTAACATGGTACATTTGATGGGTATGTCTCCTGTCAGGTAGTTCTACAATGTAATTCATGTCATTTACCTGTCAGACTACCTTGTACGGTCCTGCCCACTCAGCCTGCAGCTTGCCCTTCTGGACTGGAATGAGGACCATTACTTCCTGACCTGTGCTATATGAGAGAGCTCTGGCTCTGCAATCGTACCAGACTCTTTACTTCTGCTGGGCAGCTGACAGGTTGCTTTTAGGCCAGCCCCATAAGCTCCTTCAGCTTTTCCCTCAGCCAAAGGACATACTCGACTATGGGAGTCCCCTGGGTTGTGTGCTTTCCTTCCCAGTCTTCCTGGATCAAGTCTAGGGGCCCATGCACCCTACGTCCATATAAGAGTTTGAAGGAGGAGAACCCTGTTGACTCTTGGGGCAGCTCCCTGTGTGCGAACAACAGGTAGGGAAGGTATTTCTCCCAGTCCTTCCCATGCTGTTCAGCAATGCTTGGAGCATTGATTTTAGGGTACCATTGAATCTTTCCACGAGTCCATTGGCTTGTGGGTGATAAGGTGCTGTGTGTCTTTGTACCAACTCCACACTTCTCCCACAAAGATTGCATCAGGTCTGACATGAAGTTAGCCCCTCGATCAGAGATAACCTTCTGCGGAAACCAGACAGGTGAGAAAATCCCTAGCAAGGCATCTGCCACTTTGGGTGCCTTAATGGAGGACAGGGCAATTGCCTCTAGGTATTGGGTGGTGTAATCAACCACCATCAGGATATACCTTTTTCCGGAGGAGCTTGGAATAGTCAAGGGTCCCATAATATCCATTCCTACTCTCTGGAATGACTCCTCTACAATGGGCCAGGGAAGTAGGGCAGCTTTTCTTTTACTACCTGCCTTCCCTCTCTGTTGGCACCAGTGACAAGATCTGCAATACTCCTTCACTTGCTGGGTGAAGTTGGGCCAATAGAAATTCTGGGCCAATCATGGCATGGTATGGTGCATGCGATTCCCAGATGTCCAGATATGGGGATATCATGGGTGACCTTGAGCAACCACTCACGATACTCCTGGGAAACAACAAGCTGCCTGCCCACCACCCCTCCCTCGGTCCTCACATCCTGTGTATACAGCCGTCCTTTGTCCCAAAATATCCTATGTCTCATGTCACCTTCCTGTGTCCCATCAGATTCTGCACAAGCCCTCAGCCTCTCCAAACTAGGGACAGTTCTCTGAGCAGCTGTAAAATCTTCACATTTTCCCAAAGCATGGGACATGTACCCCTCAGTTCCTAAACTGGGGTCCATAACACTAGCGTCAGAGCATTCAGAGTCACTGCCATCCCTAATCTTCTGGCCATTTGTTACCAATCCCTCCTCAGAGTAACCATCTGTAGCTGTTTGGTGCATGGCTACTTGGGGAAGTCCTACCTCCTTTTTGCTATTCTCCATTTCAGGAGACACAAGCTGGGGGACCAGCCTCCTATTCTTTTCCACAGGGGATTCTGTGGGGTTCAGGGAAATACAAGGGGCATATAAGTCATTTTTTCTGATGTTGAAGGATAAGGCATTTCTGTAGAATCTGCTTCCATTATCTGGCTATCTTGCTCTTGCAGTCCTTCAGTTTCCAACTGTGTTTCTGGAACCACAGTTATTTTTTTTCTTTGTGCTCCCCGGTTCAGACTTCTGTTCTGCCACAACTACAGGGTTTACAAAGGTTTGTTCTTAGTCCAGATCTGAAGGAGTAACAGGCTGTGGTACTGAGGTCTCAGAGTGTTTTTCCATTGTGTTAGCATTGTTGGGAGGGGCCTTTCCTCTTGTCTGGTATGGTAGTCTTCCAGTGGTACCAGGAGTGGGATCTTTTTTCCTCTTTGGGCCCACTTTTTGCGCTATGTTGACATAAAACACCTGCTCAGTCCATTTCATCCCCCCTATTATGGGATGCCAACAGGCATGCCCAGAAGGAGTTCCCCTCTTTGTCATACAAATTACATTTAACTTTATTTGGACAGGCGTTGCTGACATGCCCCAGTTCAGAACATAAGCCACATTTTACTTTGTCATAAGCGCTACTCAGTTGTGCTCTGGACCCACACAGGTAGCAAGCCCCTAGCTGACCAACCTGGAACAATGCTCCCCTATCACCGCCTAGACAGAAACAGTTTGGTAAGTGCAGGACTCCTGTATTTCCACAATTGAAAGGCTATGCCTGTACTGTAGTTCAATGGGGTGAACAACTAGCCATGCCCCCTTCCTGAGCTATATAAGGAGTTCCTCTCAGTCTCCTTCTGAAGCATTTTTCTTTGCCAGCCAGAAGCTCTGTCGGTCTATCTTCTCCTTGGGGCCTCCCCTCCCCAGCGTTGCTTTTGCACCCTCCTTCCCTTTTGCCTTGAGCTCTGGTTTGTGTTGGCCTTTCTACTTGTTTGTACTAATCCTTCTGCTTGGTTTGTGCAGGTCTTTCTGTCTGGTTTGTGCCTGTGCTTCTGGGTCACTATTTTGCTTCCTGCCTCCTGGCTGCTGCTTATGCTTCTCTAACTCCCTCTTCTTTCTGCACTTAGGGTTATCACCTTTTAAGAAGCCAAAAGTGGGACATTTCTTACTGAAACATGATTTTTCGCAGGATAGTACATAACCTCGACCAATGTAACAGACTTGTTTTCTATATAATCAGAATTAAGGCTAAGTATTGTAGTTTCTTAATTGCTTTTATTGTTTCTTATCATTTTAAGGTATTTTAGTTAACATATTATAGTCTTCTGCAACATTTAGTGGAAATTTATTAAATATTTTTTCTAGTATAAAGTCAGGACGTAGTATTTTTCATGTTTTTTTGCAGGACACAGCTGCCCAAATCAGGACTGTCCTGCCAAAATCAGAACAGGTGGCTATTTTCTGTTCCTCTTTTAGTTTGGATTCTTTCTGGGCTTCTTTAGTTTTCTGTTTTACTCTTTTGGGCTTTAAGTTTGCCTACTTTCTAGCTTCACCATTTGCTTTTAATGCTATTTTGCTCCAATTGCTGTTGTTTTCACTCATCGCAGCCGTCTCAGCTCCACTTGTAATCCCAACTGTTTACACCTGGATGGCTCCTAGTTGAGCAGCCGCTCCCTCTGTGTTCTGCTGTTGTGTACCAGCAGCCGTGCTGCCTCAGCCTACTTACTCTGCAATGCATCAGCAGCTACCACTGTTCTCCCTTATGGAACTGGTTGGCATGCATTCCTCATTCTAAATGCATTCCTCATTCAACCCTTGCATGTGACATTCCATGTTGGTATTTCCATTCCAACTTTCCTATGTGTGGCTGTGTGTGTGTGTGTTTAGCTGTGTGTGCATGTATCTCATATGGGATATGGTGTGCATGTATGTTGCCGTTGCAGGATATGGTGCATATGTATGTCACCGTAGCAGGTTATGGCATGTATGTGTGTAGCCGTAGTGGGATACGGCATGTATGTGTGTCCCCATAGCAGGATGCAGCACATATGGGAGTGTCATGGTAGCGGTTACAGTATATGTGTAGCTGAAGTGCGATATAGTACATATGTGTGTGTCGTAACGGTTATGGCACGAATGTGTTGCCATAGCAGGATATGGTGTGTATGTGACTGTGTAGCCATAGTGGGTTACAGCAAGTATGTGTGTGTCGCCGTAGCAAGATACAGCACTTATGTGTCACTGTAGCGGGTTACAGTGCATATGTGTGTAGCCGTAGCAGATTATGGTGCATATGTGTGTTGCCTTAGCAGAATACAGCATGTATGTGTGTCACCGTAGTGCGATACTGTGCGCATGTGTTAGTTGTAGCGTGTTACAACATGTATGTGTGTCACTGTAGCGGGATACGGCATGTATGTGTGTTGTTGTAGCGGGTTACGGCACATATGTGTGTTGCTGTAGTGGGTTACGGCACGTATGTGTGTAGCCATAGCAAGTTACAGTGTGTATGTGTGTATGTGTGTATCCATAGCAGGATACAGCGCGTATGTGTGTAGCTGTAGGGGGTTACAGCATATATGGTGTGTTGCCGTAGCAGGTTACGATGTGTATGTGTATAGCCATAGTGGCATACGGTGCGTATTTGTGTAGCCGTAGTTGGCTACAGTGCGTATGTGTGTAGCTGTAGGGGGTTATGACACATATGTGTATAGCCATAGTGGGTCATGTAGTGTAACTGTGTCACCATTGCTGGTTATGGCACATCTTTGTACAGCTGTAGTGGGATACAGTGTGTATATGTGTCACCGTAGCAAGTTATGGCGCATCTGTGTATAGCCATAGCAGGATACGGTGCATATGTTTGTGGCCGTCGTGGGTTACAGCACATATGTGTGCAGCTGTAGCAGGTTACAGCACATATGTGTGTAACCATATCAGGATACGGTGCTTCTGTGTGTAGTAGAGTCACTAAATAAACTACTCCAGCCTAGAGGGAAGGTGACCTAGGCTTTGGATCCCCAGAGGTTTCCTCCTCTTAGAAAGGGGGTTTTCTTCTCCTCCATGCCAAAGGTCATAACATGTAGTTAGTTGTTTATAGTATATTCCTTAGTTTCCTTAGGTAGGTTTCTGCTGTTGGATGGAGATGGATGATGGCCCTATTCGCCATTCCCTCTCTCCTTCGGAAGCCCCCCCCGATGTCATCAGTGCAATCCATTTTGTCAGCACTGTCCTGACAACCTGTGCATTTCATTTGTGTTTTATGAAGCTGTCTCGTTGCTGTCAGTCTGCTTCTCTACCTCACAGTCAACATTTACTGCTTAATGTTCTTTTTGAGGCTCCTTCTTAAGGTACTTTTAGCCAAGGGAATCTTCCTGCGGCACCTCTAAGGGTGGAACCCTCTTCGTGGGTTCCTTACCTTTGGTACCCTTACAGGGTGCTAATTTCCTGTGGAATGGAGAGTGTGAATGGCCAAACAGTTATCACAGTTGCACAAGCATAACCCTGGACATCAGCTGGGAGGTCATTCCATAGCCTAGAAGCCACAGAGGCAAAGGATCTTTTGCCTGCATCTGTTGCCGTTCTAGGGACAATGAGAAGTAATTGGGAGGAGGACTCTCCTATGAGGTTTAATTCCAGGATTGAGGCAAGGTTGGGGAGAGGGGGTATGTATAATTTTGTGTGCCAGGCAGAGTGTAGAATAGCGAATTCTACTTTACAAGGTGGGGGCCAGTTTAGTGCAGTTAGTGTATTGCAGTGGTGTTCCCTTTTACCAGCTCTGGAAGTAAATCTCGCTGCCCGGTGGTATAAGGTTTTAAGTTTTGTTAGTTCAGTGGTTTTGAGTGATGATAGGACAGGAGCACCATACAGGATTGTGGGTAGTAGGATACTATTAGCAATTGATAAACTGGCATCAGCTGTGAGATAGGGGTTTAAACTATACAGGATCCCTAGTTTTTGGTTTAACTGTTTGGTCACTCAGTGAGTCCACATATGGTTTGAACAAGATATCCTGGTCCAGTATAACTCTCAGGTACTTTTTTTTTTTTTTTTTTCAGTCTTTGGTAACTGGGTAAGGTCCACGCACAAGTGCCTGTTTTCAGGGGTGACCTGGGAGCACTGGGTGGTTAAGTGATTTGCTCAGAGTCACACAGAATGCAAGTGGAGGTTGTGAGAATCAAACTCAGGTCTGATCTGCTGGATGTATCAAGCTCGTTCACACCTCGTTCCTCTAACCTCTAGGCTATACTGCTAGCCCAAAATACTTGATAGAGGCTACAGTCTCAATAGGGTCCTCATTTGGTGAGCAGAATTTTGGTAAATTCACTCCTGTCAAGTCCAAGCATTTAATGGCTGAAGAGTATGGATTTAGTTTTCTTATTGTTCAATAGCATCTTTTTAGACTTAAACTACTCTTACCAGTTAGTGAAAGTTTGCTGTGAGGCCTGTCTCAATTGAGGCAATATTAGAATGGCTCCTATATAACACCGGATCATCTGCATAAAGCTGTACTTTGGTACCTGCCCAAAAATGCCTTGGCAGGTCATTCATAAACAAGCAGAACAACTGTGGCCCCAGAATAGAGCCCTGAGGAACCCCATCAGTTGTGTTTCTCAGAATGGAGTGACCACCTCTCCATTTCACCAGTTGCTTTACGGACAGTTAGATAGCTAACAAACCAGGAGTAGGACAAATTATCAAGGCCTAGATCCTTCAGCTTATGTAGAAGTGACTCGTGGTTGACTAAGTTAAATGCCTTAGTAAGGTCTATGAAAATCGCACCAGTCGATTTGTCGGTATCCTAGGCTTCAAGTGGGTTAGTTATAACCTGTACTAGAACTGTGTCTGTGCCATGTTTTTTCCCAAAGCCATGTTGGGCATCGACAACAAGAGCATGGGTTTCCATGTAGACCTGGAGCTGATCAGAGACCAATATTTCTAGGATTTTGGAGAGGGTGCAGAGGATGGATATTGGCCAGTATTGCTCAACCGGGTTCCTTTGCTCCGCCTTTGTGTATGGGCACTACATGAACCACTTTCCATGTACCGGGGAGCTCACTCTGCAGCAAAGACATATTAAAAATTGTAGTAATGGGGGCAGCTAGAACATGGGCATACAGACTGAGCAACTTGGGCACTAGTTTTTCATGGCCTGCAGATCCTTTTGCTTTCATTCTCAAAAGCTGGGTTAGTACCTCTTGCCATGATAGCAACTTAAAATGGAATTTGAGCCGGGATAGTGGCGGGTTGGCTGGATGTGGTGGGAAGTTGCTCTGAGTGTGGACTATCAAGCTATTCCATAAACTGAGTAAGAACAGTACAAAAATTATTAAAAGCATCAGCTGCTAGGCCAGGGTCACTAAGGGAGGTTGTTTGATACAGTATATCCGGGGGGGGGGTACAGATCGCAGTGCCTTTGAGAAGATTATTTATCTGTGACTAAACCTTTTTGAGGTTTCCCAGGTTTTTAGATTACAATTTTTTTAAGTGCTGTGCCTGTGCTTTCTTCATACTGGTCTTACAGCTTACAGATATTTTACATTGTAATGTAGTTCTGCCACTCCAGGTATAGGCTCAACCATCGGAAGATTTCCCAAGCACTGTCTCTTTTCTTCATAAATTTACAATAATGAAGTGTCAGCCATTTTGAGTAGAAGTTCTTGACCCTCCTTTGGATTAGCGGAGCATGCCTTTTAACTATTGTAACCCCACCACCACCACCATGAGTGGGGCTTACCTTGATTTGCATTCAAGGTGTTGTTCTGTCTCCCAACTGCTCACCGTCGCCAGTCCCAGTCCTGGGTGCTGCTCTATTGCTCCTACTGGCTCCTGTATTGTTGTCCTGTTAGAGGAGACCAGAGGAGCTGAACGAAAAAAAAGTAAAAGTAAGCCACCAGCTCGGCGATACAGCAAAAGCCATGCTACACTGTTTTTTTTATACTTTATTGAAGACGGTAAATAACAATTTAACCAACATTACAAAGCTAAATGGTTATAACCAGTCCACGAGGAAAACTTCATACAAATGTAGATTAATTAAGAAACAAGGACAAATTTGATAAAGAAATATTAAAAACACTAAGAAATCCATGAATACGTCCATATCCGAAGCCTAACATAAACCAACAATAAATAAGTCTAAACTTACAAATATGATAACCTAACAGCCACCACCCTCAAAGTTAATTAGGCATTGAAACAGCAGTTTAATCAATGGTAAAAGGAAAGCTTACTAGCTACTCAGTGATTTGAAAACATTTCATGAAAAGTAAAAGAAGCAAAGTTTTAAAACTACTCCAAAAGGTTACGCATCAACACCAGGGTAAAGGTCAAACCTCGCCCACCTATTAACAAAAGCCGACAGTCTGTGTTGGACACTAAAAGTTATCTGCTCAAACCGTTTGGTTTATTGCATAATAGTGACCTAATCAGTAATAGAAGGAGGGTCAGGTTGGAGCCATTTCTTCGTGATGGCCTTTGCGGCCACCACAGTCAAAATGGACCAGAGATATAGAGCCTCACGCCCCTTTAAATGTTTTAGAGGGACTCCTAATAATAGTGTTCTGGCCCCAACGGAGTTGAAATACTTAATATCTGTGAGATATGTTTAGCAATAGATGACCAAAACTGTTGTAAGGAGGGGCAGGACCAAAAGATATGAGCCTAGGTAGCATTTAGCTCTCCAAAGAACCACCAACACAAGGCAGAAAAGGAGGAATCTCATTTTGCCTTGAGCTAGGGGACTATGAAATAACGGATTTGTAATTTCCAGGTGAATTCTCACCATGTTGGGGAAAAGAAGGTTCACCAGGAGTATTTCCAAATCTTGGACCACAGTTCACTGTCCAATGGGTATCGAGGTCCCTCTCCCAGCGTGATCTCACTGTGTCAGTGGAGTACCTTTGGTCTCCAATAAAACTGGATTGTTTTCCATATTTTGAGTTCCACAGGTACATGGGGGGGCAAGAAAGATGCTCTGGAGGTTGATGATAGGCTACTTGCATCAGCTTATTAATATAGTTCCTGAGCTAGGAATAGCAAGATCTATCACTTGGGAACCAGTGGAAGGTTTGTATCACATTGTCAAAAGGAATAATAATAGTTGCTTTCAAATACTGCCAAGGGGAGTGGACAGCCTTATGAGCTTGAGCTTTGACCCAAGGGTCAAGTGAGTCTTGGAGGAAGGATTTGTTCCATGCCCACCATCTGAATTTCCATAAGGTCCTCTGGGTAAGACCCTTTAATGTGCCCCATCTCCAGCCCTCCAGTACCATAGGGAGGCCTGTAGCTGCAGTATGCTTTGTGCATGTGTCCATGCTGTCGTATCAGTGTGCGAGTTGGCTGTGGCCAGCTCAAATGTTTAAAATCACTATGACACTCAAATGTTAAAGCCGCTGTGGTGGCTCTGGAAATTGTCTCCCTCATGTCTCTGACCCCTGTGGACACTAGTGGCAGCATTGGGGGTCCGGAGACACATCTTGGGGAGGAAAATAAAATGTATAAAAATACTCTTAAGGGCTATATTCTATTAAAGGGTGGCCCTCCCTCCCCCTTCCTACCAAAGGGTCTAAAAATTTTCCACCTGAATGCAATGAGTCTAATCCCTAAACTTGATCAGTTAAAAGTGTGGACCTCTTTGCACACCCCTGGTGTCCTCTGCATATTGGAATCTTGGCTGTTTTCCAGAACCCCTGAATCTCATATCTCTACCCGACTATCAGCTGTTTCACCAGGATAGAGTCAAGCATGGAGGTAATGTTGCTATCTACACTCACTCCTCCCACCCCTTCACTGCCCTTCACAAAGAGTCTATCCCCTCTTCCCATGAACTACTCCTTCTGAAAATCCCCCTTCCTTCCTCCACCCCACATTTCATTGGTGTTTTCTACATTTCCCCTAAATCTCCCCCTACTTTTTTCCCAAATGTCCTGTCGCCCTTTGTCTCCCAATCCACTCCGAGAGTGTTTATCCTCCTTGGTGACTTTAACATGAAATGGCTCTCCCAACCCTCATCCCAAACAGTACAAACTATAGAATCCCTGAACCTCACCCAGCTTATCAATGAACCTACCAGGTTCAACCCCCGCACTGGAAACCACTCTCTCCTCGACTGGGTAATAACCTCTCATCCCCACAGTATCATTGCTGCTGGGACTATGCCTGATGCTTTCCAAGATCATTGCCTCACTGTGTCAGAAAACTCCACATCTCTCGATCCTCCCCTAAGTATATTTGGCATAGATCCCTCAGATCCCTTGACCTCAATGCCCTTCTCTCTGATTTTGCAGCTTCCGACTGGTCCCCCAATCTACACTGCTCATGACATCGATGAGGCCCTATCTCTCTTTACTCATATCTTCATCAGGGTCTGGGACACTCATGCTCCTCGTAGGAAGCTGTGAGTCAAACTATTACACTACCCTTGGATCTCCCCAAACCTGATTGCTCTGTTCAAAGCTAGTGACCAGGCATGGGCAAATTACAAGTCTTCAACATTCCAGCTGCCCTTTAACACTACAAAAACCTACACAACACCTGCACCAAGTCTGTCTGTACCGCTAAGGCCTTCTTCTACCAGACTAACCTTAACTCCAATCTGGGTTCCCCAGCCAACTTTTGGAAAGCCCTACACTCCATTCTTGATCCACCTGTCCAGTCCTCCCTGCCCTCCCTCCTCATTGACAGCAAACTAGTTTCGAACCCCCTCATGGTGGTCTCCCATTTCAACAATTTCTTCACCCCTTGCACTCTCCCTAACAAGGTTAGTCCAGTCTGGCCCCCTGCTGCCCATCCCACTTCCAAATATCTATTCTTCTCCCCCCCGTCACCCCTCAGGAAGTTCTCAGTGCTCTCCTGTCCCTCAACTCTTCAAAACACAGTTCTGACGGGTTAGATCCCAGGCTTCTCAAACTCTCAACTTCAGCCATTGCCCCGCCTCTCACACACATACTGAACCTCTCTTTCTCCCTCTCTACTGTACCTCAAGCATGAAAATGGCTAGGGTCCTGACACTCTTCAAAGGTGGCAATCCTTCCTTCCCAGGGAACTACAGAACTATCTCCCTCCTCCCTGCCCTTGTTAAGATTCAGGAAACCCTTGTGCTCTCTAGGCTTACCACCCATCTTAACAACTCCTCCTTCCTCACCCCTTTCCAATCAGGCTTCAAAAAGAATCACTCTACTCTCTCCACTCTCCTCCATGGGACTAACTCCATCCACTCTGCAACTGATAATGGTCACCTCACCACAGACATTTTCATAGACCTGGCCAAAGCATTTAATTCTGTGTCCCACCCCCTCCTCCTCCATAAAATGGCCTCTGCTGGTCTTTCCTCTGCCTCTCTGCAGTAGTTTAAGTCTTCTCTCTCTGATCACCAGCAATCAGTGCCAATTGCTGACTCCTTGTCTCCTCCCCTTACAACCCAATCAGGCATTCCACAAGGCTCTGTTCTGGGGCCTGTCCTATTTTCTGTCTTCATTATTGACCTTCCCACTGCCTGTGTTTCCTCTAGTGTACATATGTACGCAGACAACATGGTTCCTTACCTGTCAGGCCCGTAACATAGTGCAACTGAAGCCTCACTCCAGCAGGATTTCCTTGACATTTTACACTGGTTTGAATGAAATCAGCTCACACTGAACACCAAAAGACAGTTTTAATTACCTTTGGATCCTCTCAGAAGCTAGCTAAACTCCAGTCACCCACCACATTCCACACCCTAGATGGCATGCATGTGAAAACTGTCTCTGATTTCAAATACCTTGGTGTCTGGTTGTACCCCAAGCTGGATTTCTCCCACCACTTTGATGCCCTACATGTAAAGCTTCGTCTCAGGTTAGGGGCCTTATACCTCAACAAGGACTGCCTTACCCTCCCAATATGCTGCAAGCTAGTTACCAAATTGATTCTTCCCATTTTTGACTACGCAGATGTGGTCTATGATTCTGCCCCCTCCTCCTCTCTTGCCAGGTTGGACATCCACTGCAAATGCCTTCTGCCGGTTCACCTCAAATCTACCTCCCCTAATCCAGCACTGCTCTCTGTACTCTTCGCTCTCCATGCTCCCTCTCCCCCTGTGCCATCAGCTACATAACATATCCTTTGTTGCCAAATATTAATTCAACCATCTCCCAACTTATTTATCCTCCCTCTGCTCCCCCGTCAGTGCATCTGACAACCCGCTTCGCTCCAGGAACTTTTGCATCTTCTCCCTCCCCCAAGTGAACTCATGTGCTGGTCAAGCAGCTTTTTCTTATCACTTCTCCTCCCTCTGGAAGCAGCTCCCCACCTCACTCTGGTTTTCTTCCTTGTTCTCCTCCCTTAAACACCAACTCAAACTTTCTACCATGCCCTTTTGTTTTTGCAGGCCTTCCTCATCTCCCGTTGATATTACCAACATGTCCCTTCATCTCCCTCCACTTTCTTCTCCCTGATTTTCTCTTTCCATCTCTAAGCCTCTATTCTTCTCCTTCATGTCTGGCTCTCCAACACTTCCCTCCACTCATCCCTTGCCTCCCATGTTCCATGGGGCACTACTACTGTAATTTGTTGGATGGTTAGCTGTTGTCTCTGCTGAATCTATGTATTTGTTTACACATTATGCTCACGTCTGTACTCTTACTAGCATTAGCTGTTGTGTCTGCTGAATCTTTGTATTTGTTTACACAATATGCGCACAATGGAGCCTATTCATGAACGTGTGGGAAGAACGCATCAAAGGCACGTATCCCACCCTCGTAGTTCCACACCTGTGGAAAGATGCACAGTGGCCGTATTCAAGAACACCGGTCACTACGCGGCTCCCTTCCACAGACCTGCCCCAATCAGCACGCAGGTGCATGGAGCTGTCCAGTGGACATAGGCGAGCATACAATGGGATAGCCTGACACAGTCCACCACTCGATCCCTTGCACCTGTGCGGTGTCACATATAGCAGGCAGCCACAGTGCGCCTGTAGCACCATGGCAGGCAGGTACCCAGTCAGCCACTCTCAGCCCTCCATGTGGTCCCCAAGGGCTGGGGTGGCATGTTAGGGGAGTCCGCTGTGCCCTACTTCTCCATCGCAGTTGGTGGTGGCATCCTAGGGGGGCATGTAACTTTTATGACTGGGGTCCCGTGGCATAGCTTGCTGCTCCCCCACGCACAGCACTCCGCACCTTTGTTAATGGTGCAAAGTGTGGCCTCCCCCCTCCGCACTGCTTCCCTGGACCAGCCCAGCGAGATATCCACGGATGGTTGGGGATCGGTGCATATGGGACTTGCATCCCATTGGTGAATCCCATATGAGGGGTGCAATGGTTGTGGGGTGGCTACGCGCTGCAAATACATGGCACATAGGCACTTCACACCTTTGTGAATAGGGCCTAATATCTGTAACTTATGAGCTTTGTACATTTCTTGTATTTTTCTCCCCTACCCCTCCCCCCCAGGTCACACCTGGAAATGAGTCTCGGCTCAGTGTGCCTTTCCTGGCTACGCCCTACTTCTCCACTGCAGCCGGTGGTGGCATCCTGGGGGGGCATGTAACTTTTATGGCTGGGGCCACCAGGCGTAGCTTGCGGCTCCCCACGCACAGCACTCCACACCTTTGTTAATGGTGCAGAGTGTGGCCACGCCCCCACACTGCCTCCCTGGACTAGCCCTGCGCAGATATCCATGGCTGGTCGGGGGATTGGGTGCGTATGGGACTCGCATCCCATTGGTGAATCCTGTGCAAGGTGCAATGGTTGTGGAGTGGCTACGCTTCAAATATATTATGTGCTAATTTCACACCTTGTGAATAGGGCCTAATGTCTGTAACTTATGAGCTTGTACATTTCTTGTATTTGTCTCCCTACCCCCCCACCTGGAAATGAGTCTCGGCTCAGTGTGCCTTTCCTGGCTACCAAATATTTTAAATAAGTAAAATGTGTCTTTAATAAGCAGCCTTGCTGCTGTATGTTCTGACTCTGCCTGGCACCCAGTAAAATTGAGAGTGCAGCAGACAGGGGGAGTCCCTGCTAAAACCCACTCTGCCACCAACAGGGCAAAGGGACATCTAATGTACTGTGGGGGAAGCAAATGTTAAAAGTGCACTATTTTGCCTGCAAGGGACAATTAAATTGAAACTGTTGTAAACTGTTCACAACAGCTGCCATATTTATTGCCTTTGACCCCCCCAACCACCAATCAGGATTTAAGGAGCCCAAGGACCTGTGGCTATGGCTCCTGGGAAGTGGGTTTGGACAATGCCCTTGGTGCTCAAACGAGCAGCCAATCAGGTGTCAAAGGGACGTGATGTTTATTAATTTGTCCGATAGACAGCTGTTTTTTGGGCCAATGGAAAGCTGTCATTTTCTCCTGAAACGCTAGGGCAGTGTTCCACTCAGAGCAGTTGTTGGTAGAGGCTCTCTGAGGACAGATGGGAGCTGTGTGTGAGCAAGAGAGACTTTGTGACGCCGGCCCATGACCTCCATTTGTGATTGCAGTGAGACCTACTAGAAATCTTGTATTGTCTGGGAGAGCCAGTATTCCCAGTTTCCAGCTGAAAGAAGACATTTGGGCAACCTGAGGGTAGCCCTCAGTCAGTACAAGGACTGGGACTGTGTATTTATTTATTTATTTATTTATTGAACTGATTCACCAGGAAAGGCACACTGAGCAAAACGATGCTCGTCTCCTGGTGTGACCTGGGGGAAGGGTACAAGGGGAGGATAGCATGCAGGTTATCATAATAACAATTAAGCAGTTACACAGAAAAGAATGGTAATACTTGGTTACCACATTTGTAACAGTCAGCTAAAAGCATATACCAGAGGAATACATACAAGTTCCATACATACTTCCATACATACATACATAGAGTACAGATTGGTCCTATAGATTAACACTTGGGACTAAAACTAGGTAGGCCAGAGACAGACAAGAGTGTATGCGAGTAAGTGCCATATTTTTTGTAAATATATATATATATATGCCAGCTTCCAAGGATAGGGCTGTGCCACTTATCAGGCAATGGAAATTTGGGGGGGCATTAATTTATTGTGTGCAGGCACAGTTTACCGTGAGGTAGTTTGTCAGCGCAGTTGATAGGGAATGGGTAGAAGAAGAGTGACAAATTTGAGGGGGGAGAGCATTCCAGAGTTTCGGCAATTGGTACGAGAAGGCTGTTTGTCTAGTAGAGGTCTTTCAACTGGGAATATTTAGTAGTTGGGTGACAAGGGACCGGAGGTGTTGGGGGGGGGGGAGCTGACAACAGTATGGAGAAGAGGTAGGAGAGGAGAGCACCAAGCTATAATTTTGAGACAAACTTGGACCAGTTCTGCTTTCTGCAATTTTCTAAGGATGGAAAGGCGAGGGAGTGGTAGAGGTCACAGTGGTGGGAACGGGCGGAGCATCTAGAGCGAAGAGGCAGAAAGCGTTGAAAAGGGGGCCTAGTTTAGATAGGATGGATTTTGGTGCCATGCTATAGATTATGTCACAGTAGTCTATGGAAGGGAGGATCATTTTCTGCACTAGTTCCCGCCTAGCCGAAAAGGGGAGGCTAGAGCAGTTCCTGTAGAGGGCACCTAACTTGGGGCGTAGTGTTTTTATGATTGCGTCAATGTGGTCGGAGAAGGTAAGGTGACGGTCGAGCCATACCCCTAGATACCGAAATGAAGTGTCATCCTCCAGGGTTGTCCCATCCAGCAAGTGGAAGGAGGGGAGGGAGGGGAGTCGGGATAACCGCTGTTTCATGCCAAAGGACATGGTGACAGTTTTTTAGCATTGAGAGAGTGCTGGTGCAAGCTGAACCAGAGTTGAACTTTATTGAAGTCAGTCTGGAGGTTGGATGCTACTTCTTCTGGGAGGAACTGGTGATGAATAGAACTGTGTCATCCACGTACATGTGTATAGATGATGCTGTGCAGATTTGTGGCAGGTTGTTGAGTAAAATGGAGAACAGGATGGGGCCAAGTATCAACTCTTGGGGAACACCAGTAGTCATGGGGAGGGGGGAGGTTGTGGCATCTGCAATTCTTACTGATTGTGTTCTTCCTGAGAGGTAGGTACTGAATCAGTTTGTGGCTGAGATAGTGAGGCCTGCCTCCAAGAGGCTTGTTAACAGCAAGGGGTTGGAGACAGTGTCGAAAGCTTTAGAGAGGTCGATAAATATAGCCAAGGAGATCTGCCCTCTATCCATTCCAGAGAGGATGGTGTCAGTGAGTCTTAACGAGGTGGATGCAGTGGAGTGGCCCTTTCTGAAACCAGACTGAAATGACGTGAAGAAGTTAGAGTCGGACAGAAAGGAGGTAAGTTGGGTGAGCACCAGGTGTTCTTGTAGCTTAGCAAGGACTGGGAGAAGGGAGATAGGGCAGTAGTTTGAAGTGGGGGGGGGCCCTTTAGGAAGGGGAATGACAACGGCGTGTTTCCAGGCCTGTGGGATAGCAGCAGTGTTAAAGGAGAGGTTTAGGAGATTGGCCAGAGGAGTTGCTATGGCTGGTGCAGAGAGGTGGAGGAGTCTAGAGTCCAGCCCGTCAGGAAAATTTCCTTTAGATGGGTTTAGAGACAGTAGGGCCTCGAGGGCTATAGTTTGTGTGATAGGTCGGAAGTAGAAGGTGCAAGGCCCTAGCGTGTTCTAGATTCCTGCGGTAGGGTCAGGTGGGGCAGTGAAGGACAGGGAGGAGAGGAGAGTTGAGGCACAAGAGGTAAAGTATATGTTGAACTCAGCAGCCACTGCCCTAGGGTCTGAGAGGAGTGAGTTGTTTACTTTTAGGAGCGGTGTTGGTTTAGCAGCCGGAGGGGAGAAGAGAGAGTGGATGACCTTCCAGAACTTGGAAGGGCTATTTAAATTTGACTGGAGGGAGGAGTTGAAATATTCCATTTTAGCGAGTTGAATCACTCTGGTGCACTTTTTACACAGTACACAGTACATGGTGAAGTCTTGTGGAAGACGTGAAGATTTATGCACTCGCCATGCTTTGTCGCGGGCATTTTGGCAGGCTATAAGTGCTTGGGTGATCCAAGGCAGGTGGTTGCTGCTTACCCTTGAGCAACACAGTGGGGCATGTGAATTCCAGACATTGAGGAACGTGTCTTGGAAGTATTTGAGGGCATCGTCAATGGAGCAGACTGAAGCGGGTGTGGTCTAGTTTGCAAGGGCTAGATCTTCGAGTACGGTGACAAGGTTGAGGGATTTATAGGACCGTTGGATTAGAAACCTTGGTGCAGATGTGAGGTGGTGAATTTTCCTGATCAGGTATATAATGTGGTGGTCACTCAGGGAATCCAGAAGTAGACCAGCTTGGATGACCTGGTGAGGGTGGGAGGTGAGTGCCCAGTCAATTAGTGAGTGGTTTCCAGATTTGAGGTTTAGGCGGGTGGGCTCAGTGATGGATTGTGACAGGTTTAGGGCTGAGATGGTGGTAAGGGTTTTGCTGAGAGACTGAAATAACCAGTTGTGGTTAAAATCCCCCATAACATGCAATTCTCTTCAAGGTTAGGGAGGAGATTTGTATGAGTAGGTCGGTGACAGAAGATGCTGGCATGCCTGGCCAGCAGTATACACCGCTATGTAAGTAGGGAGGAGAAGGTAGGTCCAGTTGAACCAGTATAAGTTCATGGGGATTAGGTTCAGACTTGGCTATAACTATGGAGAAGTGTAGTTTGGCCTTAACAAAATGGCCACACCACCGCCTCTGCTAGCCCTGTCCTGGCAGGTCACAGTGTAACCAGGTATTGATACTGAGGGCACAGAGATATTTTTGTTTAGCCAGGTTTTGGACAGGATGATGATGTCAGGGGCATAGTGGGTTGCAAGTACCTGTAGGGAGTCGAGTTTGAGGGCTAGGCTTCTTATGTTTAGGTGCAAGAGGCGCAGGCCACGTGGGAAGGGGACTGCCACTGATGTTTGTGGATGAGTTTGGAGAGGGTCAAGGTGATTTTTGCAGGGAGGGGGGTGTGGTGGGGACCTGGGTTTGGGTGTATGTCCCCAGCTGAGAGGAGCAGGAGGGCAACAGTGAGGTAGTGTCCAATAAGTTTTAGCCACCTATAAGTGGTTGAATGCCATCTTGTATGTGTACACGGGCCGCTGTGATAGGTACTATGGGAGGTAAGTAGTTGCAGTGTATCCAGAGCTTAAAGTGGTGTCAGTGACAGAAATCAGCATTGGGGGAAACTGGCTGGGTTCCCATCTCCTGGGGAGCAGAAAGTGTTAAAGTTTGCTGCCATTAAGTGTGGCATCCTACCTAGAGACTGTATGCCTGTTTGCCAGAAAGGTATCAAAGCTGCCATTGAACTCTGTTTGTTACCAGCAGAAGGTAAGAGATTGGTTGAACTAACATCTGAGAAGGGACTTGCATGCAGTCAGTTTGGTCCGGGGAGTCAACCCAGTATTGTCAGTGTTAGGCAATGCTGAACATTTGCCCTGAGAACTAGATGCCTTGACATGTGGGAGCAAGTGTGTGGTCCTGGTCTCTTAGTCTGGCCTAATCCAGTATCTGCAGAAGGACATCCCGAAGATGACAAGCTGCAACAGTCTGCAACCACCTGGAGGGAACAAGCTGCCAGACATTGCACCAACCTCACCAGCACCAGCATTCCCATTCATGGCCCAGTATCAACAAGACAATCTCTATCAGCTGATCCTGGTCTGGCCCTGTGGAGAGAGAGAGACTCCTGAACTGTGAGTAAGCCCAGGGCTTGCCCTGGGCTGTGGGATCAACTTGGTTATGCAGAGTTTCATTTTAAAAGTTTAAATATTAAGTGCGCCAATGCCAACCAACCCACGGCAACGATCAGGCCTGCACCTTAATCTGGGTACCCAGACGAACTTAAGTGACACTGGTACCAGTGGGGAGAGGGCTTGCATATGCTGTTGCTGTGGGGAGTGGGCACAGTTGTTGATGTTTATTTATTTATTTATTTTTATATATTTAGTTTTTGTTGACCGGGTAAGTGCACTAGATACATTCTGCCTATTTTCAGGCATGACCCGGGGGAGGGGGATACAGATGAATGCCAACTGACCTTGAACCAGATTAAGCTGTTGGTGGTATTTTTAGTGAATGTGTTTCACTGCTGTTCCAAGTTATGCAACTGTTTTAAATTTGCATCTCCCATTCCTCTTTCCCTATAATAAAGCTGTTATTGTTGCTGTTACAATTGTCTGTGAGCATATTATTAGCTATAGTCATTAACCGCATGCTATTTAGAGTATTAAGTTGTTATATGGTATACTATACTATATTATACTATACTATACTATTACCTGTACATTACTAGTATTTCACAGCACCTTTGCTTGTTTTCTGAAATTGTATTGTTTCCCTCCCATGTACTGTTTTTTTCCTATACACTGGACGCTTGTGAGAATGGGCAATTTTGCTCACATGCCTTCCAGTATAAAATCAAAATGAAAATATGGTATTCTGTTTTTTTTTGGGGGTGACTGGAAGGGGAGGTGGGTAGGTGCAGCATCTCAGGGGATTGTACAGTACAAACAACTGGCCCTCTATATTTACTCTGGATGGAGGAACTATGCTATTATCTGTTTCTATTTGAGAAAGAACTCCAGTCACCATCAGAACAGAGCCCAGGCCCCTCAACATGTGTTGTGGCCACCAGGCAGGGTAGTAGCCTACTGCTATGCGGCACCTATTTACACTATGCTGAGTATAATGTTTGCTAAAAAGTCAAGCACAGTATTTACATTTCCTATTGTTCCAATCCCATCCCAGTCGACAGCAGATAGATCCTGAATGCACCTTTATTAAGGTGGTAGTGGTCTCTGACAGTGATCGCTCTTGGAGGAGCTTAGTAAACCCATTACTGTAGGTACCAAAAATTGAGAATGATCACTGAGAGAATCAGATAGTATTCCACATGTTCTAATATGATCCGTTCTGGTTACCAAGAGCCAATCCAGGACAAAGTGATTACCTGACTTGTTGTGGCAGATGGGGTCAGTAATGACTTGGCTAAGGTTCAGTTCTGCAGTGGTGCCTTGAGGCTACATGGGTCATCCTTGGTCCAACTGAGGTTGAAATCACCCAGGAGTATTGTCTCACTAAGAGAGAGGACCTCATGCAGGCAATAAAATCAGCGAAAGTTAGTCCAGCCGTGGGGAGGGTTGTAAACACAGCCAATATGTAAGGGCTTAGTGTCCCCTAGCATGAGTTTCATAAGCAGACATTCACACCCTTTTTCCCCACACCGATCCTTACAGAAGATAGAATACCCAGTAAATGTTACTTCATGGGGAGAATGAAAAGTTTTAGCCATGTTTTGGATACTGCTAGGATATCAGGGCTGTATAGGGCTAGCCATGCTTCCAAGTCAAGTGTCTGGGATCAGAAACTGTAAATATTTAGATGCTCCAGTTTTAGTCCCTTGGTACCAGACCACAAAGGGTCAGTATGTGAGATACTGGGGATTCCTGGGTTAGGTTAAATGTCACCAGCAATGAGTAGGAGTGACAGGACCAGGCTCCCAGGTAACCAGTAACTGAAAAGTAGGGTTGTAGACCATAGGGGTCTGAGGTGGTAATAGGAAAGCAGGTAAAGGTGCCCTTTACAATACAACCCCTACATAGCCACTAAGACAGGGGAGTATGCTTCAGAGTGTGCAAGTTGATTGGGGGGGTTGCAATCACCCACCTGAGGGTGTTTGGGACGGGACTAGTGTATGATCAGAGAGTCAGCCCAGACAAAAATCAGTACATAAAGCAAAACTAAGAACATATCTTGGCTTTAGCCCCCATCATTGCAGATCGAAAGCCTGGTTAACCTAGTGGTCAAAAGAGCAGCTTGGCTAAAAGCTAAAGTGAGAGAATAAGATGCTGGTTACCCTGGACAGCAATAACAAATAATTAGCAGGAAATCATCAAGGAGTTTCTTAGGATTGAATGTACAGGGTAACACATCAAGCATGCAGCAACTTGCAGGAACACTGTATAGGGGGATAGCTGCAATAACTCTTACTAATTAACACAAGCAGCTCCTGGTAGTAGAACAGGCTGACTCAATTAGTGCACGGAGCCATAAATGTGGTTGGTAGCATCCCCAAGGCAATCCTATTTGCAGGCTCTCCACTTTCCTGAACAGGCTCAGTAGCTATGTGATGGGCAGAAGTCTTTAGGTAAAGACAAAGAGGTAATATGAAGCTGGAACAGTGTCTCCGGCCAATGGCCGTTGCCATGGCCGACACCCACAGTTGACTCCCTTATTCCATGACCTTTAGCATGTCGGCCTGATTGCAGAGGCCCACTGGCAACAGGTGTCCGATGTTTAAGGGTGCAGAAAAGCCCAATTCCCCTGGTATGATTGGCAGTTCAGGGAGAGTGGCATGAGCTGAGGACCTGGATCTCTTTGATGAAGCTGATGAATTTTTTATTTAACAGTTTAAAGCTCCCGCTGCTCTATGAGAAGCCCCCCTTCCCTGGTATGATTGGCAGTTCAGGGAGAATGGTGTGGTCTGGGGTCCCAGATTACTTTGGCAATCTTCGGGGGGAAATGGTAGTCAGAATCTCACCTCTTGACCCTATACTGCTGTCCCAGACAGTGAGTGTTTTGTTTAACAGTTTAAAGCTCCCGCTGCTCTGTGAGAAACCTGCCTCCCCTGGTATGACTGGCAGCTCAGGGAGAGTGGCATGGACTGGGGTCCCAGATCAAATCGACAATTGTTTGGGGGGATGGAAGTCAGAATCCCACCTTGTGACCCTGTGCTGCTGTCCCGAACACTCCTCAGCAATGGAGGCTGGTGAGTTTTTCGTTTAACACTTTAAAGCTCCTGCTGCTCCATGACAAGCCCCCCTTCCCTGGTATAATTGGCAGTTCAGGGAGAATGGTGTGGGCTGGGGTCCTGGATCACTTCAGAGATCATTGTGGGGGGAGGAGGGATGGTAGTCAGTATTCCACCTCATGACCCCATGCTGCTGTCCCAGTGCTGGCTGGTGAGTTTTTTAACAGTTTAAAGCTTCTGCTTGCTCCATGAGTAGCCCGCCTCGCCTGGTATGATTGGCAGTTCAGGAAGAGTGGCATGGCTGAGGTCCCAGATCGCTATAGTTTGAAGTTTAGACCATAACCTGTGTGTGTGTTTGACGCCAGCTTTTATTTCTTTAAGACTGCACTTCACTTGACATTGCCTTGTGTGGGACAGAGCAATAGATAACTGTTCCAGATCGCTTCAGCGATCACTGGGGAGAGGGGGCTGGTAGTCAGAATCTCTCCTCATGACCCTCTGCTGCTGTTCTGGATGCTCTTTGGCAACGCTGGCTTGTGAGCTTTTTGTTTAACAGATTAAAGCCCCTGTTTTTCTGTGAGAAGCCCACCTCCCCGAGATGATTGGCAGCTCAGTGAGAATGGCATGGGCTGGGTCCCAGACTGCTTTGGTGACTGCTGCAGGAGGGGATGATAGTCAGAATTCACATTGTGACCCTGTGCTGTTGTCCTGACACCTCAGCAATGCTGGCTGGTGAGTTTTTGTTTAAAGAACTAGTGAAGCCAAAACAGGCAGACAGGAAAATAACACAAATTTTAAGAAGTAGTCAGTTGTAACTTTTTATTTCTGAAGTATTTTTCTTTTTCCTTTTACTCATTAGAAAGTTTTTAATGTGATAATATTGTGTTGGATGTGTGGAACAGCACTCAGCCTGGCAGCTGACATAGATATCTCTGCGCCCCCCCCCCCACACACACCTATATCATCAGCATTGTGGTCTTACTGACAGTGATGTCTGGCAGCTACTGAGTGGCTGTTCCTAATTAGCAGTGATGTCACAGTCAGTGAGGTCATTAATGCTGATGATGTAGTGGGGGAAAATAGAGATAGATATGTCAGCTGCCAGGCAGAGTGGTGTCCCACACATCACACCTACTAACATCAGGTAAACAATCTTCTAATTAACCAAAGGGAAACAAAATGGCACCTCAGATATAAAAGGTAATGACTAACTGCTTTTAAAAACTAATATTAGTTTTAGACAATACATTTCTCTTTAACAGTCTAAAGCTCCCACTGATCCACGAGAAGCCTGCATCCCCTGCTATGATTGGCAGTTCAGGGAGAATGGCATGGGCTGGTGTCCTGGATCGCTTCAGCGATTGTTGGGGAGAGGGGGGATGATAGTCAGAATCCCACCTCACAACCCTGTGAATCTGTCCCGGACACTTCTTGGCAATGCTGGCTGGTGAATTTTTTGTTGAACAGTTTAAAGCTCCTACTGCTCTGTAAGAAGCCTGCCTTCCCTGGAATGATTGGCAGTTCAGGGAGAGTGGCGTGGGTTGGGAGTCCCAGATCGCTTCAGCTTCAAGTTTAGACCATAACCTGTGTGTGTGTTTAAGTGCTGCACTTTATTTCTTTAAAACGGCACTTCACTTGATATTTCCTTGTGTGGGACAGAGAAATAGGTATTTGTTCTAGGGGACAATGCCAGGTGGTAGCCGTTACTGGGAAAACACAGTACGGCATAGGGGAAGTTGTAGTCCATCAGTCAGCCAAGGGACTACAAACTGAAGCTCATTGGGTTGTGCAGGGAGCAAAAGTCATATCTGTTTTTTAAATACATCTACTAGGCCAGTGGTTCTCAAATGGTGAGGCTAGCCTCCCAAGGGAGGCCCTAAATTGTTCCAGGGGAGGCACAGTCAAGTCTGAGAATGTACAGTATTTAAATTTTAAGTTTTGGCTGTTTTGTGTGAAAAGATAAAACAAATTAAATATGGATAATTGCAGGTGAATTGCTTTACTTATGCACAAATATGTGACCAGGAAGTTCCCATTAAGACAAAGCTTGTTTATAGGTATGTATTTACTGTATATGTAAATTAATGCCTGGGGAAGGCATGCTGAGTCAAGGCTTGTTTCTACAATAGGTATTTATATGCAAATTAGTAACTTGGAAAGGCACACTGAGTCAAGGGCTCATTTCATAGTAGGTATTTCTATGTAAATTAGTGACTGGGAAAGGCACAGTTATCCGATGCATGTTTTCAGGTGTGACCTGAGGTAAACGACAGGAAGTTGTTTAATAGCAGGGTAAGAGAGGGAGAGATGAAGTGGCACGCTTTGGTTGTTCCAGATAGAGAGGCAACAGAGTAACAAGGGCCCAAGAATCAGAAAAAGAGTGACAAGTATAACTCTGGGGTGCAAGCCAGGGGTGGGGAGCAATAAGTTGAATAAAAAGAGAATATATTCAGTCCATTTCACTTTATTCCTGTGTACTGTCAAAGTAGGATTTATTTTTTTCTGTGGGGAGACTCAAGATTTTTTTCCAAATTTGAGGGAGGCTCAAAATCTTTTTCATGGCTTGGGGGAGGCTCACTATCACAAAGTGTGAGAACTAATGTACTAGGCAGAGTAAGCTTATTTGAGTAATAAAGGGGTGTACTACCAGATTTATATTTTTATTCAGCCATTGGAGCAATTTGCACAGTAAAGGGGTCATGTGATTCCCGACTCCACTTCCAGGTGGAATCACTTAAATACCGGCACAGAGCGAGCGGGGTGAGTTTAGACCATAACCTGTGTGTGTGTTTAAGCGCTGCACTTTATTTCTTTAAAAACTGCACTTCACTTGATATTGCCTTGTGTGTGACAGAACAATAGATATTTGCTCTAGGGGACAACATTAGCTGGTAGCTGTTGCCAGGAAACCACAGTGTGTTGTAGGGGGAGTTATAGTCCATCAGTCAGGCAAGGGACTACAAACTGCAGCTCACTGGGTTGTGCAGGGAGCAAAAGTCGTATCTATCTGTCTTCTAAATACATCTGCTAGACACAGTAAGCTTATTTTAGTAATAAAGGGGTGTACTACCCAATATTTATATTTTATTTAGCCATTAGGGGCAGTTTGCACAGTAAGAGGGTCCGCGTGATTCCCAACTCCACTTCTGGGTGGAATCACTAAAACATCGGCCCCAGAGCGAGTGGGAGAGCACATGGGCAGGTGATCACATGTGGAGACGCGCTTGTCTCATGCGCATCTCCAGCAAGGACAGACAGGACAACGAGATAGGTAACTTGTACAGCATTTATGCAGACTACCATTTATTTAAAGAAGTTTTGCAAGTTTGTTTGTGATAGCACTAGGTGACTTCCTGAAAGGTGTTTAAATCATCAGTACTGTTATACAAGTTAGAGTGATATTGATAAATCCAACTATGAGATACAGCTAATTATAAGTTATATTAAAATAACACCAGGCTTAATCTAAATATCTGACACTAATACACACTTGCTACACCTTACGTGGTAGATAAAGGGGACAGATGACTAGGAAGAAACAGGCAAAGAAAGGGTGTCCATGTCTCCAACAGCAGTATGTTTGTATATTATCTATTTGGGCTTCAGTCCTTAGCGCTAGTTGGTCTCTCTATCAGGCAAGCATTCACAATGGACCCAGCAGAATGCAGCAATATACAGAATTCTTTTCAACTGGCAATTGGGGATTATTTGTTGGTATGTATCTCATGTAACAATCTCCAAGTCAATGGTCTAGCCCTACCTACTACACAGGTCCCTACGTTTTGTTCGAATTGTTCCCTAATTAAAAATCTTAGGGATGAAATAGGGTTAAAGAATAATGAATTAGTCAGAATTAAAGAATTACGTGACCTTGAATGTTCTGTTGACAACATGGTCCAAGAAATCTCAATCCAATAGTAATTTAAACCCTGCTAAGACTAATGGTACCATTAGCGACTATAACATGGATAATGTAGTGCTACATGGCAAAAGGAATAGAGATGGGGTACACATGGCATATAGAGAATACTGGATGGCAATTATGCACAACAGTGTGTTCTGCAGAGGAGTTCTGATTCCCTCTGACCTCGAGAGCCAAGCTCAAGTGGTCCATGGAATCAGAACCCGAGGTGACAGAACACAGGTTGTGCATAAAGTTGTCTATTGTGTATTTTATAGTGTGTAGTAGTATAATGTGAAATGTGTGCATTGTTTTTTTTCTTTTCATAATGAAACTGATTTGTGAAGTCTCTATAGGTTCTAGAATACTGTCACCACAGAACTGAATAGAGGAAGGCAACAATGTGATAGCATTCCAAGTGGTTCTGCTGCAGTAGTGACATCAGTACTGCAGCAGAACAACATAATGACATTACTACTGCAGCAGAACATAGAGAATACAGGATGGGTAACCATGCAGAACCAGTGTTTTCTGCCACAGAGGGGTCTGATTGCTGTGACCTCGACAGCAAAGCTCGAGAGGTCCTTGGGAATCAGACTCTGAGGTGGCAGAATGCACTGTCCTGCATTGGGTTAACCATCCTGTATTTTTTGTAGCGTATGGTGCCCCACAAAATATTTTTCATACATTTTTAGGCTTCCAATGTGTATTTAATTTATGAATAAAGACATTATTGTCTCCCCTCACTAGGAGACAGAGTTGGGTGGTTGCTAGGGACTGGGCTTCCCTAACGTTGCAGTGTATATGTCCATTGGTTGGTGCTCTGCTGTAGGCGGGATTAACAAAAAAAAAAAACATGATGGCAGAACCTCTTGCTAAGCGACAGCAGATACAGACACTGTGGCGAAAAACTAAGTTAACATTTCATATCTGGTTGATCCTCCAGTCTGCGTTATGGCAAATGATCTGTTCCCATTTCAGAAAACCGCTGCCTGTACCCGTAAGTGATGTGGATGCACTAGTGGTTTTCTGTGTATGCTTTCAAACCCTGGCTTGCGCTATCAATTCTAAATGAATGGAATGCTGTTCTGCACGTATGGTTAGAACAGCATTCCATTCATTTAAGTGTGTGTGGATGAACAGCGTTTTTGTAAGGCTGGATTTCAGGTGAGAACAACGTTCCACCATACACTATAGGATGATGCTGACTGGGAAACAGTACAACCCAGAAAATTCAAAAAGGAGAGAACAGCGGATGTGCATAGTATTACAAGCCCAAGTGTTAATATCTTCTCAGTGAATACTGTAGATTTGTACCTGTTCAAAATCATACTGATGGCTCAGTGGGTGGTAATTTCATCAGTCCATCTTCTGATAAGCACCAAATTGTCTGGAGGGATTCTATTGTTCAGTTTATAGATTCCCACTTACGCAAAAAAGATAATTACCGAAACACAGTAAATTGCTTCCCAGGTACAAAAATTGAAGCTATTGAAGAAAGAATTGATAAGCTTTTGGAGGATAGCAACTCTAACATTATTTTACATGTTGGTACAAACAATGTAAGCCGCTCTCATGAAAAGGATATTTGCCCTGATTTCCTGAAATTAGGCAAGGACATTATGTCCAAAGGATGCAAGGTTGCAATCTCAGCAATCCTACCAATCCCAAGAGCCTCAAAAGAGAAAGATAACACAATGAAACAAATTAAAACACACCTTGCTGACTGGTGCAAAAAAAGATGCCATTTTGTTAATCAACCATCGGAACTCATTTGTTTACTATAAATACCTATATAGCAAGGACAGTCTTCATCTAAATAAACTATTAAGTGTCCATTTTCAATCAGCATTTAATGACCTTGATTTAAATTGAATTCTTGGGGGAAATATTGTAGTCCCTTGGGGAATCAGTATACTACATATTCAGGCATCTATTCCTTGCCAATCTCAAATAAAAATCAAATTCTATTGGAGGCAAGAGAAAATAACATCAAAGGTCCCTTATTAAATGCTTGTAGTTTAAACAACAAATTTGACAAGCTCCTTGCCATTTGTGATATTGAAGAGCCAGCATTGTTGCCATAACTGAAACTAGGTGGCTCTGTGTTGACTTATGGGGAAAATATACAGGGCTTTGATCGTTTTTCATAGCAGAAATAACAAAAAAGGGGGAATGGTATAGCGTTATACATTAATTCTGCTCAGCAACCTACTGATATTTCACATAAAATTAAATAATCAAATAACACTAAATTCTTATGGTTGAATACTGTTAGAAACAAATCAACAACCACAATCGTGGGTCTCTGTTATAGACCAAGATCACCTAATTCTAATACTGTTGTTACACAGGATATCTTTAAGGAACTTGAGACTGCTGCAGAAACGAACTACGTTCTTTTTATGGGGGACCTTAATTTTAAAGATGTTAACTGGACTCTTCACTCAGCTGCTTCAGCACTGAGTTAACAGTTTCTTACTCTTTTTGATGAAGTAAGTCTGCTGCAGTTTGTACAACCCCTGCATGTAATCTCAATATTTTAAATATTATTTTGGGGTTTGACAATATCAAATTATCTAGCTGTTCAACAGAAGCGCCCATTGGTAATAGTGACAACAACATGGTCAAATTTGTCCTGAACAACCCGATACATTACCATCAGTCTATAACTGAAATGTTCCTGTATAAGAAGGCTAATCTCACTAAGATTTATGAGGAATTGTCCAAAATTAATGGGCAGATTCTTTTGGAAGTAAGTATTGTCAATTTCAAATACTGTTAACAGTTTTTTCCCTAAAATTAGAAAGGTTAAAAATAACAGGGCATCTCCTCAATTGCTTAATGGTAACATTAGGTAACTGACTAGAAAAAAAAGCTATATAAGAAATTTCAACAAACAAAAAATGCTGTTAGATGGGAGACATTTAAACTTGCCACTCAAAAACTGTAAGGATGCCATTAAAAAGGCCAATATTTTTTACAGAAAGATCTTTAGCAGAACAAGCATCTAAACAAAACAGTAAGAAATTTTACAGATACATTAACTCATTGAAAAGGCCACAATGTAAAGTTGGTCCTCTGTCTATCAATAATGAAGTTATCATCACATTCCCACAGGAAATGGTTAACTCCTTAATCAAGCACTTCTGTGAAATTTTTTCCAAACAAGCTTCCAATCTACCTTTGAGTGACACTTCATTTCTGCTGATGTTTCTTTCACCTTGGAGGAAATAAGTAAAAATTAGAACTCAGTAAGCTGGCTCTTCACCAGATCTGGGTGGATCTCCGCAATATGATTTATTATAATAGACCATCTTATACTTCATTAAAATTATTTTCTAGTCCGTTCTCACAAACTTGGTCTAGGATTGATTATATTTATCTGCCTCATGTACACTACCATTATTTAGTAAAAGTCTGGCATAGTCCTAGTCACGTGTCAGATCATGCCATGGTGGCCTTACCCTATCTGTGATGGAACAACTAGATGGCCCCCCAAGAAATTCCTACATACCTACTGGTGAAACAGGATTTTAGGTCATATCTTTTTTTTTTTTAATCTCTTCTTTATTGGTATTTCAACTTATTTACACATTAAAACATACAAACATTGACAGGTCTGTTACTGTACAGTTAATCGGTTTGTATCATACAAGATAACCCTCCTTTTGGTTCAAGTATCCCAGAAAAAAGGTTGCACTTCTTATATTCAGTATATCATTGTTTTAATTTTTCAGCTTTTCAGCTCCTTCTGGGCCTGAAGTGAGCAAGACCTGGAGGATGGGAGTCAACCCCCTTTTATGTTCCTGAGAGTTCCTCTAATTTCTATATTTATTTTGAGGTCTCCAATTATGGAGCATTTTTCCAATCCAATTTATCCCCTTTATTTTCAAAAGTTGGTTCAAACGACCCTATCCCTTTATTCCCTGGCCATGGAGTCCTATATTAGCTGTCAACACTTAGACTCGTCCGGAGGGCAGCGTCCCAACCCCCATGACTCTCCTCCCCCAGTAAAGGCCAGGAATAAGATTACATTTCATTTAAGCATATGCATTTCTGATGTTTAACTGGATCCTCTTCTTAAGGTACAAATGTAGCATCATGCAACATATAGTATATTTGCCAGCGAGACCACCTGGAAGCAAAGATCTCTTTCCTATCATTCAGCCTGTGGGTAATTAGTTCCAACTGGTAGATCTCTTTGGTTATGCCCCACCAATCCTGAATTGTGGGAATGTTATCTGACAGCCACGACTTAGTAACTGCTTTTTGCTGCAGTTATAGGTCATATCTTCAAGAACAATGGCAGTATTTTAAGGAACTAATCAGGGATCAGTTACCAATATGAGAATATACTGGGATACTGACAAAGGCGTTTATGAGGGGGGCCATTATTATCCCTTAGATTGCCGACAGATTTACAACATATAGGAATTCTGGACTGATATATCAGTCCATGGCACAGTAAGGGTTAAATATGTGGCTAAATATAAATGGGAGAAGCATGACAGGAGATTAACTCTGGAGAGATAGCATGGGGATTTGGAGTGTCTGGTGGCCTTTGGTTGGGGTGGGGAGGACCTTCGCTTGCTTTCTGCCACTTAGGAGGCACTCAATTTGTTTCTGAAGCAGGAGGCTTGGACATCCTGGCTCTTTGCTAGAAAGCAGGTCTTTGAGTGGGGGCAGGTCTTCGAGTGGGGGAATAAACTGGGGACACTTCTAGTTAAGCTCATTTGAGGGAGGAGTGGTCCAACCCTCATTCCTGCCATTAAAACACAGCAGGGTGTTCTAGTGAAGGAGAAAGACCAGATCATGGAAGCTTTCAGGCAGTTCTATAAGCAATCGTACACTGCAGAATGTACTGGGGAGCTCAAGGCAGTGCATAGGTTCCTAGATGGGGTAACACTGCCTCAGCTTTCAGACATGCAGTGTGAGCAGCTAGGCTCTAAAATAACCAGGGTGGAGATCAGCAGAGCTATAGTGGGACTCAAAAGGAAGAAAGCTAGTGGTCCTGATGGGTTTACTTCTGAATATTATAAGGAGCTGACGGCTTTTTCTTGGAGCCCTCTAGGAGCTTCTGGAAGGAAGTTAGAGGAGAGGGGACTTCCTGCTACTTGCAATGAGGCTGCTGTCTATTGTTAAAGCCTGGGAAGGAACAGAGCAATTGCACATTTTCCACGCCCCATTTTCTTGTTAAACTGTGATGTTAAAATTATTGCTAAGGTTCTGGTGTGCTACATGGAGGAGCAGCTCCCATGCTTGGTTCACCTGGACCAGACTGGGTTTGTACAGGTTGCCTGTCTTACCATAACATACATAAACTCCTGAATGTGGTGTGGTGGGCCTCTTGGCATCTGGGGTGCACCTGTGTGTTGTCCATGGATGCTGAGAATGCCTTTGCTTGCATAGAGTGGGAGTATCTCTTTGAGGTTATGCAAAGGTTTGGTTTGGGTGAGGATTATGTGCACGTGGTGTGGGCTCTCTATGTGGTGCCAATGGCCAGGATTTTGGTTAATGGTTCCCTCTCAGATCAATTCCCTCTTTATCAAGGGATGAGACAGGGCTGCCCTCTCTCCCCTCTTCTTTTTGCGATGGCCATAGAACCATTGATAATTCGTATCTGGGAAGACCAGAATATTAAAAGGGTCATCGGGTGCTCCAGTAAGCTGCATAAACTCACACTTTATGCAGATGATCTGCTATTATATGTTACAGACCCAGACAGGCCAATGATGGTACTGCTTTGGGTGGTAGAGGACTTTGCCATCTTCTCGGGCTATAAGCTCAATTTAAGTAAGTCTGAACTGCTCTCCCTCTCAGCTGTCCCAGGGTTGGGGATTCTAGGAATACCTGGGGCATACGACCAGTCACTAGGTCTTTTTTTTTTAGCTCAGCTTTATTTTTAAGATGGTTGTACATATTTATCTTACAGACATTTTCGTAAGTTTCACTTCATTTGCATACGTTATATGTCAGAGTAAAATACAAGTGAACTTATACCTCGTATCCATGCACTCTCTACTAACTATTTACTTGAACTGTAAATCCATCTGCAATTTCAGTTACAAATATATTCGTCTCGTAATTATTTTTCCATTCTTTTTGTTACCTGTGTTGTATAATTTGTGTGGAGCTATATCTGTGTTTAATAGCTATAAATGAAATGCTGTAATTATTCAAGCTATTAACTACCTAAAGGCAAACAGGCCTTAACAATGACCAGCTGTATAATACCAAGTTTACACAGAGTAGACTATTATCTCCTGTTCAGGATAGGCCTTTGATTTTTATGTTCACCAAAACAGAGACGGGGAAGGTATTTATGTCCATTTTTCTTTTTAAATGGGCAGACTAGAGCCATATGGTCTTTATCTGCCATCAGATTCTGTGTTTCTATTTTCACACCCTGGCTTGGTACCCTGTCACCCTCTCCCCGACGTCCACGTGACCATAAAGCTGTATGTTTATTTAATGTTAACCTTTGTTTGGCTGTGATTTCCTCCATTCATCATAGGTTATTAACCTTGGCAACCCAAGATTCAAATGAGGGGTGTGTGGGTTTAAGCTAATTTGATGTGATTTATTTGTGGGCTGCAATACAAAGCATTCTAAGCAAACATTGTTGAAAATTGTTTCAGATCGTGTTAACTTTCATCCCCAACATCAGATATTTGAATTCACACTCAATGTCAGCCTCTACATTTTTTCAAATTCTTGATAGATCCTGGACCAAAAACCGGTCACCCCATGTCACTCCAAAAAAATGTGATAGTGTGTACCAACTTGCTTGCAACCACTCCAGCAGACATTGGAGAGACGTACTGCAAAGTGTGCTGCGATCATTGGAGTATGGAAGTAGCAAGCAAGGCATTTCCATCTGAACGCTCTCCATGTGGGTGCTGCTGTAACTCTCCATCTCCTTTTACATAGGTTTGTCTAGTATTTTCAGTGATGGTGATGCCTACCTCCATCTCCCCTATGTGTATTAGGGATATGAACTCCGGATGGGAGTCACCCATCAGGACCTGATATGCATGGGATATTGTTCCCGTGCTTCCCTGCAACATTTTTGTCCAGTATAAAAAACCCTCCCATGGTGAGAGATCTCTGTCTATCTCTGCTAGCCTGCCCTCTGAATGTATATAATGCCTTACTTGCAAGTATATATGGAAGTGTAACCCCTCACAACTGGGGGTCCTACAAAGCCTCCCTGGAGCTTGCCTAAGTGTTCTCCTGCCTCACACATGCAAGAAGCCGCTAGAATGGCACTGTGAGCACATAGTAGAGCCTCCAGCCAGACTGTCTCTCTTTAAGAGCCGTCTGCTTGCAGACATAAATATTGCTTTTCTAGGTGGGGTTGGTGTTTCCTGCTTGAATTCCACCTAAACTGCGGGTAATCACTTCATTTTGCGGTCACTGAAGGTGCAAAGGGAGCCCATCTGAACGATATGCTTGTTTCCTTGTAAACAGTTAAAGCAGTCATAATATTGTAGTTTGTCTAACTTGTTTTTGTTACATTTGGGACTGTGTGTGTTGCCCCTCCATTTTGTACCTAAACTGCTGTGCTGGGCCAATGGGATAAGAGGAGCTATAAAATGGAGACTGTCTGGACCAACCAGAATTCGGACTCTCCTGGGAGCCGGCTTACAAAGGGGAGGTAGGTATAGCTAGTAATTCTGGGAAGTGAAGTTCTGGACCTTGGCCCCTATTTGCACCAACGGAGAGAGTTTCTGAGTGATTGACAGCTGAGTCCACCAACTGGACCGGGTGGCACCCGAAGAGAATGCTCTGCCCTGCGACTTGGAGGTCAGATCAGTTGTGACCGTGAGGAGAGAAGGAGCTCTGTGCTTCTGCGTTGTATAGTTTTCGTGGGAAGCACGTGAGAGGCCTGAAGTCAGTCTGTTGCCATCGTAAACTTGAATCGGACTGAATCCGAGGGTACTGAAAGGAAGGAAGGCTGAAAAGTGGAAACCAGGCTCACCCTGTAGAAGACTGGAGAAATTGCTGAATCGCACTTGGTCTGTCAGGAACTGAAGCTGCTGTGTGAACTCCCTGGTATTTGCAGTAAGTGCGATTGGGACCTAAAAGCAGCTGCCTGGTATAGTAATTTCCTCTACATATAAATGTGTTGAATGCTTATGAGGAATAGCTATTCCGGTTCTCTTGTCACCGTGCGGTGCAAGCTGAGAGTCGAACTGAGTATATTCGGACTAAATCCATCTGCTAATCAAAGCAGTTGGGCCTGGCCCGGAGAGTCTCATCTCCTCGCCTTGTGTGTCTGGCAATCCAGAGCAATCATCTGTGTCAGGTTTCCGCATGGGGTAGTGTGAGTACAAATCAGGGCATCCCCCTGCGACCTGTTAACAATCACCAGTGTTTCATCTGATTTTCTTTATTTCATTTCCTCAAGGACTGAGCCATCTGGCTCTGGATTACAATTGAGTGTTGTGCATATCTTTTTCCTATAGGACCCTTTCCATCTGCACCTGCCAGCCAACCCTGGGCAACAGACCTGGCTAGCCCCCCCAACCTGGGTACCCAGAGTGTGACTTTTAAGACCTTGTATGAGTGCACAGTACTGTGATTTAATTCTGCCAATCAGCTTGATCTCACCCTCCCCGTGTTTCACTCCCCTTAAATAAACCAGATTTGATGTTATTGACTTTAAATTGTCTGAAGTGTCAGTACCTACAGTATATAGCAGGAATTGCATTGTTTTGTGTAAGTTGATCAACTTTATTTCACAGGGGGTCCTCCGAGACGAACTTCAGAATCGGTCTCGAGGGTAAGTGATACCTTATGATCGAATCAAGTGTACATGTGGGGTATTGGTACTGTAATTCTTGTGTATTGTGTGGATCACTAGAGGGATTAGAAGGGGGTCTCAGTGTCCCAGAGGGCTGTGACCAAACTCGACCAACCATTACAAACCCTGACCTCTGGGTGGAGGCACCCGCCATAGAACCTAGGCCCATCAACTTGTTGGTAGTCCAGCAGGCGGGGTAGTAGCCCTTGGGATAGCGCCACCTGGGGGTTACAGAAGTCTGTGGTAGGTAGGTTATACCTTTTTTGGAGCTCCCTAAAGGTTATCACCATGTGATTCCTGATCAATGACTGATACCTAGTCAATCCCAATCTGTTCCATCTCTTAAATGCCCCGTCTGTTCTTGAGGGAGGGGACTCCGGGTCTCCAAGTATGGTTGATAGCAGACCGACATCAATTTGGAAGCTGGCTATCCCCCTGGCCATGACCAGGATCTTTACTATATGCTTTGTCCATGGGTTAGTTATTTCCTTGATGAATTGGGGTGTTATTGTGGCATGGGAGTGTGAATAAGGAGATATTAGTAAGTTGTTAATCTTCTGCCTCTCTCTGACCTACGTCTTGGCGCTGTTTTAACCATGTGATTATTGGGGCCAATTGTATCGCCATATAGTATAATTTAAGATCTGGCATTGCCAGGCCATCCTGTTGTCTACGGAATGTTAGAACTCTCTTTTTCACTCTATGTCTGCTGTCGGACCAAACGAAAGATATTGTATGTTTCTGTACTTGTCTTCAAAATGCTTCAGGGATGTTTATAGGTAGGGCTTGGAAAAGAAACAGGAACCAGAGGAGTGTATTCATCTTAAAAGTGGCTATCCTGCCACCCAAAGAAAGGGGTAATGAGGACCATCTTTTCAAGTCTTCCTTAATTTCCGTGAGCAATTTGTTATAGAGTGTTTAGGTTGGCTGGTACATGATCCCTTAGGTATCTCATCTCATTCTGCGCTGCCCATCTGAATGGAAACCCTGGCATGAAATCCCTGGAGATATTTCCACTAATTTTTATCGCTTCTGATTTATCTAAATTTATTTTATGCCCCGGGAGTCTCCTATCACATCCAACTCCCCTAGCAGTGCTGGTATTGAGGTGTTGGGTGAGGTGACAAAACACAGGGAGTCATCGGCATACAGAGATATTTTATTATTTCTCCCACCCGCCATAAATCCCTTAATGTTATAATTGCATCTAATAGCTATTGCCATGGGCTCTATGCAAAAGGCAAATTGAAGGAGGGAGAGTGGACAGCCTTGCCTTGTGCCCCTGGTCAAATGGAACCTCTCGGTTATAACTTTGTTTACCTTCATCGTGGCCTGTGGGGCAGCAAAGAGATTGTGTATAGTTTCCCTGTAGTTAATGCTGAATCCCATCTCCTCCAAGGCTCTGTGTGGGAATCTCCAGTCCACCTGGTCGAATGCCTTTTCTGCTTCCATAAAAATTGCAATTGCCATTTCTGGTTTCTTCCTTTGTTCTGTTATTAAATTAAGTAGTCATCTGATGTTGTCATGAATGAGCCTGCCATTTATGAAGCCTGTTTGGTCCAGGTGGACTACAGATCCCACACAGCCCTGCAGTCTTGTGGCCATTATTGTTGTAAACATCTTTTGGTCTACATTCAACAGGGTTTTTGGTCGCTGGCCGGTGGTGCTGAGGGTTGAGGCACTGGGTACCTTACTTCATGCTATGCCGAGCTCGCGCTGCTGGGGTTCGGTGGGGAGGACAGGATTGAGTATCCGGAGGACTGTTCTCCTGTCCTGGGAGAGAGGGACATTCATGATCCCAGGCTCTGGTAGCTTCTGGTAGTAACTGGGGGGCCCAGCAGACCATGGATCCATCAGCCAGGGGATTGGCTGCAACGGCATTCCTGTGGACATGCCTGGGAGCATGCACACCCACACCGGATGCATTGCATGTCCATAGGGGAGGGAGAAAAAGAAAAGACCCTGGACCTTGGTAGGTGAAGGTGGGTCAAGTGGTAGACCTCCACGCCCAATGCTGGATCCTCCAGCCTGCCTCCAGTTGTTCCCTTCGCAAAGTCTGGTCTGCCCACTAAATTCTCAGAAAGGTTGCAGGAAAAGTTGGCGGTCCCACCCCAAGGGGCATAGATCTGGGAGGTCGGGGACCTGGACAGGCAAAGAGGAGCCACCCCCACTGGCAGGTAAGGCTGGGGACTTCAGGTAGGTGGGATACAGTTCATCAGGTGTCCCACTGGAGAGAGTCTGAGGCTCCAGAGAGAAGGCACATAAAGAAAGTTAAAAAAACAAACAAAAAAAACCCAGTGAGATTGGTCTATAAGAGCCACATGATGTGGGATCTTTCCACTGCTGTTTTTGAGAAACCACTTAGTTCTCAAAAATGGGATCTGGACGATTGCTCAGCACATGAGTGCCTGACACCCTAATTCCCAACTCTGGCTTCCCATCACTGGCTACTGCCCGTCTTTCTTTTTCCTGCCATATAAAACGCTGACATGCCACATTTCCCAACAGTACATTTCCTGATACCATTTGAAGAAATAAACACAATCACTTGAATAAACTTAAATAGACGTACCTTAGCTTCCAAACATCCAACGCTCTAACAGCCGGGCTCCAATCGGGCTCCAATCATGCTCCTCCAAAGGTTCAAAAGTTGAAAGTCCCCATTTTTGTTTAAAAGTAAACTTTATTCATATTTCATATTTAAAGGAAATGCATGCAAATCCTATAACGCTCCACTTCATGTGGCCAAAGAAAAACTGGCTCTTCAATCAGCTGCTAACTACAAGCTGACTGAGCACACTCCTTCCAAAAGGTCAAAAGTTAAAAGTCTTACAGTTAAAGCACTGATTTAAAGCACCAGGTTGTGTGCAATCCCGCCAATAAAATCCTTTGCAGACCGATGTTGCATGTCTGCAACGATGCTGCTTATCTGCTCCTCTCCTTTAACTTATTTTCTTTTAACAGGTGACTTTGTCATCCCACGGTTGATTTTTTCTACCATACTGTCTGTCACAATTTGTTCGTTCTGTAGCTCCTCGGTGAAACAGTAAATGTCAATGTGAGCTGCTCCCATTAATGTGCCCAGGTACCTATGTCATGCCACTGCCTTGTTTTGAGTGCGTGGCACTCCATTTAGCATCTGATTGTGCACGGACCAGAATTGAGGGTGGTATAATGGTGGTGCTCTCACAGTTGAATTATTTCTCATTCTTCGCCTCACCCTTCCCAGCACGTATGTCTCCTCAAACCATTCAATAACCCCTTCGCTTTCTGGTAGCATATCGGTCTTAATCTCAGCAAAGACTTCAGGGATCTGATCATAGAAACATAGAATTTGACGGCAGATAAGGACCGCTTGGCCCACTTAGTCTGCCCATTTTCCTACCTAACAGATAAGCTGCAGATCCTAGTTAACCAACAGCCTACTTCCTCCTATCCCCACTAGGACTGCCTTATATCTGTCCCATGCATTCTTGAATTCCCCCACTGTTCTTGACTCCACGACCTCCTCAGGGAGGCTGTTCCATGCATCCACAACCCTCTCTGTGAAAAATACTTCTCACATTACCTCTGAGCCGTCCCTCCTATCTTCAAATTGTGTCCCCTTGTTCTTGCACATCTCTTTTCTGAAAGATGCTACCCTCTTGACTTTGTTGATTCCCTTAGGTACTTGAAAGTTTCTATCATGTCCCTCTCTCCTTCTTTCCTCAAGGGTATACATATTAAGCTCATTTAGTCTTTCTTCATATGTCTTCTGGTGCAGACCCTGCACCATTTTGGTTGCCCTCCTCTGACAGCCTCCACTTGTCTATGTCTTTGCAGAGATGGGGTCTCCAGAACTGCACACAGTACTCAGATGGGGTCTCACCAACTGTCTGTACAGAGGGATAACAACTTCCTGTTTTCTACTATTGATGCCTCTTCCTATACATCCCAGTATCCCCCCAGCCTTCCTTACTGCCTTCTCACATTGCTTGCCCACCTTTAGGTTATCTGATATAATTACTCCCAGGTCCCTTTCCATTTTTACTGTTGTCAGTATCTCAACAGTATCATGTGGCAGAAATGCTAGTACAACTACTATAACTGGAGCATTCAAAAGCTGAATTCAGAATAATTTCTGTATTTAGTTGCCAGCCCAGAGCCCTGTATCTTGCGTCAAACAATTTGACCTAAGTGGGAAAGGCAGCTTTGCTCTCTGCTGCTGGGAATTCTGACTTGCAGGCATTAATTGCTGCCTGCTCAAAATCCATTATCACAAACTTTGTAGCTAAACTAAGATTGTGCTCATCAGCAACATCTTGCAGATCCTGAAACATCCGTATATAGCAATTCTGGGATTTTGATGATATTAACGTGTATGCTAAAGGATGTATTCTGCATGTTTCTGGAGTGCCTACTGGCGCATGTATAGAATACAACTGCCTAAAGAGGTTAGGAACAGTTCTAAACTTGCCATCCATAATCCAAAATGATGCAGAACTAAGCTCTTCTATGTTATTTTTTTGTGGTGAACAGAAATATTTTTTCAGTGCCACATGTTGACTGTCTGGTAAGGAAAGACTGACCATTTATTACTCTGAACTCTGGTGATATGCAAACTGATTCTTGTGTTTTTGGTTCAGGAGTTATATTCTGCCGCCTGGCACATTTAACTATTTGTTGCAAAGAATGCTTTCCAGGCATGTTATGTCTTACTTCTTGGGGCTCCTTTGCGAGCTCGTTCTGTATCAGCTGGGCAGGTGTGTCATGTGTGGTCAGAATGCAATGTTTCTAGGATACAATTGCATTTGCCAAAGGCGCATCATTGGCATTGGGGGAGTGGTTGTGCTCGGTGGTTCCCCCTAAGTGATGTTGTCCCCCGACCAGCACAGTGGAAGCTCTGCCATGACATCCCATGGACTTCCGATGCTGACAGCACCAATAATGCAAATCACCCCGGATTCTCTCCTTCACATATAGATAAACCCCTATGCTCAGCTTGTTGTGCCCTCGCTGTGACTGCACAATATCACAGACCTGTTGCATTTCGTCCAGAATTTCAGTTGATGTTGCCATTGCTAGTGCTTCAACTAAAATGCACAGAGAAATGCAACGCAGGCTGACTGGGATACATATAAATTCCTTTGTTAATTGGATCAGTGAACATACGGGACTTCATCATTTACAAGTGAGGGACAATGCGGGACTTTGCAATATGTTACTGATTTAGCTTACTGTATTAGGGAACATACGGGACTTCATCAGTTAACAGCATGGGACTATGCTCATGCAGACTGCAGCGGGAGAAAGTAAAACAGTTAGTAAGTAAATCTCGATCAAATTGTATATACCTGGCATGCAATAAATACTATGTACAATGAACTCTGGAGACATCTGCAGTGAAGACTGAAGCAAGAAAAAAATTACAGGCATAAATCGTAACTTCAGCAGTGGAATAAAACAACATTATGAGCAGACTGAGACGGGCAAACGTAAATTCGGGGACATGAGTCAACGGTAAAATGTACTGGCAGGCAAAGAACACATGGGAAAACGGAGTTGGGACTTGTGTGTCGGGAGAATAAGAGTCGGGAAAACATACTAGACCCTCAAAAACAGTAGCTGAAAAGATCAGAGCCAAAAGGCTGACCTTCAGGAAATATAAGGGAACGCAGTGGGATGAAGACAGGGAGGCATACTAAACTTCCCTAAGGGAAGCAGGGAAGGCATTAAGGCAGGCAAAGGCCCAAACTTAGGAAAAACTAGCATGAACAGTGAAAGAAGGGGACAAGACTTTCTATAGATACACTAGTGAAAGGAGAAAGGCCAGAGAGAGTATTGCTAAGATCAAAGGGGATAAGGGGGAGTGCGTGGAGGAGGACCGAGGAAAAGCATCTGTCCTAAATAGATACTTCTGCTCAGTATTTACTGAGGAGAAGGTAGGACAAGGCCCACAGCTCAGCACCATGGACACAGGGGGGAGGGAGGCATGCACAAGTTCCTTCAGAAAAGAAAGGCTCCTACAAGAGTTCGCTAAGCTCAGGGTGGACAAGGCAATGGGACCTGATGGCATACATCCCAGGGTACTAAAAGAGTTAAGGATGGAACTAGCAGAGCAATTAGCAGAACTGTTTAGTGAGTCTCTGAGCACAGGAGAGGTCCCAGAAGACTGGAGAAGGGCTCATGTTATCCCACTCCACAAGAGTGGTAGCAGGGAGGAGGCAGGGTACTACAGACCAGTCAGTCTTACCTCAGCAGTGGGCAAGATTATGGAGGCACTCCTTAAGGAAAGGTCAGATTGTGCAACATTTGGAATCCATAGGAGCACAGGATCCAAGACAGCATGGGTTTACAACAGGAAGGTCCTGTCAAACTAATCTCATAGATTTCTATGACTGGGTAACCAGAGTGGTGGACCAAGGGGGTGCAGTTAATGTTGCCTACCTTGACTTCAGCAAAGCTTTCGATATTGTTCCACACAGAAGATTGATTAATAAGCTGGGTAGGCTCGTGGTGGGTCAGAAGCTGGTCAAATGGGTGGCAAACTGGTTGGCGGGCAGAAAACAGAGACTGGTGGTAAATGGTATACAATCAGAAGAGATGCAAGTCACAAGTTGGGAACCTCAGGGATCAGTCCTGGGGCCAGTCCTCTTCAATATCTTCATCAGTGACATTGCAGATGGACTAGAGGGTGAGGTTTGTCTGTTTGCAGATAACACCAAGATCTGCAGCAGAGCAGATGATCCAGATGGGGTGGGCAGAATGAGAAGAGATCTGGATAAACTGGCAAAATGGTCAGATGAGTGGCAACTGGGGTTTAACGCAAAGAAGTACAAGATCATACACACAGGGAAGAGAAACCCTGAAGCCATCTCTAGGTTGGGAGGGGAGTTGCTGGCAATCACAAGGGAAGAAAGAGACTTGGGCATCATCATCACAGATGACTTGAAATCATCCAAGCAGACCACTAAAGCGGTAGGTAAGGCTAGAGGGATGGTGGGGTGTATTAGTAGGGGTATCACAAGTCGTAAGAGGGGGGTAATAATCCCTCTTTACAAGACACTGGTTAGGCCCCATCTGGAGTACTGCATGCAGTACTGGAGGCCACACCTGCACAAGGACATTAACAAAATGGAGGCAGTCCAAAGAAGGGCAACCAAAATGGTGCAGAGACTGCATCAGAAAACATATGAGGACAGATTAACAGAGTTCAATATGTATACCCTAGAGCAAAGGAGGGAAAGAGGTGATGTGATCAAAATATTCAAATATCTTAAGGACATTAACAAAGTGAAAGTGTCTAACATATTTCAATATAAGAAAAATAGCAGGACAAGAGGACACAGCATAAGATTAAAGGGAGGCCGATTAAGGGGTAATGTGAGGAAGTTTTTTTTTTTACATATAACCCATGACACCTGCCTTTTAGCAAAACGACAGGTGGCATGCTGTTGAAGCTGACAGCAGTACCTGGTGGGGACTGGGTTCGGGGAGGATAAGGTTACTCAGCACAGGGGGACCTAGGTTTGGCTACTCTGCACAGGGGCACCCAAGTAAATCCGAACACAGGAATCAATAACTGTAATGTCCAGAACCAGGAATGAGATTCTACAGTGTGGCTTTTACTCACATCCAAGCTGAACAAACAAAGCATAGACGGACCCCCATGGGACTACATTTCTGGTAATGCAGGTTAGAGACAACAAAACACTTCTTCACTATTTCCAGCCCTCAGGCTCTGAACCCACCAGGCACACAGCCCAGACTTGCACGCGGCTTTGGGTACACAGCCCGACTTGTACACTACTTGGGTTTTCCCCACTGGCCCTGCTCCCCCACCGGCCACTTGATCCGCAGTCCATTTTGGGAAATGAACCAGTTATCCTGTTGTGGCTCCCCAAACCACCTTAGAGCCTTCAATTCCTAGAGGGAATTTTCCTTCCAATCCCACGTCTGGGTACTTCCCTCATCACTGGCCAAGTGCATGAGGCAAAGTAGAAATCCACAGAGCAAATCCGTAGAGGTGGACCTGGTCACTAAAGATGGGGGGGTCTCCCACCTCCAGCTCCCACAATCCATACCCGGCCATTTCTCTGGAAACTAAACAATTCTTTTCTGAAAGCTTGGCAATGTAGATTACTGGGTAGACGTATGTCACATCTCCTCTACATGTCTTGACTTCTCATAAGTGCTGGACTTGAACATACTTTTACTTTTTGGCTAAGCCTATTACTCTAGGCCTCCCACTATTTCAGTAGTCCAATCCCCACTATCACACAAGTCCCAGGGTGAAAACATAGCCACTTAAGAAAGAGCAGAAACTCACCCTCCGGTTGCAGGTGCCCCACAGACGATTCACAAATCTTCTTGTTTCCCAAAACTTGGACCAAATAAGGCAGCTTCTCCCCTAGCAGTAAACCAGAGGGTTGCCCCTGGAATATGCAGGAAACCTTTCCTGCCCCATCCCCTGAGGGATGGGGCACTGAGACCCGAATCAGCGGTGTCCACCACTTTAAAAACTATCTTCTGTGTCTCTTTTAAGGTGGAAACACACACCTTTTTCCTGAATGTAGCCCTATGTCAGGGCTGAGGCTCCAAGAGCCTAACCAGAGCTGCTGTGCTGCTCTCTCTGCAAGCTCCAAACTCCAACTGACCTACAGACTACGGTTCAAACCTCCCAACATTCTATTCCAACTCCCTGCTGCCGATTCCATTGTGGCTCATGCAGCTGCGATGGTTCTATGGTGATGTCATCCCTCAGTCTCAGCTGAGACTGAGAACAGAGTGAGACAGTGTGAAATCCATTTAACTGGAGTTTCACAAGCTGCCTTCCCTGCCTACCACTAGGTCTTACTGGAATTCTAGTAACCCCGGGTAACAAGGGGGTTACATACAGAAAGGGTGGTGGATGCATGGAACAGCCTACCTCAGGAAGTGGTGGATATTGAATACAGTGCAGGGCTTCAAATGGGCACAGGATAGGTATAAGGGAGCAATACAGATTGACAGAGTAAAAGCCTATGGCACATTCATAAGGTAGAAAAAATGGGCAGACTGGATGGGCCTTTCGATCCTTATCTGCCATCAACTTCTACGTTTCTATGTTTCTTTGGTATTACTGATATCTGCACATAGTTCTAGGATGGGGGGGATTGTCTCACCACCACACACTTCCCCAAACATCCTATGCATGTGTGGAGTTATATTTTCCCTAAATGTTTTGTAAAGTTCCAGTGCCATTCCATCTGGCCCCGGCGCCTTCCCCGATTTGAACCTTAGTATTGCACCTGCTATCTCTGATGGGGTAATTGGGGCATATAACGTCTCTTTATGTTCTTGGGACAGTTTATTTACCTGAATTCTACTGAAAATAAGCATTTATCTTCTCCTGATAATCTGCTATGTGGCCTTGAATGTATAACTTTTTATAGAATTTCACAAATTCATTTGCTATTTTTGGGGGCTTATTTGTGTTTTTAATATGCAGGACCAATCTGCTAGCTGCTTCTTTTCGCATCTGCCATGTCAGCAGTCTTCCGGCTTGATTACCAGCTTCATAATAACGTTGCCTGGAGTAGCGAAGGGCATCCTCTATCTTTTCATCTAGTATTTTGTTTAGTTTACATTTGGTTTCCTCTAACCTTTTTTTAGTTCTTTATTTAATATTATTTTATATTCTGCTTCTAGATTAAATATTTTGTCTTCTAATTCATTTTGTTCCTTTTGTCTTTGTTTCTTTAAGCCCGCTGCATAACTAGTGACCCTACCTGTGATTACTGCTTTCATGCTATCCCACCAGATTGCCACTGCTGTGTCACCTTCAGGGTTCATTTCTCCATATTCCTTCATGCATTGTTCAATTATATCTTTGTATTCCTGTTTGTTTGGGCATGGGCCAACGCCCAGGGGTCCAGGTGGGGAAGGCAGCTCGTTCTTCCACGCCAGTGTAAGGAGGGATGACCAGTGCCAGAGTAAAGGGGACCCAGTGAGAAAGAGGTAAAAGGAAGGCTTGGCCTACCAGATTCTTATATGCCAGGAGATTGCAGGGATCTGGGTACCAGGTTCTTGGGTAGATCACCCGAGATGGGAAGGGTAGGAAATGAGAATCCTTCTGGTGTCTGCTAAATCTGTTGTTCTGCTGTCTATTAAGTCCAGCCAAAGTGCAAAAGTTTGTAGCCCCATGGAGCTGAATATTTATTTTTATGAAGGAATGGTGACCCTTGTATCGCTGGAATCATTTGCTATGCAGGTGAAAATAAAAGCCAGTTGGGGAGAAACAGTAGTTTGAGCTTTATTTGACTGTAAGAGGGGAGTTTAATGAAATCCTTGTCTCCCCTCACATTTTGCAGTCTGATTAATTTGTCATGAGTTATATCCCAGGGGAAAGAATCCAGCCTCTGGGGGCTGCAGGGGCTCCGCAGGACCTCTGAGAGAGAAGAGGGAGGTCCTGATCTGGTGGTCGGCTCATGGAGTGAATCGGTTTCTGCGAAAGTAGAAGATAAACCAGAAACCTTGAAGACAGCAGCAGGTATGGACCATCGGTTTGTCCTAGTCCAGTATTGCAATGTCTCATATGTTAGGTCTTTGGATTGCGCTTTTCTCCCTGCCTGGACCATCTGTGATGTTTTAGAGTATGCCCCTAGATGGGGCAGGAAGGGAGGGGTTACACTGATTTTAAAAATGATAAGTTGCGGATCGAGAGTGTACAGCGTCGTATAACTAAATTCATGAAGGGACTGGATGAAATGAACTACAAGGAAAAAATAAACACTCTGAACTTATTGTCCTTAGAAACCAGGAGGCTTCGAGGCGATTTGCTGTGTGTCTGGGATATCATCAAAGATTGGTAGCTTATGTAAGACATTGGTCTGATTTTAAACAAACTACTGTGGAGACACATGGACACCCACTGCAACTCTCCAGATAAAGGTTCTATACTGTTAGGGAGAATTTCTTCTCAGTGAGAGTGGTGCGTTCCTGGAACTTGCTTCCACTACATGTGGTAGTTAGTGACTCTGAAATATAGATTTGACCAGTGGCTACTTTCAGGATGTTTAGAGTCATACCATAACTAATTAGATAGGAGCTACCATGGGCTTTGCCTTTTGCTCCTCTCCTCTACTTTAGTGAACTTTAGGGAGGGGGACAGTAGTCAGAATCCCACCTCATGAGCCCATGCTGCTGTCCCAGATGCTCCTTGGCAATACAGTTTAATGCAGTTTAAATAGGTTAAGCAGTGGTGCAAGTGGTAGACAAGAAGTACAGGAACTCAGGCACTGACAAATATGAAATGCAGAATGAAGTTCCTCAATCCGAAGGATAACTGTATCGATACTATTGGATTCAATTAGGGATATTGAAGTATTTCTAGGAAAACATCATTGTTGTACAAGTCACATTTTGTGATGGAATCCCTGATTTCAGATGACAGGCCCAGAAACTGTCATTAGTTTGCTAGTTTAAGAATTTCAGTTCCAGTATCAATGGGAAGAAGTACAGGAACTCTGCTGCTACTGCAAAAAAAGGTACAGGAACTGAGTTCCTGTGCATTCCTGTTCACGTTCAGGTTAAGTCAAACTTCCTCTATTTGCGCCAGCAGATCTTGTCTCCCCTCCCAGAAAGGAAAAATGAACTGTGGGAACATCAGTCAAGTTAAGTATCCCATTTAGACAACCGCATTAGAACATTCAGGTACTCCAAATCATAGCTGAAGTGGATCCTAGATACATTTCGTCCAGTGCATGTATTTGTTTAACTAATAGTACCAAATCTGCCTTACACGGAGGTAAGTTGGAACAACCAGTGGCAGCATGGTAATGGCATTTAAGGCTGCAGCTAATAACATCTGGAATAAATATTTATTCTGGGGAGATCTCACCTCCCAGGGGCAAAAGGCCCAATATCTAGTTTTCAAAGGCCAGTGAGATGGGACATTGTAGCATTGTTGAGCAAGCCTCTGTTATCCAATAGGGGCATATTGCTAGACGGTTCCAAATCAGGTGTTGTTGGTCACCTCTTCCTTCCTACTCTCGCCCACATCTATCTGAGGCCCCCACTGCAAAGTAAGATGAAATGGTAGGTGCTCGACAGAAACATGTAATAGTTTTCAGGCAGAATTCCCTTCCTTTAGCCAATTATGTTGTTTTGTGTACCTCCTGCCAGAGTTTAAGTCGGAGGTCTGGGAGCATAATATTACCAAGTTTCTTGTCCCATGTTTGCTAGATACCTTCATCTGATTGTGACATTTGAGCTTGTAAAAGGTTATAAAGGTATGATTTGTATGTGAATCTATGTCCCGCGTCTTTTCTCTCTTGATACATTGTTACAGTGCAGTGGGGCCTAATGTTTACATATTCCCAGTTGCTGCTCTTATCATGCAGCTCCTTAGTTGTAGCAAGCAAAAAAATTCTGTCTGTCCCACCTGAAACGTAACTCTAATTTGGGTGAAAGACAGAATTTGTCCCTGATCAATCAGATTTACAAAACAGTAGATGCTTTGCTGCTCCCACGGTGCAAAGCCTTGATCTGAGATCCTGGTAGGAGTTCTCTGTTTTCTCTGATTGGTGTGAGCCCTTTCCCCCCCAACGTGTCTGCATTGCCTATTTGTGTTCTGTATCTGATCCACACAGGAACTGTGTGGGAGGTCCATCTGTTACTTAAGCAGTCATCTGCATATGATGGATCTGGAAGAGTGGGAAGGTCCTCAAATCTATCCCTTATTGGTTAATATTGGCTTGGGCTTCTCCTCCTTCCAACCACCCCATGTCTTGTTTTATTTTAAATGATTGCCAGAATAAGCATTTCTTGCACAGTTACATAGTGTTCCCTAACGTTGGGGAGTGCTAGCCCCCCCCCCCCATCCTTGGGTGCCTGTC